>OZ024834.1:30297225-31497225 GCA_964016985.1 Anodontia alba
TGCCACGGAACTGGCGGAGTGATGGAGCAGACTGGACTATATAAGCAGCCAGACACCCAGGGTCATTGCTACTGCATGCTCAGACATCACGACGGCTAGCAGTAATTTTGTGTAATTTCTTTTTGTGGTATTGTTGAGGGATAAATTAACTTGTTATCACTTTCGTTGTTCGTACCCTAGAGCACGCTACATATAAATATATATATATATATATATATATATATATATATATATATATATATATATATATATATATATATATATATATCGAATATTCGTATTTTTTATATTATGTGGTAAAATGACAGCTCTTACATAGCTCTAGATAAGAGTGATACCAAGATAAATAGTTTTGTATTGTTTTTATTTTTCCACAGAATTTAAGACACGCGAGGCGCTTCTGTTGAATACTCTACACATTATGAATGTGGAGAAATGAGAAAATATCCCTGTTAATGGTAAAACATGGCTTATCTAGGGTTATGGCAAAGATGAATACACTTAACATCCCATTTAGCATTCTGCTTAAAACTATATCGGACAGTTATCGGCCCGACAGGAATCCTGTCGGGCCGATAACGGTCCGAAATAGATTTAGAATGCTAACTGGGATAGCTGTGTTGAGCTAATGGTTATTAATAAATTCTACTCACCAGATTGCACGTATTCGAAGAATCCTATGGAGAATAAAAAGAGAATAATTAGTTTACATGCTGCAGGCACATCGATTTCAAATTATATCTAATATATTTGAAGCGAATCTCAGGAAATGAATCCCTTATGCTATATGCGGACAATGTAGGACCAAATCACCGGCGCATTCACGCGGTCTGGACAACACCTATTTCCATATGCAGAAATGTTAGGTATTGCGGAGTCGCACGCTGTTCTATTCTATTTGCATATGGCACCAGGGTCATTTTTATGCGTTTGCGTTTCATATATCCTAGATGTATAATATACATCGGATCCACGAGCTGCCATCTCTTTACAAGAGCCACCCCCGATAACAGCTACATTTAAGATTTCCTACTAAAGTGCTATTTTACTATAAATTTTACCTCTCTACAACAGTCTCTTCCTACATTTGTACAACAATCAGTTTCACTAGTTCCTAAATGTGGAATGTGGTAGAAGGCTACGGTGTCTGAATGTTTAGGAAAACACCGGAATCTTCTATAAAGTTCATCACGAAAACAGACCTATATGATTTTGACCCCCTTAAACCCCACTTTTATATAGTAAAACTGGGGTTTATAGGGGTACACATTATTTTTCTTATTTCTGCTCAAAAACATAGATTGTGGGTACTCGTTAGAACCGCCTCGGCGACGCGGTTCTAACGAGTGCCACAATCTTTGTTTTTGAGCAGAAATAAGAAAAATAATTTTTTTATCTGAAATTTTTCAGTTTTTGGAGGTAAAATTTTCTATACATTTAAATAGGCGTGTTTTCGTAATGTGTAGCTTTACTTCCTAGTATTATGGTTGTGCGTGCTGCGCTGGACGATATTAATTTGAGAGAAAGTGATTCAATACTGCAACTTCCAGTCATTTCTCACCATGTTTCATTGTTTCTGGTTTGATGCATTGATTCCGGTCTTCTGAACACCATAGTTTCATTGCTGTATTTATGTTTAGTATGAGGACACTCTAATTTATATCCATATTTAGCCGATTTTACTAAAGGGATCAAACATGGTTTTTCATGCATTGACACGCACCACGTCCCGTGGGAGGTGTTGAAAACCGAGGCCGGAGGCCGCGGTTTTCAACACCTCCCAAGGGACCTGACAAATGTTAATGCATTGAAAAACCATGTTCGATCGCTATTATTGAATAAAAACTGTAAACATTTGCTACATTTTGCGTTGTTTCTTGCACCTTTTTGTTTTGTCTTTTCATCGATGTCTCACGAATGCAATTTCCACGGACTATACTCGTTCTGGAGCCGGGCAGTACACATCTCGTAACGGCAGTAAATCTGTGGCCCCGGTGCGATCATATTGAAAGTTGCGTTGCCGTGCATTAACAGCGCGTGAATTACCTTGTTAATACATGGCTTTTCGCCGGTTAATGCCCGGCTGTTAATAACATGAGACACTGATGTTTATGCAATAATACCTATTGATGTGTCTAAAATCCTGCTGGTTGCGGAATTAACAGTGCAGACCCTGATCAGGCGCCACGTTCTGTGACTTCTTATCTGGGTCTACATTGGTTGCAAAGGTCATGTTTGTCCATATACTTGTAGATTTGATTAGAGTAACTACTAACTTTTATGTTTTTATTAGAATAAATACGATATTCTTAATACGTCACAAAACCTGTAATTCCAAGAAAGTGGTTCTCACAGCATATAATATAAGCCGCGTTAATGAAAACAAGACTATCGTTCTATTATTTGTTGTTTGTTTCCAAGAGCAACCTTTACATATTTTAACTTGTTGTTATACTCTGAATGCAACGGTCCTACCGCCTGTTTGCATTGCTACTGACTGCCTATAATAGCCGGTACGAATACTGCTTTTTATCTGATGGTATTACTTCCTTTACGTGCTTTGTGTGTCTGTTTTTGCTGTTGTTTTTTCTACGAGGCTATTTGTTTTAGTTTTGCCTGGTATTATTTTGTTCTTGTGTTTTTCAGTCCTTTGAGCATTGCGATTACCTCGCTAGGGGAAGAGAGAGCTAATCTTAGTGTTTTTCGTACGTTTGTTCGATTTGCGCTTGTTTGGTTTTGTCTATTTCCTATTCCTCTTGGTATCTGGGAAGGGCTGCGGCATGTGATTGTGGCACTCCCTGGACTTTTCTCTTACCCTTTTTTCACTACAGAGGGTGTTAAGCGTCGTGTGGCAACCGTAAAAGAGTCTCCCGCCTCTCCCCCCGGAGGTCACCCCTTACTCAGAATATTGCAGTTCTTATTTTGATTGTCCTTGTGATCACTGGGCCCATCCTGGCCCCGAGGTTATAAAATTTTTTTCATGCTCAACTCAGCTGAGCATGAAATTTTCTCTGCTAATAAATATGAAAATGCCAACAATAATTGGCATTTTCATATTTATTGGCAGAGAAAATTTCATTCTCTGCTAATAAATATGAAAATGCCAACAATAGTTGGTATTTTAATATTTATTAGCAGAGAAAATTTCATGCTCAGCTATATTTTGCAAGAAAAAATTGTGGTTGTTAGTAATTTGAGATTTATAAGCAGGCCAAAGTTCCTGCTCAGCTGAGTTGAGCATGAAAAAGTTTTATAACCTCGGGCCCTGGACACTTATACAAAGTCGGAAAAGTACTCGTACGTTAACCCACAAAAAGGGTAATTGGCAAATAGTGCAGACCCAGATCAGACACGGTGTCCGATCAGGTTCTACACTTTTTTGAAAATAGTTTAGGCATTTTTCTCCAGGAATATCTAATATCATATCCTGGCATATTTGAACTGAAATTTGCCTTTCCAATATATTGGTTAGGGGAGTTTATTCAATCCATCCATGGTGGGTCAACGTACCTGTTTAAAGGCTCCATAAGCCTAAAAAAACATTTGTTTTATTATCCAATAAAGATTTAATAAATTGATATATGGTATTAATACAATCATTAAATGTTGCACCTGTCTCTTGTTCTTGAACTGGATCAAAAATGAAATGATTTTTTATCGTATTTCTAGATTAATGTTCGCAAGCCTCTCTTGGATAGAAAACATCTATTTTACAGGAATATAGAGCCTTTAAAGGAATATAAAGCCTGCTTCTCGCGTGTTTTTTTTTGTGTTTTTTTGTTTATTTATTTATTTTTTTTTTATTATTATTTTTTTTTGTATTTGTTATGTTTTTTACCAATTTTTAACGCTACGACAACATTTTGAAACTGTTTTCTTGTTTTTCTCTCTATTCTATATTAAAGATAGTTCTCCCTGTCCTTTATTTAAGAAATAAATTATTCCAAACCGTGCTCAAATGCCTAAGATAAAGCACAGTTGAGTTTGGGTTGTACCCATTTGAGCACGAGCGAGCGCAGCGATACATGCTCAAATGGATACAACCCAAACTCAACTGTGCTTTATCTGGGGCATTTGAGCACGGTTCGGAATAATTTATTTCTTTTCTAACACCCCTCATTGAGCGAGTTTTGCATAAATGATTTCTTTTTATTGGTTTTCATTATTATTTTTATTACCTGACTTCCCCTTTGGTAGTTGACAATACCTCTTAAGCATTACGTCACGCGGTTACGTAGTTACAAGGTTCGATGACGAATATTCAAAATGGCGGATAACTTATGCGAATCAGCTGACGGTGCAAAGTATAAACGATGTATTAATATAAAAAAGTAAAGCCTGTGTTCATGAAAGAATTGCAAAACGTATGAAATTTGAGTGCCGCGATGGACTTTAATAAGGACAGATATAAAACAGCAAATAAGAATGTTAACCGACTTACTTTCGTTTTCGAACGTCAACAAATACACGATGGAAACAAGAAGTAAAACGAATGTGTTTGAATGGTGTAGCCTGTAGAGAAACTCATCAGGTAAAAAAAGTCAAAGAACCAATATGCTCATAGATCATTTTCTGTCTTAATAAATAATATAATTTATTATGTATATGAATGTTTCGACCAATATTGTAAGCTAATCTAGCGTCCATAGTTAGCAGGGAGCGAAACTTTCGCAAATATTTGGTTTCCCGTCGATAGCGCGCGACAAAATTCCTGTGCTCAAATACCTTAGATAAAGCACGGCTAGAAATGTAGAGACAAATAAGGAACAACACGTGCTGGGGTGTTAGAATAAAGATATTACAGTGACGTATATACCGTATGTTCATAATATTGTTTATAGCAAAACTACGCACTACATAAACTGTGCAAAAAATATACGCACTACATAGGTTTGATATATGTATATTCCATATAATCTAGCGCGCTGGCTCAGAACAGTTATTTCAGATAAAACGGAAACGTTACTTATGACGTTATTTTGTTGTAACTGGCTTTATAGAACTTTTATCTCTCTCTCTCTCTCTCTCTCTCTCTCTCTCTCTCTCTCTCTGTCTCTAAAGAAAGAAAGAAATGTCCTTGTGTCGGAGAATAAACCAAAAGATAAATAACAAAGTCACAGCATTTCCGTTATTATTTTTTTTTAAATCCTGAATCGCTTTCACATAAATCATCTTCAGCGGGATGTCTATATAGCTGCCTTTTGAAACAAAGAGCACACAAAAAGAATGAAAATCGGAGACACGATTTTATTTAGTCTCAGCTAAGTAGTTTGCGAGTCTATATACGCACCCCCCTCCTCAACAACCCCTCGCACCGGCTTTTGCAGAATTCGATACTCATGGAATCAGCATTTGCTCAGTGATCCCAAAGGAAATATAAATAGAATCTGCGCAATGATGAAAGTCACATTCAATTTGTATATTACGTTCTTTTAACAAGATTGCAATTGAAAATGTAATGCTATGTAAAGAATCAATATCTGAATTATAGTTCCATTGGGATTTGAATCCAGGACATACTGATCCGAAGTCGAAAGCCCTAATGGCTCTTTTATACGGAAGATTCCAGTGTGTTGGTATACGTAGGTGTTGTTGCCAGATACTGGTATGGATGAACAGAAAAAAATCAATACTCCAGTTATTAGTTCTTCATTTCAAACCTATCCTTAAAAGTGTGTGCGATTTGATTTCTATCATTTGAAGTCCAGGCAATAAAAAACGTAAATTATGGTGGTCTGTTTATACTTTATGGAAATAAATAATCTAAATCACTTGCAGTTTTATATCAAACGTATCAAAGATTCAGTGATGACGTGCGTAACTCCAGGGATGATGTATAACGCCAGAACTTGAAACATGAAAAGACTCCTATTTAATATGCTGGCAATGATGGCCCAAATCAGACTGCGCATTTGCGCAGTCTGATCTGGGTCTTCTTTGCCCACTTAACAGATGAATGGATATTGCAGAATATATCGGCAATCAGACCCCCTGATCAGAGCGTGGATGCGCAGATCTTAGCTGTTGGGGACTAAATAAGGGTCTGTTAACCACACGGAACCTCATAGGGTTTTAATTGCGCAGCAAACAGTATAATTGGTAGAAAAGTAATCGTATTTACTCTCAAGAATCGCACAGACATACCGGAGCAAAACGTTCCATTGGTATTTCGCCGACAGTTTTTTTAAGATATCGCCAAAAGTCGAATGGACATGTTTAAAATTTAGAAAAAGAGCTGTAGGTGTGTGACGATTCCAAAATATTTTGAGCGGTTTACAACAATATATATAAGGTCAAAATTCGTCAGAGTGAACTAAGTCTGCTATAACAATTTACAAGATTTTCTATTGTAGTTATCAGTTCTCGTGTGCCACCTGTGATGGCCTCAGAAATGGGTTTCTTAATAAAGGTCTGTTCTGTTCTGTTCATCTATATAATCTGTATCCATGGTCCCATAAAATATGTAGTGAATACCAGGGTATTAGGGGGTATATATTATTTTTTCACAATTTTCATATTTCTAATGCTTAATTTAACTTGTTAAAGTTTTATTAGGTCATTTGCACTGCATATATATAAAGTCAATCCGCTTTATACCGACACAACGACAATATTCGTTATAATGACAATTTGAATGTAACGAAACATTCGCTCAAGAGGTGACAGTTAATGAGAAAGTATGCAATATCATTGCATTAAAACTTCAAACAACATATGTTTTGGATATTTGTTAGAATCGCCTCAGTGAGGCGATTCTAACATATATCCCAAACACAATGTTCTATGATGAAAGAAGAATAAAACGAGGCCTTTCTAACATATCATTCTGTCCATTAAGGATTCTTTACAACAGCAAACTCATTGTAATGGCAACATCTTTGGGAACAAATGCTGTCGTTGTAATGAGGTTTCGCTGCATATCAGTGAGCATAATGACCAAAATTTCGGCTTGTACCCCAGTTTTAAACAGTGCAAGAGCAATGGCACAGAAGAACAGAATTTGCTCAGGCATGTCAACTTAAGGAATGCCATTATCAGTTATTAAAGTAAATACAATTTAAATGTCATCCGCTTCTTCATTGTTTATCCTGGTGACCGGAATAAACTGGCATCGTTGAACGTGACAGTACCTTAGCCACTTTATCTTTTGTTATATTTAGATTTAATTTTTATGTTGATATGTTGGGCGGTTGTGCCTGACAGTGTGAAACATTCTTTGTACGAGGTACATAGTTAGCTTAGGATCCTTTGTGAATATACATCAAAAACAATAACTGAACAACAACAATTGACAATAACTAATAATGACAATAATAATCAATAACAACAATAACTAAATACCAATAATAGTCAGTTTAAGTGAGACTGTTCATAAGGGATAATAAACAAACTGCAATATTTCTCACCTCACCCTCTAATTGCGCATTCAGCGACAGTTTTTCACATGTGGTATAGAAACTCAGCACTTGCAAAGTAGCAGGAAATTCAATAATAATAGCACTGTTTTGAAATATGGGGTGAGGTGTTGCGGCTTCCACACATGTGCTTAACGACAGCTGCTGAGACCGTAAAATAGTTCGAAAGTCTTGATTCTATCAAATCTTAACCCCATTTTAGACTAATAAAACTCCCCCACCCCCTCGCCCCCACTCCATATTTCCTTGCTGTTTGCCAATTATGATTTTGGGGGTTCCGGACTGAAATGGGTTAATACAAACAAACTACTACATCCTATTGATAATTTAAAAACTACAGTCGAACCTCAATGGCTCGAACATCTTTGGGACAATGAAAATTTGTTTGAGATATGGGTAGTTCAAGCCACTGAGGGTTAATCATGGCGCTCGGTCAGGAAGCAAATGGCGATATTTTGAAGAAATATTTAGACCTTCTACACAATAGTGTATGTTGAGGGTACACATTAGAATCGCCTCGATAAGGCGATTCTAACTAGTACACATAATATACAAGTTCATGATAAAATAAGAAAAAAAAATCCCTAAATATTTGCATCACGAAAACATGCCTATATAATTTTGACCCCCTTAAACCCCACTTTTATATAGCAAAACAGGGGTTAACATTATTTTTCTTATTTCTCCTCAAAATATATATTGTGGGTACTCGTTAGAACCGCCTCGTCGAGGTAAACAAGCCATTTGAGGCTTTACTATATGAGTGAAGATACCCAGGAAATGCCACAATCACGAAGCACAGCAGTCCCGAGGCACCAAGAGAAGCATAGATGAGAGACAAATAAAGACCAAACAAACGTCACATATCCCAGTAAGCATTCTACATAAATCTATAGCGGGCCGTTATCGGCCCGTCAAGGTAGCTGACGGGCCGATAAGGGCCCGCTATAAATCTATGTAGAATGCTAGCTGGGATGTAACCACAAATTAAGTCGATAGTTGTATTTGATTGTTAAATATATTTGTATTAGATGACACAAACCGTTTTCAACTGACTAGATTTGGACGTTATTGTATAAAATGAAAGGTGAAACTTGAAGATACTTAGTACCAAACAGTTGTTGTACAAAGTTTCTGAAAATAATGCACTAACATTCTGAGTGTATTACGGTGACGCATGGCTGCTCCAAAATACATTTTTAATATTAAGTTATGGATTATTTTATCTTAAGTTTTTGGCCGTGTCCATTTGTACATTGTAGCAGAAGGGACGTCTGGTTAGTTTTTATCATTACCATGTTCTATAGAAATTCCTGTTTTTAATGCAAACAGTATAGAGCCTAAGCTGACGCCTTGATCTACACCGTTTACCAGTGTCTCTTTTAGGGGATGATAGGTTAAATGGGTGGAAATTGAAACCTTTCTAACTTTTGAACTGTTTAGAAATACATGTACTACTTATAAAAAATGCACTTGCTTTTCTCTTCCGTTTTGCGTTTCAATCGTGCGCATTGAAGTAACGAATATAATATATGCAAAATAAGTCAGACAACAATAATAAAATGTCCCAAATGTTTGGTTTCTAATGGCAATAACAAATTGTTCTCATACCGTTTTACTTGAATTTCAAAGTAGCTATATGCAGTCGAACCTCAACAGCTCCAACATCGACGGCTTGTTAACCATGGCTAATTCAAAATCGTTTTAGACATTACGAAAACATGCCTATTCAAATATATAGAAAATTTACGTCCATAAACTGAAAATTTCTCGATAAAAAAACTCTGATATTTTTTCACATTTTTGCGCAAAACATAGATTGTGGGTACTCGTTAGAACCTCCTCGCCGAGTATCCACAATCTATGTTTTTGAGCAGAAGTAAGTAAAATAATGTATACCCCTGTAAACCCTATTTTACTATATGAAGGTGGGATTAAGGGGTCAAAATTATATAGGCATGTTTTCGTGATGGTCCCTACGGAATTATTCCGATTGCTCAAGAACAAAAAGAATATTTAGGGAAATTTTCATTTTTTATCCTGAAATCTCATATTGTATGTACGCATTAGAATTGCCTCATCGAGGCGATTCTAATGCATACACTCAACATACCATTATTGTGTAGATCGAAAAGATTTCCCTAAATTATCGCCATTTGCTTTCCATCACAAAAACATGCCTATATAATTTTGACCCCCTTAAACCCCACTTTTATATTGTATACCTCCGAGGCGGTTCTAACGAGTACCCGCAATCTATGTTTTGAGCAGAAATATGAAAAATATCAGTTTTTTATCTGAAAAATTTCAGTTGTTTGGAGGTGAAATTTTCCATATATTTGAATAGGCGTGTTTTCGTAATGCTGACCATGCGCTCGAACAACCCATATATCGAACAAAATATCATCGTCCCAAGGATGTTCGAACCATTAAGGTTCGACTGTAATTCTGCCTGAGAACTGCAGTCAGACTGCGCACAAGCAGGAGGTATAACCTTTTCCATCGTTTACAATATCCGATTTTGTTTGGTCAAATGGAATGCTTTATTGCATGAAGACAAAATAAATTGCCATTTGTCTCTCATCGGTTTGACTATTCTAACGTTACATGATCTTTTTATAGTGCTTGTTTTCACATTACCTGTAAAGTGAATTCTACTAGGCTATCAAAGACGATCTTTTAGTTAAAATTTTGACAGCGCCTTTTCGGTCATGACTGTGCTAAAACTATATTATGTTCGGCTGAGCTTGCTTCAATACTTGATTCCTCAGTTGAACGTTCACACTGTCATCACAAAAACATACCTTTATAATTTTGACTCCCTTAAACCCTACCTTCATATAGTAAAACTGGGGTTTACAGGGGTATACATTATTTTTCTTATTTCTGCTCAAAAACATAGATTGTGGGTACTCGTTAGAACCGCCTCGGTGAGGCGGTTCTAACGAGTACCCGCAATCTATGTTTTGAGCAGAAATATTAAAAATATCAGAATATTTATCTGAAAACTTTCAGTTTTGGTGGTGGAATTTTCAATATATTTGAATGGGCGTGTTTTCGTAATGGCTCCAGAAATGACTCCACGAAGCACAGCCTTCCAGAGGCACCGAAAGAAGAGGAGATGAGACACAAACAACAAAAAATACACAGCGCAGTTGCAAGAACCCTCAGTGATCTAACAACCCATATCTTGAACAATTTTCCATGGTCCAAAAGACGTTCGGGCCATTGAAATTCGATTTTAGTAACACAAGAACAGCCACAATCACGACGCACGATAAGAAGAAAGAAGGAGAGATGAGGAACAAACAATGCCAAGACACAAAGCCGACATACAATGAAGAGCTGCTATAGAGCTACCGTCTTGGGACAATCAGCAAAAACAACTACTGGGGGGCTTCAACTATTTTACTTCGGATCAAAACCGCACTTTTAATTCAAACCCACTTTTGGCACGACTATGGTATATGGTAAGGAAAGAAGGTATACTAATAAAATCAGTATAAACTATTTTGACTCAACTTACTAGAAACTGAAAATATATTTGCGGGACACTTGTGGTCAGTGAAAAATCAGATTTACCTGTACATTCGCACAGTTGGAAGTTGTTTTTTGTTTTTTTTTTTATCTTGCATAAGGGGTCGTTAGATATTTTAGAATCTGAATTTGCGCATTTTACAAGAAAACTATTTTTGACTTGATGCAGAATATTAAAAAAAATGTATGATACACTTGGTATATTGTCAGCCATTTTTACAAGGGAGAGAATTTTTGTGACTTCCTGTTCTCTTTTATGCACACCAATCCCCTTCTGAAAATAGGTGTTCTCTACAAAGATAGAACGCTTCTAAAACACATTCTTTCATTTTAGAATCGACGCTTTTCAGAATGAAGGTAAATTTTAGGAGCATTTTTTTTTTTTCATTTTAGAATTGACCCCCTAATCGGAAGGGAGGCAAAATCAATTTCACATGCGTTGCATTCACTTTCAGCTTACAGTGTGGCGTCAGTTTTCCACATGTCAAAATGACAAGTTAGGTTACCAGTTGCCATTACAGTTGCATTTACTTTTAACATTCTCTGGGTTAATTCCAAACCGACCTCGTTTTATCATATGCCAACATGCCATGTCAGATTTTATCTTATGCTGCCTCAAACATCTACTGATGAGATAGCTGAGGAGAAAATTAATGATTTAGAAGAAGGATACATTTACTCATTATATGTAATAAAATATACCATTATGAATAGAATTTCACATCTCATTAGACTTTATAAGTCTATGACAATGCTAAAAGTACAATGTGACATGAGAATAAAATAATATTTATAATTACATATATCGTATATAAACAGACACTCTGCAGATAACACATTCATATTAAATGTCTGCGACCAAATATATTCTGCTATAGAAAATATAATTATACTCAACAAAAAATGTTTAGGGCTAGGCCATGTAAATTGATTCTTTCGCAGAACTGACTGAAAACCAATGAAAACGAAGTCACCTGCGAACATTCATTTTTTTTCACCCCTGAGTTTCTGAAGTGGACTCTTCCATTCTCGGACTTGTCCACTGATGAAAATAGTGGTTTCAGTCTAAAATAAAAAAAAACAAACAAACGGAATAGCAAATAGTGTAGATCCTGATGAGACGGCTGGTTACCACTGTTTACAAAGATATTGGTTTCGGTCTGTCGGGCTGTAGGGGTTAACGGCAAAGACCAGGCTAACATTTTATACTTGTTTTACCTGTATAATTTAAAAGTATAGTCGGCTCGTTATCTCAATCTCTTTTAACAACTGACGGGTTGCATTTGAATATTACTCGTAATCAAAGGAAAACTGAAATTAACCCTTTAATTAATTTGTTGAGTATATAAGTGAAGATACCAAGAAAATGCCAAAATCACGAAGCACAGCCCTCTCAAGACACCAAAGAAAAGAGAGATGAGAAACAAATGAGGACACCACAAACTCCACATATGAAATCACAGACACATAAACAAAGAAGAACTAAAACAGAAGAACCGCCTTGGAACGGTCAGTAGAAAAACTACTGAGGAGCATAAACTAGTTTTACTCGCGAGAAACTACACCCTTAATTCTGATGCATTTAACTCTTTCACTGTCACACGCGATACTAATAGGCTTTTGCAAACAACATAGATCCAGATGAGACGGCTCATAATGAGCCGTCTCATCAGGATCTATGCTGTTTGACACTAAGTCTTTCAACTCTACATATAAACAAACAGAAAACGACAAATGAAGTCTAAAATTTGGCACCGAAGGAGTTAACCAAGACAGACAGCACACATGTAATAACCAAAGAAAAGAAAAGCGACCAGCTTCCTCTTCCCCATCGAATTTAGTACAGTGCCAGACAGGAACCACCAAACACACAAAGACTACATACAGAACAAACTATGAAAAAGCCCCGCAACCAGCAGCCACGTGACCACATAAAGAACAAACGATACTACACTGTAACAGTTCCCGTAAGATTTACGGTAAAGTCACTGGCAACTGGTTGCCAGTGCATTTGCCGTTACTTTTTACTGGCACCTGTAGATTTTTTTGCAGGAATTATCTCGTAGAATGAGGTAAGAGTGGGTAGACTTGAGATACGGTGCGGTAGTTCACACCTCTACTCTGCCCTACGTTACGTATCTTGTCCTATTATGCCCTGCCTAGCGATGTGATTCCTGTAAATTATCTACGGGCGCCCGTAAGAATTAACGGTAAATGGGCTGGCAGCCAGTTACTAATTATTCTATCGTAAAATCTGTGGGATATTTTACAGTATAGAACCACCGGCTTAGAACGGTCAGCAGCGAAAACTACCCTAAGGTAGACTTGTTAATGTAATGGAGAAGAAAGAACCTAATGGCCTATAGAGGGACATTGGCAAACAGAATGCGGCCTCTGATCAGAGTCTACACTGTTTGCATTAAAACAGGAGTAATTATAAAACTAATACAAGAGGCCCATGGGCAACGATTCGCTCACATGAGTAAAACAACCACTGCTTATTTGCAGATGCCATGCAACATTGCCACAGCAACTAGGACAGAAATTTGACAGTGCCATAAAAAGGTCAAAGGTCATCCTAGGATCTATATTTGGACAAAGTTGGTAGACCTTTCACCTCCAGTGCTATATACCAAGAATCAGCCTCAAAGCATTCTTTGTTCTGGAGCAGAAGATTTTTAAGTATTTTTACCATAATTGAGCATGGCAGCCATCTTGTTCAATAGTGAAAACCATTTGAACAAATTGTTAGTACCACTTCAACAGAAGGTCCCATGTGCAATCTGGTGAAAACTGGCAAGTAGTTTCAGAGAAGAAGACATTTAAACATTTATACAATTTTATACATGCACAAAGCCCTGGGGCAAGGACAGACACTGTATCCTCCAGGGGATAAAATTTTGATTGTAAATATCAAGTTTTACTACTTTTACTACTTGTATCATACATTGTAAGTTTCAGCCATTAGTCTTTAATACATTTTTAGAAAATAACTTTTCAGTAGTTTGTATGGTGAACGCAAATCTGACCTTGTCATAAAAAGGTCAAAGGTTATCCTAGAATCATCTGAACAAATATGGTAGACCTTGAGTCCCCAAAGTGATATACATCAATATTGAGTTCAAAGTTTTCTTGGTTCTGGAGAAGAAGGTTTTTAAGTGTTCTATATCTGGGCATGGTGGCCATCTTATTTAATGGAACCGTCTTGTGGAACCATTTGAACAAACTGTCAATATCCCTTCGACAGAAGGCTGCATATGAAATCTGTGAAAATTGGTCAAGTAGTTTCAGAGAAGATTACATGATTTTAAACATGTATATAGCCAAGCGGCAAGGGCGAATAACTGCAAAGGGACAAAAGTTTGATTGTAACTAATAAAGCCAAGGAGCAAGGGCGTATAACTGCAAAGGGACAAAATTTTGATTGTAACTAATAAGTTTTATTACTTTAATCATACATTGCAAATTTCAGCCGTTAGTCTTTAGTAAATTTTCAGAAAATGATTTTTCAACATTTTCCCCATACAAGAGTATGAGTATGCAAATTTGACCTTGCCATGGAAAGGTCAAAGGTCATCCTGGGATCATCATTTGAACAAACTTGGTAGACCTTGTGTCCCCGATACTTTATATCAAGATTGATCGTTGAAGCTTTCTTGGTTCTGGAGAAACAAATTAGTGTTTTTACCATATATGGGCATGGCAGCCATCTTGTTTGATGATGCAAAATTGTTTAAACTAACTGATAATACCCCGTCGACAGAAGGCCTAATGTGAAATCTGGTGAAAATTGGTCAAGCTTTTTAGAGAAGAAGACATTTAAAGATTATGAGATTTTTATACATGTAGCCCAGGGGCAAGGGCAAATAATCCCAGGGGGACAAAATTTTGATTGTAACTATAAGGGTTTTCTACTTTAATCATATATTGTAAGTTTCAGCCATTAGTCTCTAATACATTTGAGAGACTGACTTTTCAATATTTTCCCCATACAAATGCATGGGGACGCAAATTTAACCATGCCGTAAGAAGGTCAAATGTCAACCTGGGGTCATTATTTGAACAAACTTGGTAGACCTTGAGTCCTCAATGCTATATATCAAGATTCAGCCTTGAAGCTTTCTCGGTTCTTGAGAAGAAAATTTTTAAGTATTTTTTACCATAAATGGGCAGGTTGGCTATCATGTTTAATGATTCAGAACCGTTTGAACACATTGATAATACCCCTTTGACAGAAGGCCTAATGTGAAATCTGGTGAAAATGATCCAGCTGTTTTAGAGAAGACATTTAAAGATTACACGATTTTATACATGTATATAGTCCAGGGGCAAGGGCAGATAATCCTTGGGGACAAACATTGATTTTAACTAAAAGGGTTTATTACTTTGAACATACATTGTAAGTTTTAGCCATTAGTCTTCCATACATTTTAAGAAACTGAATTTTCAATATTTTCCCAATACTAATGCGTAGGGATGTAAATTTGCATCACGAAAACATGCCCATATAATATTGACCCCCTTAAACCCCACTTTAATAGAGTAAAACTGGGGTTTACAGGGATATACATTATTTTTCTTATTTCTACTCAAAACATAGATTGTGGGTACTCGTTAGAACCGCCTCGGCAAGGTGGTTCAAACGAGTACCCACAATCTATGTTTTGAGTAGAAATACGAAAAAATATCAGAGTTTTTATCTGAAACCTTTCAGTTTTTTAGAGGTGAAATTTTCTATATATTTGAATAGGCGTGTTTACCATTAGAAGGTCAAATGTCAACCTAGGGTCATCGTTTGAACAAATTTGGTAGACCTGGAGGTCCTCATGCTTTGTACCAAGATTCAGCCTTGACGCTTTCTCGGTTCTGCAGTAGTAGATTATTAAGTGTTTTTTTTACCATATATGGGCATGCCGGCCATCTTGTTTAATCATGCAAAACCGTTTGAACAAATTGATAATACCCTTTTGACAGAAGGCCAAATTTGAAATCTGGAGAAAATTGGTTAAGCTGTTTCAGAGCAGAAGACGTTTTAAGATTATGAGATTTTATACATGTATGTAGCCCAGGAGCAAGGGCAGATAACCCCGGCGGACAAAATTTTGATTGTAACTAAAAGGGTTTGCTACTTTGATCATAGTTTTAGTCATTAGTCTTTAATACATTTTGAAAAAACCTGACTTTTTCAATATTTTACCAATACAAATGCATAGGGACGAAAGTTTGACCTTGCCGTAAAAAAGTCAAAGGTCAACCTAGGATAACCATTTGAACAAACTTGGTAGACCTTGATTCCTTGATGCTATATACCAAGATTTAGCCTCACAGCTTTCATGGTTCTGGAGAAAATGATTTTTTAGTGTTTTTAAGCCATACGGGCACGGCGGCCATCTTGATTAACGGACCATGACCATTTGTACAAATTTTCAATTCCCCTTTAACAGAAGGCTCCATATGAAGCTTGAAGAAAATTGGCTCAGGGGTTTCAGGGGAGAAGTCGGCCAAAGGTGTGGACGGACGGACAGACGGACAAACGACGGACGGCAAGTGATCACAAGAGCTCAGCCTGAGCCTTCGGCTAAGGTGAGCTTAACACTCAAAATAAACCAGACACCGCCGGATGGAAACCAGATTGACCTTTCCAAAGCATTTGGGTAGAAGAATCTACTCGGCATAAATGGGTTACACTAATATTATCTCATTTTAGTCTGGAGACTCCTAAAAGGGTAATTAGCAAACAGTACAGACCAAGATCAGACGCCGCATATCAGTTTGCAAATTGTTAATACACTTTTCTCGAGGATTATCCAAATCATATAGCCTAACATACCTAAAATTGAACTTCGACTCTTCCAATATATACAGTCGACTCTCATTATCTCGAATTCCAAGGGACTCACTGAAACACTTCGAGATATCCGTACCTCGACATATCAGAGTTGAGAGAGTGAGTAAGTCAATTAATTGAACAACCACATTTAACAAATGAATGTGTAATTTGACTCCTGAAGTTAGAAATATATATGTATAATAATGTGGAAAAGAGGAGAAATTGCTCCTTAGGAGCAATTTCTCCTCTTTTCCACATTATTTTGCTAACAGGGACCAGATTTTCACTTCGAGATAAGCGGCAATTCGAAATAAGCGAGTTCGAGATAACGAGGTTCGACTGTAGTTTATGAGGGTATATTCAGTCTGAAACAGGTTAAAGTAATGGAGTAAAAATCACTTACCTGTTAATATAAGCAGATACCATGTGATATACTTGTATTTCTGCGATATTATCATTGTACTACATTATTCATTAACAGGTAGAGCTTATATCATCTGGAAAAGAAACAAGAAGACTTGTGAATTGTGAGAAAAAGTAATTAGGCCAAGCTCAAAGAAAAGGTGCTTCCCGAGCAGATGCTTATAAACAAGATTCAGGTAGTTACCATGCTATCGGGGTAGTTCCAATGATTTAGCAGTAGTTTCGCTGCTCATTCAAACTGTATGTTCCCTTTGTATTATGTCTGTTTGTAATTTTAGTTATTTCCCATTTTGGTTTCGAGACCAGGACTTTGGCTCTGATTGTATCAATTCATAGCAATTGCTTACTTTAGAAAACCTCCATGTGGACCTAACAAAAACATGTTTTGAACCACAATGAAAGTGATAGTGAGGGTTGGGAAACCGTAAAGTATACTTAAACCCATCAATGATGTATTACTGACCGTTCCAAATCGGTGCTTTTGTTGTGGTTCCTAGCTGTTCCGTGTTTGTTTTGTCGATTTTACTTATTCATTTTACTATTATGTATGTCATAAGTATTCAGTTACTCTCAAATTCTGAGTCACCACCTGTTTGAGAAAGAGTTGCTGATACCGTTTGTCATATCTTATTTGTTTGCCGGCGTCACTTCGTGCTGTGACTTCTTTTCCTTGTGATATTATTGGCAGGGTTTGAAATCTGATTGTATCAGTTTCTGATCCTTGCTCTTTTCATTTTTTACTTAGATATTGTTCTGGCTACTCATTTACTATTATTATTGCTCTGATGTTACTTTTTTCAGGCATACTGGCACTCTTTTGTGTTTTGTATTTGTCACATTGCTTTCCATTTACCTTTGCAGTCTGCTGTTGTTTAGAGCAATGTAAGATCAAACAAAAGGGAAAGATTTTTTGCAAAGTAAAACCCCAGTGGCTTGTGTTGTTGAGCAGAAAGAGCTGGTATTTTTTGTGATTAGCTGTGGTGGTTGTTTTGTCTTTTTTTTGTCTTTTTTCCTCTAAGCGGCATTGATAGGCTGCCATCTTTGATTGTTTTTCCCTGAATTTACTGCTATAGATTTTAAGGTATTTTAGGACAAATCTTGTCCGCCTTTTTCAAAACCACAATGCTACAGATCACTAAATTCACAGTGTACAACATTACTTTGTCGATTTTACCTGGCATTGATTATGTAAATGCGTGTTGTATCAGATAACAATTATGTCCTATATCTAAATTGAAGCCATACTTGGAATACTTCCCCGTATTAAACGCATATCAATTAAAATGGAAGAAATGTCTTTCCCAGAGTATTGGCGTATCTGAAAAAGAATATTACATCGTGGGAACTACCCCGATATCATGGCAACTACCTCGGTGATCTTGGAACTAGCACGCCTAAAAAACGGGGCCTGATTCTTTTACAAGTTAACACTTGATTTTTTTGGATGTAGGAACGCTTAGGAAGGGCCTTTTTATCATTTTCATCGGCGAATGCTTTCAAATGTCAGCTCAGATCGACGGAGACAGGCTAAATTCTTCGCACTGACAAAATACTCGGGGGACAAGTGGTCCGATGCTCAGTGCGGGTAGAAAGATTTGAAGAAAGCAAATAACTTTTCCGATAAAATTTGGGTCCATAGAGGAAGCTGAGACATATTTACATGGAACCACATTGCCCGATTTCCCCATAATTCGTTCGTCGTGGTAAAATAAAAAAAAATAAAAAATGACACCAACCTTTATTTATCTATTTTATGACGTTGGCACTACCCCGGTATGTCCCGGATGTGGCGTGGGAACGAAATTACGTTAACACAATTTCGTGGTAGTTCCTATGTTTACCACACGTGAGAATAAGACTGTGCGAATGCACAGGTTGAGCTTGACCTTCTCTATTCGAATGCAATAAGAGTTCATTACATCCACTAAAGACATTTTTTGTATTAACGTTTAGCATGTTATGTAAACATTTCAGTAGACAAGATTTGGAAATATTTTCCTTATTTGCCTCCAAAAAATAGAATTCGACATTTTAACATTTCATGCAAACTGTCTCGTAGATTGAATCCTATTGTCTGAGAGAAAAAAAAAAAGAAATATCACATCAATTTGTCGACTGCTGAATCTGCCCATAGCGTGGTAATTTTTTAAAAACAGCATAAGAATTTTCACATCGCGGTGATTCAGATGAAAAAAGGAAGGAAAAAGTAAAAGCACGCACAGAGATAAAATGTTATTACGATTAAAAAATAAATAAATAAATAAATAAAATGAAATAAAATAAAAGACTGTTACAGGGATCGATCCTCCGACCGTCAATTTAGGTTTTGACTTTGTGGACAATGAACTTTCTATTTGAGCTGTGATCCAATACACTTGCAAGAAACCGCTATCAATGAATAACTTACTCAATCAAACGAAGTCTTTGAACCGGATAGTACCGAGTGGCGACTATTTATACCCGTAACAACCTGCTTCACGTTGACCCTGGATTATTCCAGTATTGAAAGTTACATTGACACGACAGTAAACATTCATCGAGTAATAGTATGCTGAAAGATATACTTGTTAATATACTCAATAAAATGATTTAAGGGCCACTTAGTCCATATATGCAAACTTTGACCGAATCCATGGGCAAAACCACAAAAGATATTGAAATAGTGTTGATTGGTTCTTAAAGTGGAACCCAAAAAGGAGTGTTTTCAACAACAAATTTTAAAATGAAAATTTTCATTTTAAAATTCGTTAAAAATGCTACTTCATACCCCAAAATGGATACTTGACACTTGAACGTAATAAGTAATGTCTTGACTTCAAACTGTGAATAAATCATAGAGAAAACTTTAATTTCAATCAAGAAGCTCACATTTTCCTACAGGTACCCTCTATAGATTATTCAAGGTCTATGGGGAATCATCGAGGCAATTTTAGCCTCAAAAGGGTTGGCCCCTATTTCTGGCCATATCTGTCTGTCTTTTACCCCTAAGAAAATGGAACTTGCAAGATTGTGTTTGGGGTAAATCATTGTTATGACTAAAAACAGAAAATTTCAGATATTCTGAAAGAACATTATTTTGCGGTAAAAAGTTTTTTGTTGTTTTTTTTTTTTTTTTCAGAAATTCCAATTTTTCTCTGAATCCTCTAGGCTGACAATGTTTGCGCTATTGACACTTTGGTAGCTGAACATATTGCTACCATGTTAAGCTTATTGAAACTGGGCTTGCAAATAGGAGTATTGCCCACAGAATAATTTTAACAACCGACAGGTCGCATTTGAATGTTAATCAAAGGGAAACTGAAACTGGTGACCCTTTAATTATTTTGTTGTATATATCACGGCCGGCTAGAAACAGGATTTAATAGTCCCTTTAATCATTCTCCGAAGGAAGAGACTCCCATAAGATGTAAAGCATATTTTCTGGAAAAGTTGTAAAAATGTTCAGTACTTATATTCTTGTTTATAATATCATAGGATGATCTCAGTCATCAATCAGCTAGAGGAATAATGAATGATTTCATGGCTTCATTATGTACTATTATGATTGAAAACTGTCATGACAAAATCGATCTCATGACATCTACGAACAGTAAACATCGTCATCACGAAAAATAGCCTATATAATTATGACCCCCTAAAACCCCACTTTTATATAGTAAAACTGGGGTTTACAGGGGTATACATTAGTTTTCTTATTTCTGCTCAAAAACATAGATTGTGGGTACCCGTTAGAACCGCCTCGGTGAGGCGGTTCTAACGAGTACCGACAATTTATGTTTTGAGCAGAAATATGAAAAATATCAGAATTTTTATCTGAAAAATTCCAGTTTTTGGTAGTGAAATTTTCAATATATTTGAATAGAGGTGTGTTTTCGTAATGGTATTTTCTCAAAATATTAAGGCACCCTAATATTCCGTACCAACATTATCATGGAATTAGAACGTATATTGTCTGTTGATTCACCTAAAAAGCTACTGGATGAGTGGCGAACAATATACCTTCGACTCTCGTTATCTCAATTTCGCTTATCTCGAATAACCGCTTATATCGAAGTAAAAATCTGGTCCCTGTTTTAACATAGCATTACGAAAACACGCCGATTCAAATATATAGAAAATTTTACCTCCAAAAACTGAAATTTTTCAGATAAAAAACTCTGTTTTTTTTTCTGCTCTAAATATAGATTGTGGGTACTTGTTAGAATCGCCTCGACGGCGCGGTTCTAACGAGTACCCACAATCTATGTTTTTGAGCAAAAATAAAAAAAAATAATGTATATCCCTATAAACCCCAGTTTTACTATATAAAAGTGTGGTTTAAGGGGGTCAGGATTATATAGGTATGTTTTCGTGATGAAATCTAAGGACAGGTATCAAAATGTTGTTCCAAAGAGGTGAAAGTGCTCCTAAGGAGCAATTTCACCGCTTTTCCACTATATTTTTAACATATCTCTAACTTCAGGAGTCAAATTACATATTCATTGTTGAAATGTGGTTGTTCGATATATTTCATCAATTCTGCAAATGATATGATATGTCGAGGTACGGATATCCCGAGTATTTCAAGGAGTCCCTTGAAACTGTACCTCTACCGTATATATCTTACACATTCGGATGTACAGCCACTACAAGCCATGTAGATCTAGAACAGACGCTGCAAAAGGTGGTGATTGATATAGGTCTACTCCGTTTGCCATTCATCCAGCATTTGGTTTTATAGACAATTTAGGACGGCAAATCATATCTAAATTGTTTTATTTCCTACTAAAAAAAGGGTTTTCTCAAAAATAAAAGAATTTGCCCCCCCCTCACACACACACACTCCCCCAACCACCCCCACCAACAACCCCTTTGGGAGCAAATTCTTGCCTTTTAGTATACTCCTTTTCAGAAGGAACTTGATGAAAAGGAAACAGGAAGTTACAAAAGTCGTCTCCTTTGTACAAAAAGGTGGAAAAATAAACGTAAAAAAGATTGCCTTTAGAAACAAAGAACACATTACAGATTAGAAAATGGGAGTCTCGGTTTTATTGAGACTCTTTATGAGCAGTAATAAAGTTTGCAACACTGCTGACGCCCTCTAGCTTATATATGAGCAGAACTCCATTTTCAAAGATATCACATTATCTAATGAGTATATATCCAGTCCCTTAACCCTTAAAACGCCAAGAAAACCTGCATCTGAAAATGTCGTCTGTTTATGTCGTCTGCCGAATATTCTTGCAAACTTTTCAAACTTATTTTTGCATACAGGCAAACAGTGTGGACCCAGATCAGACTGTTCCTAGAGGAGCAGTCTGATCTGGGTCCACACTGTTTGCAAAAATGACTTTTTAAATCACAAGCAGATGACAAAGCAGACGACAATTGTTGTGATTGGCAGTTTAAGGGTTAAAGAGTTAAAATAGCATTTGCTTCCTAGCCTGAATGCTGCTTTTTAGCATATGCTAGTAACTATGGTATGCATATCTCTATCAATCTTTTTGTTCTGACAAGGGCTTAGTTTATAAATGTAGCATATCATGTATAGTCAATAAGCAACGATCTTCGTCTGGATGCATATTTGTAAAGTTTGACCCGTCTTTGCTGTTAGCAAGCATCGTCCCAGTTAGCATTCTGCTTAAATCTATATTGGACCGTTATCAGCCCGACAGGATTCCTGTCGGGCTGATAACAGTCCAATATAGATTTAAGCTGGCCTAATTGGGGCGAGGATCATTACTTTAAATGTGCATAGTTTCTATGTCATGTAACTACATGGTAACTACTTACAAAAATTAGCTGTTGTGCACAAGCCCCAGACGTCGTGTCACTTGGGACGCAGAAAATCATTTGAGTTGATAATTGTTTCATTCACTGGCTGCAATAAGCAAAAACGTGTCTTAAAGCGAACACGAGTCCTCAGACTCAGATCATTCCCATCCACACTGTCTCACTAGACCTTTGCTGTCTGCTTATAAAATAATACAGTCCAATGGATCTGTACACGAATATCAAACTCCAAGATCAGGCTGTGTAAACGAAAAAAGCCGATATGAGCCTTCGCTCTCTATTTATACCCGAAGACATACTATCTTTTAGGAATCAATGGGATAGCGAATGTGCTGATCAGACTGTGTGGATATGCATCTTATCGGGGTCTCTGCTGTGTATATGTCTAATAATTGAACCAGCACATGACAAAACCAACAAAATGGCATGTGCGCCAAGGGCATACGCCCAGTCTGATCAGAGTCTGCTACTTTCGCTTTCGTTAGAGTGTTCTTTGCTTTTGAAGGGGATGGTCTGGGGAGTCTTAACAATACTGCTTCGAAAACAAAGCAAACAATGCATCACCATCTTGTAACGGGCAATAGTAATATATTGTAATATGGGAGGCGGGTTTAAATTATTGCTGACCGTTCTAATGCGGTACTGCCATACTGCCATTGTGGTACTTTTTGTTGAATGTTCTGTAGTGTTTCACTTATTTTTTTTTTATCTTTTAACAAATATGTAAGTTAAAAAATGTTTAGTTAAGATTTGGTAATGGAGGTGCTACCGTTTTGGGAAAGGGCTGCCAGCTCTGCTTGCCATCTGTTCTTTTTGTGGTTGTTTAATTGCATTCGTCTGTCTTTCCCTTTGATCTTGAGAACTCGATGTAGATCTGAATATATCAGTTCCTGAGTTCACTTATTTACTTTTTACTTTTTACTTATTTACTTTTTAAGAACATGCTTATTGTACAAATTGAACCTATTTGAAGTAAGCACATCTGATACTAAAAACAGCATCAAATTATGTTTGTTAATTCCAGAGATATAAAGATTTGGGTCCAGCTGTTAAAAAACTTAACAAGGTTGTTGGCTAACTTGACATTCAAATTTCTATCTTGAAATATGGCAAACAAATTGATATTTTTTGCTGAAAATGTGAGTAGTTTTTGCCTTGCAAGATTCAAACATGTAGATACCTCCCAGCTAGCATTCTTTATAAATCTATAGCGGGCCGTTATCGGCCCGTCAGCTGCCCTGACGGGCCGATAACGGCCCGCTATAGATTTATGTAGAATGCTTACTGGGTATACTGTTATAACTTCGTCACTGATTTACCAGCCACATGAAGACTGGCTTTAACAAAAATCGGATTATACCATGCTATCAATACGAGATGAAGACTAATAAGAGATTACATGATGACAAATTATTAAAATCTATTTCTGTGTCGAAGCTGAGGGCTTATTTCGAAATTCTATATAACATATTTGCGATGCCGGAATTATGGATAATTACAGAGGGAATTATGTATTCTATACAATTAGAAAAGGGGCACGTGACAGACTTGCATCTAATGAGCTTACAAGTATGCATAGTCGTTAACACTTAGCATGCTGGGGAAAATTTCTTATTTTTCCCCCAATAATAGGTTTGACGGTTCATGCAAATTGTCTCCGTGTCTCCGTAGGAGACAACTTGCATGAAATCTCAAAAGATAAAATGAAAAGTCCAAGACATGCCACAATCACAAGTCGCAGCCAATCCCTGCCACAGAGAGGAAAAGTAAAGAGACACGAACCAACACGTTAAAACAAATCATCACGAGAATATACCTTGACCCCTTTAAACCCCACTTTTATATAGTAAAACTGGGGTTTACAGGGGTATACATTTTTTCCTTATTTCTGCTCAAAAACATAGATTATGGATACTCGTAAGAACCGCCTCGCCGAGGCGGTTCTAACGAGTACCCATAATCTATGTTTTGAGCAGAAATATGAAATATATCAGAATTTTTTATCTGAAAACTTTAAATTTTTGGTGGTGAAAGTTTCAATATACTTGAATAGGCGTGTTTTCGTAATGAAACGCACAAAAAGCACACAAACTAGCCCTCTCTTCCCCAGGCGAGGTGATTGCTTCGATAAAAGGTCTGAAAACACAAGGACAAAGCGCAGCACAGACTATATATATAAATCGCCTCGTTGAATTATCCGCAAAGCCACATGGAGCAAGAGTTACACCGGGACCACCGTCTTAGAACGTTCAGTGGTATAAACTACTGCCTGGGGGTGGGGGGATGGGGGTGGGGGGGTGCGAGTGGCGGGGATGGGGTGGTTAAAGCATTCATACATTCACCCTGGGCTGTTCTTGATACATAAATACCTAAATAATCGGTTCGCATTATGGCCCCAACTCAGTCGATGCTTCATAGGGAAAACATAAAACTCAAATAAGCCACTATAATAAACAAAGACAATAGGGGGGAATATAGATATTACCAGTTTGTCGTCTGCTGAATTTACCCAGTGAATGGTAATAATTAAATCTAATTCGTTACGGAATTAAGCTGGCTGTAGATCACCCCAACACAAGCAGCAAAGATCGAACTAATCAACTTATCTATGCAGCCTTGTATTGCCATTCCATATTCGGTGGATTCGCGTCCCCATGCTACACAGACACATTTCATAAACATACCTATATCGAATATACCCTTCAAATCCAAAGCCTTTTCACATTATAAAAACGGAAAATGGAGGAAACCTTTCTAGACTTCCCAGAAAGAGAAATTGCATCCGAATTTCCGCCTTGGAACGAAAAACGGTATAAAGTACAATGACTTAAGCCAGGAATTGCAAGAAGTAAAGATCTGGGTCCAATTGTTAAAAACTAACGATGCCGTTAGTTAACGTATCGTTAAAACTTTGATCATTAAATATGGCATATATGCTATTTTTTCTTTTTTTTTTTTTTTTTGCTGAAAAATGTATTTGCAAAAGCTACTCACATTTTTTTCAGCAAAAATATCTGTAAATTAGATATTGTACTTACTAGAACAGTAAACATTTTGACCACTGACGAGCTCGTTAAGCTAACGATGCTTTGAACAACTGGTCCCAGGAGCAAACAAGGATCGAACAAAATATCACATTTACAATAGTCGAGGTAAGAGCAAAGAACATTAGCATGTATTGGATCGATCAACAGAAACACTATCAGGTGAGGCTTGGTCTTTTTACAATCTATTTATGGACAGCCAACCATTTTCATTTATCTTGATACAATTCCCCATTAAACATTTCTTTATAAATCTATAATGAACCGTTATCGGCCCGTCAGGGTAGCTGACGGGCCGCTAACGGCCCACTATAGATTTATAAAGAATGCTAGCTGGGTCTATCTATCTTTAATTACTCGGTCCGCGTAGGGGTTTACTTACTCATCATTGGATCAATATAGAAAACAAAACTATGAATTAACCTTTAACACTTTGATGAAAACCAAATAGTAGGAGGACTTGCGTACAAAAATATAATTGAAGAACCCAGTAGATGCCATAGTCGTGAAGCCAAACCTTCCCGAGGTTCTAAAAGAGGAACAGAGGAGGAACAAATGACGTCAAACCAAACGCCACAAAACTGTTGTCAGAGCAAACACTACTCATTTGATTTCAAATCGTTTTAGTAATGTTTAAGGAGACGTGAATACACATAGTGGATTTCAGGGCGCTTTTTCAAGGAATATAACATTTTGACTTTCTGGGCCCAGTTGTTCAAAACTTTAAGCCGTTGTTAGCTAGCCTGATGTTAAAATTTCTATCTTTAAATACGGCGAATACGTTGATACTTTTGCCCGAAAACGTGAAACGATACTCACATGTTTGCTGCAAATATATCAATATCTTTGAAAATACCTTAACTACAACACATCACGAAAACATGCCTATATAATTTTGACCCCATTAAACCACACTTTTATGTAGTAAAACTGGGGTTTTACAGGGGTATACATTATTTTTCTTATTTTTGCTCAAAACATAGATTGTGGGCACTCGTTAGAACCGCCTCGGCGAGGCGGTTCTAAAGAGTACCTACACTCTATGTTTTGAGCAGAAATATGAAAAAAATATCAGATTTTTTTATCTGAAATTTTTTTTTTTTTTTGATGGTAAAATTTTCAGTATGTTTGTATAGGTGTGTTTTCGTAATGAGTTAACGAGTTTGACATTAACGAGCTGGTTAAGCCAACGATGCTTTGAACAATTGGGTCCTGTTTACGTTCTCATATATTATGCCCCTTGTGAAAAAGGGGTCTACTCTAAAAAGGGAATGGGAGCATTGTTTTCTTTTTAGAGTCGATATCTTTTCACACAAAAAAAGTCACGAAACGATTTTGATAGACTTATCTCCCTATGAAAGTGGCTTATTCCCCTTAATTCGCGTAGACCTAGGACACGAACTTGAAGATGTTTAAGGCCCTGTCTGAAGGATTGAAGTGGCAGAGTCTACTTTGTATAAATTGTTTTTTTTTACCATAAATATTTACTCTGTCGGGAACTATTTCTCTTTTATCGCACTGACAGTACATACAGCGCTTTAATGCTCAGCTTGGGTTTGGTTTTAACCCATTAATGCCGACTGGACTTTGCTACCTCAACCCTTCGGACAGGTCCTTTTTCAGTCGAAGGAATGCTTAGTTATATTCCATTATCACCAAATTTTACTGAAATTTTGCTGCAGTTAATGCAAACATCTGGCAATATTATGCTGTGTCTGATCTGGGTTTACATTGTTTGCCAATATTCCTTAGCTGCCAACAATAAAGACCCTGATCAGAGGCCGCGTTTTGGGACGTCTGATCTGGGTCTGCACTGTTTGCCAATGTCCATTTTATGGGATGCTAGGCATAAATGAGTTAAGGCTCCAATGCTATCTATTCAACATTTAAGGGTCATTGATCATGCACGTCAGTTGTAAAGAGCCTTTTTTAAGCAAGTCAATATTGAAAATATTAAATCTGACATTATGTAACTAGTAACAAGAAGGCTTATCTTTAAGTGTTGGGTAAATGTCAAGTCATTTTTTAAGCAATTCAATATTGAAAATATTAAATCTGACATTATGTAACTAGTAACAAGAAGGCTTATCTTTAAGTGTTGGGTAAATGTCATGTCACAGACACATCATCTGTTGATAACAGATATAATAACTGTAGAGTCTCGCGAAAAACGCCTTAACGAATAAATGAATCCATGTGGGTGATAGCCAAAAGTTTTTTTTTTTTGTTTTTTTTTGCTATTTGTCTGGATAAGAAGTTTGAGATGGCATATCCTGGAAACCCATATATCCATACCCCTACTAAGCTGGCATCGGGTTTAATCTATATCGGACGTTGTCGGCCACACAGGATTCCTATTGGGCGAAAACGGCCCAATATAGTCGGCCAGACAGGATTCCTATTGGGTGAAAACGGCCCTATATATATTTTAATATAATGCTAGCTAGGTAAGGTTGAGCAGCTCTGCTGGCAAACTATTTTGCATGAGTTTTGTTTGACACATTCTTACAAACTACTTGACATAATATCTACCAGAACAAAAACATCACGAAAACACGCCTATATAATTTTGACCCCCTGAAACCACACTTTTATATAGTTAAACTGGGGTTTACAGGGGTACGGATTATTTTTCTTATTTCTGCTCAAAAACATAGATTGTGGGTACTCGTTAGAACCGCCTCGCCGAGGCGGTTCTTACGAATACCCACAATCTATGTTTTGAGCAGAAGTATAAAAAATGTCAGAATTTTATCTGAAAATTTTCATTTTTTGGTGGTAAAATTTACAGTATATTTTCGTATTGGGAAAGCAAAACTCGCTTAAGCCGATGACATTAGGCGTGGACAGTGTTTCTGTTTCTACACAGACTCAATTCATTTGAATAGTGAGAAAAAAATGCAAATAAAATCAGGTCGAAGAATTCCACGACATCTTGAAACTTAAGGTAGCAGTTTGGCATGTTCTCATAATTCCGTTCTCTCAATTTGATTTGCTTATTTAAAGGATCTTAAAATGTCCAGTGCATATTGTACTTGTCCACCATTATACGAGTATTTGGGAGCACCGTCTTGTTTGCCATTTCGCCAGAAGTCATAGACACATCAACAGGTACTGGTATTAAAATGGACTTTCCTGGAATTTTAGAGCAATTTTAAGGGGTTATGGTGTCCAAAGTTTAAAACCCATTTAAACCCGGCGTCCCTTAAAAGGGAAATTGGCAAACAGTGTAGACCCAGATCAGACGCCACAGAACGCGGCGTCTGATCAGGGTCTACACTGTTTGCATAAAGTACAGGAATTTCTGTAAACCATGGTAATAATAATAACTTACTAGATAACCCTTTTATTGGAAATGGACTGGTCCAAAGAGTTCAGGTAGAGGAGTAAATGGGTTAATCCTTTCAGTACTGCACACGAAAACAGATACCCGTGCAAACAGCGCAGATCCAGATGAGACGGACCTACACTGTTTGCCATCCTGTTTTTTTATCTTAGACTAAAACCCGTTTTTTCATCAATGGACTTGTCCAAATTAGGGGACGGAAGAGTCCATTTCAGAAACTCAGGGGTGAAAGGGTTCACCTATTTATGCCGAGTGGACTCTACTACCTGCAATCTTTGTACCAGTCCATTTCCAGTTTAAGGGGTGTCGGTCAGTTTTGATCCTAATCATGTTTTATTGAAATGCCTGTAGTTAATGCAAACAGTGTAAACCCTGATCAGACGCCGCGTTCTGCGGCGTCTGATCTGGGTCTACGCTGTTTGGCAATGTCTCATTTATGGGACGCTAGGCACAAAAACGTTAAAGGCAAATGGTATGTACAAGTAAATAATGTGGATGCACAGACTGGCCGGACCTTGTATATGAGCCAATGTCTCTTTTTCACTGACAACGCTTATAATTCAATATAGTGTTTATCTGACGCAAGACAAATTGATTCTGCTGCAATCAATTAAATAAAGTATTATAAGAAACAATGCTATTTCTAAATTTTCAGACAATTTATTAAACAGCTCTAACAATCGCGACCGTTATCTTGCTGCAGGCAAATATAAACTGACGATAATTGAGCCAGCACATGATAAAACCAAAAAAATGACATGTGCGCACAGCGAAGACTTAGATCAGCCTGGGCATCCGCCCAGTCTGATCGTAGTCTTCGCTGTGCACTCACTGGGGAGCTAAGGACCCAAGTTATATTCATGCGGACAGCGAAGACTCTGATCAGAGTGGGCGGATGCCCAGGCTGGTCTGAGTTTTTGCTGGGCGCACACGCCATTTTTTTTTTTTTTTTTTTTGTGGTTTTTTTTTTTTTCGTTCGTTAATCAAATAAAAGAGACTAGATTTATAGATAAATTTCTGCCTTTGTTTCACAAGTGTAACCACGTTGTACTACAGAATACATTCGATGAATAAAGTAGGCTTCGATTAGCTACTAAGAATACAGTTGATAAATAAAGTAGGCTGTGATTGGCTACTACAGAATAAAGTTGATAAATAAAGTAGGCTCTGATTGGCTACTACAGAATACAGTTGATAAATAAAGTAGGCTCTGATTGGCTACCACAAACTACATTTGATGAATAAAATTGGCTCCGATTAGCTACTACTGAACACATTTGATGAATAAATTGGGTTCTGATTGGTTACTACAAAATGCATTTGATGAATAAAGTAGGCTCTGATTGCCAACTAAATGCTTTTGATGAATAAAGTAGGCTCTAATTGGCTACTACAAAATACATTTGAAGAATAAAGTAGGCTCTCATTAGCTACTACAGAATGCATTTGATGAATAAAGGAGGCTCGGAGTGGCTACTACAGATACATTCGGTGAATAAATGAGGATCTGGTTAATCTACATGGAATGCACATGCGGTAGTTTGTCTTTGCAGTGCAGACAATGTCAAAAGGTACATTGCATCACGTTGCAGCACTTTTTATGTGTGATCTGTTCTTTTTATCTTTTGTTGCTGTAACATGACGAAGCTTTAATGGTAAATCAAACTTTTATTGATTATTACGTAATTATACTCTATATGTTTATAGTGTTTAATTGTTCCATATATATATATATATATATATATATATATATATATATCAGGTAAATATTTTCTTATTTCTTCTTGAAAAAATGTGTGGGTACTCAATAGAAGCTCCTCAGTGAGTACAGTACCCACACTGTAAAGTCGGCTCTCATTGGCAACAACAGAATGCATTTGATAAATAATGTAGGTTCTCATTGGCTACTACAAAGTACATTGATGCATAAAGGAGGCTTGGATTGGCTACTACAGACAGATTTGGTGAATTAATAAGGCACTGGTTAGTCTACATAGAATGCACATGCGGTACTTTGTCTTTGCATCGCAGACAAATGACATAAGGTACATTGTCTCATGTTTTATCATCTCTTATGTGATCTGTTTTTATCATTTGTTGCTGTAACATGACGAAGCTGAAATGGTAAATCAAATTTTTATCGATTATTAGGTAATTATACTCTGTCAATTTATGGTGTCACATACATCCAGATAAACGGGGTATCAGTTAAATATTTCTTATATCTCCATGAAAACATATATTGTAGGTACTATTTAGAAGCGCCCAAATAAGGTGCTTCAAATGAATACCCACAACATGTGTTTTCATAGAGAACTAAAATCAATATCAATAGTTTCGTTAAAAAATGTGTTATCTGGAACCATGGTTTATCGATTTGGAAAGTGTGTTGGGAACGGTAAATTTTTTTCAGGCTATTTTTTTAATCATTGATACATTATGTTCTATGAAGACGGATTCTTGGAAGGAAGAACCACATCACTGAATGGAAAATAACAGGCTCCATTTTATCGTGTCTCGAGTGCAACACTGCTTGCATTATCATTACGAAAACACGCCTATTCAAATATATAGAAAATTTCACCTCAAAAAGAAAACAAAAAAAAAAAAAAAAAAAAAAAAAAAAAACAAACAACTGAATATTTTCAGATAAAAAACTCTATTTTTTATATTTCTCTCAAAAACATAGATTGTGGGTACTCTTTAGAACTTCCTCAACGAGGCGGTTCTAACGAGTACCCACAATCTATGTTTTGAGCATAAATAAGAAAAACAATGTTTACCCCTGTAAACCCCAGTTTTACAATATAAAAGTGGGGTTTAAGGGGGTCAAAATTATATAGGCACGTTTTCGTGATGTCTGGCTACGTGTTGAGCAAACAGATTGGACTAATCAAATTTAGACTGATTTCTCAAATACACAAACTGACCGGACTAACGCCATTAAGCCATTTTAGACTGAAGGAATCCCCCCCCCACCCACACACACACACATAATATACTATTTGCAAATAGTGGAGACCCTGATCTGATCTTGGATTGCATTGTTCACCAACTACCCTTTTGGGGGTCTCCAGGTTAAAATCAGCGATGTGACCAGATGCAATGAAAAACCGAACAATCTGATAATAATGGAGTGTTTGGAAAGTCATCAACTAAAGGTAATTTTATAATGTCAACATTTAATCAATTATGTTTGTCATTAATTTTGTTTGTAATCCTGTCATTAGAGATTCGGTTTGATACATTTTAATCCAACCATAGTACACTGGTACCGGAAGAATTCGCTTTATTTGGCTTACGCTCTGTAGGTTGAATTTTATCCGCCTTTTGTTCCATATGAAGTACAAATAAACGATCATGCCAAGGGGGGGCAACCGACATTTATACAACGTCGTATCAATGTTGATACGACTTTGTCTCAACGTTGCGTGGCCGCTGGCTGACTTTATCTACAAAATGGACTCTTCATGAGAACCGCCATTTCAAAAATAATCTTGAATTGAAGTCAGTCGAAAGCAATATTTTGAATTGTCATGCAGTGATAGAAACAAATACGAAAGAAAACATTAGGCGAGTGTAATACTGACGAGATGATACCATAGGGGCGTCTCGTTGCTAGTAAACGAGCCTAATATTTTCATTGCTGCCTGACAGCTAAACATATTTGAATGTTTGTATTAATGTTTTATATTATCAAATTGTGTTGACGGCTTTTAGCCCGAAAATATATTCGAGCTCCGCCATGAATAAAGGTTATTAGAGGCATGTGCGGACATAGAATTCTCAGGATAGCCTGCGCATCCTGGCTGACCTACAGCTAACGCAGACGAGACTATATGGCTTCCTGATTGGCTTGCAGCTTTACTGATCAGACTATAGGCTTCAAAGCTCGCCTGCAGCTATTCTTACCAGGCTATATGGCTTACGGGCTGGCATGCAGATTAACTGACGGGACAATATGGCTTCATGGCTGGCCTGCAGCTTTACTGACCAGATTATATGGCTTCCCGACTGCCGTAGCTTCATAGCTGATCTTCAGCTTACATAATCAGACTATATGGCTTCCTGGTTGGCTTGCAGCTATACTGACAAGACTATTATGATTCCCCCGGGTGACCTGCGGCTTAACTTATCCAGCTACTTGGCTGACCTGCAGCTTAACTGACCATATTTTCTGGCTTCTTGGCTGACCTGTGGCTGGACTGACCAGATTATGTAGCTTCTTGGCTTGCCTGTAGCTTTACAGGTCATACCAAACGGCTTTCTGGCTGACCGTTAGCTTAACTAACCAGTATATGTAGTTTCTTGGTTGGCTTGCAGCTCTACTGACCAGACTTTATAGCTTCGGCTTCCTGGCCGGCCTGCATCTTTACTCACCAGGCTATATGGTCTCGCTGCTGGCCTGTAGCTTAACTGGCTGAACCATAAGGTTTTCTGGCTGGCCTGCAGCTTAACTGTCCAGACTGTATGCCTTCCTGACTGACCTATAGCTTTACTGAGCAGATTATACGGCTTTCTCCCTGACCTATGGTTTTACTGACGAGATAGCATGGCTTCCCGGATGGCCTGCAGCCTTACTGACGAAACTATATGGCTTACTGTCTGGTCTGTAGCCTTGATGATCAGACTATATGGCTTCCTGGCTGGCATGTAGCTTTACTGACCAGTATATATTTTGCTTCCTGGCTGGCCTGCAGCTTTATTGATTACTCTTATGGACTACTCTTGGCCTACAGCTATACTGACAAGACTATAAAGCTTTCTGGCAGGCTTGCAATTTTACTGACTAGACTATATGGCTTTCTCGCTGGCCTTTAACTTAGCTTAACCGACTATATTGCGACCTGGCTGGCCCGTAGTTTTACTGAATAGACTATATCGTTAAGTGGCTGGTCTACATCTTTACTGACCAGACCATATGACTTCCTGGCTGGCCTGCAGCTTTACTGAATATACTGTATGGATAGATGGTTGGCCTGCAAAGTATATGGCTTCCTGGCTGATCTGCAGCTTCACTGATCAGACTATATGGATCCGTGGCTGGCGTGCAGATTTACTGACCAAACTATATGGCTTTTTGGTTTGCCTGCATATATACTGACCAGACTATATGGTTTCCTGGATCCGGGGCTGGCCTGCAGATATTTTTACCTAACTATATGACTTCCTGGCTGACCTGTATCTTTACTGACTATACTGTATGACTTTTTGGCTGGCCTGCAGCTTTACTGACTAGACTCTATGGTTTCCTTACTGGCCTGAACACTTACTAACCAGACTATATGAATCAGTGGCTGATCTGCCGATTTATCGTCCAGATTATATGGCTTCCAGGCTGGCCTGCAGCTTTACGATCTAGACTATATGAGCTGTATATTTTCTAACTAGACTTTATGGCTTCTTGGCTCTACAACTTTGCTTTTCACAAATGTCTCCTAGAGACATAGTCTAACGGCTTTGTCATTTTATTTGCTGCAAAGAAAACGCTTTGAAATTGTCATTATTCCATTTATGCTTAGCGTCCTATAAAAGTACACTGACAAACAGCGTAGACCACACAACTTCGCGTCTGATCAGGACTACAATGTTCGCTTCAAATACAGGAATGTCTATAAAACATAGGAATAATGAAAACTAATTAGATAACCCTGCCAATGGAAAAAGACATGTCGAATGAGTTAAGGTAGAGTCCACTCGGCATAAATTGGTCAAGGCCAATTTGGAATAGCAAGCGCTTGAATCATGGGCGGTTTGTAGAGAACCACCGAACTGAGTTGCCAAGCATAGCATAGCGTATCATTACCATATATGTATGTAGTATACGCCTCATGCAGTTTCAACACGCGTTTCTATCGAGGAATAAAATACGCAAAAAATAATATTGCTCTAAGGAAAAACAACAAATATAATGTGAACATGACATGACACAATTGGGAAATATAAGACATTATATTTATTACTATTAGTAAAGTAGTAGTACATGTTGTTTGGGTAAAGCCCATTGAAAATCTATTTAAGGTGATGATCTGTGATGAGAAAGATTAACCATTACAAGAAGTGGATGATAATAATATATATTTTTTTTTATTTATAAGTCGACATATACCGATATGTTTTCATACGGCAGTATTGTAACTCTATGTGTATGAATTATCGTGATCCACATTAAGGATTTTCGTAAAAAACATTTAAGCAACACCAGAGCCGATATGATACGAGGCAGTGGTCCGTCGTTCGTCGTCGGTGTCGGCGTCGACTTCGGCGTCGGCGTCACCAACATTTTCAAACGACATTTCTGAAGCGGCTGACAAATTGAAACCGATTACATGTACAGCCTCCATGGGTTGGAAGAACAAAAGTTTTATTCATAAAATCTGGGTCACGCGACCAAGATGACTGTCATGTCTGTAATTGGTAAAAACCTACGAAAATCTTCCCAACGGCCCATAAACTTAAAACTTGATATGCTGCATTAGGAACGCGGGCTTTACCAAATTTGTTCAAACAATGATCCTATTTTACAGCAAGGTCAAAATCGGTCACTTGGGCTTTTGTATGAAAAATAGACGCACGGTGGATTTTTCTGATTCTATTGTAACCTATGCCATTAACGTTGATATCAGCTAGATGATTAAATACCAAAGGTCAAGGTCATTTTTTGACTTTTGTCCTGGATGCCTCAGATTCAGTATTTTATCTTCTTTTCCTCTAAAACTGCAGTGTTGATTGAAACCAATTTACATGTGAGCCTCTGTTAGATGGGAGAATAACAGTTTGTTCACTGGATCTGGGTCACACAATCAAGATGGTTGCCATCCCCATATATTGTAAAAAAAACTTTGAAAATCTTTTCAGGAACCTTGAAATTGGTATACACCATGGGGTACTTGAGCTTTATCAAGTTTGTTCAAGTGGAGACCCTTGGTTGACATGGACCTATTTTTACGCAAGGTCAAATTTGGTCACTAAGGCTTTTGTGTGGAAAGAAAAGGCAAAACTGTAGATTTATGTGAAGCTACTGTAGCCTATGACATTCAGTTGATATATACAATCACCTAAATGAACGTTTTTAAATTCCAAAGGTCAATGTCATTTGTTGACCTTTTGTCCTGGATGACTCTTGTACAGTATTTCTTTTCTACCTTCTCCTCTAAAACTGCTGGGCTGACTGATTCCAAATTACACGTGGAGCCTCTGTGGGATGGGGGAATGAAACTTTGTTCATAGGATTTTGGTCAAATTATCAAGCTATTTGCAATGCCCATATATTGTCAAAATTCTTTGTAAAGTTTCTTCTCAGGACTTGTAATGCCGAAAACCTTGAAATTTGGAATGCTGCATTGGGGACTCTGGCCCTACCAGGTTTATTTAAAAGGTTACTATTTGTTAAACTTGATCTATTTTAAATGCGAAAAGTAAGCAACTTGTATCAAAATTTAGATACTGTAAAACAGAACTTTGAAAGTAGAAAGTGCAAGTTCGGAGTGCAAAAGAGTTTAGGTTGCAGAAGTGGACTTGCTCGCCCACTTGAGCTATGGTGAGCGCAGTGGCTCATTGGCCTCTTGTTTGTGCGCTTGTATTTGCCATATTTCTAGATAGAAATTTTAACGTCACATTAGCTAACAATTTCTTTAACTTTTGAATAACTGGGTCATCGATGTCAGTTAAGGAAATATATATACTTTTTTTGTTGTTTAATGCTGAGTTTGAGAAATTCTGGAATTTGGTGATTTAGTTTTTAAACAAGTGTATAGACTAAATGACATTGTAGTGTATACAATAAATGACATTGGTTCAGATTTTCAGTCACTTAGACATACATAATAATATATTTACATGGCTTCTACAAGTATACCAATATCGTCTATGCTCGTTCTTAATGCTCATGTATGGAACTGTTAAACAAAATAAACTGTGTACAACTAATCTCCCTTTTCAAAGGCGACTAAGCATCACGAAAACACGCCTATGTAATTTTGACCCCCTTAAACCCCACTTTTATACAGTAAAACTGGGATTTACAGGAGTATTCATTATTTTTTCTTATTTCTGCTCAAAAACATAGATTGTGGGTACTCGTTAGAACCGCCTTGCCGAGACGGTTCTAACGAGTACCCACAATCTATGTTTTGAGCAGAAATATGAAAAATATCGGAGATTTTCATCTGAAAATTTTCAGTTTTTGGAGGTAAAATTTTCAATATATTTGAATAGGCGTGTTTTCGTAATGTTAACAATATTATAAATACTATTAAGGAGACCTGTCCTGGATGACTGATTGTAGGAACGCTGCTTTAATTCATTACTTCTTTTTCAGACCTCATTGTGGAATAAAAAATGTTTTGAAGTATTCTACAGTTTTTATAAAGATTGAATTTCTTAAAACCAGAAAGAAGAATAGTAGGCACATGTTGTAATTGTTATGCCACCAAAATATTCACTATTTCTCTGAGTTGTTCAAAACTTGCCAGATAAAACCGTTGAGGTCTGTCTATCTCTGCTCTTTATAAGCTTTTTTTCGGGGCAAAGCATTTCCTTCAAAGAAAGTCTTTTATAAGTGTGCGGATGCATAGGCAATTTTGAGTCTTCGTTTGGCGCCCAATTAGTCTTGTAGAAAGTGCTGTGTCCCGGAGTAAATATGAGCCTAAGCACAGCATATCCTACAAGATAGCACGTGAGCCCAGCGAATACCCAGATACTAAGATCAGCCTTCACATCGGCGCAAGCTGACAAACGTCTTCACTGTCCATCTAAAGACGGATCCATGGCTACCCACAAAGTACCCTTCGAAGACTCTGATCAGAACGCGCAGGCTGTTTGAGTCTTTTCTAAGCGCACATGCAATCTTGTAGGAAATGCTGGGCCTCGGCTGCTGTCAAATAAAAATGATTCGATTGAATTGTAAAGTTTGTTTGTCAGATGGGAACTAAAAAAGACACAAGTAAAAAAAAAAAAAACAGATACACGACGTTGGAACAAAAGTATATCTACATAATTATAACAACGAAAAAAGGAACGGGACATTATATATTGCTCAGCTACATTTTTCTAACGCTAAAATAAACAAAAAACAAGACAAAATATTTAGACGTAAACGTCTAAGTACCGGCGCAAATTTTATACATGTTTACTTAGAAATATGGGACACAGGTATACTAAAGTTTAATAAATTTTCAATGTAATAGGTAATAAAGAACAACAATATGGTTCTTTAACGTATGCTTTATTAAACTTTATGATTTTTTTTTGATCAAGCAATTTGAGAATCCTAGTCATATTGGGATCTCCATGAGATTTAGTTTGTACACTATTATTTAAAAAAAAAAAACAAACAAACAAAAAAAAAAAAAAAAAAAAAACACACACAAACAAACGAACAAAAAAAAAAAAAAAATAAAAAATAAAAAGCATGTCAGAACTTAAATAAGTTACTATATCTTATCCCGAATCTTATTTTAGCATGCGTCAGATATGAATATGTTTGAACTTTTTAAGTATGGACCACAGGTCATAGTCAAACTTACCAAAGATGGACTGCAGGTCATTTTCAAACTTATCAAACTGCGCTCTGCGCTAATCGAACACTTCTCCATATATAAAAATCCAAAGCTATATTAAGAGACCGGCGCGATTCGCACGCTGGCCAATAATAGTGTGCGTACGGAAGGACAAAAAAAACCTTTATCGTTCGAACAAAAATTAAAAGCATCCTGTTTTTATTTTCATTATTTTCCTGTTTAGGTTTATTCTAGCCTCGCAGTTTTTACCGTCATCTTAAAAACACTTTTCAAAGCATAATTCAAAATAAATAAGATGACCTGCCCTTTTATGGTAATAGCAGAAAAGGGTCGTTTTGCAGATTCTTTTCATTTGAATGGCATATTCGTGACAACGCCAGCTAAGAACGATGCTAATGTCTTATTCAAACTGACAAAAACACTTCACATGTAAACTTGAACAGAGCTTTTCACAGACAGAGCAATATAAACCCAGTCTGTACTAATTAACCGTCATTCGCTTTCAAAAGTGTAGATTACTGCATTCTAAAGTACTATTTAACTTTCAGAAAATATCGCGTTTCGTAATCGATAAAATCGTCTGTAAGACTTAAGCCTGCTATTTGAAGTTCATACAAATGCAAGGTATATTTCAGCAGTCATTTTTTTTTCTTTTTTTTTTTTTTTTTTTTTTTTTTTTTTTCGTAAAATTTCCAGTTTATTTGAATAGGCATGTTTTCGTAATGTATAAGGCCTCATCAGTGAACCTCATATAATATTCCAAAATGCCCGAAACGAGCTAAATGATCACAAAAGGGCCAGAGATTATAAACAAAATTCCAGCTGTTACTTTTTCGGAAAGAGAAACATCGAAAATGATAATAAATGAAGCGCAATGTCAGAAAAAGGAAACTTTGGACATTAGGGCCAAGCCATTACGAAAACATGCCTATTCAAATATACTAAAAATTTAACCACCAAAAAAATGAAAATTTTCGGATAAAAAATTCCGATATTTTTCATAGTTCTGCTCAAAACATACATTGTGGGTACTCGTTAGAACCGCCTCGGTGAGGCGGTTCTAATGAGTACCCACATTCTATGTTTTGAGCAGAAATAAGAAAAGTAATGTATACCCCTGTAAACCCCAGTTTTACTATATAAAAGTGGGGTTTAAGGGGATCAAAATTATATAGGCATGTTTTCGTAATGCGAACATTCAGATCAGCCAGCATATTCGTACAGTCTGATCAGAATTTTCACTTGGCATATTTTGAATAGCCAATGGTGTAAAGTTTCTTCATGCAGACAACGAAGACTCCGATCAGTCTGTGCGGATACGCAGGCTGATTTGAGTCTTCGTTGGGCGCACGTGTCAGAAGGTACATCACGAAAACACGTCTATATAATTTTGACCCCCTTAAACCCCAATTTATATAGTAAAACTGGGGTTTAAAAGGGTATATATTATTTTTCTTATTTCTGCTCAAAACCATAGATTGTAGGTACTTGTTAGAACCGCCTCGGCGAGGCGGTTCTAACGAGTACCTACAACCTATGTTTTGAGAAAAAAATATGAAAAATATCAGAATTTTTTATCTGAAAATTTTCCTTATTTTAGTTGTAAAATTTTCAGTATATTTGAATAGGCGTGTTTTCGTAATGGTTTCCTCATGTTGTGGCTCAAGTGTTGCATGTAGGTATAGTGATTAGCGTAGAAATGGTTAGCTGGAATATTTTTTTTTTCCCAAATGTTTTTCCAATGGTGCTGTGTTTTATAAAGCAACACAGAAAACGGGATGAGATGGGGGCGGGTGAGAGATGGTGACAGTCGCGGAACATAGCCGTTCCAAGACACTGAATTTGGTGTTAAATGCACAATAAAGACGCAAAAAAGTACTTCAGTGAAGACAGATCAAAACGAAAAGGTATATCCCTCGAAGCTAACTGTGCATAAAATGTGGCGGCAATAATCTGGAGGCGGAAACATAAAACGAGCATACAACAGAAATAACCCTGTGATCTGTGAACATACTCTCCTCGACGTAATACAGAGCATTAGATCGAACCCTGTGGTTATAAAACTTTTCCATGCTCAACTTAGCTGAGCATGAAATTTGTCCTGCTAATAAATCTCAAATAACTAACAATTGCCAATTCTTTCTTGTTAAACATAACTCAGTGAGCATGAAATTTTCTCTGCTAATAAATATGAAAATGCCAACTATTGTCGGCATTTTCATATTTTTAGCAGAGTAAATTTCACGCCCAGCTGAATTGAGCATGAAAAAAAAATGTTTTATAACTTCGGGACCAAGTTATTGTACAACATAGTCATGTTGTGCTTGCATACTCAGATGCAACATAGACATTACGAAAACACGCTTATTCAAATGTATTGAAAATAACAACCAAAAAAGGAAAATTTTGAGATAAAAAATTCTGATATTTTTCAAATTCCTGCTCAAAACATATATTGTGGGTACTCGTTAGAACCGCCTCGGCGAGGCGGTTCTAACGAGTACGCACAATCTATGTTTATGAACAGAAAAAGTCTGTCAAAAATTTGCCTCTTTTCTGAGATATTGTCCACTCTAAAAGAAAAAAAAATTACTCCCCTCTCATAGTGCAGTTTATTACAGTCGAGTCTCCTTATCTCGAAGGACTCTTTGAAATACTTCGAGAATCCGTACCTCGATATATCAGATTTGCAGAACTCAGGAAAAAATAAATCGAACAACCACATTTCACAAATGAATATGTAATTCGACTCCTGAATTCAAAGATATATTGAAAATATTGTGGAAAAGAGGAGAAATTGCTCCTTAGGAGCAATTTCTCCTCTTTTCCACAATATTTTGTGTCCTGTTGTTAGATTTCCATGTTGAAAACAGGACCAGATGTTTACTTCGAGATAAGAGGTTATTCGAGATAAGGGAAATCGAGATAACGAGAGTCGACTGTATTTTTACATTTCTTCGGATTACTGAGTGCATACTGGTATCTCGAAAATTCAAGCTGCGCTTTAGTCGGTGCTAGGGGATGTGTATTCAGTTTTGTAAACTGTAATCTTGTTACATGTATATGAAGAGTCGTATTAAAACCAGGGCGCCGGTTTTTGTTTTTACTGTTCCTTGTTTCCAAGGGCAACTGTTTCAGAAGTGGTGTGATATGCAAGAAAGCAGCCAGGAAGTAACTTGTTGAAAAGTGTGATTCCCTTCAGTGGCGGATCCAGGATTATTTAACCCTTGTCCTGCTGAATAAATTAAGATGCCACGCCCACTTTTAATTTTCAGCCAATCAGATATCTTGATCCGGATTGTTGCTATAAATTCACATACTTAATGGCAAACAATACAGATCCAGATCAGTTGGCTTCTTCAGAAGTCAACTCATCTGGATCTACACTATTTGCAATGGCAGGGATATCCGGGTTCAGCAGGACAAGGGTTAACAGGGGTTCAAAATTTCTGAGGGCGTTTGATTTGATCAAATTACCGTACTTACCTTACGTGTTTGGACACATAGATCACAGCTTACAGTGCAGACTCAGATCAGACGCCAAGTTCTAATCAGATGCCGAGGAAGGCGGTGTCTGATCAAGGTCACTGTTAGCTACTCATCCAGCAATATTTGACATATTCACAGGTAATAACATGGGCTTTTGAATTTTATTAGAAGTACGATGTAAAGAGTTTGGTGTGTGAATATTCTTGGTAAATACAGTATCCCAAAATTTATAATCCAAAATTACCCATGAAAATGAAATTTTAGTCAAAGAGGAGTTCGACTGACAGTATGTTCAGTGTTCTCAATCGAATCGCCACGATGAGGTAATTTTAATGAAAACACACAACATACATTTTCATAATGAAATAAGAAAAGTTTCCTTAGTATTCCTAAATATTTGTTGATTTTTTTTTTTCGTCCATTACGAAAACACGCCTATTCAAATATACTGAAATATTTACCACCAAAAAATGAAAATTTTCGAATAAAAAATTCTGATATTTTTCATATTTCTGCTCAAAACATAGGTTGTGGGTACTCGTTAGAACCGCCTCGTTGCTCAAAACATAAATTGTGGGTAATCGTTAGAACCGCCTCGACGAGGCGGTTCTAACGAGTACCCACAATCTATGTTTTGAGCAGGAATAGGAAAAATAATGTATACCCCTGAAAACCCCAGTTTTACCATATAAAAGTGGGGTTTAAGGGGGTCAAATTATATAGGCGTGTTTTCGTGATGTATTGAAGAATTTTCCAGGGACACAAAAACGAGTTTGAATCAGCCATGGTAAACGAGCCACCGGTGTTCGAGTCATTGAAGTTTTATTGTATCTACGAACGGTAACAGTCCTGTAAGCCAGCAGATCCGATATCTATAAAGACATTTCTTATATGGGTCTAAGATTGCCATAGTAAATACGTTTTGTTTCCAGCTGACAAGGTTTTGTCATCGTGTGAAGTTTGTTAATACTTGTAAAAGGAACTTACCAGTATTAACACATGTATGCGAACGTTCAAGCTTGAGGCGTCATTAACTGACGATCCAGACTGTCAGTTATGCAGTACGTTTTAAAAAGATTAAGTGGCAAGACAGGATTCCAGACACAGAAGTCCTGAAAAGGGCAGGGATGCAGAGTGTATATACTCTTCTGAAACTGGCACAGTTCAGATGGACAGGCCATGTTACCAGGATGCATCAGGAACGTTTGCCAAAGAAAATCCTCTATAGAGAACTAGAAATGGGCAAATGCTCCCATGGTGATCAGAAGAAGCGATACAAAGACACCCTCAAAGCCTCCCTCAAGGATTTCAACATACTAACAGAGTCGTGGGAACAAATTGCACAGAACCGAGCAAAGTGGCGAGGCCGTTCAGGAGAAGAAGCGAAAAATAGAAACTTGCACAGCGCAAAGCCAGAGCTAAGGCATCACCAACAGAGCTGTCTTACTCTGACCTCTGTTTTCCATCTGCAGCAGACAGTTTAGAGCTAGAATTGGTCTAATCAGCCATCTTAGAACACACAAAAAGTAGCATTTCTCACATGTGATTAAGATTGAGCATTGTCAGTAATGACAGACGAACGTTTTAAAAAAGAAGCGATATCTGTTTCCTGCGTTATGGTGGTTACCGATGCTCCACAAAAGTGAAGCTTCTTAAAATGCCATATAAAGCTCGTTCCATCGCAAATTCTAATTCATGCACTAAGATTGATCTCTCAAAACTATTAACTTCTTACCTTACTGCTATTGAAACACGTAATTAAATACTGTGATACAGTATTTGAAAAATCAGGTAAAAACTCTCTTGGCCAATTGAAAAAACTGGTGCGATTTAAAATAAACTCAAATCTAGATACTTCCGCGCGTCTAGTATGTCTACGTATGTTTTTTTTTTTTACACTATATACTATCATTACGAAAACACGCCTATTCAAATTTATAGAAAATTTCACCTCCAAAAGCTGAAAATTTTCAGCCAAAAAACTAATAGTTTTCATATTTCTGCTCAAAAATATAGATTGTGGGTACTCGTTAGAACCGCCTCGGCGAGGCGGTTCTAACGAGTACCCACAATCTATGTTTTCGAGCAAAAATAAGAAATATAATGTATACCCCTGTAAACCTCAGTTTTACGATATAAAAGTGGGGTTTAAGGGGGTCAGAATTATATAGGCATGTTTTCGTGATGATGTTGACCCATACTTGGCTGCCACTGTACTACATTGTGATCACCGGCCTCGGTGGTTCGGTTGGATGCGCCGTCCGACTGAAGACCAGGAGGTCGCGGGTTCAACCCCCGCCGAGGTCGGCAACATTCTTTCGTAGAGATTGATCATGAAATATTTTCTACGGCCATTCTCTCCCTTCCGCTGATTCAAGAAGGGCAGTTGGCTGTTTCTGGCGAAAGAATGTGCACAATACTGGTTAACCGCTTAGAGGACTAAGCCTGTCCAGTAAACGTGTGGTTAGGTAAGCTGACCGCGCTCGACATGACCCCATTGGGTTGACTGGGCCGTAAAACCTCAACACAACAACAACTGCATTGTGACTGATTAGGGTAGTTTGAGTTTCGTCGGAACAATTTACAATATTCAATACCAGATACCTGTTCTTCACTGATGTTTTTAAGTATTTTCCACAGTCCATTCGAAAGGGTTGCCTGGTACGGGCCTACTGTGGTTTCGGCAGAGACCAGCTTAGTATTTCTAATTCCTTATTTAACTCTCTGTGCTAAATTCTAAATTTAATCGCACACACCGGTGACGTAATGTAATGATGCGAGGAGGGGTAGGGGTGAGATAGGATTTCGCATGAATGCTGTTACGACCTTTTATATGCAACGGTGAATGGACGACCTAGCAGATAATATAAAGTCGATGTACGCGATACTCGTATCTTTCCAGTTGATGAAACGAAGCTTTTCCCCAGTCTGTTTGCGGATGATCAGGCGGTTTTCGCAAAATCAAACCTTACAGTCACTGCTACCAGATATTAAAAAATTCCTACATAACATAGGGACTAAATATAAATACAGCAAAAACAAAAGCGATGATTTTGAAAGGGGGAGACGTATACACTAGGATTTTTTTTATTATTTACAATACAGCTTTCGAAGTTGTAGATCATTTAAACCGGAAGATACGATAACACCCCAAATGATCAAAGACTTTGTAAATCGTGTAACATGAATAGATTAGCGAACGAATTCCATTTACATACTTGTTTATCCAAAATATCGAGAATTAAGAAAAACATACTTTTAAACTTACATTGTCATCGAATAACTTTGAATAAACTTGAATTCTTTTGTCATCAAGTTTAACTAAAATTATCTCTAACTTAGCCAAACACCTGAAAGAAAGAGATGTAATATCTTTGAATGATGGCTTTGCATATACATTGTGTACCTCCAAGATTACTCATACTCGGCTCTACAGTTGTGGAACTCTCTACCTCAGCCAGTTAGAAATTGTATACATAAAATGCTTTTAAGAAATGTGTTAAAACAATGGTTTAGATGAAATAAAATTAATCGGAAACATTATTAATCCTAAAGGTATTTTATCCCCGTTCATAAATCAAACATAGAATAATGCTGCCCCTACTTCATACCCGTCATGTCATTACGAAAACAAGCCCATTCAAATATATAGAAAATTTCACCTCCAAAAACTGAAAAATTTCAGATAAAAAACTCTGATATTTTTCATATTCTGCTCAAAACATAGATTGTGGGTACACGTTAGAACCGCCTCGCTAAGGTTATGTTTTGAGCAGATATAAGAAAAACAACGTATACCCCTGTAAACCCCAATTTTACTGTATAAAAGTGGTGTTTAAGGGGGGTCATAATTCTATAGGCATGATTTTGTGATGGTTTATGCTAGTTCTGTATCGGTTGTAACCAATATGTCACCATGGCGACTCCTGGTGCAAAGAATGTGGTTTTTGGACATCGGTTTCCGTCACATGCGCTTACACAGGGTTTCTGTATAGTGCCTGTGTAGGTGGCACAGCCAGAGCAGAGTTGGCTCAAATCTCGTTGATGTGATATTTATGTGCATGTATATATTTAAAGTACGTATGTTCGTTGCTCAATTTGTGTTTAATCGTCTCTCATAGTTCATATTTGAACGGCAATTTTACTTTGTTATGTGACTATAAAATGTTTTTATGCATTTGTAGAATTAGTGAGACTGGTTCTAACGAATACCCACAATCTATGTTTTGAGCAGAAATATGAAAAATATCAGAGTTTTTCATCTGAAAATTTTCAGTTTTTGGAGATGAAATTTTCTATATATTTGAATAGGCGAGTTTTCGTTACGACATTATCAATGTACATACCAATGTGGTGCAAATACCAAGTCTGGTGCAAATTCATTGATATTTACTGAAGTTATCGTCCGGAAATGAAAATATGGACGTGTCGCTGGCAGATAACTGCCAAAAGATGACGAAATTTGCCCACGAGCAATCCCAAACCAGATCTCTACAATCGTAATGCACATATCCGGTTTGATGTAAATCCATTGATATTTAATAAAGATATCATCCGGAAATGACAATACGGACATCACGCGGGCAGATAATAGTCTAAAATTGACGAGGCGGTTCTAACGAGTACCGACAATCTATGCTTTGAGCAGAAATATGAAAAATATCATAATTTTTATCTGAAAATTTTCAGATTTTGGTGGTTAAATTTTCAATATATTTGAATAGGCGTGCTTTTGTAATGAAACTTCTTCTATACTATTTTTTTTTCATATCCAAAAGTCTAAAAGTAAATGACTATTTCTTCAGACAGCGTTAGTATTAATATTTCATCGTATATCATAAATCATCGTCTTTCTGACATAGAAATATTAAATCATAAATATTAAAACATAACGTGTGGAAATATCAGAAGCCTACAATTATATATCATATTACGCGTACGCCTCGTTTGTGTTTATGCATGCGATTTACGTCATTGTAAAAAAATCCAAGGTCATATCAGATATACGCGAGTCAGATATTAATCGAGATCTTTTGTCGAACTATCTTTTGGAAAAATCTGTTTTACATACAGGATTTTTCATATCCATTACGAAAACACGCCTATTCAACTATATTGGAAATTTTACCACCAAAAAATGAAAATGTTCAGGTAAAAATGTCTGATATTTTTCATATTTCTGCACAAAACACAGATTGTGGGTACTCGTTAGAACCGCCTCGACGAGGCGGTTCTAACGAGTACCCACAATCTATGTTTTGAGCAGAAATAAGAAATATAATGTATACCCCTGTAAACCCCAGTTTTACTATATAAAAGTGGGGTTTAAGGGGGTCAACATTATATAGGCGTGTTTTCGTGATGGATAGAGTTCCTATAATGGAGCTTAAATGCACCATTTTCTCGGAGACACTTACTGAGAATTATCAATGGCATTGTTCAGAGCTTCTCTTAGTGCCTTGCTAGCGCTGTGCCTCGTAATTGTTGCGGCAAAGCCTTAGCAATACACTGAAAGAACACAACATCTGGACCATACCATGACAAAAAAAAAAAAAAAAAAAAAAAAAAAAACTCGCAATGACTGACAAACGAATAAAGACAAAACTGCAACGGAAGCTAATTTTACTCGCACGCGAAATCTCACCCTTAGTTCTGATGGGGGTCGTTTATCAAAATTATGCTTAGAGATCCTTTTCACAATCGGTAATACATAACAGAAAAATATGTATAATTACAAACGTTGTGCTGAAACAAAGAATAAATACAGAGGGCTCAACGGCGATTAACAGAAGGAAACTACAAGTAGGACCATGGTAGTTCCAACTACAGATATCGGTAGATAGGCGCTAGCCTACTGAAACAGATTGGGCAAGACGCCATAACCATAAAACTGGAATTACGCTCAGTCCTTTTGCAGTGGTATTTTCAAGTATATTTTACTTAAAATCAATCTAGAATGTATGCGATAACACCTAGAAAATGTGTTACAAGTAAATACAGTCGAACCTCGTTATCTCGAACTTGCTTATTTCGAATTACCGCTTATCTCGAAGTGAAAATCTCGTCCCTGTTTTAACACGAAACTATGACAACAGGTTACAAAATAATGTGGAAAAGAGGAGAAATTGCTCCTCAGGAGCAATTTCTCCTCTTTTCCACATTATCTTATATATAAATATTTCTAACTTCAGTATTCATTTGTTAAATGTGGTTGTTCAATTTATTGTTTTACTCACTCTCCCAACTCTGATATGTCGAGGTACGGATATCCCGAAGTATTTCTGTAAGTCCTTTGGAATTCGAGATAACGAGAGTCGACTGTAGTTTGAAACTGATATTCCATTTGAACAGTCCCATTTCCGGCTTCTGAAATCTTCTAGCTCTCCCTTTGGACAGCCTCCATTTTCTATTTAAGGGTATCATTTTTTATTTAAGCATTATCATTTATTATGGATATTCCCGTACTTAATGCGAATAGGGTAGACTGTGGTGTCTAATCTGGCTCTTCACTATTTGCAAATGTCCCTTTTATGGGACGCAAGGCATGAGGGACCGATCTTCTCTCGTCTCCACTCGTTTCCTTTTCATCGGCTGGGTAGAATATACAGTAAAACCTGTGTAAGAGAGCCACCTTCGAGACTGATTTTAATTATGGTTGATGTGGGAAAAGTTGTCTGTCTTATAAAGGTACATGTCATGTAATTTTGCTAGCAAAATTACATGACATGTACCTTTATAAGACAACCACCTTTCCACATCAACCACTAAGGTCAATTTCAAAGGTGGCTGTCTTACACAGGTTTTACTGTAATTATACAGACAAATTTGGTTATTTCACTATGTTTTATCGGTGTACCAGAAAATATAATCGATGCACACATGAGTTTTATTTGGAACCGATTATATTTTATCAGTGCACCGATCATGGCGGTCTTCACCCCTTTAATACACCATACCCAGATAGCATCCTACTTGTCTATATCGGACCGTTATCGGCTCGACAGGAGTCCTGTCGAGCCGATAACGGTCCGATATAGACTTAAGTAGAATTTTAGCTGAGTTATTAGAAGGGTTTGGTTATCTAATCAAGGTAGGAAGTAATATAAATATGGCGATACTGAGGTAAGGCCACATTCATTGGACATGTCACTCAAAACACAAAATAAGGTCATCATGAAAGTGGAACGAACAAAACGACGAGGACCTGTAACGGAAACACCGCTGTGGACGGTCAATAGTACAATAGTAAACTATTGCATTGCTTAAACCCGGGTTTACTAGAGCTCAACTCTGGCCATGAATCCTGGTACAGTTCCTGTTACATATGACGTAATATTGTTCGGGCCGTGTAGGGGTTCCCTATCCCATTAGTGGCTGAATACAGAAAATATATATATCAACTTTAAAATACTCTTCGCTCGCTGGTTGTTCTGTTTTTGTTGAAGTACCGTTTTGTGATGGCGTTTTATGTTATTTAATCCTTATCTAGTGCTTTGGGAGGGTTGTGTTCCATGATAATGTCTTTCCGTGGTATATTCATATTAACTACTTTGGTTAGTCAGGTAATCAGAACACTCAGGATAAATATGTTAACCATTTAAGCGCCAACCAAAATTTGCAGCAGACGAACATTCTTTTTTTTAAAAAAAAATCTTTTAGAGAAAATAGACCTTGAAATTCATGTGAATCGTCTGTTTGGCAGACGATTCACATGAAGTGTCAAGGCTTATTTACTTTGCAAAACAAACAAACAAGAAAAAAAAAAACAAAAAAACAAATATATCTCAAAATGCCGTCTCCTTCAGGGTTTATTCCGTTTCAGCTTGGATATACTCTTTTGTAGGGCAGTCGGTTGTCGTCTGCAACGATGCACAGTAAGTTGCGCCCACCGTCTGGGAGCAATCATTGATTACACCTGGTCACGTTAAAAAGTACCGTAGATCCGAAGACGGTATTCTAACAGGAAAGGCCGAGATCAGCCAGTGCAGTCCTATAGTTAGGTCAAGACATTCACTTTTCTTTTTGACGGAAGAAGGCATTGATGATACAAAACCCACAGGCAAAAACCAAACCTCCTCCACGAGATAGCTTGAAGGGCCCGGCTGATCGGGGTTTTAGTCTTCCCGATTTGCACTAAAGGAATCTTTTGCTTGCTAATTCCGAATTAAAGCTTAGCAATCTGGGTAAAATTTTCAGCAGACACCATTTTGAAATACGTTTTCTTATTTTTTCCCAGAAAACAGGATTTAACATCTCATACAAATTGTCCTGGGGGAAAAATATCATTAATTTGTCATCTGCTGAATTTGCCCAGAGAGTGGTAACGGTTAAAGTCTCTTTCAGATCTCTTAGAAATTAACGAGGCAATGAAGATTTGAAGTGAAACTATACACGATACAATCACGCTACAATAGGAAATTTAAACTAGTGGAAGATTTGCAGACAAGGCAGAATAAAAAAACTTCCGAGACAAAGTTAGGTATAATTGATGTCGAAAGACTAAATAAAGGAAAGAAATAAAATGCGGTTATTTTCATACCGAAAAATAAATCAGATGTTCCAAATGTTTTAATATCCTGTGATTTCTATAATGTTGAAACGTTATCCGTAGACGGAATGAATTCTCCTACATTATATATTGGAAGATGCTAATTTAGATTTTAGGTGTGTCAGGCTATGTGATATTAGATATTCCTAGAGAAAATAGTTCAACTATTTGCAAACAGTGGAGACCCTGATCAGACGCCGCATTCTGCGGCGTCTGATCTGGGTCTGCGCTGTTTGCCAATTACCCTTTTAGGGGTCTCCAGATTACAATGGGTTAACAATTTGCATGCTGGGTAAAAATTTCAGCAGACGACATTTTGAAATATTTTTCTTATTTTTTCCTAGAACATAGGATCTGACACTTGCTGCAACTTGCCTCCTTAGAAAAATTTGCATGAAGTGTCAGACCCTATTTTCTAGGAAAATTAAGAAAAATATCACCAATTTGTCGTCTGCTGAATCTGCCCTTAGCGTGGAAAGTGTTAATTGTAGCAGACGACATTCTAACATTTTTTATATTTGTATTGTTTAGAGAGAATACGAGTTAGAGAGACAGAGAGAGAGAGAGAGAGAGAGAGAGAGAGAGAGAGAGAGAGAGAGAGAGAGAGAGAGAGAGAGAGAGAGAGAGAGAGAGAGAGAATTGTTCCTTTGATACACATTAAAACTTTAATGACTCGAACATGGTTCGTTTACCGTGGCTGAATCGAACACGTTTCTGAATCCTATGAAATTCTTCAGATAGCTCAAGAAAACAAATATTGAGGATATTTTACAGATATTTTATTTTCTTATGAAAATGTATCTTGTGTATACACACTAGAATTGCCACCTCGAAGTGAATCTTATGAATACACTCAGCATACCTTTATTTTATAGAAGACCGAAAAGACATCCCCTGGATTGTCCCAATTTTTCATCACGAAAACAAACCTTTATAATTCTGACCCCCTTGAACCCCACTTTTATATAGTAAAACTGTGGTTTACAGAGGAACACATTATTTTTCTTATTTCTGCTCAAAACAGAGATTGTGGGTCGAGGCGGTTCTAACGGGTACCACAATCTATGTTTTGAGCAGAAACATAAAAAATATCAGAATCTTTTATCTGAAAATTTTCATTTTTTTTTTTTTTTTTGTGGTAAAATTATCAGTATATTTGAATAGGCATGTTATTGTAATGGTGACGTCGTTTTATGTAATTGAATCCTTATCCAGCACTTTTGGAGGGCTGTGTTCCATGATACGGTAATGTCTATTTATCACATATTATCACGTATTAACTAAATAAACATCATGTTACATTTCTAAACGAAAGAAATGTTATACGTAATACCATAAGAAGCTATAAAAATTGTAACGTATTCAAGTATAGCTCTATCGCATCTAGGAAGTAAAGAAACACTTAAAGCAAAACAAAACAAAAAACATATCGTGGGACATCTTACCTCCTTGCCATACTTATCTTAAAATTTGAACAAGTCCGTTTAACTATAAAAAAATACAGTAAAACCTCAAAGACACAAACACCAATGACTCGTTTACCCTGGTTAATTCGAATTCGTTTTTGAGTACGTAGGACATTTTTCCGACAACTAAAAAAAGAAATATATATATTTAGGGATATTTTAGGATTTTTCAAGCTGATTCTAATGAGTACATAGAAAAAACCAATACTTCATAGACATATATTATTTCCATTTGTCCCCTAACCACGTGATATGGTTAACCCTCAGTGACTCAAACTACCCATATCTAGAACTAATCCCCATGATCCCATCACGAAAACATACCTATATAATTTTGCCCCCCCCCCCCCCCCCCCACCTTAAACCCCACTTAAAACTGTGGTTTACAAGGGTATACATTATTTTTCTTATTTCTGCTAAAAAATAGATTGTGGGTACTCGTTAGAACCGCTTCGCCGATGCGATTCTAACGAGTACCCACAATGTATGTCTTTGAGCAGAAATATGAAAATATCAGAGTTTTTTTTTTTATCTGAAAATTTTCAGTTTTTGGATGTGAAATTTTCTATATATTTGGATAGGGGTGTTTTCGTAATGCAAAGATGTTCGAGCTATTGAGGTTCGACAGTACCTGATCATATGTTTTATAACAGTTGAATGAATAGCAAACATTATAATTCCTGATCAGACGTCGCGTTCTGTAGTGTCCGATCTGGGTCTACAAAGTTTGTGCAAAGTCTTACGACTATTATGACAATACTCGTAAAAACAATGTTCGTCGCAAATTCTCGTTTTTTCGATCTACAAAAAGAAAATCCTGACGATAACTGATGAATACTCAAGCTACGACAGAATGGATGGCAACTGTGAATTGCAAGCTTTAAGAAATGTATTTTTATCGAACCGATCAAATAATCCGATAACGATCGGTGTGTTATCGATCATGACTTGACAGTAAAATGGAACGGGACGACACACTAGATTCATTAACAGAATCAAATGACAACCTGTAAAGAACGCAGCTGAACGTCGAAATACAAAACTGTATAAATGTAAATAGTATTCAGGGGCGGATCCAGGATGATTTCTGCGGGGGGTCGATTTGATAAAATTACCCTACTTACGAGACTCTATGTATTTGGATAGACAGACCTTAGCAAACAGTGTAGATCCAGATTAGACACCGCAGAACGCACCCTCTGATCAGGGTCTACAATGTTCTTCGCTCATTCAGCAATTTTACGCACACTCACAGACATTAAAATGGAATTATTAAAAAGAAGTATAAGGTGAAGAGCACGAGTGTGAATATTTAGGGTATCTACAGTATTCCAAATTTATCAGTCATCCAAAGCATTACGAAAACACGCCTATTCAAATATATAGAAAATTTTATCTCCAAAAACTGAAAATTTTCAGACAAAAAGCTCTGATAGTTTTCATATTTCTGCTCAAAACATAGATTGTTGGTACTCGTTAGAACCGCCTCGTTTTCGAGCAAAAATAAGAAAAATAATGTATACCCGTGTAAACCCCAGTTTACTATATAAAAGTGGGGTTTAAGGGAATCAAAATTACATAGGCATGTTTTCGTGATGATTTGCCCCTGGTAGTCCTTCTATCCATTAGACTACAGTTTCACTAGAACTTGATTTATTTGGTAGAGTTTCTGCCATTGTTTAGAAAGAACTCACCTTTTGACACTTCCTGTTGGCTTTTCTGCATAACAAGCCCTTTCGGAAAAGGGATCTACTCTAAAAGGAAAGAATCTGTTCCCTAGGGATGTAATTCTTTTCTTTAGACTAGCTCCTTTTACAAACATTTTGAACAAGTGGTGTGGAAAACCTACCACTAATCTCCTTACCCTATCCAAGTTACATAACTTGCAGCCACTGACATCTGCTTTGTGTTTTAAACATATTATTATCTACGCCCATCGGCGTAGACAATCTTAGAATTTTTATGGCTCCCGAAGCATTTTATGAAATGTCATGGACTGGTCCAATGCTGTTTTCCATAGACTGCTCAACGTTATTATAACCAAGTATTAGCTTTCATAAACAAGCTTGGCTGCGCTTAGTTTACACATTGTGCGCTAAGCGTAGACCAAGTTTCTTGTGAGAGCTAACACTTGTATTTAAAAAAAAGGCAGCGTTTATTCTCATTCTCATTAGGTTAAAACACCCACGTTAAATATATACTTCTTAGTCATAGCTCTTGATAAACCATTATTTAACCAAAACTGTCGAAATTGTTCTAATTTCTGCACAAATACATATGCTGAGGTACGCATTAGAAGTGTCTTGATGATTTCTGCACAGAAACATATATAGAGGATATTCAAATGTTTGGAGTGAATATGACTTTTATTTCATCGAGTGAAGTGAAAAAATGTATATTTCATGAGTGCCGAAGGCACGAATGAAATGTACATTTTTTCACTTCACGAGATGAAATAAAAGTCATATTCACGACAAACATTTGAATTTTCTTTTTATTATATACATCACTTTCGATAGAAGATATGCAAATCATGCAAATCTTGACCATTATTGTAAATAAGAAAAAAAGTAATTCCAGATCTTATATTTTTCACTGCTCAGAGGAGTGAAAATATAAGTTTTATATTTTCACTAGTGAAAATATAACTTTTTCGAAATATGCATTTTATTTCATTAATAATTCTCGATATTTCATTACTTTGTGTATAATAAATTGTGGGTACTCTTAAAACAAAAGTTGCGAGTACTCACAAAACATATGTTGTGGGTACTCACAAAACATGTTTTCGGTACTGATGAAAGAATCGTTGCGGATACTCAAAAACATATGTTGTGGGTACTCATAACGCTATGACATTTTCGCCATATAAAGTAGGAAATGAAGTATATTTTGATAATATAGGTACCGAGATATAGATTGGTTATTAAAGTGAATTAAGACAGACATTACGAAAATACACCTATTCAAATAAATAGAAATTTTCACCTCCAAAAACTGAGAATTTTCGGATGAAAAATTTTGATATTTTTCATATTTCTGCTCAAAAACATAGATTGTAGGTACTCGTTAGAACCGCCTCAGCGAGGCGGTTCTAACGAGTACCCACAATCTATGCTTTTACCTGAAATAGGAAAAATAATGTATACCCCTGTAAACCCCAGTTTTACTACATAAAGTGGGGTTTAAGGGGGTCAAAATTATATAGGTATGTTTTCGTGATGGTGATGAACCCAACGCCACCCCGCCACCCCACCACCCTCACACACATACATCTAATACCCCTACATACTTATTTTAAAGGGGGACATAGGGATACATATTGCATAGACTTTTTAACGTAAAACAACAAATTTTCCACCTTCATATAGCATAAAGGGGGCATAGGTGACGGTCTGGGGGCTCTGAAATCATGACGAAGTTTATGAGATGAGCCAATTGTGAGAACATGAATGCCTCAATTCGACAGTGCGAATACCTTACCCAGTGTGCACACAACGTTGAAACAAAGTATGGGACATATATCGGAAATTACACTTGTCCATTCGATTTCTATAAAACATTAGAACATTTTAATATGGACTGGAATGATTATTAGCAGCGTATAATGGTATACAATAACATCCACTACGGGAGATAGATTTTCCCTTGACGATCTTAATGACAAAGGAAATTACCAGGAAAATGATTTCATATTGTACACAGTGGCTTCAATCTTCTGATATAAATTATTAATATAAATTCGTGTCGGTATTTAAACCGAGGCACAAGTAAATCAAACTTGCATCAAACGATCCAAATGGATATATTCGCTTATTACTCTCTCTCTCTCTGTCTGTGCTCTGTGCTCTGTCTGTGTTCTCTCTCTGTGTTTTTAACGTAAAAGAGAGAACGGAAAAGAGAGAGAGAGAGAGAGCACAGAGAGGGCACAGAGAGAGAGAGAGAGAGAGAGAGAGAGAGAGAGAGAGAGAGAGAGCATTCAATTATAGCTTACAACAATAATTAGTTTCAGGGTATCTAGATCAACTGATAAGGGAAATTTTCAGTCACCATCGTTTCTTAATGTGTCAAAACTATACAATGACTGAGACTAACTGGTGACTTGATAACATGCCAATACTACGTCATACCTATGTGATCTGTATACCGGTTAGCCAAACATAACTAAAACACGCCTATCCAAATATATGGAAAATAATGTGTACCCCTGTAAACCCCAGTTTTTGTATATAAAAGTGGGATTGAAGGAGATCAAAATAATAGGCATGTTTTCGTGATGAATGCCTTTTCGACCAAAAATATTAACATTCTTCTTATTTCTCCACGAAGATGTATGTTATGGGTACTTAGAAGCGCACCGCCAAAAAGACTCCATTGGATACACACAACAAACATTTTCGTAGAGAAATAAGAAAAACAATCTTGATATATCTCTAATATCGAAAGTTTAATATGCGAGATAAGATATTTTCTCATACAATACAGGGGAAATATGTAACCATTGATATATATATATATATATATATATATATATATATATATATATATATATATATATATATATAAAATCACATAACATTAGCCTTATAATGTGGAACCCTGTTTACACTCAATACAATACGGAAACATTGCACAGGCTTGTTAGCATACGATGTAATGAAAGGTGGGTACCAGACTGCTAAAGAGAACACGTTTCTTAGAGAGTTACCTACCGTTAGCTGCTATTTTCTGTTTATGAATTTGCTACAGAAAATAGTGTTAGACAAGACGTGTCCGCAATATTTGGTTAAAGGCAACAAAACTATTCTCTCTCTCTCTCTCTCTCTCTCTCTCTCTCTCTCTCTCTCTCTCTCTCTCTCTCTCTCTCTCTCTCTCTCTATATATATATATATATATATATATATATATATATATATATATATATATATATATGAGCCGGCGCGACAAATAAGACTTGTGCGACCATCGAAGACTCAGATCAGCCGGAGTATCCACGCAGTCTGATCAGTGCATTCGCTGATCGCATGTGCTTCTACTACCTCCAGGCAATCTAAAGAGACATCACGAAAATATACCTATATAATTTTGACCCCTTTATAGCCCATTTTTATATAGTAAAACTGGGGTTTACAGGGGTATACATTATTTTTCTTATTTCAGATCAAAAACGTAGATTGTGGGTACTCGTTAGAACCGCCTCGCCGAGGCGGTTCTAACGAGTACCCACACTATGTTTTAAGCAGAAATATGAAAACTATCAGAATTTTTACCTGAAAACGTTCAGTTTTTGGTGGTGTAATTTTCAATATATTTGAATAGGCGTGTTTTCGTAATGGATACATGAGGACCCTTGCCATACTGGGTGGGTGTACAGGGTGACCGGAGCCTTTGCTGATCACACTGCTCTTATTGTTGGTTTTATCGTGCGCTAGCACAAAATGTTTTATGAAACTGGTATTCGAGAGTTGTGGACCTCAGGGCATATGCGCGCAGTAGCGGATAGCGTAGCTTCAGATGTTTGTTGTCGGTTTACCGACTCTAAGAACCGTATTCACTCTAAGGCCGCATTCACACTGCATACTTAATCCGGATCAAATTGATCTGCATCAAATTGCGTTCACATTAGGACTAATTTGATGCGGATCAAGATGATGCGGACCAAATTTACTTTCCTGCAATGTGACGCATAACAGTGTAAACAGAAATTTGATCCGGCTCAACTTGATGCAGATCGTTAATCTGGATCAATTTAGTCCATAGTGTGAACGCAACTTGATGTGGATCAACTTGATCCGGATCAACTTGGTTGCAAGTGTGAACGCAATTTGATCCGGATCAACTCATTACGGAAACACGCCTATTCAAATATACTGAATTTTTTACCACCAAAAAAATGAAAAATTTCAGATAAAAAAAAAAATCTCATATTTTTCACAAATTTGCTCTAAACATAGTTTGTGGTTACTCGTTAGAACCGCCTCTGCGAGGCGGTTCTAACGAGTACCCACAATCTATGTTTTGAGCAGAAATAAGAAAAATAATGTATACCCCTGTAAACCACAGTTTTACTTTATAAATGTGGGGTTTACAGAGGTCACAATTATATAGGCATGTTTTCGTGATGTTGATCCAAATCCAGTTGATCCGGATCAAGTCTGTAGTGTGAACGCGGCGTTAGTATTCGATTAGATAGGCCTGAGCAAATACTGTGGATCCGGATCATACGCCGCAAGTATATTAATATGGTACTGGCCAAAAGTTGGGTATTGAAAATTCAATGGCAGTCTCACAACGAACTTTAATCCATTTATTTCGTTGAATGTCTTTGAATGTGACTCTAAACATGTTGCCTGTAAAGTCGCGGACCCGAGAAAAGTGTGTAGCATACCCAGATCGGACACTCCGTATAAAATGGCGTCTGATCAAGGCTACACTGTTTGTCACTGATCCAGGCGATTTTGACATATAAACCGGTAGTTAAATGGACATCCAAGTATGTTAAGGAGCAAAATTATCCCAATATTTAGGGTAAACATGGTATTTTTTTTTCAGTTGTAATTTTAATCTTTCGGTGTCACAGGCGATAATAAGAGACTTTTGCAAGCAGCGTAGATCCAGATAATGAGCCGTCTTATCATGACCTGGCCTCGGTGGCGGAGTTGGATGCGCCGTCCGACTGGAGACCAGGAGGTCGCGGGTTCAACCCCCACCGAAGTCGGCACATTCTTTCGTAGAGATTGATCATGAAATATTTTCTACGGTCATTCTCTCCCTTCCGCTGATTCAAGAAGGGCAGTTGTCAGTTTCTGGCGAAAGAATGTGCACAATACTGGTTAACCGCTTAGAGGACTAAGCCTGCCTAGTAAACGTGTGGTTAGGTAAACTGACCGCGCTCGACATGACCCCATTGGGTTGACTGGGCCGTAAAACCTCAACACAAATAATCTCATCATGACCTACGCCGTTTAACATTAAGCCTTTAAAATGTATATCTTACTCGTAAATGTACTTGCAATAGATAGTTGGTTAACCCTTAAAGTGCTAACCAAAATTAAAGTAGATGACATTATATTATTATCATTGTTATTATTGTTATTATTATTATTATAATTATTATTATTATTAAAATTATTAATAATTTTATTATTATTATTATAAAAATTATTATTATTATTATTACTGTTATTATTATTATTATTATTATTATTATTATTATTATTACTGTTATTATTATTATTATTATCATAAAAAGTAAATAAGAACTAGCATTTCATGTCAATCGTCTACTAAGACGATTCACATAAAATGTCAAGTATTATTTTCTCTGAAAAATACAATTAAAATGTTACAGCTGCACCTGTGATTAACAGACAAATGGCTAAATAATTTAGTTCCTATTACTTCCGGGGTATCCTTTAGTTCCAGAGTGCGTAATACACAGAGCAGCCCGAAGTAAAGAAATACCTGCATAATAAAGCTCTCGCTCCCCACTATTGTCTTGTTTACTTTAACCCATTTATGCCGAGTGGACTCTTCTGTCTTAGCTCTTTGGACCGGTCCACTTCCTATATAAGGGTTGTCTGGTTAGTTTTTATTATTATCATGTTTTGTAGAAATTTCCGAACTTAATGTAAGCAGTGTAGACCCTGATCAGACGCCGCTCTGCGGCGTCTGATCTGGGTCTACACTGTTTGCCAATGCAAATGCCCATTTTATGGGACGCCAGCCTTAAATGGTTTAACAGTTTAACAGATTCAATATTCCATTCCTCCCTATCAAAATAGCTAAGCCGCCAAGGAACCCACAAAGTATAATCTAAACCATAACTGTTGAAGTATAAATTAGCCAAAATATCAGAAACTGTACCTTCAGACATGTGAGTCCAGCGAAGCTTCAGATCAGTTTGCGCATTCGCGCAGTTTGAGAAGAATATTCACTTGGCGCATTTTGAATAGCCAAGGACGCAAAGTTTTCTTCATGCGTACAACGAAGACTCTGATCAGACTGCGCGGATGCGCAGGTTGATTTGAGTCTTCGTTGGACGCACGTGTAAAAAGGTACGTTTTTTCACGTTGTGACACATATGCTTCGTCGTTCCAACCGATGTTCGGTTAGCTTGTCTATCATTCATTATTGATTCCATTATCCAGTATTTCACAGATTGGTCAAAAAACATAGCAGGCTCATCTTTCAAAAACCTGTCGGAATTGTTTGTCTCGTAATGCGTTGCTCTGTGTCTTCCGGAATTTATTTATCTTCACTAAAGTTGGTGTTAAGTGCTGTTTGGCGGCCGTCAAACCTCTCCCTATACTTCACAGTAGTGCAGTTTATATATTTTTGGATCGTTATATGATCACTGAACTAATTTTTTTTTTGTTCACTCATTGTAGTTTCGTGTGTTTGTTTATTACTTTATTCTTTACTATTATTATTATTATTAATAATTATTATTATTAACATTATTATTATTATTATCTTAAAAAAATCGCTTAGGCGTGAGCAGTATTGCATGTTCATTAACAAACCCAATTACACTTTTTCATGTATTTTTATTTATTTATTTATTTATTTATTTATTTATTTATTTATTTATTTATTTTATTTACTTATTTATTTATTGTTTGTTTGTTTTGTTTTTATTTATTTTTATGTTTTTTTGTTGTTGTTTTTTTTTATTTTTATTTATTTATTTTTTTTTTATTTTTGTTTCTGATATTTAGCGGTAAATACACTACGAAAACACGCCCATTCAAATATATAGAAAATTTCACCGCAAAAAAAAACTGAAAACTTTCAGATACAAAACTCTGATATTCTTCAAATACTGCTCAAAACATAAGTTGTGGGCGAGGCGGTTCTAACGAGTACCCACAATCTATGTTTTTGAGCAGAAAAGAAAAATAATGCACACCCCTGTAAACCCCAGTTTTACTATATTAAAGTGGGGTTTAAGAGGGTCAAAATTATATAGGCATGTTTTCGTGATGACGAAGGTAAATCTTACCTGATTCACAAAGGAGACATTAAACCAAGATAACCCATAACAATACACGTTCACCTCAGAAAACAAACACTTTTTTGATAACAATATTAGGTCTGAGCTTCTGATACCATCGCCGCCTAACTGGATGCTTCATTAAAACGAAGAAATCTGCCTTAAGGATTAATCAGTTCTGTTTCACCTTTAATGAAACGATACCTTCTTCATCCAATCACAGTCCATTATCGTATATTCCTGATATTTTGTTGCTATGGTGACTGACTATAAACAGAAGCCAGATAAGCTGATATTTTGTTGATTATTTTGATTATACATTTGCTATTTACGCACCGTAACCAGATAAATGTGGATTCTTTGCGAGGCAGTTCTACTGAATATATAAACAAATATTTTATTGCGTAAATAACAAATATAAGCACCTGCATATACGTAGCTTATCTGAATCTTTGCTTTAAGTCAGAAAATGGTAATGAAAATAACCTGACTGCGTAAACTGAGAAACAAATGAGTACCTGAGTAGCTGCGATGCCATTTAACTCAGAAACTGTCCTCAGCAGAAAATGCCTCGACGATATTAAATTGAAAAGCCTTTACTGATGGCGGAGAGATATGTCGCAACGTGCGACAACGTACCTTCTGACATATACGCCCAACGAAGACTCGGATCAGACTGCGCAACCGCGCAGTCTGATCCGAGTCTTCGTTGTCCGCATGGAGAAACTTTGCATACTTGGCTATCCAGAATGCGCCCAGTGAATATTCTACTGCGCAGGCTGAACTGAATCTTTGTTCCAACGAGTACCCACAATCTATGTTTTGAGCAGAAATATGAAAACTATCAGAATTTTTATTTGAAAATTTTCATTTTTTGCTGGTAAAAGTTTCAGTATATTTGAATAGGCTTGTTTTTGTAATGTTTTTAGTATTTCTAAGTACTAAACGTATTTCAAATCATATGTTTATTTCTTTTTGATGTTATGTTTTCTGATGTCGTGACTCAAATATACAGAGTTTGTATTGGAAAACAACAATTATTTTTCAACATAAGTACAGCCCAAGTTCCTGTCAGACAGCGTAACCATGGCAATCGTCAACATCATGCCAGAGCTTTTTGCAAATATTTAAAATGACAAATAGAAAGGTGCATGACCAGACTGCGTGGAACAAAACCTAGAGCGGCGCGTTGTGGCCCTTCACCTGAACTGTCGGTTTTCTCACGGCAGACCTTGTATTGGCATTTACCTGAGTGGGTTTATTGGATCGATCAAACACACAAAGGGTAATGAAGAAAGTTGTGGAAATACTCCCAGGGAACTAAACTAAATACTCAACACGTTCAGATTAAACTGTGAAGACGCTGAAGAAATCACAGACTGTCTTAAAATCTAAACGGTTCACTTAACTGATTCGAATTTACAAAATCAAAGTTACTACATATATTTTAAATGCAATTTGCAGGCATACTCCTACCCGATTTCCTATTAATTCTGTAGATTTTTTGTTAATGTCGAAATTCAGTAGCTAGAACAGCTTTGGGACCATGGAAATTTGTGCTAGACATACGAGCGTAATTAGTTCGAACTGCTGAGTATAAATAATAGCGCCAGATCAGAAGGCAAACGGGGATAATTTAGGGATGTCTTTTCGTTCTTCTATGAAAGAACAGTAGGTTAGGTGTACCCGTTAGAATTGCCTCTATGAGGCGATTCTAATAACTACACACAAATTACATGATATTGATAAATAAGAAAATATCCTTAAAACACCCCTAAATATTCATTATGTTAAGAATTTCCTAGGGACTCATGGACGAGTTTGAATCAGCCATGATAAGCAAGCCACCGGTGTTCGAGTCACTGAAGTTTTACAGTATGTTGGTAAATATCTGAAGTTATCAGTACCTTATTTAAAACATTCCCGAAACTTTGGGATTTGTTACTACCCAATCAATTTGAAGACATAGAATAGTAGTTTCATAGTTCAGGTACTGTACATATAGAGATCAGTTGTATTCATTATATCCCCTGTCCAGCTGAACCGGATATACCCTGCCTTTGAAAACAGTGTACTTCTAGATCAGAGCCTGATCTGACTGTTTGCCATTCAGTATATGAATTTATATCAACAGTCTGGACCCAGTAATATGATTGGCTGAAAATTTGAAAAGGGCGTGGCATCTTAATTTATTCAGCAGGACAAGGGATATAATTGATGCACATTGGTCCATCCCAGTGGAACATTCATTCTGGCCCCGTCTAGAGAAAAAGTGCCTTCAAACATGCACAAAATGCGCATATTCAGATGATCCTGAGCATGCGCAAAGTATCATCCGGGAATGTGCTCTCCATTCATACATGCTATAGTATCCAAATGATTCTTTTAGCGACTGGAAAGATTCGGATCAGACTGCGTGGACGCGCAGGCTGATCTGGGCTTTCGCTGTCAGCTTATGTCCGAAGCCACGTTTCACATGGCGCGGCCCATTTAACTTCTGCTAATTCATAGCTGGTCATTCAGTCCTCTGCTTTAATTGCTTCTTCGAATGTCAAACAGTAAAACCCTCGTGTATATTTTGTTACACGAAAACATGCCTATATAATTTTGACCCAAGTTTTATATATAGTTAAACTGGGGTTTACAGGGGGTATACATTATTTTTTCTTATTTCTGCTCAAAAATATAGATTGTGGGTACTCGTTAGAACAGCCTCACCGAGGCGGTTCCAACAAGTACTCACAATCTATGTTTTGAGCAGAAATGTGAAAACTATCAGAATTTTTATTTGAAACTTTTCATTTTTTGCTGGTAAAATTTTCAGTATATTTGAATAGGCTTGTTTTTGTAATGTTTATAGTATTTCTATGTACTAAATGTATTTCAAATCATATGTTTATTTCTTTTTGTTTATCGTCAAGTGGGATACAGTTTCACAGCAGCTTAAAGCCTCTTGTGAATGTCATTTGTATAAGTTCTACGATTTTGAATAGTTTTTAGATATGTATGAATTATATAAATAAAATAGTCAAACTTCAATGGCTCGAACATATTTGGGACCTCTAGACATGACTAGTTAGAGCCACTGAGGGTTAATCAAAGCGCTCGGTCAGGAAGCAAATGGGGATAATTTAGGAATGTCTTTTCGATCTATAAAACAACTGTATGTTTAGTGTACTCATTAGAATCGCCTCGATTCTAATGAGTGCATATAACGTGTATTATCATGATAAAATAAGAACCTTTCCAAAAAAATATCTCTATATCACTAAGTACTTGTTTTCTTGAGCTATCGGAAGAATTTTTCTGGGGACTAAACAAAAAAAACGAGTTCGAATCAGCCACGGTAAACGCACAATTAGTTTTCGAGTCATTAAAGCTTTAAAGTATTATTTAAACAATGAAAAAATATTTCTTAAATAATATAAATATATTTCAATAACATAGAAAAAAGGGTACACAATAAAGTTGCCCATGAATGGCCGCAGTAACTTATGCAGTAAATACAAAATAAAATTTGTTGATCCCAAGGTATCTGGCAGTGGTCCTGGGCGGGTCGCTGAGATGACTGAGACTACTACTGCTAATGCTAATGCAATGGACACCGTAAACATAACTGATGCTGGTGCCTTAGCTTGCACTCTGGATCCTGATGCAACAGTTTTTATTCCAGCAGAGTCTCAGGTATCTCAGGTGACTTCGCCTAAGGTTCCAATGACACAGCTACCAAACTCTCAACTTCCACCTTCTCAGTCCCCGTTTCATAATCTGAATAAATAGACTCCTTAATATCCAATGAAAAACTAAGAGAAGTATCATACAGTAATGACCCAGATCAGCCATCCACCTGTAGGAAGGTCCGATCAGGATCCACACTGTTTGCTAATTTTGTTCAAGGCAATATCCAATTGATACCATAAATAGTCAGATCAGTCAAAATGCTTACAAACCTTGAAACAGTTTTGAAGTTTGAGAGCAAACAGTGCAGGCCCAGATCAGACGTCCCACAGTAGGACAGCCTGATCCAGACCTGATGTGTTTATTAGAACTGTTAGGTGGTCGATCAGTTCGCGGTATTCAGTTTATATGTAAATTTGTTTTTATCTAAGAATGAGTGAATTCCAAGAATAAACAATATGCCACAATGATACTCTCAGTTAACAGTTTCACAGCGATACGACCATCTCTTGAGTAAGTGTCTTTTATCAGTTTGGCTCTCTTTAGCACCCTGGTTTTGTATAAGATAGAATTTCTTGCTTTGGTGAGATCTTCCCTAACATATATTCGATCTGAAGGGGATTTATCAAAATTGTCAGCCCTAAGCTGCTTCATTGGCCCACTGGATAGAATAGAGGCTTCTGACTGGTAGCTACAAAACTTCACAATAATATCCCTTGGTCTGCGGTTATTGGATAGTCTGTTTGTAGCACGAGTAATCCGATGGACCCGGTCGATCTCCCTAGGATCAACCCCACCATCAACATACTGGTTAAGAAAGCTGCATACTAGGGTTTCAGTGCTTGTGTTATCATTTTCAGGAATACCTGATATTACTATATTGTTACGCCTCGAGTACTGTTCGAGGTCATCACACTGTGATTTGGACGATTTAAGTTCATCAGTAAGCTGCTTAACGTTACTGGATAGCTCTTTTATGGTGTCATTGAGGTCATTTGTCACAGCTTTGACAAATTGGTTTACAACATTTTCTGTTGGGGTGTTCTTTAGCACCTCCATCACCTGTGTTACAAGTTTGTCTTGGATTTTTGGTATTTGAAATAAATCCTCGATGAAACCATTTAACAAGTTTTCATTCTTAATTAGGCAAGCTAGCAGAGGATCTACCAGGACTTCTGGATCAACCTCAGCAGAGGTCTCGTACTCTTCGTCACTCTCCCCCCTTTGACGTTCGGGTGTGGATGCATCCCCGCGGCTTCGCTTAACAAATGAAGTAGCAGCTGTAGCTCCCGTAGATGAGGCAGTATTAAGCGTTCTACCCTTTGCTTTGTTTTTGTTACCCATACTACTAGTTTACAGGTTAAATCTATCTTGACAGTCTTGACAATAACAATCACAATCACTCGACCCACGGAAACTAGTGACTAAGGAGAATTTTCACAAAATTTACGCAGCTCCCTCAGGTGTTTTGACACTTGAACGTATACTCTTGTGTTTTTAACTCAGTGCCTCTTCCAAGTTATTGAGGGAAATTTAGACGGCGCCAAAAATTTTTCAACTCGCCATTACAGTACCGGAGGCGTGGATCTCTTTCTCTCTTTCTCTCTCTCTCTCTCTCTCTCTCTCTCGGGTGTTTTCAATCACGTATTCACTTAATTCTCATATCTTGTGAATAATCTGTCACCTTGTGATTTTACATGCATGTATGTAACCATTCTTGTTGTATCTAAATAGTTTCAACTATACTTATACAATACAGTACCATTTGGAAAGGACTAAAATAGGCTATGACTACGTCCAATCCAATGGTACATATATATACTAGCGGAAAAAAGAAACTGTGCATGTATAAAAAATAAATTTTCTATAATTCTAAAATCCATTTATGCTTGAAACTTTACACAAATATGATGTGTATACTCCTTAACAATATTGATTGGTAAATAAGCTCCTTGCACGTGCATTGCGTTGTCCTTGTGCACGTGCAGGATTAAGCATATTCGTGGCTAGCAATTAAATGTGAACGTCTTTACAATCTTTTTGACACTTGTGTAAAACCGTTTTATCCAAGTGAAACAGAAAAACAAATTTATTCCTCCTGAATGTGTTGGTAAGCAATGCCTAGACTCAACGAAGATCAGCGCAACCAAGCGGTTGGCATGATTCGGGCTGGTGTATCCCAAAATGAGGTTAGCAGACGGTTTGGCGTGCAAAGGAACACGATTTCTGCTTTATGGAGACGTTATCAGCAATCTGGTAACACCAGGGACCCTCGCAGATCGGGACGTCCACGTGTGACGTCATTACGTCAAGACACTTACATCCGTGTGACGCATCTTCGTAACTGACTTCAAACTGCTGCGTTGACGGCTAGAAGCATTCCTGGCTTGAGGAACATTAGTCCAAGAACCGTGAGAAACCGCTTGCGTGAACGGAACATTCGCCAACGGCGTCCAGCAATCCGTCCAGTCCTACAGCGACGTCACCGTTCTGCTCGCCTTGCGTGGTGCAGGGCCCATCTTCGCTTTACTAGACGAGATTGGGCGCGTATCCTGTTCTCAGACGAGTCACGTTTCCACTTGGATAGCAGTAATGGTCGTTCCAGGGTATACCGTCGAGTGGGAGAACGGTACCAGGATAACTGTGTTGTTGAACGTCGTCTCTTTGGCGGGGGCAGTATAATGGTATGGGGCGGAATAACAGGAAACGCAAGAACGCCTCTTGTGGTCATTAACGGAAATTTGACTGGTGCACGGTACCGCGATGAGATTTTGCAAGCCCACGTCGTCCCGTTTGTGCGTCAACATGCCGTTACGCTGCAACACGACAACGCCAGACCACACGTTGCACGCGTTGTGACTGAATTTCTTACTCAGCACAATGTTAATGTGTTGCCATGGCCTGCGGCATCACCAGACATCGCCGATAGAGCACGCATGGGATGAGATGGAACGTCGTCTACCTCAATTGCCAAATCATCCAATGACGTTGGCTGAGCTTTCCCGCGCGTTAGTTCGCATCTGGAACGGCATTCCTCAGGCGTTTTTCACCAATCTTGTCGGATCCATGCGGCGGCGATGCAACGCATGCATTACTGCTAATACCAGATATTGACTTTGTGACATGGTGCTTGAGACATTTTTGATTTGTTGAGCCTTGGTGATGAAATGGGTCTTCTTTTCGCACTTTTGAATCTCTTGAACTTCGATGAAATGTGTATTGTTACAAATCTGAAATATATTATTACTGTCTGCTACGATGTTATTATTTTGTATAACTTTTTACCAATGCACAGTTTCTTTTTTCCGCTAGTATATGTACTCTTCTTGTATGTATGTATGTAGCCATGAAATTTCTAATAAATAAAAAAAAAATCAACTTGTAAAGAGAGAAAAAGTTATATACACAAATATAGAGTTTAATTATTTTTGCAAATACTATTTATTAAGGCTGTGGCTATTTAATTAAGGTTTTATGGCATCATATATAGCCTCATTAAATGTTCTAAATTGCGCTCCCATAAAAAGTAGTTTTGAAACCTTCAAATTTTGATAACTATCTTATTTTATCCTAAGATTTTAATCAAATTTGCATCAACGTGTATGGTTTGTCCAGATCTTTTAGTTCAGATTCATTTTTCGCCCGGCTTGCTTTTTCCTTCAAAATATATTGCAATACAGAACTGCACTTTTTGTTGTGTATAATCAGTGAACATGACAGTTACTCCTTGAAACGCAAGCTACAACTGTAGCAGACGATTGTTTTTTTTTTTTTTTTTTTTTTTTTTTTTTTTTAATTTTTCAGATGAAATAAGGAATGACATTTCGTGTGAATTGTTTGCTGGAGATAATTCAAATGAAACGTCAAGTTATATTTTCACCGCAAAAATAGAAAGACAAAATGTCGTTTGCTACAAATGTTCTTGGCGCTTTAATAGTTAAATCATAAGAACAAGATATGGCTTCTAGACTGCTGCTTCGACACCTGTGTATTTGTTTAAGCAATCCATAAAGTCCGAAACATTAACCATTACCAATCTCCTCGGTCAAAACGTCGTGGTGTTAAATATGATACCTGTGTACAGCCCGTTCATACAAAATTTGATGTTGATAAAGTAGTTAACATAACTTAAGAAGAAAATAGACATCCAATGAGCATCGTCATGGGCGAACAATTTGAAGAAATGGCATTTTCACATTTACTGCCTTATGAAAACTTTGGATGGAAACATGAACGAACAGTACCTCTCAGCAACAAATATTTACATAAATGGCTATTGGATGTTAATTAAAAATTTTCACAAGATGTGGAATATTTATTTGTGGCTCGGAGTATCACAGAAACAAACCAGATCCTAAATAGCACACATATATCTGCGAAAAAATATTACAGAGGGTCTGACACAGACCCAACAGTTAATGCTTGTCTCCTTCGGGATGAATCCGCACTCCAGCAATTCATATGTACGGCTCAGGCATACCGGTTCTAACAGTCAATGAGAGCTTCACCATTTTATTGGCAGAAACTTCAGTATAACTCTTTTCAGCCATAAACAATTTGGTATTTTCACATGGTTCTTTACACTCTCAGCAGATGGCCTGAAATGATATGACAACATATAAGAGATCAAAGCACAGTCTGGTCTAACAATCATCACAGATCAGACAGACCCTCTCATGGTGTGGTAAGACAAGTGTCACACACTAAGGTCTTAGCCACTTACAGCTGCTTTCCATTTCCAGTACAGGCTAGATAATTTCCTCAAACATGTCAACCTCATCAAATCTGAACCAGATGGTTCTGTGCTTCCTGGTGTTATCGCATTGAATTTCAGCAGTGTGTGTCACCTCATTCGCATGAAGTACTGTGGATAAAGGTGCTCCTGACCCAGAATTCGGAACAAACCATTTCAGCATTTGTGGACAAGCATAGTAGTTTTAAAATACCACAAGAAGATAAATCACTTCCGCTCTAGGCACTGGTTACACAGTTTCAAAACTATTTACACTCTGGCTAATGTAAAAAAAAATAAACGGGTAAAACATGTCGCTTCAACCAAGATCGATATCAAATGCAACAATGCTGACTAGTAAAGTGCATGCAATGAGAAAAGAAGCTGCAGGACAGATGCTCATTGTGTCAAGACATTCATTGAAACCACTGAAGGTGTGGAAAATATGTCATACAGAGAGTTATTACAGTACTGCAAATTAACAAAGAAACAATACCAAGACTCCCTGAAAAGATCATCTACTTCTCCAACAATCCATCTAAAGCGCAATCCGTCAGAAATAAATATTAACAATTATAACCAGCCGCTCTTGCTAGGTTGGGAAGTTAATATGGATATCCAGGTTGTGTCGAATGCATATGCATAGTAACATATGTGACAAAGGAAGAGAGGGAAATAGGGACACTTATACAGGCAGTACAGAAAGAGTGTACAGATTATGGGATCAAGCAGCAAATGAAACATCGTGGGCAGACATTCCTGAATGTTTGGTCAGTGACAGCGCAAGAAGCTGCGTACAGGGTCCTTGGGCTTCCTCTCCATAAATCCAATAATCTGAGTGTATGGCTTCCAAACGGATTACCAAATGAAGAATGAGTCTGCTAAGTAACTTGGAAGATGATGACGAAGATGTATTTGTTCCAGGAATCAACAACTAGACTTTTTTTTTTATTTGTTTGCATCCTGGTATCAGGTTGCCATGAATAAACAAGACAAAAATGACTTTCAGCCAAACATCTTAGATGAGATTTACACTCCTAAGCATGGACAGGTATTTGACCTACATGCAGAAATTGAAAGTTCTTCATCTTTAATACTTTTACCAGTGTCTTCCACAATATTCAGAATGAAAAACAACGGACAAGGCAATCTGTCATACGTTACCATAAATTTTTAGAATATCGCAAAAAAGGTAAGAGAAAAAAGTGCAGGGAGTGCCACAGCCACAAGCCGAAGCCCTTCCCAGACACCAAGAGGAAGAGAAAAAAAAGGACAAATCAAGACTGACTCTTTTTCTTAATCATTCTCAATTACTGCTGTTTACTCCATGGAGAAACAAACAGACCAATCTCTTACAAGGTTATGACACACCTTGACTGCTACAATGCCAATACTGACATAATTGAAGGAAACAAAGCCTGCATCCAGAAGAATAAGCACCTTATAAATGAAGCTCTCGAAAATGCTGCTGATGAGCCAGTGAGTGCTTTGGGCACAATTGCCCCACAGATCCAGCAGGAGCAACCCAGCTAGCATTCTTTATAACTCGAAAGCGGGTCGTCAGGGTAGCTGACGGGCCGATAACGGCCCGCTATAGATTTATAAAGAATGTTAGCTGGGAATATGAATGTGAGGAGGAAGATACTGAGTTAGAGTCAAAGCATGAGATACTACAGCCAGAAGAAAATACAGAACAGGACAGCACCAGATTACCGGAACCTAGAGAAAATGCTCCTATAGTCATGTCTATATACCCAGCACATTATACTTCCATTCTCCGATTATTGCAAGCATATGCAATCCTTAAATAAGGAACAGTATGAAGTGTTCCAAATAGTACAATGTTGGTGTACTGAATACCGTCAGACGTAAAACAGGCCTGACGCTATATACCTGTATGTTTCGGCGGATTAATACCTGATTAAAGCTCTCTACCACACCATACAGCGATCACTGAACAGAGAAGGAGAGCTCTACACAGAGCTCTTCTGCTTGCACCAACTGTGAAAGCTGCATTTAATATTGAATGACTAGCAATCCACACTGCATTATTGTTCACATTACTTAGTGGGGGTAGCCGCTCAAAAAGAAACGGAAAAGAAAACTAAAGAAACTCTTATCAGCCTCTGTCAGATGAAAAAAGAAACACTTTGCGAGCCAAATTATCCAGCCTTTCCTTCATTATCAATGATGAGATTTCAATGGTGAGCAGTGGTCTTTTCCTAAGAATCTATAATTGCTTACATAGTTTTATTTGGTGGTTTTAAAGTTTTTGGTGGTATATCCAACATTACCTTTGGTGACATGAACTGATACCGCAAGTAGCGATGAAATTAATATTTCAACAGCCAAATGATCAATGTGTATTTCTTGTCCCATCATTGTAGACAGAAAAGTGCCAGTACCTAGAACTGTCACAGATTATGAGACAACCGGAAGATAAACCATTTGCCGAGATGCTTAACAGAATCATGAAAGGAGAGCAAACTAGAAAGGATATTAAGCTACTCAGGCCAAAGTCTGTCGATGAAGCTTCAATTCCATCGTACATGTGTTCTAAAATAATGCTGACGTTAATGCTCACAACAGCAACGTGTTACAACAGCTACAGCCCGAATCCGTTGACTTGATTGCAGTTGACCAACCAAACAGTCTCTCTGAAAAAAATCACACACCATCAGATGATGAAAGATTAACTGGAAGCTTACCTACAACTCTGACCTTAGCCACTAGAGGCAGAGTAATGGTTATCCGCAATATTGATGTGTCTCATAGATTAGTAAATAGCTCGCAAGGAACGGTACTTGATTCCATCTCTTTTCTATGAAAAGAATACCACTAGCTATTCAATGTTGGCAGAAATGCAAGACTGCAGTCATCGATGAATTTGTCATCCTTTGGTACTAGTGCAATTCCTGTACCACCAATGGCAGTAACGTTTTCGCCATTAGGAGGTAAAGCTACAGTAACCAAGAAACAGTTCCCTCTCAAGCTTTGTTAGGTATCATTAATACATAAATTAAAGTAAACGGTGCAACTGTGGATCGTAGAGCTGTGTTAGTTGAAAGAACTCTGAGACCTGGCATGGCATATGTTGCATTAAGCAGCTCAGGAACATTAAATGGATTATATATTACAGGGTTTGGTGACATTAAAATCAAGGCAGATCTAAACGTTCTGTCAGAAATCAACTTTCTGTTACATGAAACATCCTTATCCAAACCGTTCGAAATCTTGAACGTATCCAAATGTATTTCACTCACCCATCTAAATGCTCGATCAGCCAGAATGAACAACCTAGACATCAAAGTCATCCTGACCTCTGCATGCTTACATCCTGTGCTTCACAGACCCACTGATGCAGACAACTCGACATACCAGATGTCCAGCTAGCAATCTTTATAAATCTACAGCGGGTCGTTATCGGCCCATCAGCTACCGTCAGCTCCCCTGACGGGCCGATAATGGCCCGCTATAGATTTATGTAAAATGCCTACTGGGTGGACAATAGAACTGCCTATATCTTGCCATATGATCCTGTGTCAAACCTAAATGGGTTAGCAATATTCTCAAAATCAAATGTTTTATACCTAGACATTCAACAATGTTCTATCCCGACACAGAGGCTTTTTCCTTTGAAATTGAGATACAAACACTCTGGAAGAATGTAATGCTAGTTTACCATTTACAAGCATCCCGACCTCAAGCATTTATCAGCCAGATCACAAAGCTTGTGGCTGATAAAAATCCTCGTATTACCATCGGAGACTTTAATATGGACGTCACCACAGCTGCCGAGACACATTTGATAGTAGCACTCTCCCTACAAACAGCATGTTAATAAACCAACTCACAACACAGTATCAACATTGGATCTTGCATTCATCATGACGAGAATAAACCAGTAGCCAGCATCTATCCGACATACTTCTCTGATCACCCAATAGTGCATCTTACATTTAAAATGACATAAAAGCGTAGGTCCACATTACGAGAACATGCCTATCCAAATATATAGCAAAAATTAACTCCAAAAACTGAAAATTTTCAGATGAAAAACGCTAATATTTTTCTCATTTCTGCTCAAAACATAGATTGTGGTACTCGTTAGAACCGGCTCGGCGAGGCGGTTCTAACGATTACCCACAATTTATGTTTTTTGAGCAGGAATAAGAAAATAATGTATACCCCTGTAAACCCCAGTTTTACTATATGAAAGTGGGGTTTCAAGGGGTAAAAGTTATATAGGTATGTTTTCGTTATGAAGATCAAGGTCACATATACATGTCAAAGGTAAAACATACGTCCTAGATTTAGTGCCCAGTTCATAACTTTGTCATTCCTTGAACGATTTTGAAATTACTTTGCAGAAATGTTTTGATGGATTTTGAAATTATTCGTTAGAAATGTTTACTGTCATGCGACAACGTGTCTCGCGCAAGACCCAGGTCCGTAGCTCCACGGTCAAGGTCACTTTTAGAGGTCAGGTAAAAATGTTACCTTCACATTATGTCTGTCGCACAACACTCATTTCTGCGCCCCATGTCATATACCGAGGGCATCTGTGTCCTATGAACACGATTCTAATTTACTATGAAATAGATGCTACCTAATGAGCAATCAACTAATTACCAATTATCATGTCTTCATAATATGAATGAAGTGTGTGGTTGGCAGCGTCATGTACAAATTTTAATTCTGGCAACCATTCATTCTACATATCGTTGATGGAAATGAAATTGCCAGTCTTAAATTTCTTGTTTGTGAAAAAATTTCCATAAAGGGTCAGACTTAAAGTAAAAAATAAAAGCACCGCAAGCATAATACCCCGCCATAGCAATTATTTGTTTATGTATTAAAGTTATCGTTGCGAAAATGTCGGGAAAGAAAATGACGGAGGGACAGATAACAATCTTAAACCAGATCTTGATAGTATCAATGGACAGATAACAATTCTAAAGCAGATCTTGATAATATCAATGCATATAGCAAGTTTGGTTAAAATGCCTTGTTATTTACTCAAGTTATCATCCAGAAATGAAAATATGGAATTGTGTCTCAGGCAGATAACTCCGCACAAAATTGACGAAATTTGCCCATTAGCAATTCCAAACATGATCTCCTTACTGTCAATACATATAGCAAGTTTGGTTAAAATCCCTTGTTATTTATTAAAGTTATCATCCGGAAACGAAAATATGGGCATGACTCAGGCAGATAACTCCGTCAAAAATTGACGAAATTTGCCCATTAGCAATCCCAAACCAGATCTCTACATTATCAATGCATATACCAAGTTTGGTGAAAATCCATTGATGTTTACTCAAGTTATCATCCGGAAACGAAAATATAGGCGTGTCTCGGGCAGATAGCTCCGTTAAAAATTGACGAAATTTGCCCATTAGCAATCCCAAATCAGATCTCCACAATATCAATGCACATACCAAGTTTGGTGAAAATCCATTGATGTTTACTCAAGTTATCATCCGGAAACGAAAAACGGACGGATGACGTACGACGGACGGACGGACTCACAAACGACCAACGTGAAATCATAATACCCCGCCACTATTGTGTGGCGGGGTATAAAAAGCAATCTCTGTCTCCGGGAACGGCGAAGACTTTGTTTCATTTATATCCAGAATCCTGACAAGAAATCAAACATTTTTTTTTTCTATCCTGTCAAAACATAGCAGAAAAAAATCAAATACAATGTGCGAATTGGAAGAAATATGCATCGAAACTATCGAAATATTGATAAAAATATTGTGTGTTTTATCCTTGCCTTAAACTCAGCCTAATTTCAATTTTAACTTACTGTTTAGCTTCGAAAGATGCTCTCCGCTTCAGTTTGAGTTTGATAGCTGCTGTCACCGGATGTTTGTAAACAAACGCTTGCTGTCCACATAGAATTTTCCAAATATTCCAGAATGGGCTCAGTGCTCACAAAGCGCTAGAAAATACAAACTACACTTTACACCGTGTATCACAGAATCCGGAACTTGGTACCACTTCAGTCGATAAACAACTCATAAATAAACGAATTGGATTATGTCCAGGGTAAGAAAATCCTTTATCATAATGTCCTGTCGAGGTATTGTGCACTAGATAAACATTCCTCATTTATCGAAGACATTTTAGTTTTAAATGCACCCCCTGAAATCACATGAAAATGGTTTAAAGTTCATTTTTCAGTGCAAAACGAGTAGCCTGGTACCGCGAAAATATGTGTCATCTTTGTAACACGCCCGTTTATCTCACAAACAACTGCGATAAATTCCATTTCGTTATGTCCCGCACGCATTGCCATGCCTGCTGTTCATATTCGTTTAACATTTTTCTCCGAACTGTTCTGGAACTCGATGAAAACAAGAAAAATCGCAAAGCACTTGAGTACGGTAACTTGCGACACTGCACAGAAGTACAGGACGGCGACTTTTTCACTAACTGTACGGCGATTTGCATTGACAAGAAACAAATAATACGCCAAATAGTGGGCGATGTGGTTCAGGGAACGCCACAATCTGCAAATGAGGCCAACCCAAGGCACCCAGAAGCAACGCTCCCCCTCCAGCCACCACCGACTCATCAAAATCTCAACTCTGGGGCAAGTTATGCCTAGTCTTATCTAAAATCAAAAAAAGACCTGGACCCATCGGACCCATAGCCCTCTGAGTGACTGAGCATGTGCATTTGAATTTTGATTTATTGAGGGCTCGCAGACACCTTTTATGCTTAACGGAACTCTGTACAATCACACTACGCTCCCTACAAAATGTGCTCCCTCGAGGAGCATATTTTGCACCCTGCATAAACATAATTCTTATGGGATCGGGAATTTTGTGTGGATGGCTTTGGAGAAAGCATAGCTGATTACAAAAAGATATTTTAACAGATGCTAAACCTCATCAAATGTACAGAATGAAAAATATATTTTTGATATTCAGCTGTGCTTGTATTTAATTTTTGAAAACGTGCTGTAACGAGAGGAATTCAGGCCAAAACAAACTCGATTTCACAGGATTTAGGCTACTTCGGCGGCCGTTTTCTGTTACCATAGCAACCACAAAACCTGAATGTTAGTGAACTTGGACAGAAGGATCGTTGATCTTATTAAAAAAAAAAAGAAAAAAAAATCAGCTCAAAGAAATTCCTTGACTACAACTTTGATTTGTTGGCATCACAAGACCATCCTTAAAAAATATTTTTGTTTGCTGTCACCCTACCCAGAATCCTCAGGGTGGGTCGGTAGGAGGTGATTTTTTTTTTATAAACGTGTGATGTTAAATAATCTTCGTGGATTCAATGCCTAGTAGTTAATGACCTATTCTCCGCTGTTAAGTAAAACATTTGAATTATTGTCAGAGTGATGTTCAAAATTAAAGCAAACATTGAATCATAAAGATAATAAAAATGCGTGAAAAAATCGCCAGATCTCAATACATTTTTGAGTGGGGGTACAATAGTGAGTCGGTCGGGGGACAACAAACAAACAATTTTTATGAATGGCCCAAGGGGCCAAAAAAGTTCTGTTAATGCACGTTGTCCTTTGTAACTGGTGAAAGGAGTGTAAATTCCCCATGTCTTATAGTGCTCTCACACTATGGCGAATGTGCTTGCGAATGTCATTCGTCGCCAATTTGTAATGATCGTAAAATGATTGTCAAACATTCACCAGCGTTCATAAGCATTCGCTGACGTTTTTGGGGGTGTTACGAATATTAGAAACATACTCCTTATATTCGCAAGGAAAGCACATTCTCCTTTTTTTCGCAACGCATTCTTAAGAATTGACAAGCTGTTCGTATTGATTGCACGTTACACTTGTAACGTTGGTAAGGCATTTGTAGACTATTCATTAGCATTTTCCCTGTATTTTCAGAGCGTGCATGCACGCAAACGAAGCAGCACGTATTATACATGTGAAAGGCATTAAAACCTGCATAGAGACAAGTTTAACAAACATAATGCATGGAAATCGGACAGTTTTGCTGCGTTATATCGATAAAAGTTGCCGTACTGTAAATTTATTATGTTTTTCAAGCTGCCGTACACAGAACTTCAAATTGCCGTATTCCCAGAAACTCGTGTTTTCGAGAATAATTCAGTCAAATCATTGTCGTTGCAAATGAAAACTCATGCAGAAGGTGAGTCTTAATATGCTGAATGTTTTGACATTAAAAAAGAACAGGAAAATGCTTTAAACAATGCCGAAACGATCATGTTTTCGAGGAGACACGTTGTTTTGAAAAGTACCAGCTCGCAGGATTCCAAGTGTTTTTAGCGAAATACAGAAATATTTTTGAAAAATCACGGGCATGGGCAACAGTCAGATGTCTCTAGGAACTAATACTTTTCATTTCAAAGGATGACACTCATTAAAAGGCATCGAAAAAAAAAACAGTTCTACTGACCTGGCTATGTGCCATTCCAGCCATTTTTTTATAGTTGTTTATCGACTGAAGTGGTACCTAGTTCCGGATTCCATGATACATGGTGCTTTAGTGATGTAGGACATTATATGACCACCACACCATCTGTAGTGGAGGTAAATAGATTCTATGAGGAATGGCCCCTATGTGAATCTGTTGCCGGCTACGTCAATAATCTGACATTACGAAAACATGCCTATTCAAATCGTATATTGAAAATTTTACAACCAAAAACGGAAACATTTCAGATAAAAAAAAAATCTGATATTTTTCTGCTCAAAACATAGATTGTGGGTGCACTTTAGAGCCGCCTTGATGAGGCGGTTCTAACGAGTACCCACAATCTATGTTTTTTAGCAAGATAAGAAAAATAATGCATACTGTAAACCCCTATATAAATATGGGGTTTAAGGGGGTCAAAATTATATAGGTATGTTTTTGTGATGATTGATTGATTGGCCCTTGACAGCGATGTACCTACACATGCAAGTAGTATATTCATGCAACTGAAAATTCCGGAAGTGCCAATACTTGCTAAATAAAAAAATATCATCCGCTGTGTACTACTAATTGCCGCGTGCATCAGCAGAGGATAAAACTTAAGGTACATATACGAGGGTCCTGCAAAACGTTTTGTCACTGGGTTCGGATTACTTCAGTGCTACGTTTTATCAAACATATTTTTATTACAAACCAGGTATTCATCCTTTACTGAAACACATTTTTGTAACCTTTTTACCCAGTTGCGAAAAGCAGATAAACAGTCTTCTTTTGGTATCTGTTGGAGACACTGATAAATAGAGCTACCAAGAGAATTTTAGACGTATACTTATTTCCAGTGTTATATAACAGGGTGTTCAATTGTTTTAAACAACTATGTTTCCATAAATAGCTTTATTTACTACGTTTCCAAAAATAACTTTCTAGAACAGCATGTTTACAATAACATGATGTTTACGTCCTTGATTCTGCACTGAGTTCTTTTTGAAATGTCATGGAAGATTTAGAAGTTTCTTGATTGGAACTGGAAAGTAAGAGATGCTTGTAGTAAATTCTTTTTCTAGAACCTTCTTTGATATTATATAAGGAGAAAAGATTTTCATCTGGGCATCTTTGTATACTTTCACTGGAAATTATTCTATACTGGATTACTTTACTATTTTATTCATTCTGGACTTAAATTCTGAATTCAGGAACATTGAATTGTGGGATCAGAAACTGATATTCAAAGGATTTGTTTTATAAATTCGCATGGATTATTTCAGAGGGACTTTGTGACATAAACTTGAAAGGTACTGTCTACTTACATTCTTTTGTTTTGAATCTTGTCTTATTTTTTTGTGGAATAAATATTGTTAATAATTTAAAACTTGTTGCTGGTTTCATTTCATTTCTTTCTCGTTACGCCTGGCTCGTAACACCAGAAAGCATTTTCTTAAGCCTTGGAAATAAAAAGAAGTCACAGGGACTCAGGTCAGGTGAATAAGGTGGATGGTTTAAAACTTTCACCTTTTCAGAAGCCAAAAAAGACTTAACAATCTCACACTTATGAAAGGAGGCGTTGTCATGTAAAAGGTGGACCCCTGACCATCGTTTGCTTGGTCCATGCTCTAATGTTACAAGTATATTGGTCAGTGTATATGGCTGCATCTATAGTTGGAAAGCAATTTAACGAAATAAACGGGTATCGTTAGCTATTCAACCCACCATTCAAGTGCAGTGAAGCATTTTGAAATATACCTGGGATAAAACTTAGGAAGCATATTAGTGACAGAACTTTATGCAGGACCCTCGTACATATATACACTTGGTTATTTTTTCGCCATTTTACAAAGGAGATGACTTTTGCGATGTATTGTTTTTTTTTCTGCATACCACGCTTCTTTACTTTCCAGAGTAGATCCGTTTTCAGAAGAGAGACAAAACTATTTTGACAGAGTTTCTTCTTCTGAAAACCTTTCAATTCCCTTTAAAACATCTGCTTTGTTTCAGCGTATGGATGCACATGTGATTTGAAAATCTAAATGAATTACGTCAGTTGAAAATATATCAGATATGTGGCTTCTTTTACCCCATTTACTCTGGACACCCCAAACATTAATTGGCAATCAGTGCTGACCTAGATCAGACTCTACAAAACGCGGCGTTTAATCAGGGTCTACACTGTATGCATTAAATACGGGAACTTCTAGAAACATAGTAGTAATATATTGCCGCGGCTGTAGATTTTAGAAATCATGCACAACGTTAGAGCTACGTCATCACTGGCACGCCTGATCAGACAGAAATAAGAAGGGATGTTCTTGGCTTATATATTCAAGATAAGGACATTTGCTGTTATTGTTTTAATAAATCGGCTTCAAAACTATCTGGGCAAAACTACACATCAAACAGCTGACTGCCCGTTTTCCATATGGCCTGGCTATGTGCATTTCGTCTACACATTTAAACCCTTAAAATGGTGCAAACGTATATACATGTATGTACGTTTTTGTAATGTGGCGAGGGAGGATGGTTATACTTTGATTTGTCATGATCTCCAGGGACAAGAGACATCCCTTAATTCTAGGTTCTGCGACGTAGGAAGGAATATACGTTCTATCAAATTAGATTTGTCTGCACTTGCACTAATTGTCAGTTAGTAAAATGAGTCATATTTCACCATTATCTAAGTTTCTTTTTCTTCCCGGTCTCATCTTACCAGATCCGACAGGTTCCTGTGAAAACCACGCGAACTCGAACTGAGAAACTACCGATTGCAAATGTGTACAAATGGTAGACAGATCAATGCAAGTAATCTAATTCTCCTGCATTGGCCATATATGGTGCTTATCTCTTGGAGTTAATCGATTTGTCACGTGACGGTTACGTGATTACAATTCCGCTAGCAAAGTGGACGTTATCTGACGTTGTTCCCCGTAGCAGCATTTTTTTTTCTTTTTAGAGTAGACTCCTTTTCAGAAAAGGGACAGAGCAATTTTGATAAAATGACAAAATTATCTTCCCTGAAAATATAGTAGCTTTGACAGAGTTGCTTCCCCTAAAAGAGTTTTCGTCCACCTAAAAGTCTGACGGATGTACCTGTAGCAGATCATCTTGTTTTGGAAATTCCACTGATCTGCTAGACTTTTGTTTGTAAAATATTATTATTGCGATCAATCGAAAGATCCTGCACCCGGATACAAGAAGTCCTGGGTCCACTTCTAAAAAGCATCGTTAGTTTAACGAGCTCGTTAGTGGCCAAAATTTTGACCGATCTAGTAAGTACAATATTTAATTCACAGGTATTTTTGCTGAAATAATGTGAGTAGCTTTTGCAAATGCAAAAGCTACTCACATTTTTTAGCAAAAATATTAGCGTATATGCCGTATTTAATGATCACAGTTTTAACGATACGTTAACTAACGGCATCGTTAGCTTTGAACAACTGGACCATGATTTAGAAAGTAAATGAACCGGGATAGAGCATTTCCTAGAAGTGTGCATGTGCATCCCGGGAGGTCTTAGACCAACTGGCACATCCGCGCAGGCTGATCAAAGTGTTCGCTGTTCGCCTGAAGAAGTTTTGGATCCCTGGCTTCTTACAGATTATCATGTGAAGACTCTGATCAGATTGCGTGGCTGTTATGTCCCGGCTTAGATAATAACCGAAGTTCCATTCATACGTATATTGTCAGCGCACATTTGTGTTGTATAAAACGCAATATTTAGAAGTAAGCTCCATTAACGCAGGTCTCAAGGGACGAAGTGAGTTGCAAAAACGTGCCTTATCTCCTGTTATGTTGTATGCTAAACTTAAATATCCAATTTTTATTTGCGATTCGCCCTTTTCCTGAGCGCCCTGTGTGCTTGCAGATCCTTGATATCCCGTGAGCATATGTTTGACATTTCGCGTGTAGGTGCTTTACATTGCGCTTGCAGATGATTACATCTGCTGCATATACATGTATATAATAGGGTATTTGTATTTGTCAATTCTGTAGGACTGTGTCAACAATGTGTAGTTGTGTTCTACTGGTCATACCGTACTTACCACACCCTAATCCATTACCACATCTGTCCTAAAATTACATCACGAAAACAAGCCTATAGAATTTTGACCCCTTTAAACCCCACTTTTATATAGTAAAACTGGGGTTTACAGGGTTATACTTTTTTTTCTTATTTCTTCTCAAAAACATAGATTGTGTACTCGTTAGAATCGCCTCGCCGAGGCGGTTCTAACGAGTACCAACAATCTATGTTTTGAACAGAAATAAGAAAAATATTAGAGATTTTTTATCTGAAAAATTTCAGTTTTTGGAGGTGAAATTTTGGACATACTTGAATAGGCATGTTTTCGTAATTAGAACAATTCTATTTTACTTCCTTTCATTGTGTATAAAATTGCTGCATGAGTGTCAAACAGTATAAGCCCTATCAGATGTCCATGTTCTGTGTTTGTGTTTGCACAGGCCTGTCTGTTCGAATACTTGCATGACATTTACGGTACGTTTACAATAAAATGCCATAAACAGAAACAAAAAGGAATGAGTTGTTAATGTTTACTCAATGAATTGTTTTTAAAATATATTAAATTTCCTTTAATTACTACACGCGTAATAATGTTTACAGTCTGTTCTGACGATCTGATGCGATTGTGAGATATGCTTGTTAATATGAGGAACATTGATGATTTACAGTTGAAAACAAGTCATATTAACCCTAGTCCTGCTGACCCCGGATATACCCTGCCTTTGCAAACAGTGTAGATCCAGATCAGTTGGCTTCTGAAGATATGCACTGTTTGTCATTAAGTATTTGAATTTGTATGAACAACGTAGATCAAGTAATCTGGCTGAAAATTAGAAGTGGGTGTGGTATCTTAATTTATTTAGCATGACAAGGGTCGCTAAAATGCTGGTTTTGTCTTCTCTCAATTCGACATTTCATCAATAAATTATATTTTGTATCAGAAAAAGGTTTAAATTCTCCGATTCATGTAAAACGATTTATATACCGAGTTTATCAAACGAAGTTTGAGCTTTTGGTGTCATTTAAATGGTAAAGATATCAAGGAAGAGCCAGAATCACAGAACATATCCTACCAATGAATAAGGACGATGGCAAAACAAACTACGATCGATAATGCACACGTTACAATTTAACAAAATGCAAAGCACCGAGCTCCCCCAGCAAGGCGGTCACAATGCCAGACAGCAAAGTTAGCATCAGAACAAACCAAATAGAAAGCAAGTAGGCGACCGTGCAGCTGGTAACCACATTGCTAGAATTTAAACAGGGCTTAACATGCATCGTGGGGTCGGGGTTGGGGGTGGGGAAGGGGCACAAAGCCTAAAAAAATACAAAAAAACAAAACAAAAAAAAACAAAAAAAAAACGCCGTACTAGTAGTTGGGTCAGTCAAAACAAAACCGACGTTTAAATCGAATGAACGGACAAAACAAATTTGACATGTTTACATGTGACTAGATTGTGCATGAAAGCAGCAGGTCATGATCAGATTTAACGACTGTTAGTGTACATCTGTATTTATTCATGTAGCATGGATCACAATAGAATAGACAAGTAGCTGAGTTGTCTGGTTTATGGAAGATGGTTTGTGTGCTCTTCCTCTTGCGTTCATTGTTAGGCTATAATCTGTGGTTGTGGTTATTCCTGGGCATATTCTAATACCAATTCATGGAAGATGATTGAATGTCATCATGGAGTGTCATCACATCTTCTAATACCATTTTATTGAAGATGAATTAATGTCACCATGGAATGTCATCACATCAAAGATATTTCAGTCTTTTGTGAGCGCCACACTATGAATCATCACGAAAACACGCCTATATAATTTTGTCCTCCTTAAACCCCTTTTTTATATAGTAAAACTGGGATTTACAGCGGTATACATTATTTTTCTTATTTTGCTAAAAATAACACAGATTGTGGGTACTCGTTAGAACCGCTTCGTCGAGGTTCACAACAATGAATGCTTGCAATACTTCTCTGTTCAAGGGAAATCTTGCCAAGCTCACTACAGTAAATGGTGGCTATCTCAGTAGGTGAGCAAATCAAGTGGGCTTCTGTCCCGGCTATCTTTTCGATATATTGGACACTTTAAAATATACGTGTGGTATTAATTAATCAGTGTCACAAAGTATAACCTTGAAAGCCATGTAGTCAAAATACAAAGAATATACTTCTTTATTTTAGAATCAAGACCTAGTTGTTCAAGAAGTTGCAGCCTTGTTTTCTGATTTGATGTGTTCATATATAACTATAGTTTGGGGTACACAAAACCTAGAGTTGGTTATACAAACTGATGCAAGCTTACTTTGTTTTTTGATGAGGTTCAAAGATAACATTATTTTTGGAGTATCCCTTTGACACAGTCAGGTGGCTAAACCCTCATTATAGGAAGCAAACGCCACTGCAACATGTCAACATGCAGATCGAACACACGCAAAACTCTTGAGAATACAGCAAATGGAGCTGTCTATTAGTTTTAATGCTTCCTGTAACACTGTGTGACTGTTGTATAAATAAACCAGGACTGAATTAGCAATACCATATTCGATCTAATTACCGCACATACCCCTATAAGCGCACAGTCAAGCAATTCCGTACTCTTCGGATTACAGCTAGTGTACTGTTTGGCTACTTGTTTATAAAGGCATATGCTGTGGGTACCCATTTGAATTGCATCGACTTGTCTGTTTGGCTACTTCTTTATAAAGGCATATGCTGTGGGTACCCATTTGAATTGCATCGACTTGTCGATGCAATTTAAATCAGTACCCACAACATATGCTTTTATAAAGAAATTCAGAAAAAAATGGCATAAACATCATCTAATAAGTTCTTTGCTGATCTTTTTTAAGTGTACCTTTTAGTAGGCAGATACATATTTTACCACAAGTGTTTTCCAGTAATTTTGAAAAACCTAAGCGCACAGTGCGGTAATAAGGTCGAATACGGAATATATGTTACTGACTTTATTGACCGACTTCCCAGCTAGCATTCTGCTAAATCTATATTGGACCATTATCGGCCGACAGGAATCATGTCGGGCCGATAACGGTCCGATATTGATTTTAACAGAAAGCTAACTGTGTTTGGTTATCATTCGTCTTCATGCTTTTAGACATAAGATATTATTATAACATTGCCTAAAACCATAAACCGCATCGTGAGGAAACGCATTTGCATTTGGAAGATTCAACAAAGTGTCAAACCATCCTGCAGCATTCAGAATCTTCACTGGGCACATTTTGGATAGCCAAGGATGCAAAATTTCTTCATGCGGAAAACGAATAATCTAATCAGACTGCGCGGATGCGCAAGCTGATTTGAGTCTTCGTAAGGCGCACATGTCAGAAGGTACGTTTCCTCATGTTGCGACTCAAATGTAGTGAAACTCTGGAAAAACTATAATCAAGGAACACAGCATACCACAGGTACAGGACAAGAATTTAGTGGTACGCGAAACGACTACGCAAAACATCACCTCGTCCAAAACGAAACAAATTAAGAATAATTATGCCCAAAAAGAAAAATATGTTGGCATTGATCAGTTTGTCGATTTTGTCATATTTACCAGAAGGTATATACTCTCGCTTAAACAATGTGATCAAGTGTAGAATATATAGCTCATAGCTCCAGATAACAGGCTTTAGCCATAGGTGTCATATTTAATGAGTATTGGCGAGCATTCACTAGGAATGTGCGTTTGTTCTTTAGCTGGTAAATGAGATCCAGGTTTGGAAACAACGCAGATCACTTTGCGGATTGGGAAAATGTCCCCCGATGGAAATTGCACTACTAAAATATTGTGTACCTCAGTTTTTCACAGCATTCCTTGAAATGTCAAGCTTATTTGTAAATTTATATATCTATGTCCGCTGGAACATACTGCTTTATTTCTTCATGTCTTGTCGGCTTACGAATCGCAAAAAAAAAAAAAAAAAAAAAAAAAAAAAAAAAACATTTTTATTGAACATTTTCTAGCCTTACCTGATGGTTAAGTAAAAATAAAAATTCAAACTGTACGAGTATTATCTCTTGCTCAAAGTTGCTTTCTGGTCGGAACATAAACGCTTCATGCAGGGATGGCGTATCCTGTTTCATTGTTTCACAGAGGATATGGCAGTGTCAGAACTAGTAAATGTGTAATTAAAGTTCAACAGATATTTTAAAATGCCGTATCTCTTACCTGTATGATGTAAAAACTTAACCATGGCACATGCACTGAGCGCAATCCAGGCTGCGATACTTATTTTTGTTTATTTGTGTTTCAAGGGCAATCTATATAGATTTTATTTTAAGCAACACTATGACCTGTTTCTCACTTTTATGATCAAGAACTAAATCATGTGGACCATCGTTAAATTTGTATCAAAGAATGCACATGAAATATAAAATGAGATTCTGTAATTCGAATTTTGCATATTGCAGAACCTCCTGCTGTGAACAGATATAGATTTAATTGCCAGATTACATGTATTGTCTGCGCATGATTGAAACTAAACGTGTTGAGACACAGATTGTATCTTTGAAAGCGTGTTGGATGTCATTAATTCGATTCCTACTAGCAGAGATTCTAACTATTCTTATTGTCCTCCTCATTTCCCAGTAAGCATTCTTTATAAAGCTACAGCGGGCCGTTATCGGCCCGTCAGGGTAACTGACGGGCCGATAACATCCCGCTGTAGATTTATAAAGAGTTGACGGGCGGATAACGGCCCGCTGTAGATTTATAAAGAATGCTAACTGGGTATCTGCCAGATCTTGTCTCACGGAACTGGTAAGTGGGCTACATCAAGCACAAACGTATCTTCAAGTATGCGCAAAATGAGCAGTTTCAGATCATCCTGCGCCTGAGCATTGCTTCATCCAGGTATTTGCTCTCCATTCATACATTCTTTTGTGTCCACTGATTCTGTAAGCGGATTGGAAGGACCTGATCAGACTGTGCGGATACCCGAAGACACGTGTTCGCATGACGCGACCAAAATAGTATTTTCACTATTGTTGAAAAGGCAATAAAACCTCAAAATACACCTTGAAAGAAGTGACAAATTGCAGTTTCAACTGCTATTTGAAAAGCCTTTCTTTTTTCTGATTGGTTCATCCATAGACTTCAACATAGTTTTTGTATCGATAGAATCGAGCATTTCAGGTGTTATTAGCCTCTTGATTATTCTTATCTTCAAACGTAATTACTGATCTCCTCGATTCTATCATTCTACTAAATTACCCTTAAAGCGTTAAATTCAACTGAAGCAGACGACGTTTTGATGTTATGGAAAAAAAAACAGTAGAAAGTTTTCTACTGGCTTTTCCAAGGCAGTTCCTCTATTGCAGTTCTTCTTTGTCCGTGTGGCGACGGATTCATATGTGATGTTCGTTTTGTCATTATTTGTTCCTCATCTCTCCGTCTTTTGGTGCGTCGAGAAGGCTGTGTTTCGTGATTGTGACATTTCCTAGGTATCTTCATTTAGATTTTGGCATTTCATGTGACACGTCTGCCTAACAGACAATTCACCTGGATTGCCAAATCTTATTTTCTTTGAAAAACAACAAAATCAGTTTTAGAATGTCGTCTGCTACCAATTATCTTTGCACATTATGTGTAAAAGTGATTTACCCATGATTCTGTATAAATTTAGCACTTGTATTTATTGTTGTTAGAACAATTTGTAAACAATTTTATTAGACCGTCTATTGATAAGGAGCTGAGTAAACACAGTGCAGGTCCCCAGTAGCTTTCCTACCGACCGTTCCAAGGCGGTTCATCTGTTGCAGTTCTAATATTTCTTTGTGAGTCGCTGGTTTCTCGTGTCTCTCTTTTGGTGTCTCCGATTTACTTTACGTCCGATGCATAATTATTTCTGAGACAAACATTTAATCGATAACAATTGGCAGATTGCATGTGAAAAAAAGCTTCTGATTAATGATAAACATGACCTCTTTTCATTAACCTATACCATTCTATGGGAAAATTCAGCAGACGACACACTGATGATATATATTTCTTATTTTGTCCAGAAAATTGGATTTGACGTTTCATGCAAATTGTCTCATGGAGACAATTTGCATGAAATGTCCAAATCTGTTTTCTGGAAAAATAAGGAAAAAATAAGAAATAAATTTTTATATGTCATCTTCTGTAAATTTTATTTTACCTAGAGTGCTGAGAGTTAACAGCGAATTGGTCTTTGAGCGGAAATATAAATAATAAAGGCAACCGTCTGGGGGCGCATTTAGGCACCCGACAAAAGCTTTAACTGGGTATTCATGTATTTTTAGCAATAAAAAAAAGCAACAACCTTTTAAGGGGCAGCAGCAAAGGTCCTGCCTGTACTGAACACATGCGTAGTCTGATTTGATCCATAATTATACTGAACACTGATTCGTGATTCGTATCAATATTGAAAAAGATATCGCGAAAATCCTATTCAAAATGTGAAAAATCTACTATAGTGCACATTGTATTTATATTTTCTTTGGGATCAGTGCGTCTCTTCTAGTTACTTTGAAAATCGAATTCCGTTTAAGCCGGTTTAGTGGGTATATGCAGCCTCACAAACTTCATTGCTGGAGGCACTCATGAAATATACATTTTTTTCACTTCACGAGATGAAATAAAAGTCATATTCACTCCAAACATTTGAATATCCTCTATTTATCACTTCACTCGATGAAATAAGTCATATTCACTCCAAATATTTGAATTTTCTTTTTATTATATACATCACTTTCGATAGAAGAGATGCAAATCTTGCATTTGCAAGGGAAAGTCTGACACGCAGTTTATTCCCTTGGCGCCAAAACGTTCATGTTTTGTTTTGTTTGGTGACGTTAGATATGACGTCAGAAACGCGCAATGGCGTGTAAAAATAAAATAAAAAGAAAATTTACTCTTTTTCAGTGAATACCATAAAAATTTTCATCTCGTGTAATGAAAACATTAATGTAAATAAGAAAAAAGTAGATCCAGACCTTATATTTTTCACTGCTCAGAGGAGTGAAAATATAAGTTTTATATTTTCACTAGTGAAAATATAAAACATATATTTCACTAATGAAAATATGCATTTTATTTCATTAATAATTCTCTATATTTCATTACTTTGTATATAATAAAACCGAGTCTCCGAATTTCGTCCTTTTGTGTGCTCTGTATTTCCAAACGCAACATTTTAGATTTTTATTTTACCAATGAACCAAGAGGAAGGGTAAACAAGCGATGACGGATAATACATATGCACAAACAAGTTGGCTTCCTTCAAAAAAGGAATCCAATACGTGGGCTGGAAACTGTTCTGAAATTTTTTTGGTTAATCAAAAAAAAAAAAAAAAAAAAAAACAAGAGCAATAATTTATCAACAGTTAATTTCTAAGAGAAATCTACAAAAAAGTAAAAAAAAAATGCAATAAACTACTAAAGCATACAAAGTGTATAAAAATACAGAAAGCCAAAAGTATTTGCAGTAGCTGATTGTTACTTATCAAAGCAATATGATAATCATTGAAAATAAACCATTGGTTATTGTATTGACATGTAAAAATCATACACTGTTGATTTCTTATACATATGTGTAATTAAACATGGCTGCGTTCAGAAGTGCATAGTGATAGTGAACGTTTTGCCCTGGATTACTGTACCTAGTCCAAGGCAAAGTTTTCTGAACGCAGCCGTTATTTAAATTGTGTAACATAAACGCTATTGGACTCCAGTATAAATTATGCTCTAGAAGAAAATATGCGCCACAATTTCAGAAAACGTACCTTCGGACATGTGCGCCCAACAAAGGTTCATATCAGCTTATGGATTCGCGCAGTCGGATCAGACTCTTCACTAGGGTCATTTTGGATAGCCAAGAGTGCTTTTTTGTCAAGTGGACAACGAAATTGCGCCGGCTGATTTGAGTCTTCGTAGGTCGCATATGTGAGGAGGTACGTTTTCTCAGGTAGCGGCTCATACCATCATGTCTGGATAGTTCATACAGTGAACCCTCGTTACAGCGACAGCATTTGTTACCTAAGATATTTCCATTATACAGTGAGCACTCGTTACAACGACAATATTTGTTCCCAAAGATGTTGCCATTATACAGTGAACCCTCGTTACAACGACAGCATTTGTTCCCAAAGACATTGCCATTATACAGTGAACACTCGTTACAACGACAACATTTGTTCCCAAAGATGCTGCCATTATACAGTGAACCCTCATTACAACGACAGCTTTTGTTCCCAAAGATGTTGCCATTATACGGTGAACCCTCGTTACAATGACACCATTTGCCACTCAAACGAATTTGCTGTTGTACAGAATACGAAATGAGCTGATTGATATGTAAGAAAGGTATCGTTTTGTTCTTATTTCTTCTCATAGGTTTTTGAATATTTGTTAGAAACGCCTAAGGCGATTCTAACAAATATCCAAAACATATGTTATATTAAAGTAATAAATACAATTATATCCTTGCATAGTTTGTTACTAATTGTTACCTTGTAAGCCAAGGTTTCGTGACAGTCAAATTGTCATTATAAAGAATTTTGTCTTTGTATCGTGTGTCGGGAAAAAGAGGGTTGTCTGTAATGAATTTGCTATTGTAAAGAATCCATGATGGACAGAAAGATATGTAAAACATGCCTTGTTTTTTTCTCATTTCCGCATAGAACACGATGTGTTTTGGATATTTGTTAGAATCACCTCATTGAGGCGATTCTAACAAATGTCCAAAACAGATGTTGCTTGAAGTTTCAATGCAATGTTCTTGCATAATTTATTGTTAATTATCACCCCTTGAGCGAAGGTTTCGTGACATTCAAATTGTTATTATAACGAATTTTGTCGTTGTATCGAGTGTTGGTATAAAGAGGATTGGCATATACATTTGCCTGTATCTATCTGTCGTCTGACGCTACTAGTGGGCGGGATGGATGTTGCAGTTTCTGATTTCTTTATTCCTAATTTACAAATTAAATCAAACTGAGCCCCTTATTTTCTGTTTTTCAGTTGTTTTATATTTCCGAAGGATTCCTATTTCAGAACATTTCAGAAGCAGGAAATTGGCAACACAGGAATCTGGATTCTGATATCCGCTAATAAGAATTCTACTGAAGATGCAATTCTATACGTTCATGATTGCAGTAAGTATCTAAGAGCGAAAGGCTACTGAGCTTGAATCACCGCCATTAAAATATTATTTACGATACCCAGGAATTGCCACAATCAGGAGGAAAATTTTTCCTTGGACACTGAAAATAGAAGATTTGAAGAACATATTATGACGAACCAAACGCAACATATCAAAGATATAAGTGAACATTACGAAAACATGCTTGTTCAAATATACTGAAAATTTTACCACCCAAAAAAATGAAAATTTTCAGAAAAAAAAAAAAAATCTGATATTTTTCACATTTCTGCTCAAAACATACATTGTGGGAACTCGTTAGAACCGCCTCGATGAGGCGGTTCTAACGAGTATCCACAATATATGTTTTTGAGTAGAAATCAGAAAATCATTTATACCTCTGTAAACCCTAGTTTTACTATATAAAAGTGGGTTTTAAGGGGGTCAAAATTATATTGGCATGTTTTCGTGATGAGATACCCAGGAAATGCCACTTTCCCGAAGCACAGCCTTACAGAGGTACGAAAACAAGTAGAGATGAGGAACATATAGTGACAAAACAAACGCACAAATGAAACCACCGAAGCACAAACAAACAATAATTGCACATCACGAAAACATACCTATATATTTTTTACCCTCTTAAACCCCTATTTTAAATAGTAAAACTGGGGTTAACAGGGGTATACATATTTTTTTTATTTCTGCTCAAAAACATAGATTGTGCGTACTCGTTAGAACCGCCTTGGCAAGGCGGTTCTAACGAGTACCCACAATCTATGTTTTGAGCAGAAATATGACAAAATATCAGAATTTTTGTCTGAAAACTTTCAATTTTTGGTGGTGAAATTTTCAATATATTTGAACAGGCGTGTTTTCGTTACGACAGAAAAACCGCCTTGGAACGGTTAGTAGGAAAACTGCTTATGAGTTTTAATCAATTTTACGCGCGCTCAACATCACCCGTAATTATGATGCAGCTCCAAGTTACAAATATATGATCGGTTCATATTAGAGGTCCTCTACCTCATCCGTGAAATATCACATATAATCAGAAACACTGTCGTGAAACTGCGCAAGCGTGTTCTACGACGTCTGGTCAGCGTCTACATCGTTTGCCAATGTCCAATTTATTTGACGCTAGGCGTAAATGGGTTAAAAAGGCATATCAAATAACATTACTATACACAATTTTGATAAAAGTACAGATAAAAGAAGTACATATTTAAACTAATCTAAACTAAATCAATAAGTAATCAAAATACCCAACTTAATCAGTATAAACGAATGAAGAAACCAGCTATGAGAAAATAGCTGACCGAGTTTAGTTCTTCGTTCTTTATTTTCAAGGATATCATTTATAGATAGCATTTGTTCAAAAATAGCGACCACATTGGTTAAGATGAATTCAAAAAGTTTGGAATCAGAATTTTACGGTGACTAAGTGTACAGTTTTAGAAAAATTGTGGGAAAATCTAACTTTTCGGAGCAATTTATAAAACTAATTATCCGTTATAAGGACATTATGGGATATTATGCGGCAGACTGTATGCCTAGTTATCAACCCAATCATTGTTGATGGCTATGATTCACTCTTTAATTGCTCGACGGCGGTTCGGGCCTCAGACTCAATGATGGCCTCTTCGTAAAACTTTAACCAGTGGGTTGGGGCTTGACGATATGTCTTTGGTATGGTGGTTCAACTATTGGTTTTCATTTACTCTGGCACACAGCAGAATTGCCTTGAGTACTCGTCTTTGTTTATCATAGTGATTAATTTGATTTTTTTTTTTATTTTCGCTTTGATGCACTGACTGTGTTGGGGCCTTTATGCGAACCGAATTTTTATGTATTTCTGTATTAAGAGTAGCATCGGGACACAGGGTGTAGTTGGCCTTAAAAGTGCTTTAACCTCACCCCCCCCCACCCCCCCCCCTCCCCCCGGTTGTTTATTCTACTGACCGTTCTAAGGCGGTGGTCCCGGTGTTAGTCTTACTCTTTGTTGCTTTGTGGTTTATTCTACGAGGCGATTTCTTTTAAGTCTTGCCTTGTTTTATTTTGTTCTTGTATTTTTCAGTCCTTTTAGCATTGCGATTACCTCGCTTTGGGGAAGTGCTTTTCGTACGTTTGTTCGATTTGCGGTTGTTTGGTTATGTCTGTTTCCTCTTCCTCTTCGTGTCTGGGATGGGATGCGGCTTCTGATTGTTGCACTCACTGGACTTTTCTCTTACCTTATTTTACTCAGATCTTTAAGAAACAGTAGTTCAGTGGAAAGCAGCAGTGACGACAGAGGTTTTCGTTCCATTGAAAACATTCGATAGGAAAAATATGTTTACAGGGACGATAGCGTTTTTCTTGTCCGTTTACGCGTTTGGGGTGCGTTTTTAAATCGTTGTATAACGTTTGCGTTTCGACAACGTTTCTAGCGTTTCATATCGTTTCGGCCAATCAAATTACAGAGCAAAGCGTTTCATGCAAACGCTAAATTTGCACATGCGCACTGAAGAGCTACGAACGTTTATCGAAACGCTTTTCACCGTTTCGGCCAATCATCTGGCCTTATCGAAACGCTGTTTTCCGTTTCGGCCAATCATATGACCGTTTGGCACCGTTTGTATGTATAGACCAATCGAATAATAAATACCTGTTGGACCGTATTAAATCATGTCTTTACAACTAAAGTAGTATGCGTTTACGTATAAAAATTGTATTTATTTTATTGTATTTTCTTTCTCTCTCTCTCTCTCTCTCTTTTTTTTTTTTATAAATAATTATAATTGAGATAATTTCGTATTTTCAAAAGAATTAACGTGATTGATTATAATATTTTGTGAAGCCTAATATTTCACACTACAATCATGATAATCATTTTTTTTGACAATTAAATGTTTTAGCACGTAGTGCTCGGTATAAAATTTTAAGCAGATGACATTTTGAAGTTGTTTTTTTCTTTCTCATTTATTGAATCATATTAAAACCACATTTTTTTTACACATAGATAATATTTATCTACGATTTTTTTTTTTTTTTTTTTTTTTTTGTCATTTTCTGTATTTTTTTTTTTTTTTTTTTTTTTGTTTTTTTTTTTTTTGTTTTTTTGTTGTTTTTTTTTACTTTTTTGCTAAAACATATTTTATTGTTTTATTGACTCAGAGATAATTTTCTATTTTCAAAAGAATTATTATATTTTGTGAAGCCCAATATTATTTTCACACCACAATCAACTTGTTTTGACAGATAAATGTTTTAAGGCTTATAAGTACACTGTATAAAATTTTTTAAGAGATGACATTTTGAAGTATTTTTCTTCTGTTACCTTGAAAAAGGTGTCGGCATTTCATACATATTATCTCCACAGAATATGACTTCCTATGCAAATTGTCTTCAGTCGAGATCAGTAATTTGCGTGAAATGTCAAAACTTGTTTTATGGGAGAAAATAAGAAAACAGTTCATGAATTGATCATCTGCTGAGTTAGCCCAGAGAGTGATAAAGGTTCAACTGGACAACGAATCGTTGACATACTGCATTTTGTTGGCGATATGTGTAGATTCAGAAGATCAGAATGCGCGGAAATGCCGGTTTATCTTGGTCTAAGGTGGTCTCAAATACCATAAGGTCGTTTCTCATTTCTTTTCGAAGGGGCTCAAATATATATTCAACCAGATCACCTTCGCAGCGTGATCAAGATCAAAGATTTTCGTTCTGCACCAAACTGAACTACGTCAAACCTGTGAATTGCTATTATTGTTTTGAGTAATATTATTAATTTTTTTTTTTTTTTTTAATGAAATGTGCACTGACGTTTAGACAAATAGTGCTGGAACAGATGACCTACATTACTGAAATATATTGCTAGAATTAAGTATCATCAATATTAATCCTTTCATTAGATCTTTACCAAGTGAAAATCTCCCTCTGAGCATATGTATTACTCAGATCAGAGTGTGTGACGCAGTCTAGTGCATAATGGTGCCCACTCAGTTCACTGATTAGGTATTAATAGTATAAAATACTGTGATACATGAATTGCACAGTATCCAACTTATACACAGACTGATCAGATTTATAAAATGTAAAAGGGTTCATTTTTACTTGTTTGGACCATTATTTTTCAAATACTATGCACTGTGCACATCTGAACAATTATGTGGTCAGTCGGCGAATAACTTGCTGGAGGGCTTTCGTGAAAGTGTATATTTCCACTATGAAAACATTTTTGGTATGATAATGCAAAGCTGTTAACCCTTTAGCACGCTATATTTAGCAATATTTAAATATTAGAAGACGACGTGCTGGATTAACAGATCCACCAAATGCAACAAGTGTGTGGACGAGTAGCAATTACCCAGAGCAGAATGCGCGGATGCATACTGCAAGCTATACTTAAATGTTAGAGGACGATGCACTGGAGTAACAGCAGATCATATCGAATAAATAAAATAATAAAAAAAGAAACAATGTACAGACGAACTGCAACGAATCAGATCAAAATGCATGGAGTTTGCATACTGCAAGCTATACTTAAATATTAGACTAATTTAGAATTTCGCATTTAAAGCACGCTGTTAAAACCCATTATAGTCCGGAAACCCTTAAAACGGTAATTGGCAAACAGTGGAGACCCAGATCAGACGCCGCAGAACGCGGCGTCTGATCAGGGTCTCCACTGTTGGCAATTAGTTCAACCACGTGTTTCTCTGAATAATTAAATAATATAGCCTGGCATACCTAAAATCGAAATTAGAATCTTCCAATATATAGTGTGGGTGAGTTAATTCAGTCTACAATAAGTTAAATGTTAGAAGATGATGTGCCAAACTATTGGCAAATCGTATCGAATAAGACATTGTACAGATGAGCAGAAACGAACCAGATCAGAATGCGCGGATGCCCTATGTTTATCATATAGTGGCCAAACTTCCCAACATCCAGCATAAAATATCTCGGGATATGGATGATCTACTTAAAATGTGTTAAATCAGTTTATACTAACACGCTTGTGCATTATCACATCGTACATGCGCAGGAACCATGGTATAACTAATGCCCCGTAACTGTATTTATTTGTAGGTTCACACACACACACACACACACACACACACACACACACACACACACACAAAACAAATGCGTTGTCTATCTCCCAAATCATTTAATATGTTGTTAACCTTTCAATCTTTGTCTATTCCAGTGACTCACATGGCGTCAAGGTTATTTTTCATTTTTTACAGTGAAAATTTAAAATTGAACAAAATAATTTAAAATCACCAAAGGAATATTTGAGCTTTGCTTTGATATTTTTTTCTGTGGACTGCAAAGCTTTTCAGCTATGGATTTCACCGGCCAGTAGAGTTATGATAGTCTGAAATGAAATGAATGACAGGTATTATCAAATGATTGGCACGTCTTATCAGGTGAATAACATGTCATATCAGATACTATAATAGGACTTCACAGGATTATAAATAAAAAAATAAAAAAATAGAACACTGAAAATATTAAGAAGTAAGTATATTTTTTTAACACATTTGGAATGTCAGAAAGCAATGCAAAATAATCCTTTTCAGTCAATTTTTTTTTCAACGCTTAGCACTCTGGGTAATATTTTCAGCAGACGAAATTTTAAACTATCACAAATTTTCGTTTGAAAAATGCTAATAAATGAGATATTGAAGAAACCATTTAGGACACATATGTGTAAAAGACAACATCTATGTAGATAGAAAAAGTTTTAAAATGGGGTAAATAAAACAAATGCTACTGATGGTAATGTTACAAACGAAATTATTCAGATATGTTGTAGTCCAAAACAAATGAATACCTGCTTATCATACTTTATTGTTATTATTATTTTTATTATTATTTACGTGAATGACAATGAAAGCTTAAAATCAATCATATTTATAGCTGAAACCTGTGCGATCCACACAGAGTGATAAATATATTCCCTAGCCACCGTCAACTTGATTTATGCATCAAAATCTCAATACGTGTTTGATTATGGATAAGAAAGAAAGAAAGAAAGAAAGAAAAAGAATATCTTTGGATATTATATAAATTCTGAATTAAAATTTTCTGGAAATTAATAAATTAAAATTGATTTTTTTTTTCACAAAAAAGGTACTTTGAAATTTCATCCCAAATTAAAGAAATTAACAAAGATACACTTATGAAATTTCTATCCAAATATAAATGAAGAATAAAATGACTTCCATTATGTCTGGTGTTGTCTAAATTACAAACAAACAAGCAATAAATCCGTTAATACTTCATGTGTTTTTTCTCATCCAATCAGAAATAAGCCGAAATAATAAGACTTAGAGGAGCACCTGCATGTCATTAAATTTCCAATAAACAGTACATGGAATGAGCATTTCCTGTATCTCATCCTCCTTAAGCAATACATAGGCTAGCTAATATTATGTTACATTTGAAAGATCAAAAGATTAAATTTAGAACAAAAGGAAATGGTATAATAAATAAATAAAAATGTAAATGAAATTAGAAAATATCATGATATTATATACATTAATTACTCCAGATTCATGTAGCATAGAGTAATTGATGATAATTAATATGAGTCTTCATTTCTCCACTAAAATAATTTTGTTATGGATAATTATTAGAATTGTCTCATTGAGGCAAAATATTACGAAAACGCAATCTTGAAAGGGGAACTCCCGTATACGGTAATATAGTGAATGTTACATGTGCAAAACCGTGACTTGAATAGTTATTATAATTAAGTGAAACTGAAAAAAAAAAAAAAAAAAAAAAAAAGATCTTAAATAACTTGAGTCCGCGGGGTTTTGATTGACTAAAGATGCAAACGATGAAACGTTTGCAACCAGACAGGGTTTCCATGACAGCGTTTTCCGAACGCTAATTTGATTGGCTAATATTCGAAACGCTTGAAACGTTTCAGAAACGATGATCTGATTGGCTAAAACCGCAAACGATCGTTTAAGCGTGGTCCAAACGCTGCGTTTCCAAATCGTTAATAAGCGTTTCGCATGCGTTTCCGTGGACAAGAAAAACGCTATCGCCACTGTAATTCCTTCAAATTATCTATTACCCTTCAGTAGCCTCTTTACTAAATAAAAATAAATAAATAAAATTAAAAACTTATTTTTCGAATGAAAGAAACAAATTAATAAATAAATATGCCATTTAAATCTGCTCTCCAAATAAGTAAATTTTTTAAATTATCTGTTACCCAATCAAAAATATTTATTACCCTTCAGGAGGCTTCTTTACTACCCCTGCCGGTATTTCATAATCACCTCTTTACTCTTTATGTCATGATGTTGGTCTAACTTGCATAGTGCCTATGCAGGGGCAATACAATCACTATTGATTGATACCACTTCTGACCTCATTTTGTCGGTGTCTTTAAAAGAAAGGAAACACACACTCAAATTTAACGTTTAAAGCATGCGCAATGGAATACTTAACACAAGAAATGCATGTTTAGGTGCACGCCTCCTTCAAATCCGTCTTCATCGGTGCTTGTGAACCACAGGTCTATATTGGAAACGATGTTACTAATACATGTAATTGCATGCATGGGACAATGTAGCATGAATATCACGGTTAAGAGTCACTTTTTGAGAAAACCTCCCATTGAAAGTGTAATCTAGACTACACATGCGCATGATCAGTTAAAGCTCAGTTTGTTTATACAATAATTGGACCATGTAAAATTTAGAACGTTACAGTGCATACCCTTACCAAATTTTCTGATGCGGACATTAACAGTTTGCATACGGCAAAAGAAGTGTGTTTTCATGAGAAGGTCCTTCTTAAAATTACAATATTCATCAGCTGGAAAGGAATTCTATTACGTAAACGATTGTCTTCAGAAAGTGGTAAAGCATGCATCAAATCTTTTTCATGTTGAGACAATACCAATAATCAAATATTGATTTTTTAAAGATGAATGATTCGAAAACAGGAAGGAATTAGCTAATATAAAATTTTATTAAGATTGTCACTCAGGATTGACGAGGAAAACAAATGCCTACGTAAAATTTTTCATTGATAAATATTCTAAAACGTGATGAGAAACAAACAATGACAAATCAAACGTCGCATATAAACCACGGCCGTACGAAAAAATAACTGCACATTATGAAAACATGCCTATTCAAATATACTGAAAAGTTAATCACCGAAAAATTGAAAATTTTCAGTAACAAAATCAAATATTTTTTCATATTTCCGCTCAAAACATAGATTGTGGTACTCGTTAGAACCGCCTTGGCGAGGCGGTTCTAATGAGTACCCACAATCTATGTTTTTGAGCAGAAATAAGAAAAATAATGTATACCCCTGTAAACCCCAGTTTTGCTATATAAAAGTGGGGTTTAAGTGGGGTCAACATTATATAGGCATGTTTTCGTGATGACCAGAGGAACTGCCTTGAAATGGTCAGGAGATAAATTACTGGTGGAGGTGGGTGCGGGGTGGGGGAGTTGAAACCAGTTTTACTCGCGCGAAAACTCACCCTTTATTCTGATGTAGCTCCAAATTACAGACAATACCGACACTCGATACAACGACAAAATTCATTATAATGACAATTTGACGGTCACGAAATCTTAAACGCTTAAGAGGTAACAATTAGTAACAAACTGTGCAAGAATATTGTATTTAATACTTTAAAGGAATCAAATGTTTTGGATATTTGTTAGAATCACCTCAGGCGATTCTAACAAATATCCAAAACATGTTCTATGAGAGGAAATAAGAACAAAACAAGACCATTCTTACATATCAATCTGCGCATTTCGTATTCTGTACAACAGCAAATTCGCTTTAATGGCAATGTCTTTGGGAACAAATGCTGTCGTTGTACAAATTACAAACATATGTTCGGTCCGCATATGGGTCCACAAAACAACGAACAGGACAAAACATGGAAAAGCATAGCGTTTTTGTTTCTTCTTGATATATAAGAGTTGGTGAAGCATTCTAGTTAAACAGTATTTTGATAAGTAACAACATATACAGTCAACCCTCTAAATACCGATACAACGACAAAATTCGTTATCATGACAATTTGAATGTCACAAAACCTCCGCTCAAGAGGTGACAGTTAATGAGAAAATATGCAAGACTATTGCATGAAAACTTCTGACAACATATGTTCTGGCTATTTGTTAGAATCGCCTCAGTGAGGCGATTCTAACAAATATCGAAAACACATGTTCTATGAGGAAATAACAATAAAACAAGGTCTTTTTTACATATCATTCTGGCCATTTAGCATTCTTTACAACAGCAAACGCATTGTAATTGCAATATCTTTAGGAGCAAATGCTATCGTTGTAACGAGGGTTCACTGTAGTGCTCTTATGTTCATGTCCCTTACATTTGTTATAAACCGTTACCCTTTGTGGGAGATCACCAATCTTTCTGATGTATTCTTTCCAGCCACCTCAGCAGCGAATACGATAGACAACATTTTGAAATCACGTGACATATTATAAATACCTTTGATTGTTCTGCCGCATATCGCGGAATTCTTCGCCTTCGAGTGAATGTTCGCAGCGATCGCACTTTGGTCTTTTACATCTGCTGACTTTTGGTACAGCTTGGCTTTCTGCTTATAGCGAGTTCTTTAGTGACTCCATAATCTTTTATAGCATTCAAAATTCCCTGAAAAACTATTTAACCCTTTCACCCCTGAGTTTCTGAAGTAGAATTTCCTCTCTCTGAATTTAAATGTGTCCACTGTTGCAAATGGAGGTGTCATTCAAAAATCATAAATATAATTGCAAACAGTATAGATTCAGATGAGACGGCTCGTTGGATCTATACTGTTTGCAAAGATACATGTTTTGGTCTCTGCAGGGTTGAAAGAATTCTTCAAGTTTACATTCAGCGCAGTCTGTACTGACTCCATATAACTGTAATGTAGAAACCAAGAATACATGACGACGCTATCGTTTTGTGCGAAGCTATAAGTATGTCATTGACGTTATGTGCCAGCGTTGTCAGTACCACAAGGACCAATAGCTTTGCAGTTAAACGCATTTGATATAGGGGTTTATGACCTGAACGTAGACTCGTATTCCTCATCGCAGATGTGACCTTACGGCTCTCGTGACGTAATTATCAGAGAAGGAATGTGAGCACGTCTCATGTGAATAATCTTAAATACTCTATTGGACAATTATATTGATGTCATTAGTTGACAGACTTCTGTTGCTACCGAATAGACATTTTATTTCACTCCACTTTTCGCATTACGCAAACACGCCTATTCAAATATACTGAAAATTTTACCACCAAAAATTGAAAAATTCCAGGTAAAAATTATGATATTTTTCATATATCTGCTCAAAACATAGATTGTTGGTACTCGTTAGAACCGCCTCGTCGAGGCGGTTCTAAAGAGTACCACAATATATGTTTTTTGAGCAGAAATAAGAAAAATAATGTATACCCCTGTAAACCCCAGTTGTACTATATAAGAGTGGGGTTTAAGGGGGTCAAAATTGTATAGGCATATTTTCGTGATGGTCACATATGTGAACATATTGAAGAAGGCAACAACCTAGACTTGAGCAAAGAGAATAGATATACCTCAGTGTTTAAAAGGAGAAACGTTTTATTTTCTTTTTTAAGTTGGGCGCTTTCAGAAGGTGATAAGTGTGCAAAAATAGCCAAACAGTAATTCACAAAAGTTGTTTCCTTGTACCGAGTCCGCTTGACTTCAAGTTGTACCAGAATGCCCTTTTCTAATATAAGCCGGAACAAATTATCTTTATTTTCGCGCTTCTTTCGCAGGTCAGTGTATGGACCGCACAGAAAACGTGTCTTCGGGCATAGGTCAACAGTGATGGCTCAGATCTGCCCGTGTATCTGCAGTCTGATCAGAGCCTATACTGTCCGCTAACAGAATTACTGAATACTACAGAATGTATAAATGGAGTGCAACTGCCCGGATGAGACTTTGCCTATGTGCAGGATGATGGAGAGCCGGACATTTTGCGCATGCTCGGGAACAATTTTTCGCTCGACGCGGACCATATATAGAAAAAAATGTAGATAGACGGCATCTATGTGTCTTCGAACGGCTTCAGCAAACTAATTACCATTATGGTTCTGTATCTTAGGTCTTATGTTACAAAGGCTAAAAGCGACCATGTACATAGTAAAAATACCTTACTATGTACTATGTACCTTACTATGTACATGTAAAAGTACCTTACATGTACATAGTAAAAGTACCTTACTATGTACATGTTATTTTTTTTTCTCTCATTTGCTGGTTGCTGATGCATTAAATACCGACATGCTGGCCTGACTGTGTACAGGTACTTCTGTAAGACGGACTGAATCATCGCTATTAGTATGTGTGAAGAGATTTCCGCAGCAATTGTCGAACATAAAGAAGCCAGATATCATTTCAAGATTATAAATCGCTAATTTTCCAGGTTTGACGGAAATTGCTTTTAATATTGATGTGCTTTGATGGAGTTCCTGGAAATTTACTAACCGTACTACAGTAATATTCCCATAGTTGACCTTGGACGATGAAATAAGAATTCTGTTTTGATTTGATATCTAGGTTCAGACAAAAAGTACCTTCTGACAAGTGCTACAAACGAAGACTCAAATCATCCTGCGCATCTTCGTTGTCCACATGAAACCCTTTGCATCCTTGGCTATCCAAAATACGTCCAGTGAAAGGTCTGGCTTCGAGGTTATAAAACTTTTTTCATGCTCAACTCAGCTGGGCATGAAATTTTCACTGCTAATAAATATGAAAATGCCAACTATAGCTGGCATTTTCATATTTATTAGCGGAGAAACTTTCATGCTCAGCTATGTTTAACAAGAAAGAATTTGCAATTATTAGTAATTTATTAGCAGGAAAAATTTCATGCTCAGTTGATTTGAGCATGAAAAAAGTTGCGGCTCATTTAGTGACACTATATAGAATCAAAGCACTGACAGCACTGGTGGGTCGATTGTCTCTGAGTATTGGTTGATGTAGGTCCGGAATTTAATAATTCAATCCTTCTTTCACATTACGAAAACATGCCTATTCAAATATAATGAAAATTTTACCAACAAAAAATGAAAATTTTTAGATAAAAAATTCTGATTTTTTCTCATATGTCTACTCAAAACATAGATTGTGCGTACTCGTTAGAACCGCTCGTCGAGGCGGTTCTAACGAGTACCCACAACCTATGTTTCTGAGCAGAAATAAGAAAAATAATGTATGCCCCTGTGAACCGCAGTTTTACTGTATTAAAGTGGGGTTTAAGGGGGTCAAAATTATATAGGTATGTTTTCATAATGGCGGCGTCCGATTTTGGTCTGCACTGTCTTCCAATATCCCAGCACTAAGCCCAGTCCAGGTTTTACAAATAACCCTCTTTACACAGCATTCTGACGTCAAACCGACAAACTTCTTCGGAGGTTTCTTCATAGGTGGAATGAGGATTTTTAAAAAATCCTGAAATTAAGTTTGTCATTAAGTTTATCTGGAAACTGAATACCCTGAAAGTGACCCGGTAAAGATGTACGAATTGTCCAAGGTGTTTTTATCACATGTAGGGAAGTGTATGATTTGCTCCAAGCCATGATCTAGTAACCATGATTGAGCATGGTACCCGATTTGGAAGTTTTCAACAGTTTCGTTTGGCTGACGATGCCAAATTGCTACCTAATGAGAATATTTGTTTATGAATATTTTACCCAAACTGACTCCGAGTTATTTCCAGTTCCATGATTGGTATGTGAGAGATGTTTTTTATGAATGAGTAACATCACGCAACCACCACGAGCATGCCTATCTTTTCTCTACACACTGTACATACAAGTTTCTTGGAACAGTTCAGAAGTTGTAATTGTGCTGTCAACCTTTGTGTCTTGAATAGCCATAACATGTGGTTGGTGAGCATCTGGAAAAAACAAACGTTCCAGTATTTTGCTTCTGACACCATTGATATTTATACTGCAAAATGTCAATCTTTAACAAAACTCAGAAAGGATTGCCTTTGGAAAGAAAGAAGCGAAGCCTCTGGTCAGACATGCTCAGAAACGTGTTAACAGTTCTACAGTGGTTGACAAGTAGCTCTGGCCCTATCTGAGGACCCGTCGTTTAGCTGCTTTTGCTTTTTCGTATAACATACATTTGCTGTACATAGTACGTATTGTACTTTACATTACTAATTACAAACTTCGTACTTTATACAGTCAAGCATCTTTATATTGACACTCGATACAACGATACAATTCGCTCTAATGATAATTTGACTGGACCGAAACCTTCGTTCAAGAGGTGTCAATTAAAATATGCAAGAACACTGTATTTAATACTTCAAGCAACATATGTTAAAACGGATATTCATTAGAATCGCCTTACTGAGGTGAGTTTAATAATTATCCAAAACATATGTTCTATGAGAAAATAAGAATCAATATAAAAATTCTTACATATCATGCTGCTTATTAAGGATTCTTTACAACAGTAAATTCATTTTAAAGGCTCAATATTCCTCAAAAATAGACATTTTTTATCCAAGAAAGATTTAATTATGATATTAATACGATCATAAAATGTGGCATCTTACAGCCTGTAAAATTTCAGTTAGTCTCTCATTTTTGAAGTGGATCAAAAGATAAATGATATTTTTATCATATCTCTGAATTAGTGTTGGCAACATTAATTCAGACATACGATTAAATTCATTTCATGTTTGATCCAGATCAAGAATAAATAACAACAGAAATTTTACAGGCTGTCAGGTGCCATATTTTATGACCATATATCAATTTCTTAAAACTTTCTTAGATAATAAAATGTCTACTTTTGCGGAATATGGAGCCTTTAATGGCAATATCTTTTGGAACAAATGCTGTCATCGTAACGATTGTTCATTGCAGATTATGTTGTGAAATTAGATCCCAATTCTTGTTGGAATCTGAATGCATGATACGTCGAACGCTACTCTGTTACTGTAAATGTGCAAAATGACCTTCCAAAGAATTAATCATGGAGCTTCTCCATGGTGATCTATAAATGTAGCTCGGCGTGTTTATTACGACACAAATTATGTCTATAAAGGCTGTCCTTGGAAACAAAGAACACATACGTAGAAGAAAGAAAATGTAAAGTCCGTTTCATTTCATCTCCTTACATAGCTCTAGATAAGAGCAGTATCCAGAGTAATATGATTATTTCTCCACAAAAATGTATGTTGTGGGTACTCATTACAAGCGCCTCGCGCGCGCGTGCGCGTGCGTGTGTGTGTGTGTGTGTTTTCATTGCTCTCAAAGGCCATTCCTTTTATCTTGGTCGGTTGTAACAAATGCAAATTTTATTGCTAATCAAAGCGCCCATCATGAGCAGATTATCAACACAATGAAAATTTCACGAAATACAATGATAAAAAAACGACATAGGAAACGGTAATCAACAAGTATTGAAACAGGACATTAACAATACTGCACAGAAAATTAACAATACAGTACTAGACAAGGAGAACTAAAGTAGTGATATGGAGCCTATAACATCTCGCCTCCTCAAGGGTTCACAAGAACCAATCAGGGTGGGAGACGTCCAAGTCCAATAGTCAAGATAACGATCTCCGTTTTTAACTATAACTTATAGGTTAAATATCTTCATTGTAAAGGAGAAATATTCTCTTTCATTCACTTAACATTGCTAAAAGTAAGTCGTATCACATAAGGTTCTTCTGCACTCATCAACCAGATACAAACTTGGGAAGTATCTAAAAGTAAAATGTGCTTATATTTTGAAAACAATATCATGTAAAAGAGTACCTCTCTTTTCATCAAGTTATGAACATTAAAGTAAAATGTGGATTTCATCCTCTTCATCCTGATTACATAATTTACAATGTAGTTTATCTATTTTAATATGATAAAACCTGCCTTGTTCTATCTCATGAGCTGATATTCTGAATTTACATAAAATTTGCCTTTGTGTTTTATCAAGTATTTTTGTTTCATTTCTCTCTGATTAAAAAATAATTGTTTATCCCAAACCTTATTACAATCCAGTTTTAATTTATTTATAATAGATCGTTTGACTTTGCTGAGTGAAAATACATCTATATCTAAAACTTCAGAATGGTTTTGATACAGCCAACCCAAGTTCTATTCATGTGTAACAGAAAATGTTTTTTATGTACTCATTTATAAAATTTCAGCAGAACATACTCAAAATATTAACAATAATTTCAAACATGATGGGATAAAGGTCAGTCTCTCCAGCCACTGCCAAATTGGTAGAACACGTATTAGTACAGAAAAAGTTTGCACATGCTTTCAATTGTATCTTCTCAAAATATGACTCGTTACATAGCTTAAAAATGAAACCGTCAGCTGAACTTTCATATAGTTTCTTATCCCTGGGATTAAATCACCAGATTTCACTTCATACAGAACAACTGACTTTGCTGTACTGTCGAAAACATCGAAAAATTATTGTAGAAGAATTTGAAAATATCTAATTTGGTTGCTTTGCTAAATATTATGCGTTTTTGTTTTGATTTTTTTTTTCTTAATTGACTTCTATGCCCCATTTCTGCAATATAAATTCAATGAGTCTTCTGACTTTCGAAGGACCTCTTTAGAGCTGAAGAGCAAGATCGGGTCGTCAGCATATAAAAGATGGTTCAGTTTAATGTCTCCTAACACAACATTTTCGGTTGTACTCTGTAAAGCAGATGGAAATCATTTATAAAAGTTTTAAATAGAGTGGGGCTAAGACAGTCACCCTGTTCGACGCCTATGTTTGATTTAAAAATTGTGTACGTTTATTATTGCAACTACATTGTTACACACAATTGAGTGTGCATGCTCTTAATGTCATTATAAAATGATCACTAACGTCAAGTAATCTCAACTTATATAAAAGACATTTACGTCATACAGTCAAATGCCTTCCAAAAATCTATAAATCATGTATATATTTTTTTTCTTCTTTTTGTATATTTCTGATCCAAGTTTTCATAACGATAATATGGTCGCTTGTCTGTTTACCTAAATAGTATCTCATTCTTTTCAGATATGTTTCTACTATGCATGTGAAGTTAGAAGTAGCAGCAGTACCGTAGTATACTGTCTTAACTGTCAGCAGTACGCACATTATATCGCTGTACTGCTGCCAATGCCAACGTCCTGTTGGTGTTGCTATTCAATGTGAGAGAATGTACTTAAGCCGTTGCTGTCATAACCATATTGGACCGATCATCTCATTACATATCCATAAAAATATACATATTACATATGATATGACCATTTATAATAAAGCCATATTAAGCATCACTGTTATAAGAGAAGCATTATTTGGAAGAAAATGTAATTACTCTAGCCATAAGCTAGCCTCAGTACCATTGGCCCATTAGTTACTATAAATATGTTAAAACTAGGTACTACTGAAACAAAGTATACCTTTAGAGTTTTTTCTGAAGGGTGTTATTTTTAGTCCAAATACCAACAAGTATTGCTAATGTTTTACTAGCTACTCATGATATTACAAGGTCTAGTGTTTATTAATCCTGAGTCAAATTAACTGTTTACATCGGTAACGGACTGGTGCAGCGTTATCACCTTTTAAAGCCAGGTCTTATGTTGAAAACAACCAACTATAACTCATTCGATACCTTTTTAGACACTAAAAGATATACTGGCACAGCTTTTACTGTATCAATGTGATAGGAATGATAGCAGCCTTATAAACAAATTGTTTAATGTCATTTGTGTCCTAATAGACGGAGAACAGTTATAGTTTGGTGTGACTTCGGCTAGAATAAGAAAGTGCTCTTTCAATCACTACAATATAGAAAGGAAATAAATGAACTTATCAGGCTAAAACATTGAAAAAAATACTTACTATTTCTACAATAAAAAAAAATGTAACTACAGAATATTTTTACTGCATTTCATAAAACAGGATAGACCTATACTACCTACGTTTGAGTAATGTAGCTTTTACACCAGCTTGCACAATTTTAGAGGTGTTTGCTGCCCCAGATAGATACACCAGGGCATGTGAGTCCCCTTTCTCAGGCAAACCTGACAGCGTCAATACTTTTAAACGCAAAAAGGTCTACTACCTGAGCAGAAATTTGGAATTAATAATTTAGTAGTAAAAGCCCGGGTACAACCGTCACAATATATTTTAAAGTCAAAGAATGTGTTCCCGGAACTGCAATATTAGAATGAACGTAGAAGGAATACTGTCGTAAGACAAGATGCAAAGCAGGTTTGAACTATGTTTTGAAACGGTTTTTTTTTTTTTTGTTGTTTTTTTTTTTTTTTTTTTCGAATTTAGACACTGACTATAGAATAATAAAATTAGAAGAATCATATTAAGACAATATAGAAATAAGATGTTCCTCTTCTAGTCACATTTACTTATGAAAGTACAATGTATTTAATCTGGCATCAAAGGAGATTATCGTCCAAAGACTAAACGCCAGTATTCAACTCTACCAAGCTAAAGCTGCTTCTTCCCGCTAAAGCAAATACGCTGTGGATGACCGTGTTAAAATTATATACCTCTTGGCAGGTCAGGACGAAAATGCTTAACAGACAAAGGTCTTTTTTTACACCAGTAGATAGCTGAATGCCATGCGTAGCTTAAATCTCTCAGCCCTTGTTGCCCTCCTGCGGCTGTTATTTGTGAAAATTCAATGCCCCTACGGTTTATTTTATGCACCGGTCTCACGGAAACTTAGTATGTGATTTGTCAACATAACTGAGTTCATCCTTTTGTGCGCTCTTGGAGGGAGGTAAAAACAAAACCAGTCACATTATTCCTTCAGGTTTGTCAATTGTGTAAACTCATTTTTCTTATTCTTTTCAAGTTGAAATTTCGCGAAAACTTTTTTTAAATATGTCTTTAAAAGAAACCTTTCTTAGATATTAATTGTAGTGGAAAAAAATTGTCGACATTTAGAGAGGTTTCAAGTTTGAAATACTTTCAGGTTTCACTGTAATTGGATGATGGTTGTTCACTTTTCTTAAGTTCCGTAGACCAAAGCTTGGCCATTCTAGACTTCAGTGACCTCAGTGATTATCAGAACCCAAGATCAAACAGGAAATACGTTTTCAGAGAAAACAGATTCCCATCCCCAACTCGCCACCATCACCAAGAGTTTTCTACTGCTGTGATCTTGAAAATTAGGTCAAGCTCACCATAATTGAATCAGTGCTTGTTATGTCCCAATCATATATTCAAGGAAATTCGGTAAGAATCTGACCACTGGTTTGCAAGATATTGTACAGACAATGCCGACGCCAACGGGATTCACTCCAAACTCAATCTGTCCCCCTTCCATTAGGTTGGGAGTGGGGGTGTAATTTATGATTAAAAGACGTAATATATGTGTTTATTACTACTGTCTTCAAAAAAAAAAAAAAAAAAAAAAAAAAAAAAAAAAAAATCATTTTTTAACATCATCAGAATTATTAGAATGATTTGATTCTTAATATATTTTATTGCAACACAATATTCATTAAGAATCAAAGAGAAAACACAGCTAAATGTTCTTATCCACTGCCCTGTCCTGTTTATAAAAATTAAAGCCAATTCCACTGAATGCTTTCCAACAGCAATGAAATAGCACGCATTAAGCGTTGATTGACTCCCAGTTATATACATTGCCTGAACAATGCAGGATGATATCAATCACGAATTTTATAAAAAAATTTTAAATCTCTAGCAGTATACGAACAAACCCCTCTCAAGTTACTTCCATGGAAATGTTTTGAAGATGCCGGCGCCTATCTTCTTGTACAATTTTTTTCTTGGATAGGTTATATAAAAAGCTTTATTTAAAATTTATCGTGAAACTCAATTTGAAAAACAAAATATAGAGAAAAACACGACTTCTTTTTTTCTTTCGTTTTTACAAACACACAGAGGAACCGAATAAAGGGAAGTTACCAAAAAGAAACACACTCACAGATAAAAGGCAAACGGACAGCTGCCATGGAGGGTTATCAAAACGTTTAAAAATGAAATGAGCCAGCGCACGACAAAAACTACAATTAGACTTGTGCGACCAGCGGAGACTCAGATCAGCTATGCAGTCTGATCCGAGGCTTCGCTGATCGCATGTGCACTCTACAGTCTCAAGGCCACCCTAAGAGGAATAAACGAGAATCCTTGCTACACCGGGTGAACGGGTCTGACTCTTAGCTGGTTGTTACACATGTCGTATACATCACGAAAACACGCCTATTCAAATATATGGAAAATTTTACAACCAAAAAAGCAATTTTTTTCGGATAAATAAAATCTGTTATTTTTCATATTTCTGCTCAAAACATAGATTGTGGGTACTCGTTAGAACCGCCTCGGCGAGGCGGTTCTAATGAGTACCCACAATCTATGTTTTGAGCAGAAATAAGGAAAATAATGCACACCCCCTGTAAACCCCAGTTTTAGTATATAAAAGTGGGGTTTAAGGGGGTCAAAATTATATAGGTATGTTTTAGTGATGGTAGGTTTTGTCACGCGCTGTCTCAAATCATATCACATGAAAACAACGGAGAAAGCGATGTGAGCACTCACATAGAGGGTAACCACAATGTTTATACAGCAAAGCGTATCCACATCAGAATATTTGCCTTAGAACGGATAGCAGCTTAAACCATTGGTGTCATTACGAAAACACGCCTATGCAAATATATAGAAAATTTCCCCTCCAAAAACTGAAATTTTCAGATGAAAAACTCTGATATTTTTTCATAGTTCTGCTCAAAACGTAGATTGTGGGTACTCGTTAGAACCGCCTCGGCGAGTACCCACAATCTATGTTTTTGAGTAGAAATACGAAAAATGATGTCTACTCCTGTAAACCCCAGTTTTACTAGATAAAAGTGGGGTTTAAGGGGGTCAAAATTATATATGCATGTTTTCGTGATGGGGGTGTTAAACTAGGTTTACTAACCCCACCCCAACCCACCCACCCTCACTAATTTATTACTGACCGTTCTAAGGCGGTGCTGTGGTTCTATGTGTTAAATGCTCTGTAGTGCTTCACTTACAAATGTTTTTTTTTTTCTTCTTTTAACAGTTACATGTATGTAAGTTTAAAGTATATTCAGTCAAGTTTGAGTAAGATAGTTGCCACCGTTTTGGAAAGACCTGCCAACTCTGCTTGCCATCTGTTCTTTTTTGTGGCTGTTGAATTGCAGAAATTTGTCTGTCTTTTTCTTTGACGTTAAGAACTTGATGTGGATCTGGTTGTATCGGTTCCTGAGTTCACTTATTTCCTTACTAGCGTTAAACTTTGTCCTTCATCACGAAAACATACCTAAAACATATAATTTTGACCCCCTTAAACCCCACTTTTATATAGTAAAACTGGGGTCTACCGGGGTATACATTATTTTTCTTATTTCTTCTCAAAAACATAGATTGTGGGTACTCGTTAGAACCGCCTTGCCGAGGCGGTTCTAACGAGTACCCACAATCTATGTTTTGAGCAAAAAATATGAAAAATATCAGAATTTTTATCGGAAAAATTTCATTGTTTGGTGGTAAAGTTTTGACTATATTTGAATAGGCATGTTTTCATAATGACTTCTGATGCAGCTATAAAATACAAATCCGTGTTCTGTCCGAGTACGGTCCCCTGCATCAGCATGGCATATATGCTAATATTTTTGCTGAAAAAAAATGTGAGTAGCTTTTCATGTTTCTCATAGCACAGATCATATAAAATGTGGTTTACCAAACAGGATTTACGTCTTATATATTCTGATTGAGCTGCTGCACAGCATTTCCTACAAGGCTGCATGTGCGCTCAGCAAAGACTCAGAGCAACCTGCGCATCCGCGCAGTCTGATCAGAGACTTCACAGGGCACTCTGTGGGCGCAAAGGATCCAAAACGTCTTACGGCGGACAACAATTACTCTGATCAGACTGCGCAGATGCACAGGCTGATCAGAGTCATTGCTGGGCGCACATGCAATCTTGTAGGATGTGCTGTGCCTCGGCTCAGTTGTGAGTATGAGTCGCACCATTTATGGTGGGGCCTCACTGTGGTATTGAGGGTCCAATATGTGCCTCACCAGCCGCACTTACGCTAATTGCTTTTAGGTTTAACTGGTGTTGAACCTACGAGTTTGCAATTGTAAGTAATTTGAGAATTACGAGTATTAATATTAGCAGGATAAACTTCATGATTAGCTAGAGGAGGGTAAAAAAAAGGTTTTATGATATCGGGGCCTGATCAGACTCCGCATAAGCGCTTTTATCTACACTGTTTGCCACTAATACAGCAATATTTGGACACAGGTAGTAAAGTGGACTTCTTTAAATTTTAGGACAAATATGGTAAGGTATCCGAATATTTAGGGTAAATACGGTAGGCTGATGTAGGCCTAAGGACGTTTGCATATTGTTGTTAAGTTTTATATTAGTAACAACTGGATCACCGACTGTCATTAACGATTGCGTGCAAAACCGCATGCACTTCTCAGTTCTTCATTAGCGCTGTGACGTATTTAACTGGAGTTAATAAATGTACCTGAATTCATATATATGAAATGGCAGATAATAGGCCAACTTTATCTCACCGTGTAACCAGAATCGCTTTTATGCATTCATAAAACGGACGGTGTAGACTTATCTTGGTAATAATTATGTATGACCTTGTGAAAAACTGCAGACTGGTCTACGTCTTTGCTGTTCATTATGTTATGAGGTACCTTTTCGCTGGTCCTATCATATCTATGGATCGAATGGCTAATGGTTGTGGTAAAGCAAAACAGTTATGCTTTCGCTTGAAGAGGCCACAGCTATGGAGCTTTATTGTATTTGCTCTAAATAGTAGGACAGACATGTCTAAGTAAACATTGAAGACTCTTATTAAACTGTGTCATTTCACTGTTCGCCAATGCGCAGATTCACCTCGATAGTGAAATGCAGATACGGTGAAACCTGTGTAAAAGAGCCACCTTTGAGAGTGACTTTAAATAGTGGTTGATGTGAAAAAGTTGACTGTCTTATAAAGGTACATGTCGTTTAATTTTGCTAGCAAAATTAAATGACATGTACCTTTATAAGACAGCCACCTTTCCACACCAACCACTAAAATCGATCTCAACAGGTGGCTTTCTTTCACAGGTTTCACTGTACAAACCCTTGTCAAATGGTCTTAGTCAGACTTTAAACCGGATATATACACTTTTAGTAGAGGCAATTCTATTAAAATTATTCTGTCTTCTTGGGAGCTAATTCTTTTCTTGTAGAGCAGGCCACATTTTAGAAGGGATGTCATGTGCAGAAAAACAAAAAGAAAGTCATAAACAACCTAACTATTGATACACCTAGCTAAATTCTCAATGGCACGAACATCTTTAGGACCATGTAAATTTATTCGAGACATGGGTAGTTCGAGCCACTGAGGGTTAATCATGGCACCAGGTCAGGACGCAAATGGTGATAATTTAGAGAAGTATTTTTGATCTTCTATACAATAATTGCATGTTGAATGTACGCATTAGAATCGCCTCGATGAGGCGATTCTAACGATTACACACAACATACAATTTCATGATAAATAATACCTAAATATTTGTTGTTTTTTTGTTGTTGTTGTTTTTTTTTTTTTTTTTTTTTTTTTGTCTTTTTGCGCTATTGGAAGAATTTCGTAGGGACTCAAAAACGCGTTCGAATCATGATTCAAGGTAAACGAGATATTGGTGGTCGAGTCAACGAGGTTTTACTGTTAGTTTTTTTCTACCATTTGTACGAAGCAGACAACTTTTATGACTTCTTGTTTGCTTTCTTGCACACCAAATCCCTTCTGAAAAGAAGTGTACTCTAAAAGGAAAGAATTTGCTCCCGTTGGGAGCAAATTCTTTCCTTTTGGAGTACATTAAATACATCAAGTTGCAAAACGTCCAATTTATTACAGGAAAGCCTCATGCTGGAGGAGGAGTACACGCACCCAGAGGTTGGTGCACTTTCTTTATACATTGTATATCCGCCTCGTATGACAAGACGTTTTCCTATTTGTATCATGTTTCGTGGCTAGTGATATCCAAAAGTTGCAACTCTGAAAACCCGTATCAATTTTCGTACCTTATGTACGAAAAGTGATACCGGATATCCATTTTTGTATGTAATGTACGAAAAATGACACCCAATATAATTTTCGTCGGTCGTATCATAGCTCCCTTTTAGAGTATATGCATTCGGTAAGACGCTAACTCATTTATGTTTGCAAATCTTCAATGAGCTCTTATATGATGAATAGCGGAAGGGCGTATTATCTGTTCAAATGGTTGTAATATAGAAAGGAGATATTGCAGTAAGGCGAGGATTCTCCTTATTTGGCTCAGGTGTTGAAGACCAGATTTCAAAAATAACATTATATTCCGGTAGCCCGATGTCTGAATCTGGCTTCTGATAATGGGGAGATAATTCAGTCATGATTACCCCACCCCCAAACCTCCTGAGTTAATACCATGTTCAAAATGATGACAACTAAATCTAAATACCTTTCTCTTTGGGAATATTTCTTGCATCAGAATGACGAAAACAAAACACAATGATGAGAAATAATGGTTTTATGAATACAGACAGTGCGCGTGATTGTTATATCTGACTTGAATTCGCTTTCTCATTTCCGGTTAAAATGCCAAATTGAATTTGTTTCATAAAAGTTGTAAGAAAAATATGTTTTCTGCCTAGACTCAAGATGCCCTTTGGTGGAGATATTTCCCTGACATACTTACGTAATATATATGAATTGGAACTTGGTTCTAGAGGGTTGGGGTGGGGAAGGGGGTGACATTTTTAAATACTTTTTTTAAAAACAATAGCGCGGAAATCCAACTTAAAAAAGATACCAATACTCTAAAGAAGATCGTGAATGCTTTAAGATTATTCTTTTACGGCTCGTGCATCCCTAAGACAAAACAAGACTACTTCTGTGTCAGTATTCGACATTAGGAATCACGACTGGTACTATGTTGTTGTTGTACATATTTTATGACAAGCGGAAGTAATGCAATTGTAAACGTGCATGCTTACATCGAAAAGCATTTAAAACACTGTTATCATTAGTTTGCTTGAATTATTCCATTTACAGATGGTCTAGAATCATGAATATATGTTTCGATTAGACTGTATGCGAACAGTTTACCGTATTTATCCAGACTTCATTCTGAGATCACTACAAGAATCTTCCAATCTTCGTAAACATTTTCTTGCATAACACGGTAAAACTTCAATGACTCGAATATCGATGGCTCGTTCACCTTTACTGATTCGAACTCGTTTTTTAGTATCTAGGAAATTCTTCCGACAGCTCAAGAAAACAAATTTTGGAGCTACTTTAGATAAATGTTATTGTTTAATCATGACAATGTAAGTGATGCGAATATAATGAGTACACAGAGCATACAATTATTTTTACATAATATTATAATGGACATCTAATTTTGTTCTAGATTAGTGTTCATTACGAAAACACACCTATTCAAATATATTGAAAATTTCACCACCAAAAACTGAAAGTTTTCAGATCAAAGTTCTGATATTTTTCATGTTTCTTTTTGAAACATAGATTGTGGGTACTCGTTGGAACCGCCTCGGCGAGGCGGTTCTAACGAGTACCAACAATCTATGTTTCTGAGCAGAAATAAGAAAAATAATGTATACCCCTGTAAACCCCAAGTTTACTATATAAAAGTTGGGTTTAAGGAGTCAAAATTATATAGGTGTGCTTTCATGATGGTTTGTTCTTTGTGGAGCCTTGCGCTGCTCGCTGAGGAATGTTTTGTGTGTGTGTGTGTGTGTGTGTGTGTGTGTGTGTGTGTGTGTGTGTGTTCTTTCTGGCAAAAAAAAAAACTGCATTGTTTGCCAATTACCCTTTTAGGGGGTCTCCGGAATAAAAAGGATTCAAGACATAAAAATAAGAGGTGTCTCGGTCATTAAAGTTTTATCACTGATACGAGAGTTGGCACAACAAAACCTAATATAATATCAATAAACGACAGACAGGTAGAGACCTAATAGGGGTATTTAATATTGGTTTATTTATCTGATCCATAGGTAATATCATATAGGCACCTCAGAAATATGCATTACCCTTTAGCAAGCCTATTTACTATACCCTGCTTTGATTTCATTATCATTATCACCCGCCTAGGTAGGGCCTATTAAATCATTAGTGAGTGGTACCACTTTGTCTCATTTTATCTATGTCTTTTTGCAATCTAACTCTGGCCTTTGTAGTAAGTAGGCAGCTTCTACAACATCTAGCGAATGCGCAGGCTGATGTGAATCTTGTTTATGCCCCAAAGACTCTTTTTCACAATTATGACGCTGCAGTTCTAAGACTATTCAGTATTTATATTAATTACATGTATTTGGACACTTTAATTCCGTACCATACTTGTTCTAAATCTGTTAGATTCCATTTTACTGCTGACTGATGTCTAAAATCCACTGGATGAATGGTAAAAGTATAGACTCTGACAAGGCATCGTATTCAACACCATCTTATATTGTTTGGTCAGTCCTTTGAGTCCGAATAGTTAGAACAAATACGGTACCTGGTTTGTAATAGACATGTATATCAAATTAACTTGGAATAAAATGTCAGAGCTTTGCATCTCAGTTGTCATAATGCTATGCCAATTATAAATCCTTAACATCTTACCGATTTGAAAGGTTTTATGAAATTTTCTTTTATTATATGGTAAATTAACAACAATTTCTTGCCTTACAAAGCAAGTCATTTTCTATAATTGTTACAAAAGAAATGAGGTTAATCTAAACTACTCTTCAGTCTGTAGAGTGCTTCATGTTACAATGTTACAGTTTCTATTTCTTGTAAACGCGGCCATTCACTCCCTTCAGCATTCAAGGTAAGCAGTTTCTGGCGCAAGAATGTGCAGAAGTACTGGTAACTGCTTAGAGGACTAAGCCTGTCCAGGAAAGTGTGGTTAGGTAAACTGACCGGCTCTACAAGACCTTAAAAGTGTTTACTGGGTCGTTAAACTCAAATCCAACCAAAGTATAGACAGAAAAATAGACTGGTCTAAATTTTATTTTATTTTACAACAATTTTCGGTTTCTTGCAAAACACAAAACAATGGACTGGTCTAAATTTCATTTTATTTTGTTCCGCGTTTATTTAGTTAATCTGTAATGTGCTCTTTGTTTCCAAAGGCATTTTTGACGTTTATATTACATTAGTAAATAACAAGAGAATATACAAGCAGCTATGGCGGAGCCAGAGTTCAACAAAATATTATCAGAATAATTGAAACATAATTGCAAATGTAAATAGTTTTCACAAGTCAAAATAATAGTCATCTCAGCAATTCGTAAATAAATCCTAATGGGGACACTTTTAATTGATAACAGAGTGTTAGGGGCGTATGTAGTCTCACAAACTGCATTGTTGCATATGAAGAGGCTTAATATAATCGAGTTTCCGCTTTTCGTTCTTTTGGGTCTTCTTGTAGCAACACTTAAGAAGTTCTATGGGAGACATCATGATCTGGTCAATCCCTACAATGTGGCAGTTTCCAGAATTGTTTCTGATGTCTTTGCCAGTGACGCGCGCCATAAGTAGACTTCCAAAATCACGGACATAAGCTTCTACCGATATTTCCTGTTTTGTAAGTGAGATCTCATCTTTGTTCCATCACAGTGTTGTTGTTTTCTTTTATGTTTCACGGATCATTTAGGGAATCCAAACGCAGACCAAACAATTATGGCACACGCAGTACCATTTACACTTTCAAAAATCGTCAGATGCACTTAACACATTTAAGCTCTTTTTGACTTTGTCTAATAACTGACCAAAAGGTATCAAAACCGCATTCTTTGGGGACAAACTGTAATGACATTTAAAAACATAATTCTTATATTTTGAACCATAATGAACGAGAAAAACAAGCTCTGTATTTTATCTGGCTGGCTTTTTAGCATGATTATGATCATATTTATTTCATTCTTACCTAGTATGTCTGAGTGGTGTGCCACGAGTCCTCATTCTTTTTTCATCACAGTGATTTAATTTGATGTACAAGTTTTGTTTTGTGACGTTTCACTGGGTGAGTCAAAGGACCTCTATTCGAGCCAACTAATCATTTTGTGTTTCACCATATTTGAACCTAAGGTAAATATTTGGTTCCAGTAAAATCGATTTAACTCTTTAACTGCCACAGGCGATAATAATAGGCTTTTGCAAACAGCATAACGAGCCGTCTCATTTGAAACTATGCTGTTTGATATTCAATATCTCAACTTTACATATACGTTTTTTTTCCAAGCGATAGTTTGTTTTAAAAAAAAAAAAAAAACGAAAAATGTCGTCTGAAATTTGGCACCGAAAGAGTTAATCCCATGGAAGATTTTATGATTGACCGTTCTAAGCAGTGGTTCAGATGTTATTTGTTCCTTGTATTGTCTTATAGCTGTTAATGTGGTGCGTTATTCATGTCTTATCCTCTTTGTTGTCTTATTGTTGTGTTTAGTGTATCATGTCTGGCATTGTGAGCGTCTTGTAGGGGAAGAGGGAGTTGTTTGTTTTATTTTGTTGGCATCACGAAAACACGCCTATATAATTTTGACCCCCATAAAACCCGCTTTTATATAGTGAAACTGGGGTTTGAAGGGGTATATATTATTTCTTTAATTTCTGCTTAAAACATAGATTGTGGGTACTCGTTAGAATCGCCTCGCCGAGGCATTCTAACGAGTACCCACAATTTATATTTTGAGCAGAAATATGAAAAATATCAGATTTTTTATCTGAAAATTTTCCTTTTTTGGTTGTAAAGTTTTCAATATATACTTAAAGCCAAAAGTAACTTTACAGCATATATTTATACGTTTTACTAACTTTTGCTGAGTGAAATTTAAACAATGTTTTAATAATGTTAAAGAACAAGCATTTGTGCACATGGTATACAGTACTTGAGCCCTTTTTGTCAAACAGATAATCAAAAGGGGCTCTCGCAAAGCAGAAGGGGTCAGAATCAAAAGTTACGATATTAACTCACTTTTGGAAGGTCACTGTACCTTAAATACGAGTTTATTTCAATAATCAATTTGGACCCAGCTTTATTCGTTTAGACGTATTGAAAATTGTTCTTAAATTAACAAAAACAAAAAATCTGCATCATCTATTGCACAACTTCAGAACGCGTCGTTTGTTCAAACTTAACAATGTTTGTAATGATAATCTTACAAGTTATTGTCATCCATTTTTCATTTGACATAATGAGAACTTTTGCATCTTTTTTCTTGTCATACACTCTCTGTAGAGGTCCATACAAATCACCGTTTTAAACTTTCAAAAAATATCGGAGATATGGCTTTTACGAGCAGCGAAAGTTTACTATTGTTTTTATTGCATGGGAGATAATTTCAACGTGAAACAAATTTGAATAATTGCCATTAATTAGCCAGGTAGAACTGAAAAATTGTTTTGCAGGGAATTTTATCGACAAAGGCCTTTCAGATTTTGTATTGAGAATCATGTTCTGCTTTTGAATTTGTGAGAAAATGTGAAAATACTTTTTTTGATTAAAAGGTAGGTAACTCGAGACTGGAATCACTTACACGAATGATCTCTCTTGAATTCTGTTAAAACTAGCTGTGGAAAACAACTGAACTTACTTATTGTAACCAAACCGAAGTAGAAACAAAATTATTCATCAATAAAAAGTGACAAGTTACTTTTGGTTTTAAGTATATTTCAATAGGCGTGTTTTTGTAATGGGTTTGTGGTTTGTGTACTGTTGTCTTTGTTCATTACGAAAACACGCCTGTTCAAATACACCAAAAAATTTTCCACCAAAAAACAAAATGAAAATTTTCAGATAAAAAATTCTGATATTCTTCATATTTCTGCTCAAAATATAGATTGAGATAGTAATTCCGTCCCGTCTGTACTACATCCGTTATTTACTATATAAAATTGGGGTTTAAGGGGTCAAAACTATATAGGCATGTTTTCATGATGTTTCTATTCCTCTTGGTGTCATTGGTAGGCTACATTCTCTAATTATGGCTCTTCCCTATTGTACATTAGTTTTCATGTTACTGCGGCGTCTGATCAGTGTTTGCATTGTTTGCAACTTCTACACCAATACATATTTTTAAGACACCAATATATATTTTTGTTAGATTGCAAACTAAATTTCTAAACTCTTCGAGAATAATTCTGTATCCATTTAATGAGTCACAGACGATTTAGCAGATATGTTTAGGTTTTTACCGAAATATAAACATTGTTGACACTTTGCATTTGAGCAGTGGCATAGGTCTATTCACTAAATAAGGGATGTCACACCTGTTTGGATTCAAATAGTTAGCACGGAGAATGTTCAAATGTACATTCACGCCTTACAAAAATTCTAAATCAGTTGTTATTCATTAAATGGACAAAAACTATTCTTGAAATTATTGTTGAATAGTAGACATTTGATGTTTAATTTTTGTGGGTTAACGCCCTATCATCAGTATTTCAGTCATTTCGGAACAATAAGATGCAATATTAATAAGCTACTATAACGTTTCAATCCGAACTATCCTGACGTTTAAGCCTTATGAGGTCGTTGAGGTGACATTTATACAGGTATGAGGTAATCTTCTGTATTGAGAGTAGCATCGGGGCCCAGGGTGAAGTTGGCTAAATTTAAAAGTGTTTTAAACCCCACGGTGGTTTGCTCTACTGGCCGTTCTAAGGCGGTGATCCCGGTGTTGGACTTGCTCTTTGTTGCTTTGTTCTACGAGGCGGTTTGTTTAATGTCTTGCCTTGTGTTGTTTTGTTCTTGTGTGTTTCGGTCCTTTTATCATTGTGGTTGCCTCGCTTGGGGGTGGGGCTGGGGCTAGTCCTGGTGCTTTTCTGCGTTTGTTCGGTATATTCTTGTTTGGTTTTGTCGGTTTCCTCATCCTCTTGGTGTCGTGGGGGGGGGGGGGGGGGGAGGGGGGCTAAGGTTTGTGGATGTTCCACTCCCTGGGCTTTTCTCTTGCTATTTTTTCCTAGCATGTCAGCATCAATGGTATGGGAGATGATTACATGGGACAGTGGGTGGTCAGCTTTAACAAAACGGTTTTCAAGATAATGCAATGTGCATTCAGCCTTATCAATAGTGGAATACTCGGCTCACGCATCACAACTGTGTTTAAAATTCGGGAATGACCTATGTATGTTGCAATATTCTAACATTTATGTACTTATATACAGATGTATCTAGGTAAGGTATTTTGAGTAATGCCTGTCCAAATGGTCTTAAAAGACATAGAGGAGTGATATCCCATATTCAGTAAACAGACCCTAACACAATTCAATTGGAAAGTGTCAAGATTCTTTAAAATTCGGGAAAGACCCATACGTGCTTTAAAAATCGAAGAAGCTGGCATAATATTTTATTTACTTCAAACATTTAATCCTTAAAGCACCAATCACACTTGCAGCAGACGACAGTTTTGTTTATTTTTGTTTTCATAGAAAATAAGTCTTGACATTTCATGTCAACCCTCTCCTTGTGAGAATAAAAAATAGAATGCCGTTGCTACAAATTTTGCATGATGCTTTAAGGGTAAATATTACCTATTCCGGCATTGTGTGTCAACTACATCAATTCAATTTATGCAAGATATCCCCATAGTTGACAAATCTTTTCCATACCAGATATAATGACAATACGCCTACGCAAATCCTGTGTCTCAGCAGCAATTCTTACCTTGTTTCTAGTGTGTCATATTTGACCTTCGGAAGTAACAGCACAAACTAACTGGTTTAGTTAAAAAAGAAATGATAATAATTAAGTTGATCTTCGCAAGGGGAATAAGATAACCTTTGACATGCTCCTCTTAGCTAAGCTACGTCTCTATACTCGGAACTTTTGACATATATACTGTAATATAAATCGGAAGCAATACGTGACATTCCATGTCCCGAGCAGTGCATATATATAACATTATATCCCTCTTGCATGACGATGGAGCCGCTTCGGCGTCGGATATCACAGCGTCTCGATGTTGCGGCGGCGATACGGCGACACTGTCGCAGCTCTGTGTTTGGAATACTAAGTAAATCTAGACATGGATCAAATGAGCGTCTCTCTCTCTCTCTCTCTCTCTCTCTCTCTCTCTCTCTCTCTCTCTAGTTGAGGTATTCATATTTTGTATTATGTGTTCAGATTCATTTCTACTCATATAAACTGCAAACCATAACGCGTTTAGGCGACAACTAAATTAAACTTCATTGCTTACTGTCAGTTCGTTTCCGTTGTATTGTATGCATTTGTGTATTGCTGTCAACTACTGAAAAATGTTATTTAACCTTTTAGCCCTGCATACCTAACCAACGCTTTTTGCAAACAGTGCAGATCCTGATGAGACGATTCATTATGAGCCATCTCATCAGGATCTACATTATTTGCGATTCTGTTTTCATTTTTACTGAGACTCCTATTAGGAGCAATCGTTCTGACCAGCTTCAAGCATAGAAGAGTCCAGTTCAGAAACTCAGGGATAAAGAAGGTTATACAAAACTTTTTTGTGTTACGGATTTCTATACTTCGCCGTCATACCCTTGTGGAGACTTCGCTGTCATACCCTTGTGGAGACTTCGCTGTCATACTGTTGTGGAGACTTTGCCGTCATACCCTTGTGGAGACTTCGCTGTCATACCCTTGTGGAGACTTCGCTGTCATACCCTTGTGGAGACTTCGCTGTCATACCCTTGTGGAGACTTCGCTGTCATTCCCTTGTGGAAAAGCGCAAAGTTCTACGCATCCTTAAAGGACATGAACTTACCCTTGTATCTATGTCAATTATACGAACACAAATCAGCCTCCACACTTAATTAAAAGTTTTCTATCAAAACTACATGTTAAGACCTCTCATTATTTTCTCACACTGCATTTAACGACAGCTGCTTTGCTCGTAAAGACCAAGCTCTGTCAAAGTTCAGCAGATGACAACTTGGTCATGTAAAGAGGATTTGATACTATATGCAAACTGTCTCGAATAAAATGCGGTCCGCCATCTTGATTTAAACCGGAAGTAATATATTTAATTGGCTTTTTTCAGCTTTTATATCCTGTTTTTTACCTTTTGTCAGAATAAATGATATGAAAAATGTTCTTGAGACTTATTCTTATCAGCATTATTCAAGTAGTTTTTAACTTGACCGAGACAAAGAATTACAACGAAATTTGGTCCGCCGTCTTGAATAAAACCGGAAGTTGTACATTTTTTGGTTATTTGTCGTTTAGTTCCTACTCTTCACACCTTTTTACAGGAGATCCGCCATCTTGAATGCAACCGGAAATAGAGTTATTTTAAGATGCGTCTATATCTTAAATTACTTATATATGTCTCCTTAACATTTGTGCCACGTTTTATGCTTGTACCATAAATTGCAGGATTTTAGACAATCAGCAGAACTAGAAAGGACACAGTTTGCATTAAGTAACAATTAGCATGAAGTATTAAATACTGTTCTCAGGGAAATTAAGAAAAATATTTCAAAATGTCGCCCGCTGACATTCTTCCCAGCATGATAAGCGTTAAAAGGAGAGCTCATTTTAACGTAACGAATACAACTAAAGCTTGGTAAAGATGGCCTTTGGTGGAGTTATTTCCTGACATATATGAATGGGAACTTGGGTCTAAAGAGGAAGGAGGACATATTTTTATAACGACTTTTATGAAACGCATTCAATTTTGTATTTTAACCGGAAAAGAGATAAAAATTCAAATCAGATATACCAGATATGCGTACTGACTGTATTCATTAAACCATAATTTCCAGTCAGTGTTTTTAATTTCATGGTATTAATTTAGGCGTTTTTGGGGTGAGGTAAATAAGAATGAATTATCTCACCGTAATAATAAGCCAGAAGCGTAAATTTTTCTGCTATGATTCAGACGTCGGGCTACCAGAATAATTATGAAATAAAAACTGAATATTGTAGTTTCTGAAATTTGGTCTTCAAAACCTGAGCCAGTTAGGGAAAATCCTCGCCTTAATGCAATATCTCCTTGCTTACTCAAGACTCACTAAATACAGTTTTATTGTTTTCCAAAACTGCTACATGTACTTGAATATGGAATGCTTGACCTCATAGTATAGAGGCCCTCCCAGAGGGGGGCGGGGGTACATGTTCCATTGTTCTCCTGAAATATTTTTTTCATTTTCCCTTGTTCCTCAAAATCAAATTCTTAATTTTCTGTGTTGCTTGCTCCCCGAAATTACCTTTAGTTTTCCTGTTTTCTTCATTTTTAGACTTGTGTTTTCCTGGTCCCTGAAATAAATGACATTATTCCCCTGTTCCCCAGAACCCCTGGGAGGCCCTCACTATAAGTTCTTGCTTAACACAGGTGGCCCTTGAAATGTTTGACTGTATACTATAGGCCGCGTCTTGAAAATAAGTGCCTTCAGGGAGTATGCTAACAACAAAGATCCAGATCAATTGTACAACCTGCGAGAGCTTTTGTCATACATCGATATATTTTACTGGAGCCAATAAAGCGGACAGCACTGCCACAGTTTCACGTGGCGCGGTTAGTATATGAGCCGCAACTGTGAGAAAACATACCTTCTTACCTGTGCGCCCAACGAAGAATTAAATCGGCATACGCTTCCGCGCTGTCTGATAGAGTCTTCGTTATCCGCATGAGGAAAATTTGCATCTTTGGCTATCCATCATGCGCCCAGTGAAGATCCTGCTGATCTGAAACTTCGCACATGTCCAAAAGGTACGTTGTCAGACGTTGCGGTTCATATGCATTTTCGCAATTTACAAGATCTCCTCAGTCTGCACGCATATGTGTTTTAGATACACCACGAAAACATGCCTATATAATTTTGACCCCCTTAAACCCCATTTTTATTTAGTAAAACTGGGGTTTACAGGGGTATACATTATTTTTCTTATTTCTGCTCAAAAACTTAGATTGTAGGTACTCGTTAGAACCCGCAAAAACATAGATTGTGGGTACTCGTTAGAGCGGCCTCGCTGATATGATTCTAACGAGTACCTACAATCTTTGTTTTGAGCAGAAATATGAAAAATATCACTTTTTTATATGATAAGTTTCAGTTTTTTGAGGTGAAATTTTCTATATATTTGAATAGGCATGTTTTCGCAATGAGCGCGGTGCAAATGCATGGAAGCTGAATAAGGACAACCTCATCTATCTAATGAACTAATAAATAAACACAAGTTCATGAAAATGGCAGTTGAATTAAAGGTACATTTACGGGTTATAAACAGCAGTACGTGTAACCCTACACTGTAATGAACCATACTTGATGAAATAAAATAAGGAACCACATTCTAAGTAATGGTACCATATATGTTAACATATGACGAACAGTATACACATACAAACACGAAATCCTCCAGTTCCAAACTATCAGTTTATTCACAGTGTAGAGAATTGTGTATGAATGGCGCAACATTGCCTTAAAGCAAAACGAAAGTATACCATTTACGAAAATGCCTTCCTTGACTAGGTATTTACGCACATTGCTAAATCATTAAAGGTACACAAGAAGACCTTTAGTCATGATAAGCAGCTAAGGACTTGTGCGCATCTACTATTTACCTTGTTATGAGTCATTTACACACTTCAACCACATAAAATGGAAGTTTAGATGCAGATCTGCAACTGAATGCATTTATTGAAATCATTCGCACTGTTAGATGTGACCTCTTTGCTACATAGTAATGAAGCTGTCCAAGAGGAACCACAATCACAGAACATAACTTACCAATGGTACCAGGAACAAACACTAAACAACATATAACGGATAGATTCTCTCTCTCTCTCTCTCTCTCTCTCTCTCTCTCTCTCCTGCTGGCTCATATTTTGTAATTGTGTTTAGAATCATTACAAGCATATAAACTGCAAACCATAATGCCTTTCAGGAGACGACTAACATAAACTTCATCGCATACTGTCAGTTCATTTCCATGATCTTTAGACTAGCTACTAGTCGGATATCAATATTATTTTCATCAATCAATTATAATTATTAATTTACTTAATGAACTAAGGGCCATCTACTACTTACTGCTTGCCTCACCTCTTTGATAGCAGCAACTAATCTTGGAGATATCCTTGATGTCAGAGACCAACTATTAGAGACTGGCTATACAAGATGTCATACATAAATTTGAATCAGCTTATAGTTAGGAGTGATAAAACATGACATCAAGGTCTAGGAGCTAGTCTACATGATCTTTTATGCATTTGTATATTGTTATCAACTATTAGATAAATATTGTTTATACTTTTCAGCGTTCTTGCAAACAGTATAGATCGTAATGAGGCGACTCATTATGAGCCATCTCATCAGGATTTACACTGTTGTTTGCTATTCTGTTTTTATTTTTAACTGAGACTCCCATTTGGAACAATCGTTCTGACCAACTTCAAAGATGGAAGAATTAAGTTCAGAAACTTAGGAATGAAAGAGTTAAATAAAAGTATTTAGTCGCACGGATTTCTATACTTCGCTGTCATACCCTTGTGGAGAAGCTCAAAGTTCCACGCATCCTTAACCCATATATGCCGAGTGGACTCTTCTATCTGAATTCTTTGGACCAATCCATTTCCGGTTTAAAGAGTGTCTGGTCAGTTTTTTTATTATTACCATGTTTTATTGAAAAGCCTGTAATTAATGAAAACAGTATAGACCCTGATCAGACGCCGGCGTCTGATCTGGGTCTTCACTGTTTGCTAATGGAATATTTATGGAACGCTAGGCACTAATGGGTTAAAAGGCATCAATTTACCCAGTATCTACGCCTACTATACGAACAAAGATCAGCATTGAAACTTATTTGAAAGTTTTCTATCAAAACTACACTCGTACTAAGACCTCCCACGGCATTTAATGACAGCTGCTGTGCTCTTTAACACCAAGCAAGTTTTGGGAAAGTTCAGCAGGCAGGCGACAAGCTGGTCATCCTTTTTTAGAAAAAGGGATTTCATACTACATGCAAATTGTGTAAGGAGACAATCTGCATGAAGTATCAAAATCCTGTTTTCTGGAAAGTAAGAAACAAATTTCAAAAATGTCCTCTGCTGAAATTCTTTCCAGCATACTAAGCATTAAAAGAGCTCATTTGAACGTAAGAAATGCAACCAAAGCTTGGTAATATTTGAGTAGGTTTGATTGAATGCGTGCATACAAAAATCTTGAGTTGTTAAATTCGTCGAATATCTGCTGTGTGTTTTAATTCCAAATCTGTGTATCTTTTAATTACAATAAATTGTAGAAGATTTTCGTAATGGACGATAAGTGCACTGAAAATGAATCGTTGCTAGAACTGCCTTTGAATTTCTTTCATTGATTTTGGTATTATGTACCCAATACTCAGTACTTCTTAGTTCATCAAATGAACCAGGACATGAGAAAATATGCCTAAGGACATGTGTGCCTAGTGAGTTCTCAAATCTGACTTCGAATCAATACGGTTTGAAAGCTCTTCTTTGTCCGCTTGTAGAATGCTTGAATCCTTTATCATCCATAGAATCCCGGAGACGATTCTGGTCAGATTGTGATGATGTGGAAGTTGATATGAGTCTTCGCTGGGCGCATGTAGCAGAAAATACAATTTCCATAGCTCTTGATAATATTTTTTATTGTGTTTTTTTTTTTTTCAGTCCAAAAGTATGGATATTTTCCTTATTTCTCCACGAACACATATGTTGTGGGTACTCGTCAGAAGCGCCGTATACTATGTTTTCATAGAGAAATAAGAAAAATATTTACCTGATACTCACTCTTATCTAAACCTATGATTTTTCTCGTTGCGGTAATACGAAGTAATGCTGAGTGGGTAACCTTCTAGTCAAAAATACCTTACGGTATATGTGATCAGTTTGTGCGTCCGAGATATTTAACCTACCGAACAACAAAAAAAAAAAAAAAAAAAAAAAACCCTTAGTTAGAAATCTAAACGCCGCAAATTCAAATGTGTTTTAGAAAAACAAAAAAAAACACACAAAAAAAACTTACATGACATTTCACTGACGTCAAAATATTTGATTGTGCATTCCAGAATCAAGGAGTTTGTACAAGGTTTTCACTTACTTGGCCAAACCTTTGTTTTCCAATCCAGATATAAATGGCTTACGTTATGCATACGACTGAAAAGCATTTTGCTATTCCTGGAGGCACACGTTCACTTGCTGTGCCAATATTATTTTATGTAATACGTGTTCTACGTATTAATAATTATTCATTTCCATCCTAATATGTATAATGTACACTGTCGCATAACAGAACATTGAAGAACCAGATTATCCTTTGCATCAAACTCATTTGCCAAAAACATTCTAAAATACCAACATAGATGAATCTGTCTTAAGCAAGCACCTAAAGGAAAAAAAGGTAAGAGAAAAGTCCAGGGAGTGCCACAATCACAAACCGCAGCCAAAGTCTAAGATTGTTTGCTCAAGGCATATACTTGCTAAGTACAGATTCATTTATACCAAAACTGTTACATGTACTTGGAATATGGAATGTTTGGCCTCATAGGACAAATCAGTCGTACAACCTGACAAGAGCTTTTGTCATACATCGATATACTTTACTGGAGCCAATAAAACGGACAGCATTACCACAGTTTCACGTGGCGTGGTTAGTATATGAGCTGCAACGGTGAGAAAACGTACACCTTCTTATCTGTGTGCCCAACAAAGAATCAAAACGGCCTACGCTTCCGCGCTGTCTGACCAGAGTCTTCGTTATCCTTATGAGGAAACTTTGCATCCCTGGCTATTCATCATGCGCCTAGTAAAGATTATGCGCGAATGCGCACTCTGACCTGAATCTTCGCTCGGCGCACATGTCCAAAAGGTACGTTGTCGGACGTTGCTAAACATATCCATTGACGCAATCTACAAGATCTCCTTAGTCTGCACGTATATGTGTTTTAGGTAAGCGCGGTGCAAATGCATGGAATCTGAATATGGACAAACTCATCTAATGATTTATTAAATAAACACAAATTCATGAAATTGGCAGTTGAATTAAAAGTACATTTACGGGTTATACACAGCAGTACGTGTAACCCTACATTGTAATGAACCATACTTGATGACTTAAAATAAGAAATCACATTCTGAGAAATGGTACCATATATGTTAACATATGACTGAACAGTGAACACATACAAACACGAAACCCTGCAGTTCTAGACTATCAGTTTATTCACATGGTAGAGGGCTGTGTATCACTGGTGTAGCATTGCCTTAAAACGAAATGAAAGTATACCATTTACAAAAATTCCTTCCTTGACTAGGTATTTACGTATATGCTAAATCATTGAAGGTACACAAGAAGACCTTTAGTCAGGATAAGCAGCTAAGGACCTGTGCGCATCTACTATTTACCATGTTATCAGTCATTCACACACTTTAACCACATAAAATGAAAAGTTTAGATGCAGATCTGCAACTGAATACATTTATTGAATCATTTGCAAATCAGATGTGACCTCTTTGCTACATAGTGAAGAAGCTGTCCAAGAAGAACCGCAATCACAGCAAATAACCTACCAATAGTACCAGGAGGATACACTGAATAACCTATGACGGACAGATCTCTCTCTCTCTCTCTCTCTCTCTCTCTCTCTCTCTCTCTCTTGCTGGCATACTCTGTAATGTGTGTTTAGAATCATTTTATATAAACTGCAAACCATAATGCCTTTCAGAAGACAACTAAAATAAACTTCATCGCATACTGTCAGTTCATTTCCATGGTTTTGTATGCATTTGTATATTATTATCAACCATTGAATAAATATTGTTTATACCTTTCAGCCCTGCGTACCGAAAAATTATTCTTGCAAACAGTGTATATCCTGATGAAACGACCAATTATGAGCCATCTCATCAGGATCTACACTGTTTGCTATTCTGTTTTCATTCTTGACTGAGACTCCTATTTGAAACCATCAGTCTGACCAACTTCAAGGATGGTAGCTTCCACTTCAGAACTTTTGGGATGAAAGCTTAAATAAAAGTATTTGGTCGCACGGATTTCTATACTTCGCTGTCATACCCTTGTGGAGAAGCGCAAATATCCACGCATCCTTTAACGGCATGAATTCACCCTAGTATCTACGTTTATTATACCAACGAAAATCAGCCTACAAAAACGAACTTGAAATTTTTCTATCAAAACTACATATTAAGTACTCCCACGGCATTTAATGACAGCTGCTGTGCTCTTTAACACCAAGCAAGTTTTGGGAAGGTTAAGCAGACGACAAATTGGTCATCCTTTTCCCAGAAAACGGAATTTGATACTACATGCAAATTGTCTCCGAAGGAGATAATCTGCATGAAGTATCAAATCTTGTTTTCTGGGAAAGAAAGAAACATATTTCAAAATATCCTTTGTATTCTTTCCAGTATGCTAAGTGTTAAAAAAGAGCTCATTTGAACGTAATGAATGCAACCAAAGCTTGGTAATATTTAAGTAGGTTTGATTGAGTGCGTTCATCCAAAAATCGTTGAGCTGTTAAATTCGTCGAATACCTGTAGTGTGTTTTGATTTCAAATGTGTTTATCTTTTAATTAAAATAAATTGTGGAATCTTTTTGTATGTAATGGACGATAAGTGCACTGAAAATGAATCATTACTAGGGCTATCCTTGAATTTCTTTCATTGCTTTTGGTATTATGTACCCAATGTTCAGTACTTCTTAGTTCATAAACTGAACCAGGACATGAGAAAACAGGACATGTGTGCCTGGTGAGTACTCATATCTGACTGCGAATCAGTACGGTTTGAAAGCTCTTCTTTGTCCGCCTGCAGAATGCTTGAATCCTATATCATCCATAGAATCCCGCAGACGATTCTGGTCTGTGATGATGAGCAAGTCAATATGAGTCTTCGCTGGGCGCCTGTGACAGAAAATACAATTTCAATATGTCTCGATAAGATGCTTTTTTCAGTCCAAAATCATAGATATTTTTTTATTTCTCCACGAACACTTATGTTACGGGTACTCAGTAGAAGCGCCTCGGCGCTTCTATTGAGTACCCACTGCATATGTTTTCGTAGAGAAGTAAGAAAAAATATTTACCTGATACCCACTCTTATCTAGGCGCATGATTTCTCTCGTTGCAGTAATACGAAGTAATGCTGATCCTTGTTAGTCCGAAATGCCGAATGGTATATGTGACCAGTCTGTGCGTCTGAGATATTCACCTACCGAATAATAAAAAGAAAGCCTTAGTTGAAGATCTAACCGCCGCAAATACAGTATGTTTTTTTTTTTTTAAAAAAAAAAATGCTTACATGACATTTCATTGACGTCAAAATATTTGATTGTGAATTCAAGAATCAATCAGTTTGTGCCAATTTTTCACTTACTTGGTCAAATATTTGTTTCCCATCCCAGATATAAATGGCCTACGTAGATGCATACGCCTGAAAGGCATTTTGTTATACTTGAAGACACAAGTTACTTTGCTGTGGCAATATTATTTTATGTAATACATGTTCTATGTAATACCGCAGTTTCCACCCTAATGAACATGCTACTAATGCTAATGTCATAATATACACCGTCGCATAACACAACATTGAAAAACCAGATTGGCTTTTGCATCAAACTCATTTGCCAAAATAAATTCTGAAATACCAAAATAGCCGAAACTGTTTTACTCGGGTACCTTAAGAAAGACTACAATTGCTTGCTCAAGGCAGATACTTGCTTAATACAGGTTAATTCATTCCAAAACTGTTTCATGAACTTGGAATATGGAATGTTTGGCCTCATAGGACAGATCAGTCGCACAACCTGACAAGAGCTTTTGTTATGCATCGATGTATTTTACTGGAGCCAATAAAGCGGACAGCCTTGGCACAGTTTAACGTGGCGCGTTTCAGTATATGAGCCGCAGTGGTGAGACCTCCGCGCAGTCAGATCAGAGTCTTCGTTATCCATATAAGGAGACTTTGCATCCTTGGCTTTCCATAATGCGCCTCCAGAAGATCATGCGCGAATGCGCTGTGACCTGAATCTTTGCTCGGCGCACATGTCCAAAAGGTACGTTGTCGGAACATATGCATTAGCAATATGCAATCTACAAAATCTCCTTAGTCTGCACGCATATGTGTTTTAGGTAAGTACGGTGCAAATAAGGACAAACTCATCTAATGAATTATTAAATAAACACAAGCAGCTGAATTTAAAGTACATTTACGGGTTATACACTGCAGTACGTGTAACCCTACATTGTAGTGAAGCATACTAGATGATTTAAATTTCCCTTTATGAGTACTAGTTTCATTTAAGAGGAGCCGATACCCTTTCAGGGAAGACAACTCTGTCAAAATTGCTTTGTCTCCACCCGAAAAGAGATCTACTCTATAAGAAAAGAAAGAGAGAAAATCATTTCATTATTGGGTAGACCTTTTTCACTAGGGTACTATTGTGAAAGACAGCAAAGAGGGAGTCAATAAAGGTGTCTTCCCTGAGACAAAATGGCAGCTAAATCCCAAAGTGTAGCTACTCATCTTAACCCTTAAAATGCCAAGAAAACCTGCATCTGAAAATGTCGTCTGTTTATGTCATCTGCTGAATATTCTTGCAAACTTTTCAAATCTATTTTTGCATGCAGGCAAAAAGTGTGGACCCTGATCAGACTGCTCCTAGAGGAGCAGTCTGATCTGGTTCCACACTGTTTGCAAATCACAAGCAGACGACAAAGCAGACGACAATTGTTGTGATTGGCAGTTTAAGAGTTAAATAATATAAGTACGGGGATACACAGGAAAGGCCAAAGCCCTACCAAACCACTGAAAGGGCGTTAGAATGATAAGAAACGACACCACAATACAACATTCTAACGAGAACAGGATGAACCCGAAAGAGAAACGGCAACAGAAATACTGCCTCGGAGAAGTCTTAGAATAAAAAGGTAAGAGAAAAGTCCAGGAAGTGCCACAATCACAAACCGCAGCCCTTCCTAGACCCCAAGAGGAAGAGGAAACCGACAAATCTAAACAAGCACAAACCGAACAAACGTACGAAAAGCACTAAGATTCTTCCCCAAGCGAGGTAATCGCAATACTAAAAGGACTGAAAAACACAAGAACAAAATGACACACGGAAAGACATACAACAAATCACCTCGTAGAATAAACCGCAAAGCAAAAAAGAGTACGACTAACACCGGGACCACCGCCTTAGAACGGTCGGTAGAGCAAACCACCGGGGGGTTTAAAAGCACTTTTACAGCTAGCTAACTTCACCCTGGGTCCCGATGCTACTCTTAATACAAAAATACATAAAAATTCGGTTCGCGTAAAGGCTCCAAACTCAGTCAATGAATCAAAGCGAAAACATAAAAATCAAATTAATCACTATAATAAACAAAGACGAGTACCCATGGCTAATTCTACTGTATGCCAGAGTAAATGTAAACCAATAGTTGAACCACGGCGGGACAAGCCAAAGACAAGCTTAAGCCTGAGGTGTGCTCAACAAAGTGAGCGCTTAATCAAACGCTCGAATGGTTGTGTTGTTCAATGACAGTGAGCGCTCGGTAAAAGCTTTGTTTCTATTTGTTTTGTTTTTCTTTTTTTTTATTTCAATTAATTAATCTGAGCTTAAATACAAAAATACATCTTTCGGATCTTTCATTTTGAATTAAATTCTACAATCAAAATCAAAGATATTTTAAAGAAACGCCTTTCCATTTATGGCAGAGAGCACCATTATTTTTTCTTTACATATTATATGTGTTGCAAATGTTTCTGCTTGAGTTTTGTTGTTCTTTTATGATCAAAGGGATAATACTGTTGCAGTTCTTCTTTGCTTGTTTATTATGGACAGTAAATAAGTGATCTCAGGAACTGAAACAACCAGATCCACATCAACATCACGAAAACAAGCCTATATAATTTTGACCCCCTTAAACCCCACTTTTATATAGTAAAACTGGGGTTTACAAGGGTATGCATTATTTTTTTTATTTTGCTAAAAACACATAAATTGTGGGTCCCCGTTAAAACCGCCTCACCGAGGCAGTTCTAACAAGTACCCTCAATCATGTTTTGAGCAGGAATATGAAAAATATCAAATTTTTTTATCTAAAAAATTTCCGTTTTTGGTTGTAAAATTTTCAATATAGTTGAAAAGGAGTCTTTCCGTAATGAAGGCCCCCACACAGATAAATACAATTAAGCAGCCACAAAATGAGCAGTTGGCAACTCTTACCCAAAAAGGTGGCAACTCTGTTACCCAGTTTTAACTGAATATATCTTACACTTACATAACTGTTAAAAGAAAAACATTAGAAAGTGACACACTACATAAATTTTCAGTATATTTGAAAAGGCTTGTTCTCGTGATGAAGTCTGGTGATATTCCGAATAAGATTTTGTCGACTTACAAAACGCTTATAGGGATTGAGAACTGACAAAGACAAACACAATTATACCGAATAAATACATTATTTGTGAGCCAGACCTAAACGAAGCTGTTTCTAAACTGAACGCAAACACGCTCTGTTGTAAAACAACAGTTTTATATACACAGTACCAGTTAAAAATCTTGCAAACATCATTTTTCAAGTGCATGTTTAACATTGTTATCAGTTCTTTATTCAATGTCACTTATACAGATTAGTAGTGAAGATGTCCAGTACGAGCCACAATCACAGAACATAGCCTGCCAACAACACCAAGAAGAAAAGTAAACAGACTAAAACGGACAGCACACACATTACCAATCCACGAAAGCAAAGCATATAAGGATCTACAATGTGTGTGAGGGGTAGATAGAAAAATTCGTCTCGAGGGTGAGGGGTAGATAGAAAAATCCGTCCCTCGCGATCGCTGTCTGGCATCACGAGGCTTGCCTCGTGATGCCAGACAGCGATCGCGAGGGACGGATTTTTCTATCTACCCCTCACTCTTTTGTTAGAGTCTTTTTCTTGCATATCTTTCATTTCTGAATGTAATTTTTTTTAATAATGCAGTCACTTCAATTGCAATCGTCTGCCATATTGTGGTGACATTACTACGGCGTTTAATGACGTCATTATGTTCAGTGACGTAAACCTTAACGATGACGTGCGTGACGTTCATTACAAACACGGGAGAATTCTTGATGTTTATCTTACCCTGGTAGGATAACCCTGTGTAGGATAAGAATTTATATCCCAGGGTTAAATCCAGGATTGCAAGAAATTTCTGTCTTGGCATCTTTGCTTGCTAAGAGGCAGCCTATCGAATTCATCAGATTTTCTTGACAATAACTAATACTCGGATTTCGTCTTCTCAATTTAAAACTACACCGCTTTAATATTAGATCATTTTTTCTTAAGTTTATCGCTTCCTGTCTTGTACCAAATATTTCTGGAAAACCGTGGCATCGGTTCATGGCATGATAACAGGCTCATTGATACCAAGGAAAGTAGAAATAAAAACTGCACTTTGATGAAGTACGGGAATGCAGGATCAACCAGTAAAAGAGGTTGATGTTCATTAGCATTTAGGGTTGTATTTTTCAAAGGACTGTTTCTGGAGTAAGGAAATTGAATACATTTCAGAAAAAGCTTGGGCAAGGGTTAATATAATGAGGAAATTTAAATTTGATTTAGACCGTAAATCACTAGACATTATATATACTTCTTTTATTCGTCCTTTGCAAGAGTGTGGCAGTGAAGTTTGGGATAATTGTATTCTACAAGAAAAGCAAAATTTAGAAAAGATACAGTTGGAGGCGGCAAGGATTGTAACAGGTACAACTAAGTTAGTTTCATTTCAGGTCTTATACAATGAAACAGGGTGGGAAACCTTAGAAGTTCGCAGAAAGAAACAAAAATTAACATTTTTCTATAAAATGTGCAATGGTCTTTCACCAGCTTATCTTTCTTCTCTTGTACCACCGACAGTGAACTCTATCTCACGTTATCATCTAAGAAACGAGAATGATCTTCAGACAGTTAATGCAAGGACAACTCTATACTATCAATCCTTCCTTCATTGTGTGGTCCGTGATTGAAATTCTCTGCCAGACGACCATAGAAACGCAACTACGGTTGACTCTTTTAAATGTCACTTAAACCATAATAAAAAAAAAAGTTGTACCTAGACATTTTTATATAGGACATAGAAAGCTACAGGTTTTGCATACTCGCTTGAAAACAAAATGTAGTGCTCTTAATTACGACCTTTTTATAAAAAAATATTATAGCCTCACCGTTATGTCGATGCGGAGAGGTAGAAAATGCAGAACAGTACTTTTTGAAGTGCATATTTTACAGAAGCCAACGAGCGGAACTAATTCGTACTGTTTCTCAGTTTTGTAGGGTAACTATTGATTGTTTGTTGCGTGGAAACAATGATTTACCATGTCAAAGAAATGTCCGTATATTCGAGACTGTGCAAGCGTATATAAGTTAGGTTACAGCGCCAGTAGACCTGTCTTAAACTCTTTTACTGTATGTTGCAGCTAAGTTAGGGTTGTCTTTGAAAATAAAGAACCCATAGATGAAAGAAAATATCGGGATCACGGTTGAGAATCTTTGTAGGACAGCACAGTGGTGTACAGTGCTGATTACGCTCCCTAGCACCGGCTTAAATAGAAGTCGAGTTTTCAGGAAACCAGAATTGACGCAACGATCCGGGGAAAATAAAAATAAAAGCTGCACTTCAATTATGTATGGGTAAGACCACTAGAGTAAGGTATCAGAATGTATAGGATAGATACGGTATACACTCTCAGTACCATTCACCAGAAACATTGAATGAATGTGTATCGACACAGTTCATGATGCTGGGTGAATAGAAACAGATCTGCCATATTTCAGCTACAACATGAGAAAATGTTTCTTCACGTGTGCGTGCGTGTGCGTGTGTGCGCATCCAGCTAAGATTCAGACCAGCCTGTGCATCCGTGTAGTCCAAGCAGTCTTCGCAGCCAAGGAACGAAAGTTTCTTAAGATGAATTTTGATCAAACTGCACAGATGCGTGAACTAATCAGATTCTTTGCCTGGCGCACATTTCTAAAACACAAAGCAAAGCAGAGTCAGTCATCCACTTCATTTCTAGCAGCTGATTGTTACAACCCAATTGAAATAACGTTCAATCATTAGTGCTAAACAATAATTATTTTTCACAAAAAGCCTGATCTATGCTTAACACACAATAAATGTTAAAGCTGAATTTTAATACGCAATAATCTTGGTTTCTTCATCTGCAAATCTTGGCTAAATCGGCTAAATTGCATAATACAAAGGGTGAATTCGACAGGTCTGAATGAAATCTCGTCCCGTTGGCCTCTACAAGAATGACCATCACATTAAAAACATAATCACAGCTAAGTTTACTTCACTTTTTAGGCTTACCTCATCAAAACCAAAAGAAGACGTACTTAAGAATTATAATGTTTAGCACGCTGTCCTAGGAATGCTATAAATTGCGCTTAGCAGTATCACATCCACCCAATTTAAAAGTGAAATTATCAACATCCATGTACATCCCATAACCTTTGATAAAGTGCTGCAATTGTAACCTTTTAGAATGTCAACATAAGTGTGGTGTACCGAAACAGTGCTCCAGCTACTCCTGGGTTTTAGTTATAGTAGCTCCAGGTAGTCTCGGGTTTTATCTTATTCGGCGAAGTCGGTTAAAATCTGTATGGAAAACAGTATATTTCTTGAGACATTAATATTTTGCGTAAAACGTTATTTTTCATATTATTAAAGTCGACTTTTAACTTATCGCAGTAAATGGTATCAAAATATGAAACAGAACTACAGACAAAAACTAACTGTTTGGTAAAATTCACTTTTTCCCACATTTTCGATTGTATAGTGTGCTTCCGTAGATACTGCTTTCGTAAGAAAAGATAAATAGCTTTTTTTTAAAAGAGACTAGAGGTTAGCTTTTTGGAAAGCTTAGCAAGTCATCTGTTTGCTTTATTAAACAATGATGTTTCAAGGAGGTAAACAAAAGTACATTTCCTGTCATATATCTCTGTTTAGCTGAGCCGTCTCATCAGGATCTATACTGTTTGGCATTCTGTTTTTGATTTGCAACTGTCAGCCTTTTGGCAGCAATGGATTTATCCAAATGAAGGGATGGAAGAGTCTATTTCAGAAACTCAGAGTTGAAAGCATTACACGTTTTATTCGATCCAAACCTATCTTCTGAAGCAACACCAGACGTTAATACAAGAATGCAAAACAATAAAAGTACAAACCAGCAATGCGAGCGGTCATCGAAGAAATTGACTACAGTGCTAGAATGAGGATGAGAAAACCTAACGCATGAAAGGAAAAGAGAAAGCAAAGAGAGCAGCCGAATAGCGGGTGACCACAATGCTAGATTTACTGAAACTTGGATCAGCAACAGACTATTCGCCTATTTGGACGGCAGTATAAACTACTTGGTCCTAAAACAAGTTTTATTCAGTCCAAAACCTCCCCCTTATCCCTGATCCTGCTGAGCCCGGATATGCCTTGCCCTTGCAAACAGTATTATGTTTATAATACGGTTGAGCTGTCCATAGAAAGCAGCATTAGACCAGTCCATGGCCGTGCTCCCGGAGCAATGGCAAATGTTAAGGTTGTCAACGCCCATTGTCTTAGGCAATACAACAACTTTTTCTATTGTCGAGTGATTTCGGTCTGTGATCATGTAGTTGAGAACTGGAGTGTGAATCAAACGTTTTCGCAAACGAAAACATTGATATAAAAATATAAATCATTTAGCATTGTTATTGCGCTCGGCGTCAATGCTTGAATAACATTTAAAAAAAAAGGCCATGGCCGAGTGATTTTGGTCTATGTCGACGTAGTTTTAGTTGCAGTGTAGGACAAAAGCGTGCTCAAACGAAAACAAACTATAAATGAAGCTCCCCGGGTAGGCGCAATCACGAAGCAAAGCCCCTCCACCCCAACCCGCCTCCCCCGAGCCACCGTAAGTACGCGAGATCAGGAATAAACAATGACAAAACCCAACGGCACATTTGCAATAGCGTTTTCGACATTCAATTAAAAAAAATAGCTTCAAAAGAAGAACCGCCTCATGGAAATGGTGGGTTGTAAGGCCTTATAAACGTCAAAAAGATTGCCTTTGGAAACAAAGAACACACTACAGATCAGAAATTGGGAATCTCGGTTTTATTGAGACTCTTCATAAGCATTAATGAAGTTTGCAACATTGCTTACGCCTCTAGCGAATGCATGAGCAGAACTCCATTTTCAAAGATACCACAATGGGCCCAGTGATCCCAAAGGAAATGAAATATAATCTGTACTATGGTGAAGTACGGGGGAGATGTAACCCTTTCAGTCCTAAAGATCAACACAGATACTTTTGCAAACATTGTAGATCCAAAGCGACGGCTCATAATGAGCCGTCTCATCAGTATCTACACTGTTTGCCATTCTGTTTTTGATTTACAACTGTTACCCTTTTGGCAACAATGGATTTGTCCAAATGCAGAGATGGAAGAGTCTACTTCAGAAACTCAGGGTTGAAAGCATTACACCAGCTTTACTCGATCCAAACCTATCTCTTGAAGCAACAGCAGACGTTAATACAAGAATGCAAAACCCTAAAAATACAAAACGTAAACGTTTAAGTACCGGCGCAAATTTTGTTCATGTTTACATAGAGATATGGTAAAAGGGTATACTAAAGTTTAATAAATTTTCAATGTAACAGGTAAAATCGAACAACAATGTAATTCTTTAACTTTCGCTGCCACGGGCGATAGTAATAGGCAGCATAGATCCAGATGAGCCGTCTCATCTGGATCTAGGCTGTTTGACATTCAGTCTTTCAACTTTATATGTATAAACTTCTTTTCGAGCGACAGTTTGTTAAAAAAGAAAAGCAGACGACTAATGTCGTCTGAAATATGGCACCGAAACAGTTAATGTTTGCTTTTATTAAGATTTATGAAGTTTCTTGATTGAAATGAAAATAAAATAGATATTAATCTGCTAGCACAGTCTTTTTTATGGTTTTTTTTTATATTCGCGGGATCATCACAAACCGACGTTCCGGCAAATGTAAAACGTCTTTTGAAAGCTAATCGAATAGTCTATCATATGTAAAACCCGAAGCTATATTAAGAGACCGGCGCGCCGGTCAACAAACCAGAATGGAAACAGAAAGCAATGCGGGTAGTCATCGAAGAAATTGACCACAGTGCTAGAATGAAAATGAGAAAACCTAACGCATGAAAAGAAAAGAGAAAGCAAAGAGAGCAGCCGGATAGCAGGTGACCACAATGCTAAATTTACTGAAACCTGGATCAGCAACAGACTATTCGCCTATTCGGACGGCAGTATAAACTACTTGGTCCTAAAACAAGTGTTATTCAGTCCAAAACCTCCCCCTTATCCTTGGTCCTGCTGAGCCCGGATATGCCTTGCCTTTGCAAACAGTGTAGATCCAGATCAGTTGGCCTTTCAGAAGCCAACTGATCTGGATCTGCAATCTTTGTCATTCGGTCTGTGAATTTATACAGTATATATCAGAAATCTGGATTAAGTAATCTGACTGGCTGATAATTAGAAATGGGCGTGGCATCTTAATTTATTCAGCATGACAAAGGTTAAATCTGTGTCAGCTCAAAATTACAAATATGTGTTCCGTCCACGTTGGGTTCATCAGTGAAACACAAATAAGAAGCAATGAAATAAAGTAGCATGCTCAATGGAAGAAAACCACAAGCGAGACCATGATGGGCCCGGCCACAGACAGGCTTCAACCTTCTGAAACAGGTTGAGGAAGGAGTCGCCAGTCAGTGTGATGACCGGTTCACCGTCGTGGAATTAAATGGCAAGCAAAGTTATAAACCACAATTGGATTAACCCTTGTCCTACTGAACCCGGATATACCCTGTCGTTGCAAACAGTGTAGATTCTTAAGAAGCCAACTGATCTGGATCTGCACTGTTTGCCATTCCATGTGTGAATTTATATCAACAATCTGGATCAAGTAATCTAATTGGCTGACAATTAGAAGTGAATGTGGCATCTTAATTTATTCAGCATGACAAGGGTTTAAAAAATGCATGCAGTTTGCCACATAACATGTTATAACCTAGCTTATTGGAACGACTGACAATTTTTTAATTGTCCCGAAAAATCAGAATTACCAACAATCCTTCTGAAGTACAGACTAAGTCGCCATAAAAATTCGGGTTCCGATATACTTTCCTGCATAGGTGCTGTCAAGCGAACATTATGTTTGGAAAGCAATGCAGAAATATATTTTACACTGTTTATGATACCAATACCCAGTTTTAGAAGATTAGCAGTTATAAGTGTATTCCGATTCATCACGAAAACACACCTATATAAGTTTGACCCCCTTAAACCCCACTTTTATATAGTCAAACTGGGGTTTACAGGGGTATACATTATTTTTCTTATTTCTGCTCAAAGACATAGATTGTTGATACTCAGATTGTGGATACTCCTTAGAACCGCCTCGATGAGGCGGTTCTAACGTGTACCCCCAATCTATGTTTTGAGCAGAAATGTGAAAAATATCGGAATTTTTATCTCAGAAACTTTCAGTTTTGGGTTGTGAATTTTTTAGTGTATTTGAATAGGCGTGTTTTCGTAATGCTTCACATCATTGGCATGACTAGAAAGATGCCCTAGTGAAATGAATAAGTTTAGAAATATAACTACTATATGATATAGCGCCAGTGATGTGGCCATCAAAATAAAATGGATAATAATAAAATCAGTCATCCTCTTTGTCACAAAATTTGGCAAAGATTATAACATTAGATTGATAATTTTAAATCCCGAAACGGACTCTCTGTATAAGCGGCATTAGCTTTACTAAGCTGAAGTTCTTTTGGATAGATTTTACCTACTATTTAAAACATGACCCCACATGTAACTTATGACATGTGTGTCCAGGGAAAACTAAAATCAGCTTGCGCTTCTGTGCAGTGTCTTCGCTGTCCGCCTAAAGAAGCCTTCACGGAAACATACCTATTTAATTTTGACCTCCTTAAACCCCATTTATATATAGTAAAACTGAGGTTTACAGGCTATACATTATTTTTCTTATTTCTGCTTAAAACATAGATTGTGGGTTCTCGTTAGAACCGCCTCGGCAAGACGGTTCTAACGAGTACCATAATCTATGTTTTGAGTAGAAATATTCATGTTTGTTGTTGTTGATGATGATGATGCTGAAATGGGTCATCGACTAAATTACCATAAGTATTCGGACGCCTTAACTCCTCACCATACTTGTCCTAAAGTTTGAATAAATCCATTTATGTATTTATCGATGCGTCTAAAATATTGTTGGACGAGTGGCAAACAGTGTAGACCCAGATCAGACGCCACAGAACGCGGCGTCTGATCTTGGTCAACACTGTTTGCTCAAGCCTGTCTGTCCGAATACATAGGGCAAATAAAGTAAGTTGGATTATAAAGTAGTTAATTTCAAAATACAAATTTACTTAGCAAATGAATAATAACCTATGAATTTCGTTCATCCAAATAAAAACACTAAGTGCACATTCTACATTAAACATGTTGCCATGGAAACCATTTTGCATGATTACGGATACAGCTGAAAAATACGGTTTAATTAAAACGACTTAGGTGCAATTATTGTTCAACGGCGTCGCGTTGACCTGTTTGTCGACAGATAACTAGAGAATTCTAAACGACAATTTTTCCTATCGCAATAGGAAAATATTTCTTTTTTTTTTTTTTTTTTGGCTCATTATTATCTAAGTGACACTTCATAACGTGTCTCCATGGGCAACTATAGTCGGGACTCGATGGCTAAGACGGATGCTTGTCCGACTGGTGGTGATCTGGAGTTCATGCAAATTGTCTCCTAGATTATCCATTCTTTTCTCCTTTCGACATCACCTTGAAAGACTTCTTTGTTTGCTTGGCGATTCATTCTATATATACATTTCAGTCATAGAACAGAATAGTTGTTATAGTCACGGGATTTTCCGATTATCTCCGAGCGCTCTGGAGATAAGCAGTTGCCTGTATACGGTCCTTGGTTTAAATGAAAATGTTTATAAATACACAAATAAATTTCTTTTTCAGACCTTTTCCAAATCTAACATATTTTCCGAGATTAAATTATAACGTTTGGGGTGAAAGAGCATTTCAATCTCTTTAATCTGGTATTAAAAATCAAAGAAATACGGCAATAAGAAATTTCTTCTATCTGAGCCCATAGTATTCTATTTTTAATCCTAAATTTCTTAAAGAATTTTATTTAAATTACACGAATCTTCGTTTTTGGACCTAAATAGCATGCATGTACATAAATAACGCATATTAGACCAAGTTAATCAGACACCCTGATTGGCGGAGTCACGTGTATTGCAATATCTGATTAAGTTGTGCGAACAGGATAATAAAGTGTGCGAACAAGATATTAAGATGTGCGATAAAGATATTAAGTCGTCCGAACAAGATATTAAGTAGTCCGAAAATAATATTTAGTTGTGCGAATAAGATATTAAGTTGTCCGAACAAAATAATCTTGTTCGGACAACTTAAAAATAAAATTATAGGTTTTTCCCTAAATTTAAACACAGTTATGATGCATGTCCGGAATATTCAACTGTTGCTAAGGTTGAATATATAATGCATTATCTTGAAAACCATTTTGTTATGGCCCTCCGGTCACTGACCATGTAATGGCATCTCCCATGCCACTGATGCAATATTTACATGCTAGGAAGATTAACTCACACCTGTATAAATCTCGCCTCGGCGACTTCATAAGGTTACAAGTCAGTTTAATTTAGATTGAGGAGCCTTATAGTAGCTTATTTATATTGCATCTTATATTTGATCCGAAATTACTGAAATACTGAAGATGTGACGTCAACATACCAAAAATTAAATAACAGTTTCTAAACTATTCAACAATAATTCTAAGACTAAAGTCTATCCACTTAATGAATAACAAATGATTGAGCAGAATTCTTCCTGTGTTGTTGTACCTTTATGCCTGTATATACATTATTAATCCAGGTAAGTTATTTTGAACATTGTCCGTGCTATCAATTTAAAATCATCCAGGTGTGACTTCCCTTATTTTGTGAATAGACCTGGGGCCAGCATCTACGACGTGTTTTCGTCTTACAAACATCGTACGAAGTTCTTCAGGACATATGCGGGAAAAACTTCCTGCACTGCAAACTGCTTAAGATTTTGCATATTTTCAGTTTCATATACTGACTCATATTTTTAAAATAAAAATGACACGTCATCGTGCTAAGTCTTTTACAATCTGACCTGGAATGACGCCATCTTAACAGTTTTCCCGAAAATATGTGCAAATAATTCTGTTAGTTGATTGTATGACAAAAATAGCATTCGCCTTACTTTTAATTTTATAATTTTGAGTAGAACCATACAGGAAATGATATTGATACACATCTGCTGCTCATTTGTCAAGATGAGACAGGAATCTGCAATGCCAATTTTCGACACTTCCTAAAACTCCTTATAATAAATCCATTTCTTCCATATTATGGACCTTACAGGAAATTGCTACACTGGAAATCTCACAAAATTAGGTTTATTCTTTGGAAGGGGTGAGGGGGAGGGGGTAATATCCAACAGAAAAATAAAAGAAAGGTGTGGGTCATCGTGCTAATTTCATTTTTATGGGGAAAAACTTACCCCTACCCCCATATAAATTCAGGAAGTAAAATATACATAAAATCCCCCAAAAGATGTATTATCCTTTGTTGATATGGTGGATTCTACTTGTATACTAACACAGGGGATACTGTACATTGAAATAAATCATTTCAGAAAGGCTGAAGCAATTCAGCTTTATCAGATCTTGAATAAAGGCAAAACGTTAAAAAATTCCAAACATGTAATTTTCATTATTTTCCTCAAATTTGAAGCCAAATTTGACAAAATCAGTGCTAAAAACAAGAAAAATCAATTCCTTATTTACTAAATTTGCTCAGCTTTGTACCAAATAACAGGATTACACAAAAATGGCAATTATCCGCAAATGTCTTTAAATCAAAAATCGAAAATTACGAAGTTCTCACTTTTTGTCGTAAATTTAAGATGTATATTTCGGCGTCGTATCTGGCATTTTCGTCTTAAATTTTGGTAATAAGCCAGTCATGGCTGCTGTTTTTCAAGTTGTATTAGATGAGGAAGAGGAAAACAGTCAACCAAAATTAAGAAAACCCAGAGTTTTCAAGGATAGATATGTAGGATCCACTCTTAAAAGCCCAGTTGTCATGTCTAACATAATGTGCGGTCAACGTTCAGAGAAGCGATGGCTGATCAGAGCCTTTGATGTTTGCAGGAGTCATCTTCGGATTCTATTCTGCCCAACTAGTAAATTGTTTGCAGTTCCAATCTTTCTACACGCATTTGACTCTTTGCTGAAGCCAAATTTACTCGCAACTCGGCTCAAATGCTTTATCATTGTGCAGGAATGGTGATCTTTGATACAAGGGGTACAATCTGTTATGCGTACCAAACGATGATGTTTCGTAATAAGTCCTCAATTTTCTTACTCCGCTACACGGTAGTGGCGTTGTATTATGTTATACAGTGCGAGTGTCGATCTGTCCGCCCATCCGTCTGTCCGGCCAGCAACACAGTGTTTGTCATATTATTGTTTAGGTGATATGCTATTTTTTTTCCTGTTGATACGCATGTTTTGGGATGCTTATTTGAGATTTTTTCTGTGGATTTTTTATGGAAAACCCCTTAAACCCGATTCGTTGGAGCGGACACCTGTCCGTTTGTAAGCACGCCATTTTTCAATCTCTTACTTGAACAAATTTTATGAATTTTCTTCAACATTCACAGAAGTATTCTTGTCGGGATTGAGTGTTATGGGATTATAAATGGGTGTTATATCCTTTCCAACAGAACTATGACCCGTCGTTAGCTGTCAAAAGTAGGCTTCGAGGGGACTGTTTAATGCTATTTTCCTCCAATCAGTACTACTTTGAAGACAATATTGGTTTACTTGGTAAAATACCATAATACATTACGAAAACATACCTATAGAATTTTGACCCCCTTAAACCCCACTTTTATATAGTAAAACTGGGGTTTACAGGGGTATATATTATTTTTTTTATTTCTGCTCAAAACATAGATTGTGGGTACTCGTTAGAACCGCCTCGTCGAGGCGGTTCTAACGGGTACCCACAATCTATGTTTTGAGCAGATATATGAAAAATATCAGAATTTTTTACCTAAAAAATTTCATTTTTTGGTGGGAAAATTTTCAGTATATTTAAATAGGCGTGTTTTCGTAATGCGAGGTGCAACCTCTTTGACATTATCAGCGTTGTGGCATTTGGGGACATCTCCAAGTCAGCTTATGCCGTGGCCTATTTTATCTTTATTTTATTTTATTTATACAATATTTTGAGAGGGTGACACAATTAGCTGACACGCTATTCTACCTTGCGGCCCTCTATAAAAACTATGTACATGTATACAATAATCATGCACATTGTCACAAAATTCATAAAAAACAAATAATGATACGATGCTGAAGAAACAAATAGGCAGTTCTAAATCTCATAAGACGTAGTTAGCACCAGTGCATACTTTTAAAAAAGGACTAAAACATAAATACTAATGATAACCCTTCATACTTAAAAATAATGCACCAATTAAACATATCTTATACGAGCATATAAAACATCTACGTATAAGTAAAATATAGATAAAACATGTGCTGCTTACACTGGTATAGAAACATGAATAAAATGCATAGAACAATCCACACGAGTTAAAACATTTGCAATTACAGACTTCAGCCTAATAAAACAAATATCCCTGTATCTGTAAACAGCCCTGCATCTGTACTGTGGAAAAAAATCGTGTAAAGTCAAATGCCCAGTCAAGCAGGGAGCCCTTTGGTGGAGCCAATGTCCAGACTGCAAGTCCCCCTGCCAAACAGCTACATTATACCGTTTTTTTCCCTGGCACAGAGGCTAAGAGGCAATTCGATCAGGCAAAAAATCTTAAAAAATAAGTGTATATGTAAATGTGTAGGAACGTATTATGATTCTAGCCGGAAGACAATAAAAGTGTTCTAAGACATTTTTGAATGATGAAAGAGAACTTGTGGTTCTGACTTCTTGAGGTAGAGCATTCCGGAGCTGAGCAGGCAAATGATCCTTTATAAAGTGATGTTTGAGCCATTGGATTGTACAGCGTTCAAATTTCGCATGATCTTAGGTTTAATGAGTGAGTTTCAGACATCGGTGTTAGTAGATTTGTTATATACTGAAAGGAAAAAGAAACGCAGGGTAAATTTTATTCCTAAATTTCATTCAAGTTTGAAAAAGTTTGTTAAATATTTTACTATGATAACAAAACGGTACATGTATGGAACAAAAGTTCCAAATTTCATTGGTTTGTGATCAACAAGTCTCGAGTTATTGAAGTTCATTGGTAGCTACCCCCTAAATCTTGAAATCAAAATCAAACTGAAAATCAATATCGGGTGTGCCCCTCTTGCTACCGTTGCTGCCCTAATTCTCCTTTGGATAGAGTTAACCAAAGCATTGACAGTTCGCATCGGGATGTTATTCCATTCATCGATCAACGCATTCCTTAGTTGTGCGAGAGTTGCGGGGGGATTTCGGCGCTTCCTAACCCTTCTGTCCAGCTCATCCCACATGTGTTCTATTGCGGTCAAATCTGGACTGTATGGTGGCCATGCTAGTGGTGCGATGTTATTGTTTGCCAGGAAATCCTGACAAACTCGGGCAACATGTGGTCGGGCATTGTCCTGCTGCAGAATCAGATTACGTTGCACAAGCGGGACTGCAACAGGACGCAAGATCTCATCCCTATACCTTACTGCGGTCATATTGCCCGCAACAATAATCAACTGTGATTTTATCCCGTGAGCAATGCTTCCCCAGACCATAACGGAGCCACCCCCAAACCGATCCCGTTCGACAACACAGGCGTCGGCAAAGCGTTCTCCGCGACGTCGGTACACACGACGTCGACCATCTGCGCGATAGAGAGTGAACCTAGACTCGTCCGTAAAAAGAACTCGTCTCCACTGCCTCATCGGAAATAGCCTGGGCGCATGCGCCGTCAGCCACGCCATACGACGCAACCTACGTGCCTGGGTCAGAGGCAGACCAACGTATGGACGACGAGCTCGAAGACCAATCTCACGCAATCGACTTCCAACAGTCTTCGGAGAAATTTGTCGATTATGCGTGCCTACTGTATTAAGGGCAGTTTCGGTAGCAGTGAGATGACGATTCCGCAAATGTGCCAGACGGATTGTCCTGTCTTGACGTCGCGACGTCACGCGTGGACGCCCAGACCGCGGTCGGTCTGCTAAATGCCCTGTCTCCCTTAAACGTCTAACAAGGCGTTCATTTGTTGAGACCTTAACCCCAAAATGATTGGCAACTTGCTGTTGCCTCTGACCCTGCATCAGCAACGCAATTGTCCTACCCCTCTGAACATTAGTCAATCGTACCATGATTGAAAAAAAAAGTTCAAAGTAGCGTAAAAATGAAAAGAAAAATCGGTAAAAGAATCGAAGAGCGTTGTGTATCGTTGAAGTGTACAAAATGGTGTGAGGAAATCTTGTGCTGAAGGTTTAAACATGCTTGCTTTGCACGAAATTTTGGCTTTCCGTATTGTCCGTGCAATGCACTGTGTAGTGCACGGTTGAATGATTTCACTTAATGGGTAGATAGCACATCGACCAAAGACTCGTATACCCGTGGTTCACATTCACAGGACAATCTGTAAAAGTGTATGGCTATAGTAAACACCGTAAAAAATGGTTAAAATAAGAGGGAAAAAAACTCTACCTTGCGTTTCTTTTTCCTTTCAGTATATACTCAGGGGTCATGTTATTAAGAGCCCTATATGTAAACACTGCTTTGTTGTATTTTACTCTACTTTCAACAGAAAGCCAGTTTAGGTCTTTGAACATGAGGGAGGGTGAAGTATTAAAGTCTGCTTTAAGTATGATTCGGGCAGCTCGTTTTTGCAATTTCCTGTTCGGGAGATGTCGTTTGAAGAATTTCAAGATGGTGGCCATCTTTGATATAAGGACAGAACGATTTTGAAATTCTTGAAATTCATGAAATGGCATTTCCTCCCAAACCAAAAGTCGGATTTAGCTTATACTTGATGGGAGGCGTCAGTGTGGCATAGAGATTTAGTATTGTTAAAATCGTTCTGTCCTAATATCAAATATGGCCACCATGGTGGTCATCTTGATATTCTTCAAACGACATCTCCCGAACAGAAAAAAGGAATGAGCTGAAACTTTATAGGAGGGATTGGTGCAGCATGGAGGGTCAAAATTGCTAAAATCGTTCCGTCTTGATATCCAAGATGGCCACATGGCGGTCATCTTGAAATTGTTCAAAATTGACATCTCCTCCTAAATAGAAAGTTGGATTGAGACGAAACTTCATAGAGGAGATTGGGGCAACATGGAGATTCAGAAATGCTAAAATTGTTTCGTCCTGATATCCAAGATGGCGACTTATTTGCTACGTAACCGAAAGTCTGACTGAGTCGAAACTTTGTGTGAGGCATTAGAGCAACACGGAGAGTCAGAATTGTTAAATTCCTTCTGTTCCGATATCCAAGATCTTGAAATTATTAAAAGAAAACACAACTCCTCTTAAACCGGAAGACGATTTTAGTCGAAACTACATAGGAGGCATCGGGGCAGTATTGAGATTCAGAATTTCTAAAATATTGTCGCAGTCCATATCCAAAATGGCAGCAAAGGCCGCCATCTTGGAATGTTTTAAGAGACATCTCCTCCCGAACTGACAGTTTGGCTGAAATATGCTTGGAAAACGTAAATCGGATTGAGCTGGAACTTGATGGGGACATTTGGGGACATGAAGATTCGGAGTAGCTAAAATCGTTCCGTTACAATATCAAATAATCGAGGACAGGGAAAAAGTCCCTCTTGCAGTATCTGTGCACTTAACCCTCCACTCTGCACCGACATCATCTCCTCCTGATTCCTGTCGGATTGATCTGTTGAGAAACTTAAGAGGCAGCATCAAGGGAACATGATATTATGATCAGCCTAATCCAGTTGAGCGATTTCTGGCCCACTTGGGCCTCTAGTTAGGGATATGCAGTGTGGTGGGGTATCATGCAATGTTTACGAGGCTTTTCTTTATGAACTTATACTGTTTCATCAATTTAGGCATTTTTATTTAGGAAACGATTCGGTAAAAGATAATTTAGAGCAAACTCAGCCCTCTTTTAGGACAAAAATATTCAAACAACACAAATGCTTGAATTTCAAGCTGTTATGACAGAAATTAAAAGAAGCGAGTACAAAAACTCAGCAATGATTGCAATGCTTTTTAATGGATAAGGAAAACAATACTTTACGGATCAGGTTTTGAGGATCAAACGTTTGCTTCCACATCTTCTTAGCTTAGAGAAAAACAAACAACAACGAAAACATGAGCCTTATTTACATAATGTAGACACACTAAATGGTGGCACATTTCATGTGTGGAGGATATTATTGCCATATCTAAGGTCAGAAGATCAGTTGGCTACTTTTTCCGCTAAAAGAAAATTTCTCCGAACAAAAAGCTTTAATATTACTCGTACAACTTTACACTTGCGTATGGATATGCATAAGTCAATCATTCTAAAAGCGGCATGCAAACGTTAAAGCCTTATGCGAGCAAAACGACCAAATATATATATATATATATATATATATATATATATATATATATATATATATATATCTGTGTGTGTGTGTGTGTGTGTGTGTGTGTGTGTGTGTGTGTGTGTGTGTGTGTGTGTGTGTGTGTGTGTGTGTGTGTGTGTGTGTGATTGCGCAATTTAATGTAAGAAACAGAGACAAATATGAACAGCATCATACATTAAAACGATGTGTGAGCAGTAAAAGATCAGACAAATTGTACCATTGCTGAAGCCTTGTCATATGCATTCGTGATATAAATATTCACCAGTATTCGGCGAATACTGGTGAATATTTGCGATTTACTGGTCAATTAATTGAATATTCAAATGACTCCATTCTCTCTCTCTCTCTCTATCTCTCTCTCTCTCTCTCTCTCTCTCTCTAACACACAAATACACAAATGTAAGACGATCATTAATTTATTATTATTATCATTAATGTTGGTTTTATATTATTTAAGGTTGAATCCACTTTATGGCATGGTTAACGAGGAAATTATTGCGAAATACCGCCTTAACCGAGAATGTATCTTAGAATTGCTTGAGACAATTGCCCCCGACTTACAGAGACCAACAAACCGGAACTATCCCAGCAAGCAAAACATATAGGACCCACATTGGCCCAAAATGGGTAATTATATGGGTCCTATATGGGCAACCAATAAGGGACTCATGAGGGATTTGCAATATTGTTCCATGCTGGACCCACATGAGCAAAGCCATATGGGAGCTATATGGGTCCAGTATGGGAAAAATCAACACGAGCGTAAAGTTAGCATCTGGTTCACGGTTCATTATTCACGGTTCAGGATTCAGCGTTTGGTTCAGTATTCAGAGTATTATTAAAAACGGAGTGTCTATTGCCAGACATCTGTCAATAGCAAAAACTCGGGAAAATGCTACTGCCAGACGTCTGTCAATAGCAGAAACTCGGGGAAAATGCAGTCGGATTCACGTCCGATTGGAGATCAAGTGGACCGGCTTCGATCCTCCGGTCCGGCACATCTTTCCGTGGGAAAACAATCCTCCTACCGCTGATTCAAGTAGGGCAGCTGTCGGTAGCTGGCGGAAAAATGGAGCTGAGTACTAGTTAACGGCTTAGAAGGTCTAAGCTTGTCCAAAACAATTGTGATTAGTGTCACCAGCCGCCTCTAAAACGACTTAAAATGTGTTGACGGGGGTGTAAAACCTCATTACAAACAAAAGAATTAAAAAATAATCTTTTGAGAAAATTCTGAACACTATTTGCTTTGCCTTCTTGTAACTGTTCTTTCATGAAAATTAACAACCACCAAAGACTGTTTTGTTTATTTTGCATTAATCATAACTACTACTACTATTACTACAACACAGCCTCTTTATAACACAATTGTTGGGTCCAAAGCATAAACTTTGTTAGTTAAACAACTGTGTTATACCTAAACAAAAATGTATAGATTGTATAGAAAAATGGTCATTTTTTATATAATCTATACATTTTTGATTGGATGGTTCTTGATCCTAAAGAATAACCATGTCTGAGTCTGTTATATTCCTGCAGTACTACTCAGGGCCCTGAGTGAGTACAAGTTTCTTGGTCATCCTCTCTGGAGGATGTCTGACGGGAAGGATCATGTTCGCGTTGAACTGACCTTTCACAAGACGCTACCGACGCTACCAGTCTACAAGAGGATGGGGCGAAAGCAGGTGGCAGCCTGCACCCTCTGCTGGCGAGTGGCCCACAGCTGCTAGGCAACCACCACCTACGACCAGATCGACGCCTACAGCACGCAGAGAACGGACAGCACCGGAGAAGGAGACCTCACCGCCAGCACCACAGACACTGGAGATCAACACACCAGATAACATCACAGTAACAAGGCCATCAAAGACAGCACAGCTCACGCCATCTCCATACATCCAGAACCAGCTACACCGGCTCCTTCTCCAGAGACTCCACGTGCTAAGAGACCTAGAACAAAGTCGCCGAAGTACACAACTAAACAGCCGACACAGTATTTCCATGTCAACATAGAGAACGAATATCCTCTACACGAGAAATACGACCTCCAGGACGTCTACGCCACCACCTACAAGGTCATCCTTTAAGCCACAAGACAGCCCAGGAAGACAAAGAACTCAACATAGATTTTCCAGTATTTTTCGTCTACCACAAAGACAACAAGCACTGGCTACAGATCAAGGGGCGTACTAGCACGTTTTATGATGACCCGTGGTACACCAACATCGAGATGCTGATTGGGGCGACCGGCGTACAACAGACCAACACTTCGTATTGGTACGACGTCCTGGATAAATCCTGTCGAGATCCCTTAGGGGAAGTTGGAGGACTGCTACTTCGGCTCGTGCGCCAAGTTACCTTGGCATGACTTACTCTAAGTAGGTCAACTTGCAGCACGCGGACGAGTGAGGACACCCAACAGGTCCTAGGGTGAGGACACCCTCTCGGCTCCTGAGTGAGGACACTCTCTCTGCTCCTGGGTGAGGACACCCTCTCCTCGTCTTTTGGGTGAGGACACCCACTCGGCTTCTGGGTGAGGACACCCACCTTGCACCTTTCCGGCGCCCGATCGACTGACATGTGGCTAGTGTCTGAAACTCACACGACTCGAGCTGAGCGCCTAATGCATTATGCAGTCGGAATTGTCACGCATTAGGTACGAGATTAAAAGCTCAAACTTTTCGGCCGACAGTCAAAATTCTGCAACTTACAGGCTGGGCTACTACTCTCGCACGAGGTCTGACACGCCCGCACCGTGTCTGGACGTGCACGCACTCCATGCCTGGGCGAGATGACCTAGTTATGAATTATAACTAGGCAACGTTTCAAGTCAAGCCAGTAGTCCAGTAAAACTAATCCAGATTTATCTGGCGCTGCCTCTATGTGACTCGGTTGCCTGGTAGCGTTAAAAATCTGATCTGAACTGAACTGAATTATACTTTCTTTGAAGTCGGCTTTTGAAAAGTGGTACGTCCATGGAACGCCGAGTGCGGAAGGCACGAGTGGTTGGGGAGAGTACGAGAGAGGGGATTTCCCCTTCTCGTAAGGGGGTGGGGGTCGGGAAATTCAAGATGCCTCTAGTAGCGATTCTTATGCATTTTGAGACCATTTTTGCTTGCGAAATCCAATCAATTTTATGAGTATTTGCTATACTTCTAACACTTATCCGAGCTTTTTAAGACCCCCTCCCCCACTCACAACTACTTCGACCCCTCGATGGGTCTCATCAGGTGATGGCATTAAACGTTACAGTTACTGAAAGCAACAGTTAATCCTGATACAGATATCCCTACTATAGTTGTTTATTTTTTGTTTGTTTTTCCTTTTTTTTTTTCTTTTTTTTTTCGTTCTATTTTCTCCTTTTTATTTTCATTTTTTTTTTTTATTCATTTTTTTTTTTTTTTTTTTTTTTTTTTTTTTAGACAGAGAATATATACATACAAGCCGGGGCACATCAATTCCTACAACTTATTCGCATCCGCGCAGTCTGATCAGAGTCTTCACTGAGCGTATGAAGAAGATATGGGTCTTTAGCTTTCCATAGAGCGTTATATAGTCCAATGAATTTTTTGTGTGCCACAAGACCGTCATCAACATGTCTAAGTACTGACAGGCACAACCCCCCCCCCCCCCCCCCCAAAAATCTCATTTTAAACTTCAGCACAGGTGTACTTTTCATTTTTGCGTTTTGGCCAGTCAAGCATACGCGACTTCGCCGCGAAGCATCAACAACTGAGTATAGTTCCCATTGGTTTCGTCACCGTCGCCACGAATTGCTAAGTCCTTGATGACTTTAGAAACGCAGGATCTTTAGCAAGCTATTTTCAGCGTGCTTTGTCGACAATGTTTCACTATAAAAAGAGGGGTAAGTTCATCTATGTGACTCAGTTGCCTGGTAGCGTTAAAAATCCGAATAGAAGACAGTGCCATTCTGTCTCGTAATCTCAAGGAGGTAACATCTCCAGTCAACCAGCAGAATTACCATGTATGGTATTTCTAGTCCACTGATTGGCTAAAATAAATTCTCGCCTTTACCTGTACAGGTAAAATATTCTCTGTACTGGGAACCAGACCCCACCCCCTCCCATCTCTCCCCGGTTTGAAAATCCTGTCTTTAAGCTGATTTCGGTAGCGTACTTGGAGGCGTCATGATTTTTAAAGGCCACACTAGCGTCTTCCCAGTTCGAGAAACCATTGGTTATGAACGTTTTGTCGAGAGTATTACTATTCAGGTGGCCGTCCTTATAGGCAAGCATGCAGACACAGCAAACGCGAAGTCATTTGCTTCATCATAATGCAACCGAGTCCTGTTTGAAAACCATGGAGCCTGAAAACTTCTTTTTACGGAATTTTTCTGGCCAAATGAGCGTTGTGGAATTTTAATAGTCCTAGGTTATATATAACAGCCCCAGAAGTATACCATGCCCGTATAATTGTACTTTTTTTCTTAATTTTTATGCTGTGAAAACATCATTGATTTATGTTTTCTGATTTGTCTAAGTTGTGTAGAAGTCGGCCTCTTCATAGATTAAACAACACTTAGATGCATGAACACTTCACACGATAATCTTTTAATGAAGATTATTCCCAGATAGCATGACAACGTTGGGCCAACGTAGTATTTTGGTTAGTCACTCCGTTGGGCCAACGTTGTAAAATAATGTTGGCCCAACGTTAACTTGCTCATTGGGCCTCCGTAGGGACAACGTGTTGGCGCAACGTTGGGCCAATGTAGGACATATTTGACAAGTAACATTGAAACAACGTTATGCCAACGTACATTGTATACGTTGGCCCAACGTATACTGACATATCAGTTGTCAACTTGGACGCAAAATAATGTTTATCCGTATCAAACATGAAAATTTTGTCCGCATTAAACACTGTAATGCATTTTTTTTCAACTTTGACCGATAAAGCCATAAAATTTTAAGTCGAGAAAAAGTTAATGACAAAACAACCTCTTTATAAAAGGGTTGTTTGAGTTTTAAACAAAAACTGTGTTAGTTAAACATATGTGCTATATCCAGTCAAAAATGTATAGGTAGTTTATAAGAAAAAAAAATGACATGTCATTTTTCTATATAATCTATACATTTTAACCGTGTTATATCCAAATTTGTATTATAGTGCACTGTGGTATAAAGAGGTTACTGTTTCCATATATCTTTATCGATCGAAGTTGAATACTACTGTATATGAAAAGAATCCTACATCCAAGTTGTCAAGTGATATATCGATCAACATCTGTTTCGAAGAGATATCATAGAGTAGCTAAATATCTTTTGTCTTTGAGCCAATCTGAAAATAAAAAAGAAATTAAAAGTAATATTCTCCTCCAGTATTATTTGTTTATTATTTGTCAGTTTATATAATTATCTTTATGAATAAATGAGGTGAATGTTTGTTTGTTTGTTTTTTGTTCTTTTCTGTTTTGTGTGTGTGTGTGTGTGTGTGTGTGTGTGTGTGTGTGTGTTTGTTTTTTTTTTTTTTGTTTTTTTGTTTTTTTTTGTTTTTTTTTTGTTTTGTCTTTTTTTGTTTGTTTGTTTTTTATCATTTTTTTTTTTTTTTTTTTTTTTTTTTTTTTTTTTTTCATTTTTTATCATTTTTTTTCATTTTACAAAAAAAGTCATTTTCATTCACTTTTATTAAACATCATTGTTCAACTTACACATAAAGCTTAGCAACATAAACAAGATGTTGTCTAACAGCCAGCTATAAAGGCACTAAAAAGCAGATTCTGGTGTTTATGTTCCTGGTATTAATTATACATTGATAATGGCTAACACAAACATAACTCTCTGTGGTATTATGTTTCATTATAAATGATGTTATAACCTGCAGGTGGTGAATAGTCAAAGACAGTATCATAATTAGATTTATTGATAAGCATTTCTTATCATATTTTGTATGCGGAATTAAACTTATAAAAGAGGAAAACCTCAACTTTCATTATTTTTGCATCGCAAGAAAAAAAATATGTTTTATCAATATAAAAACTGTATTTTTTGTATTCTAAATGTAGGATTCCCAAAAAGACAAGATGGCTCTATTTTTCTTCCTTTTGAAAATTAAAGTAAAAACTACAAATATTGTAACATTTTCATTTATCTATCCTTTCGAAAATTTAATGATGTATTTTCATTATTAAATGAATCCGCGGCTTGAGTATCTTTTAAAAAGTGTGCATCACATGTCAACGTTGGGCCAACGTAGATCCAACGTTATCACATAAACAAAAAAGCATGGGGAAAATATGCATCTAAATACAAACGTTGGGCCAACGGTGGCCCAATGTTAGTGCATAAGACTTATTTTTCTCTGGAATTTGTCAAATTTGTATGACGTTGGACCAACGTTGGCGCAGTGTTTAACATATGATGCCAACAGTTAGCCAACTGTCCGACCATATTTCAATCATATTTCAACGTTGGGCCAACGTTGTCATGCTATCTGGGTTACTTTGTTGTTAAAGCAGGTGTCAGTTTGAATGTTTTCATATCGCGCGTGACTGACCCTGCAGCAGACGAATTATTGACCGTGTATTACGCTTTAATTACCGTAAAGTGATACGGCCAAAACCATATTTTCGGCCAAAAAAAGTATTCCGGCCATGATAAATATATTTAAAACGCGTTAGTGTGTCCATATGCAAAACATCAAATTAAGAATTATTTGCGCCAGCGCAAATAGTCCATATCTGGATCAATATATATAAGACATATAGCTCCTTTCCTCTTCATTACGCATCATTACTGTTTGCAGACCCTCGAAAGAGGGTTAAGAACGGTAGGTCTAATCCGCGTAATCAGGCTGATTACGCGAAATCAACTTTTCTCCGCGTAATCAACCTTTAAAAATGAAATTTCGGGGTATATAGTGGGTTTATTTTATATTTTATTAAACAAATATCTTTATACACCTAATATACACACATTTATAAAAAAAAAATATTTGGGAAGGGTGATTTTGGACAATACCTCGGGTTTGTATTGAAACTACTGCCGCGTAATCCAACTACTAGAGCTGTTCACGAAATCAGTCTGTTAGTCCGCGTAATCAACATATAAAATGCAAATTTCTGGGTATATATTTGTTTTGTTTTTTTAGTAAAAATATTCCATTTATACACCTGATATACACACATATATAAAAATGAAATAGATCTATTTAGGAAGGCTGATTTTGGCCAAAACTTCGTATGTGTATTGAAAACTACTGCCGCGTAATCAAACTTTGTTCACGAAATCAGCCTGATAGTTCGCGTAATCAACCTGTAAAAATCAAATTTCGAGGTATACAAGGGTTTATTTGGTATTTTAGTAAAAATAATATCTTTATACACCTAATATACACACATTTATAAAAATAGAATATTTAGGAAGGGTGATTTTGGAGAAAACTTCGAATGTGTACTGCCGCGTAATCAAACTTCAAGGTTGTTCACGAAATCAGCCTGATAAAAGTTGATTTTGGGAAATATGTTGGTTTATTTCGTGTTTCATGTATAGATAGATATAACTTTATAAGTCTACTGTATATGCAAAATATTCTTTGAAAAATATTTAGGGAGTTGTGGTATTGGAGAAAACTTTCAATGCGTGTTGATGCTATTGCCGCGTAATCAATATTTTTTTGTTCGCGAAATCAGTTTATAAAATCAAATTTCGGGGGATATAGGGGTTTATTTTAATTGTTATTTTAAGTAATGTATAAACTTGTTAACACCTATATATCCTGAGAAAAGTATTTAGGAAAGGTTAGTTTTCAGGACATCAGAACATTTGTTAGAACAAAATGATCGATTTCCATTAGGTTGCATTATTATCAGCTGTTCGTTTAGCAAAATCAACAAAGACGAAACAGACCATCTTTTACAATATTAACAATACATCCAATAGTGTACAGAGTTTTATTACATCAGAGTAAATTTGGAATTTGATCACAGTATTGTAAGTGTCCTATTCGCCGAATCCGTAAATCTGTAAATTCAATGTTTCAAATTTTAGCAACATTTTTTCAACATTTTTAGTCAATACAAAGCTATGCGATGAATGTCAATATGTTTTATTCCTACACAAAAACATTGATTGTGGGTACACGTTCAAACCGCATCGATGAGTCGATGAGGCGGAAGAACAAGTATCCACAATCTATGTTTTAAACCTGAAAGAAAGAAAGAAAGAAGAAAGAGCCTTTAAATAAATCATTATTGACATTTGTCCGGGACACGTGATCGTTGATCTAGTACAGGTATTAAAGATAGCCAATAATCCTTTAATTAAATCATTATTGATAAGGGCCCGAGACACGTGATTGATAATTGGTCGACCGACTTTAATCTCAACAGGTAATAATCCGGCAATTACTGATGGCGCGTGACCGTTAATTGGATTAACTGGAGTGTTTATTCTTTGAAATGATGTTGCTTCAGAAAATAACAACTTTGATCTCCCACAGTAAAGAAGACAATTACTCGTAATTCCGCCTTTAATTTGTCTTGAAGTTTCAACTTCAGAGAGTGGTCAACAATTTTGAGCATAATTAAGTTCTGTTCAAAATGACCATAAAGGAAAATGCCGCCAAACTTTATATGTATAAAACAGGCCGTATAAAACACGTCTTTTAACAAATCTGCTTTACTTATGATTTTGTCATAGTTCTTATCGCATCGTATATTGGTTATATTGCTGAAAGGATTTTGTGTATTTGTGTTAGTTTGTGTAATGTGTTTTTATTTTCATTTTGTTTGAAAAGACAGTGACTTTTCTGTTGATTTTTGAAAGACAGTGACTTTTCTTCTGATTCTTGAAAGACAGTGACTTTCATTTTTAGTTTTAGTGTGTTTAAACTCTGTGTGTGTTAATTCGAAAACAAACTTTGTGTGTGTTTATTCGAAAACATGTCGGATTCTTTTCCCTGTTCCGTTTGCCAGGACCAGAGTGATGACCACTGTATCCAGTGTGATGTAAGTAGAACGCATTAGGAAAACGTGCTTTACCCCCTCGAACCCACTTTTATATATTAAAACTGGGGTTGCAGGGTTCTTTATTTCTACTCTAAAAGCCCGTTCAAATACAAATGAATATTCTGAGTAGGCTGATTTCCCGGCTGATTTCGCCAGTGAAACCAGCAAAATCAATCCCCATTAGCTGATTTGGGCCAAAATAAACACCCCAAAAACATTTTTTGGTATGAATTATTTTCTTAATTATGTATAAACATATTTTCAATCATACAGTAACGAAAAGTTATGTATATACCTCATAAATTGAATTTTATTGGCTGATTTCGTCAGATAAAGTTGATTACGCGAAATCAGCCTGATTACGCGGAATAGACTCACCCGGGTTAAGAATTATATGGAGATGGATACCCTCCATTTCTGGTCACTCTACGCTCTCTATGCAAAATTGCTACAGTTCGTCTCTTCGTCTATTAGTAGTCCCCTGTTTCCTTATACCGTAAAGCGTTTTCTTCACGCAGAGCTTTGTTGACGTTGGAGAAATTTGAGGCTTAGAAATGGCTGATTGGAGGCGAAGTGGCAATGGTAAATAATAGATTCTGATTTTTACTTATAAAAGTCATCAACATTTACTATTTTCCGAGCGCCTGTGACGAATAATGCGTAAATTCTCCTGTCTGCATACTAACTAAACTTTCCAAAATTGATCTTCATCAATCAGAGGCTTTTTAATTTGTATCAATTCATTTACTCGGCTTAGTACTCAGTAGTTGACTAGTTGTTAATAGTCACAGTGTCCTCATGATGATGTTGTATCACCACGTTAATATGAAAATAGGCTTAGCCTAAATGCTAGCATAGCACAGACCTGTCTGTCTCTTCAAAAGTCCTTTACAGCATCATTAACATAAAAATATTGGCAGTTGTCAGCCACTGGCAAATGACAACACTTAGTACATTTTATGCAGCTTAAATGTCTACATAAAAATGTATATTATGCAAAGGTGTGTGTGTGTGTGATCTTTCACCAGAATTCAACTAAAAAGGAAGAACCATTTATAATAAAATACAGTATGATTGCATGATATTTTTAAATCATTTTGATTTGTGGGAAAATGTAGACAGAATTAAAGGCAAGAAAAAAAAAAGAGAAAATATTTGTTTTGTGAATCAATGTTGGATTTCTATGTAATTTTTTAATCATATTAATCACCGTTAATTGTTTACACAATAAATGGTGAGGTGAAAACACCTGCTCTAAGCAAACAGCTTTAATAATCTTGTTAGTACATTTACCGGTTTTAAATAGTGTATTAAATTGGTCGGTTGATCCTTTGACATTGTCGGTGAACAATGGCCTTAAAAGGTAAAAATGTAATAAAGGGTTATCAAAGTTTTCTAAAGTGGAAAAATGTTTTTTTTTGAGTCTTGCATCTCAGAAAGAAGTAGATGGCCATGGCCATGCTATTTCTTGTAACATGTATGACTATGAGCGATGGCAGCATAAGCTTTATGGGAGGCATTTATTTATTTATTTATTGTATTGTAGACTGCATTCTGTGGCATCTGATCTGGGTCTTCTCTGTTTGCCAATGCCCCTTTTATGGGAGCCATGCTTAGCACTGGGTTAATGTTCCTTATAAATGTGCCTCATCTCTGGACTGTCTTTTAAAGATGATTTATTAAAAATGAGGATGTGGCCATCATGTGGGTGGAGGGCAAGAGCTTGCTTCTGTGTGGCAAGGGTGCTGCCAGCATTCCAACAGATGACCTTATCCTCCCAATTAGGTGCAGCAGAATTCATCACTCATTGACTTTTCATAACCCTGCTGCAAGAACTGACATTTACAAGGCCTCATTCTTCCCTCAAACAATTAGAGATTGAAGTGCCCTTCCAGATTCGATTATTTCTTCTGATGAAGGTGCAGAGGATGGTGTAGCTAGGTTTACTTCTTTGTTGAGAGGTAGGGACTAATTTCATATATCTTAGGTCCTGGTGAATGAATGTCATTAGATGTATCACCAGTAAAAATTCTGATTCTGATTTCTATAAGACTTGCCAAAATAACATCCTGTTGGAGCTCTAGTCCAGGTCTTTGGTAGTCTCTATACGGTTGTCCAACAGTGGCTGATAATGTTAAACCCACTAACTCTCGATCTTGAATCCCAACATTTTACCACTGCCCCACAGCACTCCACAGAAAAGTATAGTTGTGCGATGTAATGTAATGGATGAGGTATATAGATCATTTATACAGCCTTGCTGTAGAAGCTGGCTTTTATAGCGACATGGGTAGAGTGACTTGCTCTTTTTTTTGTCTTGAAGTTAAGCAAGGTACATGTATATTGTGGATGGTATCTGGATTGGCGACTGCGATGCTTGACTTTGAGGAAGACCCAGCAAATGTATTTAAATGTACAGTGATGTCACTGAAACAGTTCAGAAGAATGACGTTATGACAAGGATGCCCAAATGTAGTAGTGATATGTATATGAAACACTTGTACTGTCTTGTGGCTTACAAGCGAACTTTTTTTTTTTTTTATAGTTTTATTCAGTTCAAATTCTTCATAACATGTGATATACACAAAACATATTTTTTTTAGAGAAAAAAAAATAAAAAGAAAACAAGATGTAAGCAAATATTCAGGTTTAGGAAGATCAAAATAGTATGACTCACACAACCTGGCTTGTATTTATGTCGTGTCTTATCAAATGGCAATTGCCCCACAGTCTCCCAACAAATTGAATAAGCGAACAGTGAAGACCCCAATCGAACTACTCCCACAGAAGCCGTCTTTTCAGGGTATTCACTCCTTGCCATTCCTTTAATCATTTCAAGAAGCAACTACATAGAGCATTGTATCAGCAAGTTCATAATGAAAAAAAGAATTTCGAGACCTCAGGACAACTACCGTGATCTTTTTATTAAGTACATGTATAAAAATACCTAATTGCATAGTGGTAAAGGGTCGGACTGGACTACCTGCTGGCATTCTTTTTCAAAAAGTTATATAAAAATATATCAATATATTACCCTCTCACTTACCAGGGGCTTAATTTAACTAACTTTTTATTTTTAAACTGTGAACAGGCGTTCTCCTAAATTGCATTTTGGTTTTCAAAATAGTTATTTATAGGTAACCATTTTTTAAAAATTGGTCGAGTCTACCATAAATAGAAGCAATATATTTCTCACTTCGTGAGGTTTGATTGTTTGATCCAAGGCAGCAGAAAAGTTGATTAGAATTTTTCACCTGTAAAATCTGGCACCCATTATAAATAACCCTGTTTAATGGGCTTGGTGGCCTGACAGGCTTTGTGGCCTAGTAGTGAGTGGCTGCTCAAATTGAGATTCGGGAATGGATCTAAAAATGGAGCGGGGAATATGTAGTAGTAATAGGCATATGAAACACTTGCACTTCAACATGACATTGATGGGCTTGGCACATCAGATTTAGTAGTCCTGAAGCAGCATTTGCTTGCTAAATTCAAGTGTCCTTCAGCCAGAATGGGTATCATTCTGCAAATCCAGCTTCCTCCCAGCTACTTTTAGAGATTGGAATGCACTTCCAGCTTCCACAATGACCTGTGCTGAAACTTCTGTATACAGTATAAGGTTGGTAGGGTGGTAGTAAGGATCTGCAGTGGGGAAAGGGGGCATTTGAAATTTCTTGTTTCTGCATTGTCATTCACTTTTTCCTTTATCCTGCTCTGTTTCTCTCTGAAGTCTCCTCTACTATCTCTTCTTTCACTTCTCTCCCTTTCTCTGAGAGATAACACAAATTTACCGCGCTCGACATGACCCCATTGGGTTGACTGGGCCGTAAAACCTCAACACAAACAAATAACACAAATTTAATGTTATATAACCTAAAAATAGACTGTCTTTCATTGGCTGAGAGCTGTTTTCAGCCCAGTGAATATATCTGATGTGCACCAGCTTGCCTGCGCCATCCACTGAATATTATTTTCTAAAATTAGATACCAGCTTTTATTGACGTCACCAGTAGTGATGCCGACATCATTATATTAATGGAGTCTGGTGTTAACTGTTATGCCTCAGTTATCAAAAGAAAAGACAAACTATATAATAAAAAATTATCTACTATTGCGGTATTGGATATGATGTTGATATCCACCACTGAATACCAGTATTGGCCTCAGCTATCACCTCGGTCAGTATTGGTATTCTCTGGTGGATATCACATCATATCCAATACCTAAATAGTCAATAATTGTATATTATTATATAGCTTAAAAATAGACTGTCTTTCATTGGCTAAGAGCTGTTTTCAGCCCAGTGAATATATCTGATGTTCTCTGGCTTGCCTGCCCCTTCCAGTGACTATTAGTTTCTAAAATTAGATATCAACTTTTAGTGACATCATCAGTAGTGATGCCAGTGTCTACCGTCACTTTTTATATTAATGGAGTCTGGTGTTAGCCCATATTGCCACAGTTATCAAGAGAAAACACAAACTATATAATAAAAGAATTTTTGACTATTGAGGTATTTGATATGACATTGATATCCACCATTGAATACACCTTGGATATTGCCTCTGTCAATACTGGTATACTGTAGTGGATATCATGTCATATCCAGTACCTCAAAAGTCAATAATTGTATAATAACCTACAAGGCTTTTCTGTTGACATGTCTATACACATGTGACAAGAACTCAAATAAAATTTACTTTTAAATTTATTTCATTATATCATTAACCCATTGTAGTCTGAATGAACTCTCCCACACTTTATATTGGAAGAGTCTAATTTCAATTTTAGGTATGTAAGGCTATGTGATTTAGATTTTCTGAGAGAAAAATGGTAGAACTATTTGCAAACAGTGGAGACCCTGATCAGATGCCACATTTTGCCAAATACCCTTGTTTGGGTTAATCAATGTAGTTTTGTTGTTGCTGTTTTTTCTTTGTTCTAGTGACACCGTGTGTAATTTATTTTCTAGGGAGAACAGAAGAAATGCTTGATAGTGAGAATCAGTCAAGAGTCGAAGGTTTATCCAGTAAAATATCAAGATTAAAAGGGGTGAGTTGTCTTCAGTACAACAGAAGGAATTACAATAAAAATAATGAAAACTCTGAGAGGCTGTTATAGCAGTGCTCTAGATTAAAAAAAATATATATATGTATATATATCATTTCCTCAATTACTCTGTTGACACTACGAAAAGACATTACTGGTATATTTTAACCCGTGTCCTGCTGAACCCGGATATACCCTGACTTTGAAAACAGTGTAGATCCAGATCAGTTGGCTTCTGAAGAAGCCAGCTGATCTGGATCTGCACTGTTTTTCATTCAGCATGAGACTTTATATCAGCAGTCTGGATTAAGTAATCTGACTGGCTGGCAAGTAGAAATGGGCATGGCACCTTAATTTATTCAGCATGATAAGGGTTACGGGGAATGGATATGCTTTCAGGAGACTAAATTGACTCAGTCTGATCCGGCAACATTCTTTTATGGAGAGACTTCATGAAATATTTTTCTACATTTTTTCTCTCCCTTCCGCTGATTCAAGGAGGGCAGTTGTCAGTTTCTGATGAAAGAATGCACACAAGTACTGGTTAACCACTTAGAGGACTAAGAGGTTAACCAGTACTTGTGCGCATTCTGCCCAGGAAAAGTGTGTAGGTAAACTGACTGGCTTGATATGACCTTAATAGTGTTGACTGGCCTGTTAAACTCCAAACCAACCATCTAAATTGTTTAGCTCCCCGGTTTAAAAGGGTCTACTCTAAAAGGAAAGAATTGGCTCCCGTTGTGAGCAGTTCTTTTCCTTTTAGAGTAGTCCCCTTTCCAGAAGGTAATGAGGAAAAAATTCTTTCTTTTTAGTGTGTAGACTTCTTTCCAGACGGTGCTTGATGTGCAAGGAAAACAAACTGTGCAGGAAGTCACAGATGTTCCTTCCTTGTAAAAAGTAGTGGAAAATCTACCTTTAATATGAAAGAAGACTGTCTCATGAATCAGCATAATACAATGTAATCAGTGGTCAAGTCCCATACAACCTTTAACCTTCATGGTCAGATTTTGTCCTAATGCTGTATTCTGAGACAGTATTCTCTCATTGCTATTTGGATGCAACTGTCGACAGTCTTGCTACTGTACGCTATCAAAACTTGTCACAAGCGTTTGTAAAATTGCATGCATCAGTAGTCCAGTAACTGGGTAGTTTTCAAAACTTCTGATGTTTGATGTACTGTTAGTCATTAACCCTTGTCATGCTGAATATATTAAGATGCCACACCTACTTTTAATTTTCAGCCAATCAGATTACTTGATCCAAATTGCCGATACAAATTTACATACTTAATGACAAACAGTGCAGATCCAGATCAGTTGGCTTCTTCAGAAGCCAACTGATCTGGATCTATACTGTTTGTAAAGGCAGCGCATATGCCGGAACAGGGTTGACTATTATCAGAAGCCAGCTGATCTGGATCTACTCTGTTTGCTAAGACAGGGCATGTCGTGTTCAGCAAGAGAAGGGTTAATAGTAGAATTTTACTGTATATATTCATGGACAAAATTGTCCTAGACTTATCATCAAATACTCCTCCTTAACCCTTGTCATGCTGAATAAATTAAGATGCCAAGTCCAATTTTCAGCCAATCAGGTTACTTGATCCAGATTGTTGATATAAATCCACAACTAAATGACAAACAGTGCAGATCCAGATCAGTTGGCTTCTGAGAAGCCAACTGATCTGGATCTAACTGTTTGCAAAGGCAGGGTATATCAGGGTTCAGCAGGACAAGGGTTAACAAGTTCTCTGTATGACATATGTATCCAGTATAAGTTATCCTGCACAGACACAGTCTGATCAAAGTTCCATGCAGTACATTTGGAAAGAGAGTAAACTCTTGATTAATAAGCAGGGTGTATTGACATTTCTTATTAATCATACTTTCATTTCAGCTAGCCTTAGATATTGAAACAGAAACAAAAGACTCTAACAGATACATGGATGATCACATGGTATGTCTTCTTTAGTTTTATCCTGTTGTGTTTTTATACCCACCACACAACTGGCAGAGTGTTGTGGTATCACATTGATCATCTGTCTGTATTTTCGTTTCCAGATGATAATGAGTAAATATCAGTGGACTTTCATCAAACTTGGTTGCATTGATATTGTGGAGATCTGGTTTAGATTGCTAATGAGCAAATTTTGTCAATTTTTGACAGGTATCTGCCCACATCTGTCTATACTTTTGTTTCTGGGCCATAACTTGAGTAAATATCAATAACTCTTCACCAAACGGTGTATGCATTGATATTGTGGAGACCTGGTGTGGGATGGCTAATGGGCAAATTTTGTCAATTTTTAGCTCACCTTAGCAAAGCTTAGAGTGAGCTATTGTGATCACCATCTGTCCGTAGTCAACAATTAGTTTGTTAAAACTCTAGAGGCCAGGGGTTTTACCCAATCCTGATGAAACTTGCTCAGAATCTTTTCCCCTATGAAATCTAGGTCAAGTTTGAAACTAGTTACTTGGGGTCAAAACCTAGGTCGCCAGGTCAGATCAAAGAAAAATATTGTTAACACTCTAGAGGTCACAATTTTCAAGCAATTATCATTAATCTTGCTCAAAATGTTTGTCTTGATGATTTCTAGGTCAAGTTCGAAACTGGGTCACTTGGGGTCAAAAGCTAGGATACCAGGCCAAATCAAAGGAAAACCCTGTTAACACTCCAGAGGTTACATTTTTGAAGTAATCATCATGAATACTGCTCAAAATGTTTGTCTTGATGATTTCTATGTCAAGTTCGAAACTGGGTCACAGGGTTAAAAACCAGGCCAAATCAAAGGAAAACCTTGTTACAAGCAGTCACATTTTGAAGCAATCATCATGAATCTTGCTCAAAATGTTTGTCTTGATGATTTCTAGGTCAAATTTGAAACTTGGTCACTTGGGGTCAAAAAGTAGGTCATCAGGCCAAATCAATGGATAACCTTGTTAACACTCTAGAGGTCATATTTTTGAAGCAATCGTCATGAATTTTGCTCAAAATGTTTGCTTGATGATTTCTAGGTCAAGTTCTAAACTGAGTCACTTGGAATAAAAAACTAGGTCACCGGGCCAAATCAACGAAAAACTTATTAACACTCTAGCAGTCACATTTTTGAATAAATCATCATGAATCTTGCTCAAAATGTTTGTCTAGATGATTTCTAGGTCAGTTTTGAAACTGGGTCACTTGGGGTCAAAACCTAGGTCACCGGACCAAATCAAAGGAAGGCCTTGTTAACACACTAGGGGATATATATTTGAAGCAATCATCATGAATCTTGCTAAAAAATGTTTGTCGATAATTTCTAGGTCAAGTTTGAAACTGGGTCACTTGGGGTCAAAAACTAGGTCACCAGGCCAAATCAAAGGAAAGCTTTTTTAACACTCCAGAGGTCACATTTTTTAAATAATCATCATGAATAATGCACAAAATGTTTGTTTTGATGATTTCTAGGTCTAGTTCAACTTAGAGTCAGAAACTAGATCACCAGGCCAAATCAAAGGAAAACCTTGTTGACACTCTAGAGGTCACATTTTTGAAGTGATCATCATGAATCTTGCTCAAAATGATTGTCTTGATGATTTCTGGGCGAAGTTTGGAACTGGGTCACTTATGATGTATATTTCACGTTCCAGTGACTTTCTTACGTTTTTCCATTTAGGTCAGTTTCTCAGTAACTATTGGTCCTACAGAGTGATATTTGGCACTTGTGAAGTATTAGTGTTTAGGTCAGTTTCTCAATAACTATTGCTCCTACAGCCAGTGATACTTAGCACATGCATACATCTTAGCTTGACCTTGAGTGCATTCATCCACATTTGACCATGACCTCTTTTTCATAGTCCATTAGACATGCTTTATTGTCTTACTCGTTAATATAATCATTATGAATTTTGGTCAGAATATTTGCCTTGATCATCAGCTCTAGGTCAGGTTCTCTAAGTGCTATGATACTCAGGTGAGTGTTACAGGGCCATAATGAATCTTGAATGGATACACTGTGACTGTCAGGGAAGGCAGCTCTGTCAGAATGGTTTTTGGCTCCCTTCTGCCATCTACTCTTAATGAAAAGAATTGCTCCCCTTGGCTTATGTGGATTAAAGCAAACAGGAAGTTAGAAAAATTGTCTCTCTAGAGTAGCTCCAGATAAGGTGTATTTTTTTCCAACCAAAACGTACTGATATTTTTCTTATTTTTTCACAAAAACATATGTTGTTGTACTCTTTAAAAGCACCTTGTCGAGGCCCTTCAGATAGTATCCGCTACATATGTTTTCGTTGAGAAATAAGAAAAATATTATGTGGCTACCCTGTCTTATTGGTAGCTATGCTGAAGGCAGAACTTGTTAAAATATCCTTGGAGTGTATCCAGTCTCCTTGATGTTCTGCCATTGTAGCCCTTTGCCATACTTACAAAAACATTTGAACAATCCATTTAACTACTTGATAATGGGTCTAAAATACCATTTTATATATACCACAACCTCTTTATAACACTGTTGCTGGGATCCAAAGCAAAAACCATGTTAGCTAAACAACCATGTTGTAGCCAAACAAAATGTATAGATTATATAGAAAAATGGTCATTTTTCTATATAATCTATACATTTTTGTTACTTTTTGGATCCACCTTTAAACCATCTTATAACCACAACCATCTTATGATGAACCATCTTACAAAGAGGCTCCAGTCTGTTTAACCCATTGTTGACTAAATGAACTCCCCCCATGCTATAGATTGGAAGAGTCTAATTTTGACTTTAGCTATGTGATTTAGATATTCCTAGAGAAAAATGGTATAACTAATTTCAAACAGTGGCGACCCTGATCAGACGTTGCATTCTACGGCGTCTGATCTGGGTCATCACTGTTTGCCATTTCCCCTTTTAGGGGTCTCCAGACTACAATGGGTTAAGATTGGAGAGTTTGACAGCAGTCAGGAAGTCAGGGTCTGCTGACTGGATTATTATGTAATTTATAGTTGACTTGTTATCTTGACCTCGCTTATCTCAAATAACCGCTTATCTCGAAGTGAAAATCTGGTCCCTGTTCTAACATGGAAATCTAACAACAGGTATCAAAATATTGTGGAAAAGAGGAGAAGGAGCAATTTCTCCTCTTTTCTACAATATTTTCAATATATCTCTTAACTTCAGGAGTCAAATTACATATTCATTTATTAAATGTGGTTGTTCGATTTATTGTATCCGTCAATTCCGCAAATCTGATATGTCGAAGAACGGATATCTCGAAGTATTCCAATGAGTCCCTTGGACTTTGAGATAACGAGAGTTGACTGTATATATATATATATATAATATATTTCAGACTGGAGAGTTTGAGAGCAGTCAGGGTCTTCTGACAGGATCATTAAACAGAATAAACTACATGGTGTCATCAGGAAAAGGCAATAGAAAAATGATGTGTTATATTATTGTTGGACTAGTGGCATTATTTTTCCTCTCCTACTATTTGATATCTAAAGTGACAGCTAAATAAACGTTAATGGTGTGTATGGTAAATGTCCTAAAATTTCGAATACTTTATTCTATACTTTTTATATTTTTCAGGCGTTAACAATTTGTGTTTAAGTTTTTCAGGAGGGGCATCTGTGTCCTTTGAATACATTTCTAGTTTGGTCTAAATTTTGCTTTTTATGCAGTTGTTTCTTTAAAAAATACTTACTGGAATAGCAAACAGTGTAGACCCTGATCAGGAGCAAGGCTGTCTGAGTTTGCAATGTTTGCATATGCCATTTTATCAGAAACAGTGGTGTACGAAAGTTTAGGACATTTACTGTACCTCTGGAAAGTGACACACACTGCTGTAGGAAACCTTGAACCAGGTGGATTTGCCAGGCTGACCAGCTCTTCAGAATTTTCCTGAAAATCAGGAAGTTTTCTGCTATCTCATGATAAACAAAGTTATAAGTAAGAATCCAGAATTGTTATAATTTATGCATGTTGTGACAGAAGAAAACAACTTCTAAAAAAATAATTGACTGGGAAATTGGGATTTTAGTATACCATATTTATCCCAAGTATTTGAACATGTTTAACTTCTTACCATAGTTGCTCTAAAAATATTCCTACCTATTAATGTGTCTAAAAATTGTTGTATGAGTGGCAGTGTTGACCTGGCCAGAGTCTATAGTCTGCAGCTTCTATCTCCTCGGGCTTGACTGACCCAATACTTAGGATTGTTGCAGATATTAGAATCTTTGGAAACTGCACAGCTCCAGATAATAGAGGGTATCCACATATTGTTTTTTTTCTTATTTCTCCATGAAAACCTACTGTAGTCGACCTAATTACCACACATGCTAATATTAGCACACAGTCGAGCAGTTTAGTACTTTTATATACTTCTTTAGCATTTGAATTGCTTTGACAAGTTGAGGCAATTCAAGAGTACCCATAACAAAAGCTTTTATGAAGAAAACCAGAAGATAATATTGCCAAGCATCATTAAATACACTCTTTGTGAAGTCCTCCACTGATCAGTTTGCGCTTATTAGGTGAATATTTTACTACAAATTTGTTCAGTAGTTTTGAAAGATCTAAGCGCACATTGCGTTAATTAGGTTAAATTCGGTATGTGTTTTTTTTGTTGTTGTTTTTTTTCAGTTGAAAAAAAACAACAACACTTTATCATGAGCTATGGAGAGGGAGAAATAGGATAAACATCAATACTGCATTTACCCCATGTACTGCGGCTGACAGGCAAGAGCAAGCAGTGTAGACCCCGATCAGAGTGTGCAGTATTTGTCACTCATTTAGCAATTCTTTGACACATCTGCAAGTAGTAGAATGGACTATTCCAATTTGTAGGACTAGCATGGAAGAAGTTAAAGTGTCCAGGGCCCAGTTGTTCAAAGCAAACAACGTTGTTAGTTAACGATTCGTTAAACTTTACATCGAGTGATACGCAAATATGCTGAAATGTTTTGCTGAAAAAAATGTGAGTAGCTTTTGCAATGCAAAAGGTACTCACATTTTTTCAGCAAAAAATATCAGAATATTGTGTATTGAATCCGCTAAAACAGTTGACAAAATGACCCTTAACGGGCTTGTTAAGCTAACGACGCTTTAAACAATTGGGCCCAGATATTCAGGGTAAATATGATACAGTAAACCCTGTGTAAGACAGCCACCTTCGAGACTGACTTTAAATAGTGGTTGATGTGGAAAAAGTTGTCTGTCTTATAAAGTACATGTCATGTAATTTTGCTAGCAAAATTACATGACATGTACCTTTATAAGACAACCACCTTTCCACATCAACCACTAAGGTCAATTTCAGAGGTGGCTATCTTACACAGGTTTTACTGTACATTTTTAATTGAGCTAAAGCTCCTTACCTAATGTATAAAGGTTGGTTACTTTGGCCTGTGCTTCTGTACATGCAGGGTGCAATGAATCTGATGCTTTGTAGTCAGTTATTTTAGAATTTTTGAAAATGAATATGTTGTAATTCCAGATTTCATAAATGTGCTAGTACAAGATGTGTAACACATTCTCAGTTTCCATGGACAGCTTGTTGTACTTTGAAATATTTTCTTAAACAACAGATGCAACTGGTTGGCTGAGTAGTTAAAACTCTCAACTGTGGATCATGAGACCAAGTGTTTAAATCTGCTGCAGGTGGGATTCAGCTTAGACTGTATGGGGCTTCATTGCAGCGAGCTGTTCATTATCACCTGTTACATGTATCTCAGTATGCCTTAATGTTGAAAGGTATGTAAAACACCAGATCATGTTATCAGTTCTAAATATCTAAAAATACTAATATTTTTCTTATTTCTGCATAAAAACATATGATGTGGTACTCATTAGAAGTGCCTCACAGAGGCACTTCTAATGAGTACCAACAACATATGTTTTCATGGAGAAATAAGAAAAATATTGTGTGGATACTTCTCTTATCTGGAGTTATGATTCCATATATGAACAATAAAGGCCCTGGTCAAACACCACAAGATCTGGGCCTTCATCTTTATGCCATAAGCATAGCTCCATATATCGCCTTTTTTTTCAAACAAAAGCTAATAATATATTTCTTATATCTCCATGAAAACATATGTTGTGGGTACTCAGTAGAAGTGCCTCATTGAAGAACCTCTTTGTGATTTCTCCAAAAACATATGTTTTGGTATCATCAGAGGTGCCACATTAAGGCACTTTTCATGAGTTCTCACAACATTTTTTTTTTTTTTTTTTTTATGGAGAAATAAGAAAAGTATTATTAGTTTTTGTTTGAAAAAAAAAAACAAAAAAAAAAAAAACAAAAAAAAAAAAAAAAAACAAGAAAAAACAAAAACACCTTAACTGGAGATGTGCTTATGGTATGTTTGGGTAGAGTTTTCCTGCTATAGATTTTTTTGTTTAACCATAGTGATTGTGTCTGTGTGTGTATGTGTGTGTTTGTATGTAGGAAATAGGGGATAAAAGGATTATAGGGATATGATATTGTCTGTGATTATTGAAAAGTATTTATTATTATTATGTGTTCTATTTGAAATAACACCTTGAAAGTTGTTATTGGTGATTCTAATGCACTTGCGTATGTAACGCGGCGTCTGATTGGGTAGCGTCAAAAATTTGTGACGGTATATTCTGCGATATACTGTCGGAAATCCGACGTCATCACGTAACGTCGCTTCTCATTGGCTGGCACTTGGTTATACTGCAGCTCACAGCACTTGTCGTTTCGTGCAAATAGTACAATTTTTTAACAGAAAAATGAATAAATGCATTAGAATGGGGATAACTGCATTCAAATTTGTCATTTGGGGAGGTAAATCGGCGGTTTTACGGTCGCAAATTTTGTTTTACGGCTCCGCTGACGCGTCGCCGTAAAACAAAATTTCCGACCGTAAAACCGCCGATTTACCTCCCCAAATGACAAATTTGAATACAGTTATCCCCTAAAAGCGTGTTGTTTTGATGTTCATATGATATATGGGTCTCATTTTATAGTAAAGTAAGTCTAACAATGACATCTCAAAACATGTTTTGTAGAGAATTCAAACAATGCAATCTAAAAACAGAAGTCTTAATCGAGATTCTGATAGTGAGACTTCAAAACAGGGCCCAGTTGTTCAAAGCTAATGATGTAGTTAACGATTCGTTAAAATTTACATCAAGCGATACGCAAATATGCTGAAATTTTTTGCTGAAAAAATGTGAGTAGCTTTTGCAGTGCAAAAGCTACTCACATTTTTTGAGCAAAAAATATCAGAATATTGTATATTGAAACTGCAAGACCAGTTAATGAAATGACCCTTAACAAGCTCATTAAGCTAATGATGCTGTGAACAACTGGGCCCAGAAGTTTTTGTGGAGAAATTGTAACTTTGAGATATTTCAACATATATTCCATGGGAGACAATTCACATGAAATATAGAAGCCTAGTTTTTGAATAAGAAAAAAAACCTGACAAATAGCATTGGTTTGTCGTCTGATCCATTTGCTCATTGAGTGGTAATAGTTAAACCTTGTTGATGGTTATGGACCAGACAAGAAAAACAATGTCTACATGCATTTGAACAGTGTATATATTGAGATCATCCTATTTCATCAGGGTCTTTACTTTCCATTGATACATTATACAATATCCAATGATTCTGTAAGTCATAGCTCCAGGTGAGAGGTTACCCAGGTAAAAAAAAAATCTTATTTCACCTTGAATACACTTGTTATGGGTACTTATCAGAAGCACTTCAGCAATGCACTTCTAATGAGTACACGCAACATATGTTTCATGGAGAAGTCCCCAGAAGATATATTTTGTGATGAAACCAAGAAAAACCATTAATCTTTCATTTGAAAAAATTAGTGTTTTATTTGAAGCTATGGTAAGCAGACAGGGACTGTTCTGATCAGACTGTGCAGATATGTAGGCTGATCTAGACCTTCATTTTTCACTAATGCCTGAGGACACAGTTTGGCTTGACTCAGCACATGTGCTAAATGAGAAAATAAATCTTTGGGACATCAGAAAATGCTCTGACCATGATCAGTGGTGTGGTAAACAGTGCAGACCTTATGAAACTGATCAGATGTGTATGTTGGTATTAGTCTTTTTTAGACATACTTGTCAAAAGACAACTTTCTCGACCATGCTAATAAATACAGGTAAATATATCAGAGACTTGTTTTTCATAGGACAACCATTTTTTGCTCTCCCATACTAAAGTACAGGTAGAGCTTAGTAGCCTTTGAAAAACTTTAACCAAATGCCGATGGCAAGGTGACTGCTATAGCTGAGCTATAGCAGTCACCTTGCCGTCGGCATTTGGTTAAAGTTATTCAAAGACTTTGTCGCCTGAGCCTCTAGATGGAAGCAGTTCATACTTGCCCTGAGGTTAGATGCTGGTCTGAAGTTCTCTGCTGTACCATCCAATCCCACATAAATGACCTTGAGGTCAAGATCAGGGACTTAGAAAAAAAAAAATATGTAAAAGTTTTTGGTTAAAGTTTTGTGAGGTAAAACACACATCAGGCGAGCTATGCTGTCTTGCAGCAGCTCTTATTCTTATTACCTAACACATTTGGACCAAATAAAGCAAACAGTGCATTGTTGCCAGTCAGAGTACACTTTCAACACTCATTAGTCAAGCAGGCTGGTTGAAATCTTGGGAACAGTATGGCAAGTCCTTACAGTGTCAAAAAGTTTTTCAAAGTTGGGGAGCATATTGGTTTGGCCTTGTCTGTCTGCACGTTACCACTTTTAGGTGCTTATGAAACTAAAGAATTGCTGATGCAAGGAACTTGAAATTTTAAAATTAAAAATTAAGCGAACTTGTATTTTTTTTGCGTCAGACCTAGTACGGCAAAGAAATGCCCATTTTTCGACAGCATAATGCCCCTTTTTGGACTTTGCTATTGTAACAATTGGAAAACCTTGTCAACACAATATCTAGAGACCAGCTTAAGCTAGGATCCTGATAATTTGCATACTGTTTAGGGTCAATGTTTAGATCTGATTAGCTTTTGAGTGAAATTTGTAAACATTTGGCAGAATTATGCCCCATTTGACATTGCCAGTATTACAATGGGAAAGCATCGTCAACATGATATCTTGAAAACAACATGAGCTAAGATTATTATAATTTGGCATACAGTTTAGGATCAGTGTGTAGATGATCTGATTAATTTGAGCAAATTCCATAAAATATTGCTGGAGTTATGCAGACTTTATTGTTATAACAATTGGAAAATGTTATCAACACAATATCTAGAGAACCGTTTGAGCTACAAACCTGATATTTTGCATTCTGTTTAGGATCAATGTTGCAATGAACTGATAAGCTATTGAGTGAAATTCATAGAAAAATTGACAGAGTTATGCCCCTTTCAATTTTGCCTGTATCACAGTGGGAAAACTTCCCAACATGATATCTAGAAAACTGCTGGAGCTAGAATTCTGATATTTGGCATGCAGTTTAAGAATACTTTGTAGACTACCTGATTAAATTTTGAGTGAATTCTGTAAAATATTGATGGAGTTATGCAGACTTTGGTGATATAAAAACATCAAAGCCCTGTCAACACAATAGCTAGAGAACCGCTTGAGCTAGGATCCTGATATTTTGTATACTGTTCAGGATCAAGGTTTGGATGACCGAATTAACTTTTGAGCGAAATTTGTAAAAAAAAAAAAAAATTGGCAGAGTTATACCCCATTTGCCTTTGCCTGTATTACAATGGGAAAACCTTGCCAATATGATATCTAGAAAACCACGAGCTAGGATCCTGATATTTGGCATACAGTTTAGGATCAGGGTGTAAACAACCTGATTTACATTTGAGTGAATTCTGTAAAATAATGACGGAATTATACCGATTTCCGCATGTAACTATTATGACAATAGGATAACCTTGTCAACAGGATATCTGGAGAACCACCTAAGATCTTGACTTTTTATGCCCCCAACTTCTTGCAAACAAGTTGGAGGGGGGCGGGGGGTATATTGGTTTTTGTCCATCTGTCTGTCTGCATGTTATGCTTATAAGTCCTTGAGAAACTAGAGAATGGCTTATACTAGAAACCTGAAACTTTATACATGGCATGAGCATAAAAAAAAAGCGAGCCCATATTTTTTTTTCCCATCAGACCTAGTATGGCAGAGTTCTGCCCCATTTTTTACTCTATTCTATTCTTTTGCCATTAAAGCAATAGAAAAACCTTGCCAACACTATATCTACAGAACCCCTTGGGCTAGGGTTCTTATATTCGGCATATAGTCTAGGATCAGTGTAGACGACCTGATTAACTTTTGAGCCAATTCTGTAAAACATTGGGAGTTATTCCCCTTTTTTGGACTTTGCTATTACAAAAATAAGAAAACCTTGTCAAAACAATATCTAGAGAACCAATTGAGCTAGGATCCTGATATTTTGCTTGCTGTTTAGGATAAATGTTTAGATGACCGTATTAACTTTTGAGCTAAATTCATAAAAAAATGGCAGTTATGCCCCTTTAGACTTTGCCTGTATTCGAATAGGAAAACGTTAACAGGATATCTAGAAAACCGCACGAGCTAGGATTCCAATATGTGGCATACAGTTTAGGATCAGTATGTAGACCACCTGATTGAGTGTTCCATAAAATATGGACTTTGCTATTATAACAATAGGATAACCTTGTCAACATGATATCTGGAGGACCGCTTGAGCAAGGATTCAGATATCTTGCACACAGTTTAGAATCAATGTTTAGATGACTTGATTTATTTTTGAGTAAATTCCATAAAATATTGACTGTTATGCCCTTTTTTAATCCTCAGGCCGATAGGTTGGGGGAATAAAGCAATCAGCGTGGTGTCTGTCCCTCCGTAGACGCATCCTTGTGCGCTCCATAACTTTGAGACCCTTAGACATATTTTGATAATATTTGGTAAGAATGTAGAGAAGGAGCAGTAGATGTGCAGCATGCAACAGAGACAACTCTCATGTCTTTGTTATGTAGTTATCTCCCCTGAAGCCAAATTCTTGTGCAGGCCATTACTCCCATACTGTTTGAGATAATTTGATAATAATTGGTAGGGATGAAAAGGAGGACCAGTAGGCATGTCCCATGCAAGAGAGACAACTCTCACTTTATTTGTTATGTAGTTATCTCCCCTGAAGCAGAAATTGTAGACTCATCCTTGTGCGCTCCATAACTTTGATACCCTTAGATATATTTTGATAATATTTGGTAGGAATGAAGAGGAGGACCAGTAGGCATGTTGTGTACAAGAGATACAATTCTCACTTTCTTTGTTATGTAGTTATCTGCCCTGAAGCTGAAATCTTGTGCAAGCCATAACTCCCATACTGTTTGAGATAATTTGATAATATTCAGTAGGGATGAAGAGAAGGACCAGTACGCATGTCATATGCAAAAGAGAAACAACTCCCACTTTCTTCATTTTATAATTATCTCCCCTGGAGAAATCGTAGACACATCCCTGAGCACTCGATAACTTTGATACCCTTAGACATATTTTGATAATATTTGGTAGGAATGAAGAGGAGGACCAGTAGGCATGTCATGTGCAAGAGAGACAACTTTCACTATCTTAATTTGCCTGCAAGAGAGACAACTCTAACTTTATTCCTTATGTAGTTATCTCCCCTGAAGCAGAAATTGTAGACTCATCTTTGTGCGCTCCATAACTTTGAAATCCTTAGATATATTTTGATAATATTGGGTAGGACTGATGAGGAGGACCAGTAGGCATATCATGTGCAAGAGAGACAACTCACTTTCTTCATTATGTAGTTATCTCCCCTGAAGCAGAAATCACTCCCATACTGTTCAAGATAATTTGCTAATATTTGGTAGGGATAAAGAGAAGGATCAGTAGTCATGTCCTGAGCAAGAGAGACAACTCTCACTTTCTTCATTTTATAATTATCTCCCCTGAAGAAATCATTGACATCCTTGTGCGCCTCATAACTTTGATACCCTTAGACATATTTTGATAATATGTGGTAGAAATGAAGAGGAGGACCAGTAGGCATGTCATGTGCAAGAGAGACAAATCTCTCTTAGTTTTCTTATTATCTCCTCGGAAGCCGAAATCTTGTCCAGGCCATACCTCCCATACTGTTTGAGATAATTTGATAATATTTGGTAGGAATGAAAAGGAGGACCAGCAGGCCTGTCGCGTGCAAGAAAGACAACCCTCACTTTATGTGTTATATATTTATCTCCCCTGAAGCAGACATTGTAGACTCATCCGTGTGCACACCATTACTTTTATACCCTTAGACATATTTTGATAATATATAGTAAGAATGAAGAGGAGGACCAGTAGGCATGTAGCATGCAAGAGAGACAACTCTCACTTTCTTTGTTATGTAGTTATCTCCCCTGAAGCCGAAATCTTGTGCAGGCCATAAGGTTTGAGATAATTTGATAATATTTGGTAGAGATGAAGAGGACCAGTAGGCATGTTGCAAGAGAGACAACTCTCACTTTCTTCTTTCTGTAGTTATCTTTCCTGAAGCAGAAATGGTAGAGGCATCCTTGTGTTCTCTATAACTTTGATACCTTTAGACATATTTTGATAATATTTGGTAGGAATGAAGAGGAGGACCAGTAGGCATGCCATGTGCAAGTGAGACAACTCACAATATCTTCGTTATGTAGTTATCTCCCCTGAAGCTGAAATCCTGTGCAGGCCGTAACTCCCATACTGTTTGAGATAATTTAATACTATTTGGAAGGGATGAAGAGGAGGACCAGTAGGCAATTCTTGTGCAAGAGAGACAACTCTCACTCTCTTCTTTACGTAGTTATCTCTACTGAAGCAGAAATCTTGTGTAGGCCATCTCCCATACTATTTTAGATAATTTGATAAAATACGGTAGGGACATATATCAGGTCAAGTAGGAGTGTCACATGCAAGAAGGACATTTCTTGCTCTGTTCTTTTTGTAGTTATTTCCCCTGAATGAATTTCTAAGCCAAATTCTTATGCATTCCATACCTTCTTAATGGTTTGAAATGTTTTGATAATATTTGGTAGAGGCATAGATAAGTACCAGAAGGGTTGTTGTGTGCAAGAGAAGTAACTTTTACTTTCTTTGTTATGTAGTTATGTACCCTGAAACTGAAATATTGTGCAGGCTCTAATGCCCATACTTTTGAGATAATTTGATAATATTTGATACGGACATACATCAGATCAAGTAGGACAACTCTTGTTTTGTTATTTTTCTAGTTATATATCCTGAACAAATTTCTAAGCCAAATTGTTGTGTACTCCACAACTTCTTAATGGTTTGAAATATTTGGTACATGCATAGATAATGACTAGTAGGCAAGTCATGTGCAAGAGAGACAACTCTCACGTATTGTTATGTACTTTTCTCCCCTGGAGCTGAAATTTTATGCAGGCAATAACTATTATGCTGTCTGAGATAATTTGATAATATTTTGGTGGGACATATATATGGTCAAATAGAGTGTCACATGCAAGAAGGACAACTCTTGCTTTGTTCTTTTTCTTCTACACTCCACTGAATAAATTTCTAAGCCAAATTCTTGTGCACTCAGTGACTTCTTAATGGTTTGAAATATTTTGATAATATTTTTTAGAGGCATAGATAAGGACCAGTAGGCATGTTGCGTGCAAGAAGGACAACCACTCTGTGGTTGTTTTCTAGTTACCTCCTCTGAATGAATTCCTAAGCCAAATTCTTGTGTATGCAGTTTGAAATATTTTGATAATATTTGGTAGAGGCATAGATTAGGACCGGTAGGCATGTCGTGTTCAATAGTCTCACTTTCTCCCTTATGAACTTATCTCCCCTGATGCCAAAATCTTGTGCAGGCCATAACTCCCATACCGTATGAGATTGATAATTTTTGGTAGCGACATATATCAGGTCAAGTAGGCATGTCGCATGTGAGAAAGACGACTTTTTCTCTGTTGATTTTTAACCCAAATAAACATACAGCAAGTACCTTTACCTTTACAAGACATTTATTTTTGCTATCATTTCTAAATATGTACACTCACAAATTCAACGTGTTTGCAAATAGTGTTTATCCGGTACAAATAATCACATCAGAAGTCATTAATAGATGATTTTTGACAAAAAATAAAAAAACAAAATGAAAAAACATACAAAAATAAAATCATTTGCAGTACACCTATTATTGTTTTCACTGATTATTTTGGTCACATTTCATACTATCTTTGCATCTTTTTACTTTGTCCTGTTTCAATATTTCCATATTTGATTGAAATATACAACAAATTTAGAAATGGCGGTTTGGTCGGGGATATTTGCTGTTTCTGATGGCTATTTTTTCGGACGGCCATTATAGCAGTTGGAAAATCTTGCCAACACAATATCTAGAGAGCTGCGTATTTATACCTGTTTTGCTCTAGTGCACCCATTGAAATCTTGCAATCATTAACCGCTTCATGGATCCGCTGCTTAGAGATGTTCTAGTCGCTAAGGGTTTTTGGATCCAGTGGGCTGTTAGCATGCGTATACCTAAATCATTACGAAAACACGCCTATTCAAATATATTGAAAATTTTACCACCAAACAATGAAAATTTTCAGATGAAAAATTCTGATATTTTTCATATTTCTGCTCAAAACATAGATTGTGGGTACTCGATAGAACCGCCTCGATGAGGCGGTTCTAACGAGTACCCACAATCTATGTTTTAGAGCAGAAGTAAGAAAATAATGTATACCCTTGTAAACCCCAGTTTTATTATATAAAAGTGGGGTTTAAGGGGTTCAAAATTATATAGGCACGTTTTCGTGGTGTGATCATGCAAGATTGTTGAAACGCACCCGTATGAAGTGCCCAACCTATTTGCTATCTCTCACCTGAAAACGCTTATCACAAGATACAAAATTTTGCACTTTCTTGCACATTTCTCATCGGTGGCTTCTAGTGGCCATCCAAGACTGCTTTCATCTGAGGTAGTCCTAACCCGTTTGAACTCACCAACTCATGATTTAACTTGAGCACAGCATGGTGCAGGAGACCCGTACACATCGGATGGTCTGTTGTTTTCCCTTGCCTGCTCTCCTAACAAATTACAACACTGTATTCCAGTTCAGAAGAAAAGCAAGACTTCCTATCACTGGCTATATTTCACTCCGGTATCTTACCGATGGATAAATCCCCAGTAAGCATTCCTCATAAATCTATAGCGGCCCGTTATCTGCCCGTCAAGGTAGCTAACGGGCCGATAACTGCCCAATGTAGATTTATGTAGAATGCTAGCTGGGTCAACACCGATACAAGTTTTTATACATACCCAAACCATGCGTTACAATAACGTTGAAAAATCGCGACCTTGTCGGTCAGTTAGAAATCCGTTAGGTTAGTTACAAATTGACTCCCCTCGTAAATAAATAAATACTTGAACCTCCAGACTGCCATGGTGGCAAGGTGGTATAAAGTGCTTCGTTTGTGGGAGGTTGCAGATGGGCCTTCCGAATCATATGTACGACTTAAAATGCTGCTTCCTGCTCTGTCTCTTGACGTTCAATATAAAATTTATAGAACTTTGATTGATTAGCCCAGTGTCTGGAGAATGTGACTTGTTGGTAACACATGATATCTCAGCGAGGCAGCTAGGTAAAAGTGGGCACTGAGCTCCATGATCGATTCAGAGAGTCGATTTTTGTAGCCATTACCTTACAGTAATAAAACAATAAAAGATAAAACTGTATGACGTCGAGCTTTTCTCATAGTTCGTATCGTGTTACATTGTGCCGATGTCAAACTATATTTTTACTGCATATTACAAGAACTTGATTAAGGCGTGTAATGTGTGTGACACTAATTATTGACCACCCGTGTATATGATCAAAGCACTGACAGCACTGGTGGGTCGATTTTCTCTGAGTGGAGGTTGAGAAAATGGTCCTGAAACGGGGACACGATTGTTTTATTTAACCCTTCCTGTAATTTAATCAAACAGTGCAGACCTAGGTCAGACGCCACAGAACGCGGCGTCTGATCTGGGTCTGCACTGTTTACCATTGGCCCAGTCCAAGTTATACAGATAACGCTCTATCAACAGCATTCTGACGTCACAGCGACAAGAATAGTGCAGCTATAAATAACCGTTACCTGGCCTTTAATCGACTTTGTCTAACACGCGGTTTGATTACACTGGTCAATGATAATCACGTGGATAACTACATTAAGGAAATTTTGGGGTTTGTATACTATGGCTTGACTGTAAACAGTTGACCCAATAAAAACTTCAAACGACTTGTCCGAAAGAGTAAATTTAGACTGGTTGCTTTCAGATTGCATATGGAGGGTCACTAGTACAAGACCCTTCACCTTTGCAAAAGGCTTTGGAAACCAGCGCCCAAAATGGCCGACTTACACATACGGGTAACACATTGATTGATTGTGTTGGGGTTTAACGACACGTCAACCCTTGAGGGTCATTTTGTGTCGTCTCCCAGAGAAAGGGAGAAAAGAGATAGAAGAGAGAGTAGAGGAGATGAAAGAGAGGGACAGGGAAGAAAGAGGAACAGGAATGAAAGTGAAGAAACAGAAGAAATAAAAACATTCCCCCTCTACCCTTACCCACTACAAGGATAGCAGGCCTTGCCCAACTGTAAGCCAATATCAGTTGGACGCCCCGGTGATCTAAGATACACAGCACCTTCGCACCACCCGACCACCCCCGCGGGTAACACACAAGCTCAGAGCACACAAGTAGACCCGATTACATGGTTTCTTAGAAAGTGCAAGACCAAATGATAAAAACTTTATTGGGAACAGGCATCCGAGATGGTTGTCATAAACATACACGGTTTAAACTTCTAAAGTACTGAAAAATATTAGGCACAGGCATTCGAGTTGGTTGTCGTAAACATATATGGTTTGAAATTTCAAGCACTGAAACTTATAGGAAACAGGCATCCGAGTTCTTTGTCATAATCATGTATGGTTTGAAACTTTAAAAAAAAAAAAAAAAAAAAAAAAAAAAAAAAAAAAAAAACACTGAAAATTATTGGGAACAGGCATCCGAGTTGGTTGTAACTATATGGTTTAAACGTTTAAAGCACTGAAAAATATTGGGAACAAGCATCCCAGTTGGTTGTCGTAACCATATATGGTTTAAAACTTTTAAAGTACTGAAAATATTGGGAACAGGCATCCGAGTTGGTTGTCGTAACCATATATGGTTTAAACGTTTTAAAGCACTGAAAATTATTGGGAACAGGCATCCGAGTTGGTTGTCGTAACCATATATGGTTTAAACGTTTTAAAGCACTGAAAATTATTGGGAGCAGGCATCCGAGTAGGTTATCCTTTTGAACTTTAAAGCACTGAAAGCCATCACGAAAACATACCTATATAATTTTAACCCCCTTAAACCCCACTTTTATATAGTAAAACTGGGGTTTACAGGGGTATACATTATTTTTCTTATTTCTGCTCAAAACATAGATTGTGGGTACTTGTTAGAACCGCCTCGTCAAGGCGGTTCTAACGAGTACCCACAATCTATGTTTTTAAACAGAAATATGAAAAATCTCAAAGTTTTTAATCTAAATCTTTATATTTTTGGTGGTAAAATTTTCAGTATATTTGTATAGGCTTGTTTTCGTAATGGCTATTGGGAAACGGCATTCGAGTTGGTTGCCATAAACATATATGGTTTAAAAATTAAAAGCACTGAAACTTTTTTTTGGAAAAAAGCATTCGAGTTGGTTGCCATAAACATAAATGACTTAAAACTTTAAAGCACACAAAATTATCGAATTGATTGTCGTGGCCATATACGGTTTAAAACTTTACAGCGCCGCTTATTGTTTTCTTGACGTTAGACGGTCAACGTTGTCTATTCGCGTCAAATACGTTAAATAAAACAGGACCATGCATGTTCTACAGTCAAAAGTGTTGCCTGATTCCTTCAAACAATTGCGGAAGTTTGAGAGAGTCTAAATGAAACAATAGCATTTTCATCAACTCTTTATGTGTTGGTATCGAAATAGATCAGATCTAGTGCATGACTTATTGAGTAGTAAATCACAATGTGTTGGTCAGTTGTAAGAAGATAAATCACTAGCGCTACGCGATCGCGATTTGATCTCTACAACTAACCTCCAAACTGTGACTTATTACTCAACAAATCACTCCTAGTTTGATTTGTTTCTTAGACATAGCATAAATTAAGTTACAGTCCATTTTGAGTGTATAGAGATTTTTAATATTTATACATAAACAGATATCTTATTCTGCTGCCAATGTCCCCTATTTTTGCTGTACCGAGCATTTTCGGTGTGCATACAACTGCTAGGACGATGGATATAGTGTTTGGACATTGGTTTCTGGCACTTATTCGTTGTCCTGCTGTGTATCGTTAGCCTAATGCTGTAGGACCGCTGTTACAAAGTCGGTGATATATTTTATGACTTTAATGTCATGTTTTAGCAAGTGGTATCTCATTATCCTTAATAAGAATGATTCTATCATTTACCATATTTCAAATTCATAATTGTGGAAGTGAGACTATAATAAACTATTGTTCTATTTGTTTCTGTTCTTTGAGGATTTTAAAGTAAAACATGTTCAAACAACATTCCTTTGTATCAACTCAAGTTCTTAAAATTCTTTCATCAGTGCTTAGGTAAGTACTCATAAAGGGGATAAAAATTTTGCTTCTGAATGATTAAAATAATCTTGTTATCACACGGACATCCTCATAAGTATTGATCCCATCCCAGGATTCTCTCCCTTTTTACTGTATAAAGTAGCGAATTAGGAGGAATGTCTGAATTATGGCTTTAGAAAACATTTCGTTTACGGTTGTGTTTAACCCATACATGCCGAGTGGACTCTGCTACCTCAACTCTTTTGACAGGTCCTCTTCTAATAGAAGGGATGTCTATTTGTTTTTATTATTACTATGGTTTACAGAAATTCATGTATTTAATGCCAACAGTGTAGACTCTGATCAGATGCCGCATTCTGTGGCGTCTGATCTTGTTCTACGCTGTTTGCCAATGCCCCTTTTATGGGACACTAGACATAAATGGGTTAAAACAACAAAAATATAAGGAAACCTTTTTATTTATTAAACCACCCACTGTGAAGGGGTGGAGTCTAACTTTGCGCAAGCACATCAGAGGTTCTGAAGTTGATAGGTTAAAGGCTCCATATTCCTAAAACTAAGACATTTTATTATCCAAGAAATGTTTAATAAATTGATATGTGGTATTAATGCAATCATAAAATGTGGCACCTGAAAGCCTGTAAAATTTCAGTTAGTCTCTCTTTCTTGAACTGGATCAAATATGAAATGATGTTTTATCGTATCTCTGAATTAACAACAGCTATTCAGAGATACGATCAACAATCATTTCATTTTTGATCCAGTTGACTAACTGAAATTTTACATGCTGTCAGATGCCACATTTTATTATCGTATTAATACTGTATATCAATTTTTGAAACCTTTCTCGGATAAAAAAAAAAATATCTATTTTTGAAGAATATGGAGCCTTTAAACTTTAATCTGCCGATGATAAATAAAGCCATACAGCATTTACATTTTTTTTTTTTTTTTTTTTCACAGAAAATAAAATATTCCACTGATGTTGTTTTCGAAGGAGACAATATGAATGAAATGTCTTATCTTCTGTGAAAAAAAAAATATATATATATTCGATGTTTATTATTAAACATACGCTTTGCTAAAGCTGTAATGCATATACAGTACAGTCATCGGTCAAGTTAACCATTTTACCGGTCCACGGTCGTTCCAGTCCCGGTCCTCGGTCGTTCCGGTCCCGGTCCACGGTCGTTCCGGTTAATATAGCTGTATCGGTCAGTCCGTTCCAATCGCTCCATAATCATGACCGCCGTTCGGTTCCATTCCATTCAATCATGTTCGCGTTATTGTGATAATAATTTACAATAAAAAAATCATTCAAATTATTTACTTACAATTAATCTGAATTGAGTGTGAAACAAAACATTCCTAAAATCTGTCTAGCTATTATTTTGAACGATTTACTTATTGAAATATGATTTTTTTTTTCACTTAAACTTTAATTCCTAGTTTTGTTACGCGACCGCATAAAACAGGCGACTTTGTGTCACTTTTGCTATTATTATTATCATTATTTTGTTTTATGCAACGGTTTTAAAAGTTTTTGTTTTTTGTTTTTTTGTTTTTTTTTGTTGTTGTTGTTGTTGTTTTTTCATACAAACTCTTAATAGTCGCAACTACTGAATTCCAAGCATGTTTTACCTATTAATCACTGATGTTTGTTAACGACATCGCAAAAGGAATTCCATCAGGACGGTTCACCAGTGACCGATAATTCGGAACAAAAGATTGAAAATAATTTCATATTTTGTTGGTAAAAATACACATCGAAACTATCATCATGCACACACCTCATCCGTCTGGGGGATAAAAAATCAAGTATCGAAATGCATGGAATTTGCTGAGTTAATCTTACGAGAAAATACTTTAATTTTCTGTACTAAATCATTGATCAGAATGTTTACTGGTGATACGTCTAATGATATCCATTCACCAAAGTAAACATGTCTTATGAAATTCATTGATCTTGATGTAAGAATATATATAGACTCTTGATGTAAGAATATATATACACTATAGGCAGTTCTAACGAGTACCCACAATCTGTTTTGAGCAGAAATATGAAAAAAATAGAAATGTTTACCAGTAAAATATTCTGATTCTGTCAGTAGCTGACAACTGCCCTTCTTGAATCAGCGGAAGAGGGAGAACGACCACAGAAATGATTTCATGGCGTGCCATTGCCAGTCACCACGCTCTTTGCTAATGTTGCCAGCCTTGGTGGCTCAGTTGGATGCGCCGTCCGACTGAAGACCAGAAGGTCGCGGGTTTAATCCATGCTGAGGTCGGCAACATTCTTTCGTAGATCATGAAATATTTTCTACAGTCATTCTCTCCCTTCCGTTGATTCAAGAAGGGTAGTTGTCAGTTTCTGGCGAAAGAATGTGCACAATACTGGTTAATCGCTCAGAGAACTAAGCCTGCCCAGTAAATGTGTGGTAAGGTAAACTGACCACGCTCGACATGAACCCATTTGGTTGACTGGGCCATAAAACCTCAACACAAACAAACTTTGCTAATGTTGCTAATAGCATGATGGAGAGACAGACTTGCTCTTCTACATCCTTACCATGAGGGGAGGTCATATAGCAAGTTTGGTTCGATTCTGCCCAACGATTTAGATGATAGCCTGTTGGACGGACGCCAGACGGACGGAAAAAAAGTGTTGCTTGCGCACACCCTTACCATGAGGGTAAGTAATGTAGCAATATTGGTTGAATTCTGCTCTGTGGTTTAGGAGATAGGATGAAGAATAGATGGACGGATGACTGACACACCAAAAAATAATGTTGCTCTTGCACATCCCTGTGGTTCAGGAGATAGGGTGAAGAATAGATGGACGGATGACCGACACACCAAAAAATAATGTTGCTCTTGCACATCTTTACAATGAGGGAAAGTGATGTAGCAAGTTTGGTTGAGTTCCGACCAGTGGTTTAGGAGCCCTGGAGGAGATAACATGACAGACAGATGAAAGGATGCAAAGCCATGGCGGCTATCTTGCATTTCCAAATGAAACTATTTTAGCTATTTTTGATCTACAAGTCACCCTGATGACTCCTACAAAGTTTCAAGTCAATTGGCTTTTAGGTCAGGCGAAGAAGCAAAAATTTATTTTCAAGATGGCCACTATGGCGGCCGTCTTGATTTCTAATAGGATAAGTTTTAGTTATTTTTTTATCTACGAGTCACCTTTATGCTTCCCACCAAATTTCGAAAAAATTGGTCTATCAGTTCAGGAGAAGCAAAAATAGATTTTGAAAATGGCTGCCATGGCGGCCATCTTGGATATACAATCGGAGGGATTTTAGCTACTTTTGATCTACAAGTCACCCCGATGCATCCTACCAAGTTTTGAATCAATTGGCTTTTAGGTTCAGGAGAAGTGTAAAATGGATTATCCAGATGGCCGCCATGGTGGCCATCTTGCATATCCTTTTGGAGTGATTTTAGCTATTTTTGATCTACAAGTCACCCCGATGCTTCTTACCAAGTTTCGAGTCAGTTTGCCCTTCGATTCAGGAGAAGAAGCGAAAAGTAGATTTTCAAGATTACCGCTATGCGGCCATCTTGGATTCCAATCGGAACTTTTTTTTAGCTATTTTTGATCTACAAGTCACCCCGATGCTTCCTACCAAGTTTCGAGTCAATTGGCCTTTAGGTTCAGGAGTAGAAGCAAATAATAGATTTTCGAGATGGCAGCAATCTTGGATTTCTTATCGGAATAATTGCTATTTTTGATCTACAAGTCATCTCGATGCTTCCTACAAGGTTTCCAGTCAATTGGCCTTTTGGTTCAGGAGAAGAAGCGAAAAATATATTCTCAAAATGGCCACCGTGGTGGCCATCTCGCATTTCCAAACAGAACGATTTTAGCTCACTTTTATCTATAAGTCATCCGGATGCTTCCTACCAAGTTTCAAATCAATTGACCTTTCGTTTCAGGAGAAGAAGAGAAAAATAGATTTTCAATATGGCTGCCATGGTGGCCATCTTGGATATCCTTTTGGAATGATTTTAGCTATTTTTGCAAGTCACTCCAATGCTTCCTACCAAGTTTGGAATCAATTGGCCTTTCAGTTCAGAAGAAGCGATTAAAAGATTTTCAAAATGGCCACCATGGCAGCCATCTTGGATTTCCGATCGGAACTATTTTAGCTATTTTTGATCTACAAGTCACCCCGATGCATCCTACCAAGTTTTTAGTCTATTGACCATTAGGTTCAGGAGAAGAAGCAAAAAATAGATTTTCAAGATGGCCTCCACGGCGGCCATCTTGGATTTTCTATCAGAATGATTTTAGCTATTTTTGATCTAGAAGTCACTCCAATGCTTCCTACCATTACCAAGTTTGGAGTCAGTTGGCCTTCTGGTTCAAGAGAAGAAGCTAAAAAAAGATTTTCAAGATGGCTGCCATGGAGGCCATCTTGGATTTCTGACTGGAATGATTTTAGCTATTTATCATCTTAAAGTCATCCCCTATGCTTCCTACTACGTTTCGAGTTAATTGGCCTTTTGGTTCAGGAGAAGCGAAAAACAGATTTTCAAGATGGCCGCCATCTTGAATGTCAGATCAGAATGATTTTAGCTATTTTTGATCTATAAGTCACCCCGATGTGTCCTACCATTTCAAGTCCACTGGCCCAGGGGTGTAGGAGGAGTAGGCTTTTGAAACAATTGTTGAAGGTGAATGACGAGCGACAGACGAAGTACGACGGACATTGACTGATCACAACAGCTCACCTTGAGCACTGTGCGCTCAGGTGAGCTAAAAAAGGTGGCTGCCTGTATTCAATTTATAGATAACTCCCAAATTCTTGATGTATATACATATCTCAGTCATTGATGGTTGGGAAATCTAACCTCGGTGGACATACATGCAGTCAGTATGTCAGTCATGATACTGTTCATCTTATACATAGGTATGTCAACTGACACATATATCTTCACCAACACACTTGGCTTTAAGTCTATTGACATGTAAATGTCTCTATGTGATAAAAATTTTGTATTCAGAGCAACATTAAAGATACAAATAAGATATATAGGTCTATTGTGGGGTTCTTGCATGGAGAAAAGGTTGGCAAACTGCAGTCGAATCTAGAATATAAATCAGAAGATAAAAGTATTTTCAAACCCATTATTCTTGGCAAAGATCTGAATGGTATTTGAATGGGGTGGGGCATACAACAGTCCACTGGGGACCAATTGTTGGTGTCTTATCATAAGGAGCAATAATATATATATGTTTAAGGGGGTGAGATCTAAGTAACAGTGTCAGAGATATTAAGGCTTATGTGAACTGGATGGGGTGGGGCATACCCCTGGGGACCCACAGTCAGTGTCACTGAATGCATCTTATCATACTGAACAACAATATATGTTTTATATATGTTTCTGAATGGTCTCCGAGATATTAAATCTTACATGAAGTGGATGAGGTGGGGCATAACCCCGGTAGACCCAAGGTCATTATCACTGAATGTGTGTTTTCATAAGGAACAATAATATATATGGTTTACGGGTGGGGTTCTGAAGGGTTCCTGAGATATTAAGCCTTGTATGAACTAGAGGGCCATTCCCAGGGTGACCCACTGTCGGTGAATGCTTCTTATCATAAGGAAAAACAATATATATGGTTTAAGGATGAGGTTCTGAACCCTGATGTATTAAGCTTTAACTGAACTGAAGGGGTTTGGGGATAGCCCAAGGGGACCCCCTTTCAGTGTCACTGAATGCGTCTTATCATAAGGAACAACAATATATATGGTTTAGGGGTAGGGTACTGAGATGCTTCTGAGATATTAAGCCTTTTATGAACTGGAGGGATGGGGCATACCCCAAGTGGACCCCCAGTCAATTTCAAAGGATGCATCTTATCGTAAAGAACAAGAATATATATGGTTCAGGGTCCAAATGGTTTCTGATATATAAGGCCATTTATCAAATGAAGTGCCCCCCCCCCCCCCCACCCCCTTTCCAACATATATATGGTTTAGGGGTGGAGATCTGAACAGTTTCTCGGGTATTATATAAGGCCTTCTAAAAAGTGAAATGGGTGGGACATGCACCTGGGGACCCCAGTCAGTGTCAATGAATGCATCTTAACATAAGGAACAACAGTATATGTGTGTCTGAAATATTGCTGATTGCATTCCAAAGTGTAGACCCTGATCAGATGCTGCATTCTTTGGTGTCTGATCTGGGCCAACATTGTGATCTGTCCCAATACTTAGGGTTATTATGGTATGTTTGATAGGGTAATAAAGTAGTTACCAAAAATGCTCATTGCCAAATAAAGCATAGAAAATAATTTCATCTCCAAAACGAAATGCTTCAATATATGAGATTTCATCTAAATCTATTAAAACCCAATTTTTTGTCATAGATTAGGGGTAATTACTCTGTTGCAAACTGATGAACAATTATCAAGTAATAATTCTAAGCAAGAGAATATTTTCAATGTCGTTTGATATATGGTTTCATCCAAATCCATTAATTTGATTTCCTGACACTAACTGAAAACTATTGTTTGTCACTAAGCTAAGGGGCAAAGACTGTTGAATATTGACTAAAATTTCAAGTAATATATAATTCCAAGCAAGATTTTGTCAATATCATTTGGACCATCCAAAGCTATCAATTTTCTCTCAAGTTATTAAGCAGAACTCAAGGGCAGTAACTCTGATGAAAATTTGACTGAAAATGCTGGGTGATACTCCAAAGCAAGAGATTATCAATATTATTTGATACACAAAGTTTCAACCAAAGCCTTTCATTCTCTCATGATATTGAACAAAAACCATTTTTGTCACTAAGCGGGGACAGTAACTCAGTTTGAAATTGTTGAAAAATGTCAAGTTATAATCCCAAGTGTAAGTTTTGTGAATATCATATGGTATATGAAGTTTTTCCAAATCCATTAATTTGTTCTCCAGGTATTTCAACTAAAAACATTTTTGTCACTAAGCATGGACAGTAAATCTGTTTAAAATGGACGCAAAATGAAGTTTCGTCAACATCCATGAATTTTTCTCATAATATTGAATGAAAACTATTTATTTTTTTTTTTTTTTTTTTTGTCTACAAGCAATGACAGGAACTCTGCTGAAAATTTACTAAAAATGCCAAGTAATAATCCCAAGCAAGAATAATATCAATATCATTAGATACTGTCAAACTCAATGGCTCAAACATCTCTGGGACCTTGAAAATTTGTTCTAGATATGGGTAGTTTGAGCCACTGAGGGTTAATCATAGCACCCGTTTAAGAGACAAATGGGAAAAATATAAGGGTGCCTTTCCAATCTTTTGAATATAATAGTATGTTGATTGTTCTCATTTGTACTACCTCAATGAAGCAATTCTAAAAGGTATACACAACATACATTTTCAGATAAAATAGGAAAACTACCTGAAATATACCTAAATATTTTTTTTTCCTGAGCTGTCAGAAGAATTTCCTTGGGACTCAAAAACAAGTTCGAATTAGCCACTGTATATGAGTCATCGGTGTTTGAGTATTTGAGGTTTTACTGTATATAAAGTATTGTCCAAATCCATTAATTCGTTTTCATAATACTGCTCAATGAAACCTATTTTTTGCTGTTTGCTATTTGTCCAGCAGTTTTTAGGCACATCAAGAGGTAGTAAAATATCCGTCTTCACATTTTTGGACAAGAATGGTAAGATATTTTGGTAGGCAAATACTTAGAATAAACATGGTTTTTGCCTAGCCTGCTAGTTATTCCAAGAATGTTTACTCCAAATCTAGAAATTGCAATCATTCGAACCCCACTGAAGCAAGGAAATTTTCAGCAACACATACTTGATGTGCCCTTTAGCATAAAGTGGAGAGGATGGCATTTAGAGATCAGGATAGGGTTTCCATATGTGCATGGATCCCAAGGTCCACAATAGCAAGAAATATAAGCAAGTACGTGTAAAGTCAAAGCACCTGCCAGATATGACTGAAACAATATTGAAAGGGTCATAAAACCTGAAATCCACCACCCGTGCAATAAAAATAAAGCAATAAATTATACAAATTTAAGTCCTGTTTTTGTGTTACTTATTGTGTAACAGCCAAACAGCCAAACAGCCAAAGATTTTCTGACCAACAAATGTAATAGTTCAAGTAATCACAGGATCAGGATTTTTTTCTAAGCAGAGGTAGATGGGTGGTGGTTAAACCTTAAGTCTAATTTAGTGACTTATCTCTAGGGTACTCACAAAATATTCCTGAGTATGACTTCACTGAATTGGATACTTCACACCGTTTTGACTTATAAAATGGAAATGAACTCATAGCACTTATTACTTGTGTCCTTCCAAATAGAGGACAAGGTAATGGTATAAACAATCACTCAGCATAGACTCAGATCAATATGCACATCTGTGCAGTCTGATTTGTGTCTACACTGGTTGTTAAAATACTTTTCCTGCATCTTAAACAGTGTTAGCAAACAACATAAACCCCAATCAGTCTGTGGATGCACAAGCTGATCTAGCTCTACTACAGTCATATCATAAGGTTATTTTCTATTTGGAAGTGCTCTTTGATACTTCACTGAATGAAATAATATATACTAATCTTGACATCAAAGGTCATCAAACTGATTATTGTTTGTTTTGTTTGTGTTGAGGTTTTAGGGCCCAGTCAACCCAATGGGGTCATGTCCAATGGGTTCATGTCAAACTGAGGAAGGGAGGGTGCTATTGAAAGGTCTTACCTAAGGTAGGTGTGGGTCAAATATCAAAGCGGTATCTTGAATACTTCAGCGATTATGTACACTTTTCAGAACTTAAATGCAGAACTTAAATGCAGAACTTAAACATGGGTGTAAATGACAGTGTTAACTGACCTTGACCTATATAGAGGATCTAACTTGGGGATGGGAGTGTATGGTATTGAAAGGTCTTACCCCAAGGTAGGTGTAGGCCAAATATGAAAGGAGTACCTTAAACAATTTAAAAGGTATGCACACCTTTGAAAACTTAAACATTGTGCAGAGGTGGACTCTGACACCGACAGACACCTACGCCAACGACTGGGTGACAGCATCATCTCTCCAGGGACATAGTCCTGGCGAGCTAAGAATTGATGAAATTTGCCCATTAGCAATCACAAACCAGATCTCCACCTAACCAGACGTTTACTGGGCAGGCTTAGTCCTCTAAGCGGTTAACCAGTATTGTGCACATTCTTTCACCAGAAACTGACAACTGCCCTTCTTGAATCAGCGGAAGGGAGAGAATGACCGTAGGAAATATTTCATGATCAATCGCCACAAAAGAATGTTGCCGACCTCGGCGCGGGTTGAACCCGTGACCTCCTGTGTAGTACTTCGAATAAAGACACACAAGAAGTTTTATAGTTTTTATTTTCGGACTTCAGCACAAGTAAACAAATAATATTTCTCAGTCCCAGGTTCCAACAGAAACTATCCAGTTAGGATAGGAGTGAGCGGATCCGTAGGAAGTTATCTTACAGGTTGCAAGCTTTCCCGAACACTGCCCACTGCTCTGAAACTCCCAGTATTTATACAGAACAGCTGACAGGTCATAAAATCTTTATGGACATGACTTGTCCACCAGAAAGCTGGTCATAAAAATAGACTCATAAAATGCAGTCATTAATTGTCACTCAAATATTGGTCATAAACGTAGCCACAGTAAACCTGGTCATAAACCGTCCATCAACTGTCAGTCATGATAGTGCAGAATGCAGGTATGCCTTTATGGTATACCTGTGGCCACTTGTTACGAACAACTTTTTATACTGTTGGACAAATGTTAAAAGAACAAAATTGAAGGTATCAATATTGTTACACCTGGTCTCCAGTCGGACGGCGCATCCAACTGAGCCACTGAGGCCAGCATCAAACTAATTAAAAGTACAACACAATAACACTGAAACAAACTCTAAAACCAGAGAAGTATTTATTCTTGGTAATTTTCTTTCAAAATGATGACTGATAGCAAGTATTTGCTAACTTCAAATTCCTCTCTCATTTCAATTCTTGATATCCATTCTCATTGTTCAGAATATTGTTGTTAATAGTCACTTTCTGTCAAAAGTTAAAAGATAGCTCCAGATAAGAGGGGTATCCCCAGATAAGAGGGGTATCCTCATATTATTTTTCTTATTTCATGAAAACCTATGTTGTGGGTACTCATCAGAAGTGCCTTGGCGACAACCTTCTGATGAGTACCATAACATATGTTTTGTGGAGAAATAAGAAAAATATGTTCTTGTTAACAGAAAAAAATGCCTTATCTGGGGATGTGTTAACAGTTCCCGTTTGTATGCTGTAAGAATTTAATTTAAAATCTGAAACATGCTATCAGGAAAAAACAAACATCCATAAAGGTGGATCCTTTCAGCAGCATTCCAATATTCTTTGCATCTTTTTTAAAGTCAAGAATATTCTTTTTTGGAGTTGATTTCAAGAAGATGAATGTCTTCTGCTGTCTTTGAACTCTTTGTTTTCAAAATCAATTCAAATCCAAGGTAAGGCCTACATCATGTCCTGCCGCCATTTTAATGCCTGAAATAACAGAAAAAATGCACAAATTATTAAAGTTCTTCATTACCCCCGTACTATGAACAATCTAAATTATCAGAATCAGATTAATTAATCTGTTAAGCAAAATACATATTTAATTGTAAGAAATACAAAGGGGCATAGTTCTAAGAAACCTGATCCCACAGTCCTTAATTTTTTGTCACATATGTCTTGAATGAGGGACCATGTGTGGTATAAATTTTATGAAACTCACACAAATGGTACAGAAATTGTAAAGCAAAATACATATTTAACTGTAGTTACAAAGGGGCATAACTCTAATAAACCTGATTCACAAATCCAATTTTCCTATAACGCCTGCAAAGCCTGATGTCCAAGTGTGACAAATTATATCCAAATGAAAATTATATCCATATGAGACTGAAGATATGGAAGTTATGAAGCAAAGTCTTACTTGTTGATAAAAGGATGGAAACGAGGACAGCAAAAACTGTATCCCTTTAAATAAACAAATAAATGCATAAATAAAGTGTACAAGTTTGTCATATATTATACCGCATTTATTCAAAACTAAACTAAGCGGAAATAAGCCCCAGGGCATTGCAATTCTTATTGCCAAAACGACAGTATTAAATCCAAATATGGGGCAAAAATAAGATATTTGGATGGCTTAAACTCAGTTTTGCATGTGTATAATAATGCATTTCTCCTACAGGGTAGGAGAGGTGTGACTAGATATAATGGGGCTTATTTTAGAATAAATATAGTATGTACAGGTATTCAGTCTCATACGCATTTTAAACTTTAACACTCTGTACTAGTATATAGATAAAACCATCATGAAACTTAATTATTAGTGATATTTTTCACAGAAAATAAAACTTTACCTTTCACTAAGATTGAAATTTCTGCTTGATTTGGAGTTATGCAGCCCAGCAAAAACTGTCAACGTCATGTGCAGCTAGTCAATTAACCTACTTTTCTGGGCAGAATTAATCCTCTAGGCAGAAATCAGTACTTTGAGCACCAGTACTTTGTGTGCAGACTTTCGCCAACTGACAACCGCCATGGTTCTTGAAGCAGGAGAAGGGGGAGAAAGACCATAAAAGTCATTTCATGTCCAATCCATCCATCCCCACAAAAGTTATGGGACCTAGCTAGGATTTGAACATTTAATTCCTGGATCTGCAGGCAGTTGTGCTATTGACTGTCCTGTGGAGCTTGGTCCACACAGTGAAGGAAGTGTGACAGAACCTTGGCCCTAGAATGGTCAGTATAAAACTACTTGGAGTGGGAGGGTGAGTTTTGGTAAAACAATTTTACTGGTACCAAATCTTCACTCCATGTTCAAATGATGTAAAAAATACAAAATAATTATTCGGCTTGCAAAGGGGCTCCCTTATTAGGAGAAATTTGGCAATTCATTATTTTTTAATGCTTGTGTTTATATTTTTTTCTTATGAGTTGACATTGCATCTATCATTACGAAAACACGCCTATTCAAATATATAGAAAATATCACCTCCAAAAAACTGAAAATTTTCCGATAAAAAACTGATATTTTTCATATTTCTGCTCAATACATAGATTGTGGGTACTCATTAGAACCGCCTCGCCGGGGTGTGGGGTAAGAAAAAAATATAAACACAAGCATTAAAAAATAATGAATTGCCAAATTTCTCCTAATAAGGGAGCCTCTTTGCAAGCCGAATAATTAATTATAGAACTTCATCTTATACCTAAAATGATGACCTAAGATGACCCAATGAGAGATAGCAGCAGTATTTCTATTATCTCCCTTGACAGGTAAAGTCCAAGGCAGATCAAATACTAACCAGGTCCTTCTAACTGGAATCCTCTGCTATTATCATAGGTCATCAGTGGAATTTAACAAATTCTTAACTTTACATTTCTCCATATCCACATGGAAGATTAATTAATATTATATATTTCATTGCACAGAATTCTTTTAAATATTTTGGAAGGTGTATTGGCATATGACCTTGTTAAAATTAGATTTATGAAGGAAAAGGAAGTGATACTTAATGGAAACAGAAAGTAATCAAGAGAGTTAACTGACTGCTTTCTCCTATTAGAATGACCTGGTCTCGGACCACAATTATTTTTCCATTACCTTCCATACAAAGGCCTCTTGGGAAACAACTTTGCAATCGAGGCATACTTTCTTCTGCTTATGTCATCATTTCTTACCTTCAAATTTATCCACTTTACACATGACCATGACTAGCTCCTTTTCTTGCTGTCGTCTGTCAAAGTAAACACCTGTCAGGTCATACCAGTTACAGCCCATTTAGGCTCACTTCTTAGGGGTGTGCTTAGGGTCATCCGTTTTCCTGAAATCAAAAGGAAACAAAAGAAACTCTTAATTTTTAAAACACCTACATGTTGATCTATCAAAAGAATCACAATGAAGTAGTCTGCTCAGTCACTCATTTGAATAGGCATGTTTTTTAATGTCTCCTCAAAACATGGAGTGTGGGCACTCATTAGAACCGTCTCGTCGAGGCAGGTCTAATGAGTACCAAAATGTATGTTTTAGCAAAAGAGGTGAAAATGATGTATACTCCTGCAAAACCCCAGTTTTATTATATAAAGTTGGGGTTTAAGGGGGTCAAAATTGTATAAGCATGTTTTCGTGTTGAAATAATGATGATGATGGTTTTTTTTTTCGACATAAATTCATATTGAGACGATTGAAGGGTGATAATGAAAGGCTTTGTACAATAATAAGCAAAATTCCGCCCCCAGCAGGATTAGAGCTCGGAACCTCGCGATCCGAAGTCGTGAGCGGTCACTCGGACGCTTTGTAATTTGAAACAGAATATCGGCCAATCTTGGGACAGGGGGCGTAAACACAGTATCACATTTTTTGTTTGTTTGTTTGTGTTGAGGTTTTACGGCCCAGTCAACCCAGTGAGGTCATGTCGAGTGCTGTAAGTTTACCTAACCACACGTTTACTGGGCAGGCCTAGCCCTCCAAACGGTTAACCAGTTTTGTGCACATTCCTTCGCCAGAAACTGACAATTGCCATTCTTGAATCATGGGGTATTACATTAAAAATGTCCGTGTAACAAACATATAAATTAATTCCTCGACACAGTTATGAAATAAAGATACTTACAACCAGTAATCGGTTTCAGTCCTTCAATGAGTTTCAGTCTACCATAGAACCACCTGTAAATATAAAAAGAACATAACATAAGTAACCTATCATACCATACCATTCCATATTATATCATACCACACCACCCCACTCCGCATCGCACCGCATCGCACCTCACTGAATCGCACCGAATCGCACCTCACCTCACCTCTTCTCACCGCATCGCACCGCATCGCAACGTATCACACCACAGCACAACATATCACGCCACAGCATACCAAAATACAATCTTATACATTACATTACAATCCAAATAGAAATACATTACAATAAATACTACAATTCAAATAGAGGAATCCAAACCAAATCAACGAAACTAAATCAATCAGAAACATAACCAATCCAAACAAAACAAAACCAAATATATAAATCAATACAAAACATTACAATACAATTTACAAAACAATACAATAAACACCATTATCCAAACAGAGAAAACCCAAATGAAACAGAATGCAACCAAATCAAACAGAAACTAAAACAAAATCAACAGAAACAAGCATAATACAATACAATACATTACACTACAATATACAATTCAATATAACAAACACTATAATCCAAATAGAGAAAAAACAAATGAACCCGAAAGACACCACTAACCCCAAACCAAATGAAACGAAACCAACTATATGATACAATATAAACACATTCACTACAACATACAATATAATAAACACTACAATCCAAATAGAGAAAAAAACAAACAAACCCGGAAGAAACTGAACCAAAGAGAAACCTGATGAAACCAATCCAAATCAAACCAACATAACAATACAAAATACAAAAGTACAATACTTAACTTCACTAGAATCCGGAATCTGATGACTCTTCCAAATGTTCATAGAACTTCATCTTCTACCTAAAATGAAGAAAAAAAGTTTGTTTAGAATTAAATGAAAATTCATAGCTGAATATAAATAAAATTTGTACATTATGTACATAATGCGAAAGTATGATCTTGGAGTTGTCACATTTTCTTGCTGTACCTAACAGACCTAAGCTCAGGATATACATGGTATTCTACAGTTTCCATTTATTAGATGTAAGGTGGTGTCTGATCTGGGTCTAAAGTGCTAGCTCAGGACTGTCTGTCAAATACTTAGGATATTTAAAGTATTTTGTAGTATCCATGTATTAGCTGTAACGTGGCATCTGATCTGGGTCTACACTGTTAGCACAGGACTGTCTTAAAGAAGCCATTTATTAGATGTAAGGTATCTGGTCTAGGTCCTCAGTGCTAACTCAGGACTGTCTGTCAAACACTTAGGATATTTAAGGTATTTCGTAGTATCCATTTATTAGATGTAACATGGCATTTTCTTAGATGTAACATGACATCTGATCTGGGTCTACACTGTTAGCAGGACTGTCTGTCTTAAAGTATCCATTTAATGGATGTAAGGTGGCGTCTGATCTGGGTCTACACTGTTAGCGCAGGACTGTCTGTCTGAATGAAGCCATTTATTAGATGCAAGGTGTCTGATCTGTGTCTACAGTGCTAGCTGAGGACTGTCTGTCAAATACTTAGGGTATTTAAGGTATTCTGTAGTGTCCATTTACTAGATATAACATGGCATCTGATCTGGGTCTACATTGTTAGTTCAGGACTGTCTGTCAGACATTTATTAAATGTTAGGTGACATCTGAATTGGGTCTACAGTGTTAACTCAGGGCTGTCTGTCAAATACTTAGGATATTTAATGTATTTTGTAGTGTCCATTTATTAGATATAACATTGCATATGATCTGGGTCTACACTGTTAGCTCAGGACTGTCCTTCTAAGACATTTATTAAATGTCAGGTGGCATCTGATCTGGGTCTACAGTGCTAGCTCAGGACTGTTGCAAATACACAGGTTATTTAAGGTATTCTGTAGTATCCATTTATAAGATGTAACATGGCATCAGATCTGGGTCTACACTGTTATCTCAGGACTGTCTGTTTTGAAGTAGCCATTTATTAGATGTAAGTTGGCGTCTGATCTGGGTCTACAGTGCTAGCTCAGGACTGTTTGTCAAATACTCAGGCTATTTAAGTTATTCTGCAGTATTTATTTATTAGATGTAACATGGCATCTGATTTGGTTCTACAATGTTAGCTCAGGACTATCTGTCCAATGCTTTGTATATCACATATATTCTACAGTATCCACTCATTAGATTATGGTGTCGTCTGCTGATAGCCCATGCCTTTCAGTCTAATACTTAGGGTATATTCGGTATTTCGAAGTATCCATTTATTAAACGTAAGGTGGCGTCTGATCTGGGTCTACAGTGTTAGCTCAGGACTGTCTGTTCAATACTTAGGATATATATGGCATTCTCAATTATCCATTTATTAGATATAAAGTGGCGTCTGATCTGGGTCTAAAGCGTTAGCTCAGGACTGTCTCTCCAATACTAAGGGTATATACGGTATTCTACAGTATTCATTTATTAGATGCAATATGGCATCTGATTTGAGTCTACACTGTTACCTCAGGACTGTCTGTCCAATGTTGAGTATAACAGGTATTCTATAGTATCCATTTATTAGATGTATGGTGTCGTCTGATCTGGGTCTATACTGATAGCCCAGGCCTTTCTGTCCAATACTTAGGGTATATACGGTATTCTACAGTATCCATTCATTAGATTTAAGGTGGCATGATAGCCCTGAACAGACTGCATGACATTCCACTTCCTGTTGTAGGGCAGAAGATCACATCCTGTACTGTTAAATATGTGGATTCTTTCTCATTTCTTCATGTTTAATAATTGTTGAGTCCAAATGATGATACGTATTCCATTATAAAATTTCTTAAAAATCCTCATAGGAGAAAAATACAGGTATAAAATCACTTTATTGATAAATGTCGATAAATTATGACGAGTATACTTAAGACATAACCCTTAATTGCTGCAGAAGACACTGTGAAGTATTTTATAATAATAATAATAATAATAATAATTATTATTATTATTATTATTATTATTATTATTATTAAGAGAAAATAGGTCTACATTTCATCTGAAGCAGATGATTTGTATGAAATGTCATGATGTAGTTGCTATGAAAAATAATCTGCTACAAAATGTATTTGGTACTTGGAACCCATTTGTGCCTATGGGGGAATACATTAATACTATCAATGGGACATTGGCAAACAGTGTAGACCCAGATCAGAAGCCGGAAAACGCGTCGTCAGATCAGGATCAACACAGTTGTCATTAAGTACATGAATTTCTGTGCAACAAAGAAATAATTAAATCTAATTAGACACACCTTTTACTGGAAATGGATCGGTACAAAGAGGTATGGTAGAAGAATACACTCGGCATAAATGTGCTGAAGTTAAGCAATATCTGATAAAGTGTAAGTGAAGCTCTTTCAACAGGAGAAAGCAGTCAGTTAACTCCCTTGATTGCTTTCTGTAAATAACCAGGTCCATTTAATTGGATTCCTCTGCTTTTATCATTAGTGTTTCCATTAAGTATCACTTCCTTTTCCTTAAATGTAATTTTAACAAGGTCATATGCCAATACAGATTCCAAAATATTTAAAAGAAACATTTTCTGTGCAATGAAATGTATAATATTATGGAGAAATGTAAAGTTTTGTTAAATTCCAATGATGACCTAAGATAAAAGCAGAGGATTCCAATGAGAGATAGTAGCAGTATTTCTATTATCTCCCTTGACAGGTAAAGTCCAAGGTAGATCAAATACTAACCAGGTCCTTCTAACTGGAATCCTCTGCTTTTATCATAGGTCATCAGTGGAATTTAACAAATTCTTAACTTTACATTTCTCCATATCCACATGGAAGATTAATTAATATTATATATTTCATTGCACAGAATTCTTTTAAATATTTTGGAAGGTGTATTGGCATATGACCTTGTTAAAATTAGATTTATGAAGGAAAAGGAAGTGATACTTAATGGAAACAGAAAGTAATCAAGGGAGTTAACTGACTGCTTTCTCCTATTAGAATGACCTGGCCTCGAACCACAATTATTTTTCCATTAACTTCCATACAAAGACCTCTTGGGAAACAACTTTGCAATCGATGCATACTTTCTTCTGCTTATGTCATCATTTCTTACCTTCAAATTTATCCACTTTACACATGACCATGACTAGCTCCTTTTCCTGCTGTCGTCTGTCAAAGTAAACACCTGTCAGTTCATACCAGTTAATGCCCATGTAGGCTCACCTGGGGTGTGCTTAGGGTCACCCGTTTTCCTGAAATCAAAAGGAAACAAAAGAAACTCTTAATTTTTAAAACACCTACATGTTGATCTATCAAAAGAATCACAATGAAGTAGTCTGCTCAGTCACTCATTTGAATAGGCATGTTTTTTAATGTCTCCTCAAAACATGGAGTGTGGTACTCATTAGAACCGTCTCGTCGAGGCGGTTCTAATGAGTACCATAATGTATGTTTTAGCAAAAGAGGTGAAAATGATGTATACCCCTGCAAAACCCCAGTTTTATTATATAAAGTTGGGGTTTAAGGGGATCAAAATTGTATAAGCGTGTTTCGTGTTGAAATAATGATGATGATGGTTTGGCATTTTTTTTTCAACATAAATTCATATTGAGACGATTGAAGGGTGATAATGAAAGGCTCTGTACAATCATAAGCAAAATTCCGAGCGGTCACCCGGACGCTTTTTAATTTGAAACAGAATATCGGCCAATCTTGGGCCAGGGGGCGTAAACAGGGTATCACATTTTTGTTTGTTTGTTTGTGTTGAGGTTTTACGGCCCAGTCAACACAGTGAGATCATGTCGAGTGCTGTCAGTTTACCTAACCACACGTTTACTGGGCAGGCTTAGCCCTCTAAACGGTTAACCAGTATTGTGCACATTCTTTCGCCAGAAACTGACAATTGCCCTTCTTGAATCATGGGGTATTACATTAAAAAATGTCCGTGTAACAAACATATAAATTAATTCCTCGACACAGATATGAAATAAGGATACTTACAACCAGTAATCGGTTTCAGTCCTTCAATGAGTTTCAGTCTACCATAGAACCACCTGTAAATATAAAAAGAACATAACATAAGTAACCTATCGTACCATACCATTTCATATTATATCATACCACACCACCCCACTCCGCATCGCACCGCATCGCACCTCACTGAATCGCACTGAATCGCACCGAATCGCACCTCACCTCACCTCTTCTCACCGCACCGCACCGCACCGCACCGCAACGTATCACACCACAGCACAACATACCACGCCACAGCATACCAAAATACAATCTTATACATTACATTACATTACATTACATTACATTACAATCCAAATAGAAATACATTAGAATAAACACTACAAATCAAATAGAGGAATCCAAACCAAATCAACGAAACTAAATCAATCAGAAACATAACCAATCCAAACAAAACAAAACCAAATATATAAATCAATACAAAACATTACAATACATCATTATTCAAACAGCGAAAACCCAAATGAAACAGAATGCAACCAAATCAAACAGAAACTAAAACAAAATCAACGGAAACAAGCATAATACAATACAATACATTACACTACAATATACAATACAATATAACAAACACTATAATCCAAATAGAGAAAAAACAAATGAACCCGAAAGACACCACTAACCCCAAACCAAATGAAACGTAACCAACTATATGACACAATATAAACACATTACACTACAACATACAATACAATAAACACTACAATCCAAATAGAGAAAAAAACAAACAAACCCGGAAGAAACTGAACCAAAGAGAAACCTGATGAAACCAATCCAAATCAAACCAACATAACAATACAAAATACAAAAATACAATACTTAACTTCACTAGAATCCGGAATCTGATGACTCTTCCTAGTGTTCATAGAACTTCATCTTCTACCTAAAATGAAAAAAAAAGAGTTTGTTTAGAATTAAATGAAAATTCATAGCTGAATATAAATAAAAATGTTTACATTATGTACATAATGCGAAAGTATGATCTTGGAGTTGTCACATTTTCTTGTCGTACCTAACAGACCTAAGCTCAGGATATACATGGTATTCTACAGTTTCCATTTATTAGATGTAAGGTGGTGTCTGATCTGGGTCTAAAGTGCTAGCTCAGGACTGTCTGTCAAATACTTAGGATATTTAAAGTATTTTGTAGTATCCATGTATTAGCTGTAACGTGGCATCTGATCTGGGTCTATACTGTTAGCACAGGACTGTCTTACAGAAGCCATTTATTAGATGCAAGGTGTCTGGTCTGGATCCTCAGTGCTAACTCAGGACTGTCTGTCAAACACTTAGGATATTTAAGGTATTTTGTAGTATCCATTTATTAGATGTAACATGGCATTTTATTAGATGTAACATGGCATTTGATCTGGGTCTACACTGTTAGCAGGACTGTCTGTCTTAAAGTATCCATTTATTAGATGTAAGGTGGCGTCTGATCTGGGTCTACACTGTTAGCGCAGGACTGTCTGTCTGAATGAAGCCATTTATTAGATGCAAGGTGTCTGATCTGTGTCTACAGTGCTAGCTGAGGACTGTCTATCAAATACTTAGGGTATTTAAGGTATTCTGTAGTGTCCATTTATTAGATATAACATGGCATCTGATCTGGGTCTAAACTGTTCGTTCAGGACTGTCTGTCTTAGGCATTTATTAAATGTTAGGTGACATCTGATCTGGGTCTACAGTGCTAGCTCAGGGCTGTCTGTCAAATACTTAGGATATTTAATGTATTTTGTAGTGTCCATTTATTAGATATAACATGGCATATAATCTGGGTCTACACTGTTAGCTCAGGACTGTCCTTCTTAGACATTTATTAGATGTAAGGTGGCGTCTGATCTGGGTCTACAGTGCTAGCTCAGGACTGTTGCAAATACCTGGGATATTTAAGGTATTCTGTAGTATCCATTTATTAGATGTAACATGGCATCAGATCTGGGTCTACACTGTTATCTCAGGACTGTCTGTTTTGAAGTAGCCATTTATTAGATGTAAGTTGGCGTCTGATCTGGGTCTACAGTGCTAGCTCAGGACTGTTTGTCAAATACTCAGGCTATTTAAGTTATTCTGCAGTATTCATTTATTAGATGTAACATGGCATCTGATTTGGTTCTACAATGTTAGCTCAGGACTATCTGTCCAATGCTTTGCATATAACATATATTCTACAGTATGCACTCATTAGATTATGGTGTCGTCTGATCTGGGTCTACACTGTTAGCTGATAGCCATGCCTTTCAGTCTAATACTTAGGGTATATTCGGTATTCCGAAGTATCCATTTATTAAACGTAAGGTGGCGTCTGATCTGGGTCTACAGTGTTAGCTCAGGACTGTCTGTTCAATACTTAGGATATATATGGCATTCTAAATTATCCATTTATTAGATATAAGGTGGCGTCTGATCTGGGTCTAAAGCGTTAGCTCAGGACTGTCTCTCCAATACTAAGGGTATATACGGTATTCTACAATATTCATTTATTAGATGCAATATGGCATCTGATTTGAGTCTACACTGTTACCTCAGGACTGTCTGTCCAATGTTTTGAGTATAACAGGTATTCTATAGTATCCATTTATTAGATGTATGGTGTCGTCTGATCTGGGTCTATACTGATTGCCCAGGCCTTTCTGTCCAATACTTAGGGTATATACGGTATTCTACAGTATCCATTTATTAGATTTAAGGTGGCATGATAGCCCTGAACAGACTGCATGGCATTCCACTTCCTGTTGTAGGGCAGAAGATCACATCCTGTACTGTTAAATATGTGGATTCTTTCTCATTTCTTCATGTTTAATAATTGTTGAGTCCAAATGATGATACGTATTCCAATATAAAATTTCTTAAAAATCCTCATAGGAGAAAAATACAGGTATAAAATCACTTTATTGATACCTGTCTATAAATTATGACCAGTAAACTTAAGACATAACCCTTAATTGCAGCAGAAGACACTGTGAAGTATTTTATAATAATAATAATAATAATAATAATTATTATTATTATTATTATTATTAAGAGAAAATAAGTCTACATTTCATGTGAAGCAGATGATTTGTATGAAATGTCATGATGTAGTTGCTATGAAAAATAATCTGCTACAAAATGTATTTGGTACTTGAACCCATTTGTGCCTATGGGGTATTACATTAATACTATAAATGGGACATTGGCAAACAGTGTAGACCCAGATCAGAAGCCGGAAAACATGGCGTCAGATCAGGATCAACACAGTTTTCATTAAGTACATGAATTTCTGTGCAACAAAGAAATAATTAAATCTAATTAGACACCCCTTTTACTGGAAATGGATCGGTACAAAGAGGTATGGTAGAAGAATACACTCGGCATAAATGTGCTGAAGTTAAGCAATATCTGATAAAGTGTAAGTGAAGCTCTTTCAAGAGGAGAAAGCAGTCAGTTAACTCCCTTGATTACTTTCTGTAAATAACCAGGTCCATTTAATTGGATTCCTCTGCTTTTATCATTAGTGTTTCCATTAAGTATCACTTCCTTTTCCTTAAATCTAATTTTAACAAGGTCATATGCCAATACAGATTTCAAAATATTTAAAAGAAACATTTTCTGTGCAATGAAATGTATAATATTATGGAGAAATGTAAAGTTTTGTTAAATTCCAATGATGACCTAAGATAAAAGCAGAGGATTCCAATGAGAGATAGAAGCAGTATTTCAATTATCTCCCTTGACAGGTAAAGTCCAAGGTAGATCAAATACTAACCAGGTCCTTCTTACTGGAATCCTCTGCTTTTATCACAGGTCATCAGTGGAATTTAACAAATTCTTAACTTTACATTTCTCCATATCCACATGGAAGATTAATTAATATTATATATTTCATTGCATAGAATTCTTTTAAATATTTTGGAAGGTGTATTGGCATATGACCTTGTTAAAATTAGATTTATGAAGGAAAAGGAAGTGATACTTAATGGAAACAGAAAGTAATCAAGGGAGTTAACTGACTGCTTTCTCCTATTAGAATGACCTGGCCTCGAACCACAATTATTTTTCCATTAACTTCCATACAAAGACCTCTTGGGAAACAACTTTGCAATCGATGCATACTTTCTTCTGCTTATGTCATCATTTCTTACCTTCAAATTTATCCACTTTACACATGACCATGACTAGCTCCTTTTCCTGCTGTCGTCTGTCAAAGTAAACACCTGTCAGTTCATACCAGTTACAGCCCATGTAGGCTCACCTGGGCTGTGCTTAGGGTCACCCGTTTTCCTGAAATCAAAAGGAAACAAAAGAAACTCTTAATTTTTAAAACACCTACATGCTGATCTATCAAAAGAATCACAGTGAAGTAGTCTGCTCAGTCACTCATTTGAATAGGCATGTTTTTTTAATATCTCCTCAAAACATGGAGTGTGGGTACTCATTAGAACCGTCTCGTCGAGGCGGTTCTAATGAGTACCATAATGTATGTTTTAGCAAAAGAGGTGAAAATGATGTATACCCTTGCAAAACCCCAGTTTTATTATATAAAGTTGGGGTTTAAGGGGATCAAAATTGTATAAGCGTGTTTTCGTGTTGAAATAATGATGATGATGGTTTGGCATTTTTTTTTCAACATAAATTCATATTGAGACGATTGAAGGGTGATAATGAAAGGCTCTGTACAATCATAAGCAAAATTCCGAGCGGTCACCCGGACGCTTTTTAATTTGAAACAGAATATCGGCCAATCTTGGGCCAGGGGGCGTAAACAGGGTATCACATTTTTTGTTTGTTTGTTTGTGTTGAGGTTTTACGGCCCAGTCAACACAGTGAGATCATGTCGAGTGCTGTCAGTTTACCGAACCACACGTTTACTGGGCAGGCTTAGCCCTCTAAACGGTTAACCAGTATTGTGCACATTCTTTCGCCAGAAACTGACAATTGCCCTTCTTGAATCATGGGGTATTACATTAAAAAATGTCCGTGTAACAAACATATAAATTAATTCCTCGACACAGTTATGAAATAAAGATACTTACAACCAGTAATCGGTTTCAGTCCTTCAATGAGTTTCAGTCTACCATTGAACCACCTGTAAATATAAAAAGAACATAACATAAGTAACCTATCGTACCATACCATTTCATATTATATCATACCACACCACCCCACTCCGCATCGCACCGCATCGCACCTCACTGAATCGCACTGAATCGCACCGAATCGCACTTCACCTCACCTCTTCTCACCGCATCGCACCGCACCGCACCGCAACGTATCACACCACAGCACAACATACCACGCCACAGCATACCAAAATACAATCTTATACATTACATTACATTACATTACATTACAATCCAAATAGAAATACATTAGAATAAACACTACAAATCAAATAGAGGAATCCAAACCAAACCAACGAAACTAAATCAATCAGAAACATAACCAATCCAAACAAAACAAAACCAAATATATAAATCAATACAAAACATTACAATACACCATTATCCAAACAGCGAAAACCCAAATGAAACAGAATGCAACCAAATCAAACAGAAACTAAAACAAAATCAACGGAAACAAGCATAATACAATACAATACATTACACTACAATATACAATACAATATAACAAACACTATAATCCAAATAGAGAAAAAACAAATGAACCCGAAAGACACCAGTAACCCCAAACCAAATGAAACGTAACCAACTATATAATACAATATAAACACATTACACTACAACATACAATACAATAAACACTACAATCCAAATAGAGAAAAAAACAAACAAACCCGGAAGAAACTGAACCAAAGAGAAACCTGATGAAACCAATCCAAATCAAACCAACATAACAATACAAAATACAAAAATACAATACTTAACTTCACTAGAATCCGGAATCTGATGACTCTTCCTAATGTTCATAGAACTTCATCTTCTACCTAAAATGAAAAAAAAAGAGTTTGTTTAGAATTAAATGAAAATTCATAGCTGAATATAAATAAAAATGTTTACATTATGTACATAATGCGAAAGTATGATCTTCTTGTTGTACCTAACAGACCTAAGCTCAGGATATACATGGTATTCTACAGTTTCCATTTATTAGATGTAAGGTGGTGTCTGATCTGGGTCTAAAGTGCTAGCTCAGGACTGTCTGTCAAATACTTAGGATATTTAAAGTATTTTGTAGTATCCATGAATTAGCTGTAACGTGGCATCTGATCTGGGTCTATACTGTTAGCACAGGACTGTCTTAAAGAAGCCATTTATTAGATGCAAGGTGTCTGGTCTGGATCCTCAGTGCTAACTCAGGACTGTCTGTCAAACACTTAGGATATTTAAGGTATTTTGTAGTATCCATTTATTAGATGTAACATGGCATTTTATTAGATGTAACATGGTATTTGATCTGGGTCTACACTGTTAGCAGGACTGTCTGTCTTAAAGTATCCATTTATTAGATGTAAGGTGGCGTCTGATCTGGGTCTACACTGTTAGCGCAGGACTGTCCGTCTGAATGAAGCCATTTATTAGATGCAAGGTGTCTGATCTGTGTCTACAGTGCTAGCTGAGGACTGTCTATCAAATACTTAGGGTATTTAAGGTATTCTGTAGTGTCCATTTATTAGATATAACATGGCATCTGATCTGGGTCTACACTGTTAGTTCAGGACTGTCTGTCTTTGGCATTTATTAAATGTTAGGTGACATCTGATCTGGGTCTACAGTGCTAGCTCAGGGCTGTCTGTCAAATACTTAGGATATTTAATGTATTTTGTAGTGTCCATTTATTAGATATAACATGGCATATAATCTGGGTCTACACTGTTAGCTCAGGACTGTCCTTCTTAGACATTTATTAGATGTAAGGTGGCGTCTGATCTGGGTCTACAGTGCTAGCTCAGGACTGTTGCAAATACCTGGGATATTTAAGGTATTCTGTAGTATCCATTTATTAGATGTAACATGGCATCAGATCTGGGTCTACACTGTTATCTCAGGACTGTCTGTTTTGAAGTAGCCATTTATTAGATGTAAGTTGGCGTCTGATCTGGGTCTACAGTGCTAGCTCAGGACTGTTTGTCAAATACTCAGGCTATTTAAGCTATTCTGCAGTATTCATTTATTAGATGTAACATGGCATCTGATTTGGTTCTACAATGTTAGCTCAGGACTATCTGTCCAATGCTTTGCATATAACATATATTCTACAGTATGCACTCATTAGATTATGGTGTCGTCTGATCTGGGTCTACACTGTTAGCTGATAGCCATGCCTTTCAGTCTAATACTTAGGGTATATTCGGTATTCCGAAGTATCCATTTATTAAACGTAAGGTGGCGTCTGATCTGGGTCTACAGTGTTAGCTCAGGACTGTCTGTTCAATACTTAAGATATATATGGCATTCTAAATTATCCATTTATTAGATATAAGGTGGCGTCTGATCTGGGTCTAAAGCGTTAGCTCAGGACTGTCTCTCCCATACTAAGGGTATATACGGTATTCTACAATATTCATTTATTAGATGCAATATGGCATCTGATTTGAGTCTACACTGTTACCTCAGGACTGTCTGTCCAATGTTTTGAGTATAACAGGTATTCTATAGTATCCATTTATTAGATGTATGGTGTCGTCTGATCTGGGTCTATACTGATTGCCCAGGCCTTTCTGTCCAATACTTAGGGTATTCTACAGTATCCATTTATTAGATTTAAAGTGGCATGATAGCCCTGAACAGACTGCATGGCATTCCACTTCCTGTTGTAGGGCAGAAGATCACATCCTGTACTGTTAAATATGTGGATTCTTTCTCATTTCTTCATGTTTAATAATTGTTGAGTCCAAATGATGATACGTATTCCAATATAAAATTTCTTAAAAATCCTCGTAGGAGAAAAATACAGGTATAAAATCACTTTATTGATACCTGTCTATAAATTATGACCAGTAAACTTAAGACATAACCCTTAATTGCAGCAGAAGACACTGTGAAGTATTTTATAATAATAATAATAATAATAATTATTATTATTATTATTATTATTATTATTAAGAGAAAATAAGTCTACATTTCATGTGAAGCAGATGATTTGTATGAAATGTCATGATGTAGTTGCTATGAAAAATAATCTGCTACAAAATGTATTTGGTACTTGAACCCATTTGTGCCTATGGGGTATTACATTAATACTATAAATGGGACATTGGCAAACAGTGTAGACCCAGATCAGTAGCCGGAAAACATGGCGTCAGATCAGGATCAACACAGTTTTCATTAAGTACATGAATTTCTGTGCAACAAAGAAATAATTAAATCTAATTAGACACCCCTTTTACTGGAAATGGATCGGTACAAAGAGGTATGGTAGAAGAATACACTCGGCATAAATGTGCTGAAGTTAAGCAATATCTGATAAAGTGTAAGTGAAGCTCTTTCAAGAGGAGAAAGCAGTCAGTTAACTCCCTTGATTACTTTCTGTAAATAACCAGGTCCATTTAATTGGATTCCTCTGCTTTTATCATTAGTGTTTCCATTAAGTATCACTTCCTTTTCCTTAAATCTAATTTTAACAAGGTCATATGCCAATACAGATTCCAAAATATTTAAAAGAAACATTTTCTGTGCAATGAAATGTATAATATTATGGAGAAATGTAAAGTTTTGTTAAATTCCAATGATGACCTAAGATAAAAGCAGAGGATTCCAATGAGAGATAGTAGCAGTATTTCTATTATCTCCCTTGACAGGTAAAGTCCAAGGTAGATCAAATACTAACCAGGTCCTTCTAACTGGAATCCTCTGCTTTTATCATAGGTCATCAGTGGAATTTAACAAATTCTTAACTTTACATTTCTCCATATCCACATGGAAGATTAATTAATATTATATATTTCATTGCACAGAATTCTTTTAAATATTTTGGAAGGTGTATTGGCATATGACCTTGTTAAAATTAGATTTATGAAGGAAAAGGAAGTGATACTTAATGGAAACAGAAAGTAATCAAGGGAGTTAACTGACTGCTTTCTCCTATTAGAATGACCTGGCCTCGAACCACAATTATTTCTCCATTAACTTCCATACAAAGACCTCTTGGGGAAACAACTTTGCAATCGATGTATACTTTCTTCTGTTTATGTCATCATTTCTTACCTTCAAATTTATCCACTTTACACATGACCATGACTAGCTCCTTTTCCTGCTGTCGTCTGTCAAAGTAAACACCTGTCAGTTCATACCAGTTACAGCCCATGTAGGCTCACCTGGGGTGTGCTTAGGGTCACCCGTTTTCCTGAAATCAAAAGGAAACAAAAGAAACTCTTAATTTTTAAAACACCTACATGTTGACCTATCAAAAGAATCACAGTGAAGTAGTCTGCTCAGTCACTCATTTGAATAGGCATGTTTTTTTAATATCTCCTCAAAACATGGAGTGTGGGTACTCATTAGAACCGTCTCGTCGAGGCGGTTCTAATGAGTACCATAATGTATGTTTTAGCAAAAGAGGTGAAAATGATGTATACCCCTGCAAAACCCCAGTTTTATTATATAAAGTTGGGGTTTAAGGGGATCAAAATTGTATAAGCGTGTTTTCGTGTTGAAATAATGATGATGATGGTTTGGCATTTTTTTTTCAAAATAAATTCATATTGAGACGATTGAAGGGTGATAATGAAAGGCTCTGTACAATCATAAGCAAAATTCCGAGCGGTCACCCGGACGCTTTTTAATTTGAAACAGAATATCGGCCAATCTTGGGCCAGGGGGCGTAAACAGGGTATCACATTTTTTGTTTGTTTGTTTGTGTTGAGGTTTTACGGCCCAGTCAACACAGTGAGATCATGTCGAGTGCTGTCAGTTTACCTAGCCACACGTTTACTGGGCAGGCTTAGCCCTCTAAACGGTTAACCAGTATTGTGCACATTCTTTCGCCAGAAACTGACAACTGCCCTTCTTGAATCATGGGGTATTACATTAAAAAATGTCCGTGTAACAAACATATAAATTAATTCTTCGACACAGTTATGAAATAAAGATACTTACAACCAGTAATCGGTTTCAGTCCTTCAATGAGTTTCAGTCTACCATTGAACCACCTGTAAATATAAAAAGAACATAACATAAGTAACCTATCGTACCATACCATTTCATATTATATCATACCACACCACCCCACTCCGCATCGCACCGCATCTCACTGAATCGCACTGAATCGCACCGAATCGCACCTCACCTCACCTCTTCTCACCGCATCGCACCGCACCGTATCACACCACAGCACAACATACCACGCCACAGCATACCAAAATACAATCTTATACATTACATTACATTACATTACATTACATTACATTACATTACATTACAATCCAAATAGAAATACATTAGAATAAACACTACAAATCAAATAGAGGAATCCAAACCAAACCAACGAAACTAAATCAATCAGAAACATAACCAATCCAAACAAAACAAAACCAAATATATAAATCAATACAAAACATTACAATACACCATTATTCAAACAGCGAAAACCCAAATGAAACAGAATGCAACCAAATCAAACAGAAACTAAAACAAAATCAACGGAAACAAGCATAATACAATACAATACATTACACTACAATATACAATACAATATAACAAACACTATAATCCAAATAGAGAAAAAACAAATGAACCCGAAAGACACCAGTAACCCCAAACCAAATGAAACGTAACCAACTATATGATACAATATAAACACATTACACTACAACATACAATACAATAAACACTACAATCCAAATAGAGAAAAAAACAAACAGACCCGGAAGAAACTGAACCAAAGAGAAACCTGATGAAACCAATCCAAATCAAACCAACATAACAATACAAAATACAAAAATACAATACTTAACTTCACTAGAATCCGGAATCTGATGACTCTTCCTAATGTTCATAGAACTTCATCTTCTACCTAAAATGAAAAAAAAAGAGTTTGTTTAGAATTAAATGAAAATTCATAGCTGAATATAAATAAAAATGTTTACATTATGTACATAATGCGAAAGTATGATCTTCTTGTTGTACCTAACAGACCTAAGCTCAGGATATACATGGTATTCTACAGTTTCCATTTATTAGATGTAAGGTGGTGTCTGATCTGGGTCTAAAGTGCTAGCTCAGGACTGTCTGTCAAATACTTAGGATATTTAAAGTATTTTGTAGTATCCATGTATTAGCTGTAACGTGGCATCTGATCTGGGTCTATACTGTTAGCACAGGACTGTCTTAAAGAAGCCATTTATTAGATGCAAGGTGTCTGGTCTGGATCCTCAGTGCTAACTCAGGACTGTCTGTCAAACACTTAGGATATTTAAGGTATTTTGTAGTATCCATTTATTAGATGTAACATGGCATTTTATTAGATGTAACATGGCATTTGATCTGGGTCTACACTGTTAGCAGGACTGTCTGTCTTAAAGTATCCATTTATTAGATGTAAGGTGGCGTCTGATCTGGGTCTACACTGTTAGCGCAGGACTGTCCGTCTGAATGAAGCCATTTATTAGATGCAAGGTGTCTGATCTGTGTCTACAGTGCTAGCTGAGGACTGTCTATCAAATACTTAGGGTATTTAAGGTATTCTGTAGTGTCCATTTATTAGATATAACATGGCATCTGATCTGGGTCTACACTGTTAGTTCAGGACTGTCTGTCTTTGGCATTTATTAAATGTTAGGTGACATCTGATCTGGGTCTACAGTGCTAGCTCAGGGCTGTCTGTCAAATACTTAGGATATTTAATGTATTTTGTAGTGTCCATTTATTAGATATAACATGGCATATAATCTGGGTCTACACTGTTAGCTCAGGACTGTCCTTCTTAGACATTTATTAGATGTAAGGTGGCGTCTGATCTGGGTCTACAGTGCTAGCTCAGGACTGTTGCAAATACCTGGGATATTTAAGGTATTCTGTAGTATCCATTTATTAGATGTAACATGGCATCAGATCTGGGTCTACACTGTTATCTCAGGACTGTCTGTTTTGAAGTAGCCATTTATTAGATGTAAGTTGGCGTCTGATCTGGGTCTACAGTGCTAGCTCAGGACTGTTTGTCAAATACTCAGGCTATTTAAGTTATTCTGCAGTATTCATTTATTAGATGTAACATGGCATCTGATTTGGTTCTACAATGTTAGCTCAGGACTATCTGTCCAATGCTTTGCATATAACATATATTCTACAGTATGCACTCATTAGATTATGGTGTCGTCTGATCTGGGTCTACACTGTTAGCTGATAGCCATGCCTTTCAGTCTAATACTTAGGGTATATTCGGTATTCCGAAGTATCCATTTATTAAACGTAAGGTGGCGTCTGATCTGGGTCTACAGTGTTAGCTCAGGACTGTCTGTTCAATACTTAAGATATATATGGCATTCTAAATTATCCATTTATTAGATATAAGGTGGCGTCTGATCTGGGTCTAAAGCGTTAGCTCAGGACTGTCTCTCCCATACTAAGGGTATATACGGTATTCTACAATATTCATTTATTAGATGCAATATGGCATCTGATTTGAGTCTACACTGTTACCTCAGGACTGTCTGTCCAATGTTTTGAGTATAACAGGTATTCTATAGTATCCATTTATTAGATGTATGGTGTCGTCTGATCTGGGTCTATACTGATTGCCCAGGCCTTTCTGTCCAATACTTAGGGTATTCTACAGTATCCATTTATTAGATTTAAAGTGGCATGATAGCCCTGAACAGACTGCATGGCATTCCACTTCCTGTTGTAGGGCAGAAGATCACATCCTGTACTGTTAAATATGTGGATTCTTTCTCATTTCTTCATGTTTAATAATTGTTGAGTCCAAATGATGATACGTATTCCAATATAAAATTTCTTAAAAATCCTCGTAGGAGAAAAATACAGGTATAAAATCACTTTATTGATACCTGTCTATAAATTATGACCAGTAAACTTAAGACATAACCCTTAATTGCAGCAGAAGACACTGTGAAGTATTTTATAATAATAATAATAATAATAATTATTATTATTATTATTATTATTATTAAGAGAAAATAAGTCTACATTTCATGTGAAGCAGATGATTTGTATGAAATGTCATGATGTAGTTGCTATGAAAAATAATCTGCTACAAAATGTATTTGGTACTTGAACCCATTTGTGCCTATGGGGTATTACATTAATACTATAAATGGGACATTGGCAAACAGTGTAGACCCAGATCAGTAGCCGGAAAACATGGCGTCAGATCAGGATCAACACAGTTTTCATTAAGTACATGAATTTCTGTGCAACAAAGAAATAATTAAATCTAATTAGACACCCCTTTTACTGGAAATGGATCGGTACAAAGAGGTATGGTAGAAGAATACACTCGGCATAAATGTGCTGAAGTTAAGCAATATCTGATAAAGTGTAAGTGAAGCTCTTTCAAGAGGAGAAAGCAGTCAGTTAACTCCCTTGATTACTTTCTGTAAATAACCAGGTCCATTTAATTGGATTCCTCTGCTTTTATCATTAGTGTTTCCATTAAGTATCACTTCCTTTTCCTTAAATCTAATTTTAACAAGGTCATATGCCAATACAGATTCCAAAATATTTAAAAGAAACATTTTCTGTGCAATGAAATGTATAATATTATGGAGAAATGTAAAGTTTTGTTAAATTCCAATGATGACCTAAGATAAAAGCAGAGGATTCCAATGAGAGATAGTAGCAGTATTTCTATTATCTCCCTTGACAGGTAAAGTCCAAGGTAGATCAAATACTAACCAGGTCCTTCTAACTGGAATCCTCTGCTTTTATCATAGGTCATCAGTGGAATTTAACAAATTCTTAACTTTACATTTCTCCATATCCACATGGAAGATTAATTAATATTATATATTTCATTGCACAGAATTCTTTTAAATATTTTGGAAGGTGTATTGGCATATGACCTTGTTAAAATTAGATTTATGAAGGAAAAGGAAGTGATACTTAATGGAAACAGAAAGTAATCAAGGGAGTTAACTGACTGCTTTCTCCTATTAGAATGACCTGGCCTCGAACCACAATTATTTCTCCATTAACTTCCATACAAAGACCTCTTGGGGAAACAACTTTGCAATCGATGTATACTTTCTTCTGTTTATGTCATCATTTCTTACCTTCAAATTTATCCACTTTACACATGACCATGACTAGCTCCTTTTCCTGCTGTCGTCTGTCAAAGTAAACACCTGTCAGTTCATACCAGTTACAGCCCATGTAGGCTCACCTGGGGTGTGCTTAGGGTCACCCGTTTTCCTGAAATCAAAAGGAAACAAAAGAAACTCTTAATTTTTAAAACACCTACATGTTGACCTATCAAAAGAATCACAGTGAAGTAGTCTGCTCAGTCACTCATTTGAATAGGCATGTTTTTTTAATATCTCCTCAAAACATGGAGTGTGGGTACTCATTAGAACCGTCTCGTCGAGGCGGTTCTAATGAGTACCATAATGTATGTTTTAGCAAAAGAGGTGAAAATGATGTATACCCCTGCAAAACCCCAGTTTTATTATATAAAGTTGGGGTTTAAGGGGATCAAAATTGTATAAGCGTGTTTTCGTGTTGAAATAATGATGATGATGGTTTGGCATTTTTTTTTCAAAATAAATTCATATTGAGACGATTGAAGGGTGATAATGAAAGGCTCTGTACAATCATAAGCAAAATTCCGAGCGGTCACCCGGACGCTTTTTAATTTGAAACAGAATATCGGCCAATCTTGGGCCAGGGGGCGTAAACAGGGTATCACATTTTTTGTTTGTTTGTTTGTGTTGAGGTTTTACGGCCCAGTCAACAGAGTGAGATCATGTCGAGTGCTGTCAGTTTACCTAGCCACACGTTTACTGGGCAGGCTTAGCCCTCTAAACGGTTAACCAGTATTGTGCACATTCTTTCGCCAGAAACTGACAACTGCCCTTCTTGAATCATGGGGTATTACATTAAAAAATGTCCGTGTAACAAACATATAAATTAATTCTTCGACACAGTTATGAAATAAAGATACTTACAACCAGTAATCGGTTTCAGTCCTTCAATGAGTTTCAGTCTACCATTGAACCACCTGTAAATATAAAAAGAACATAACATAAGTAACCTATCGTACCATACCATTTCATATTATATCATACCACACCACCCCACTCCGCATCGCACCGCATCTCACTGAATCGCACTGAATCGCACCGAATCGCACCTCACCTCACCTCTTCTCACCGCATCGCACCGCACCGTATCACACCACAGCACAACATACCACGCCACAGCATACCAAAATACAATCTTATACATTACATTACATTACATTACATTACATTACATTACATTACAATCCAAATAGAAATACATTAGAATAAACACTACAAATCAAATAGAGGAATCCAAACCAAACCAACGAAACTAAATCAATCAGAAACATAACCAATCCAAACAAAACAAAACCAAATATATAAATCAATACAAAACATTACAATACACCATTATTCAAACAGCGAAAACCCAAATGAAACAGAATGCAACCAAATCAAACAGAAACTAAAACAAAATCAACGGAAACAAGCATAATACAATACAATACATTACACTACAATATACAATACAATATAACAAACACTATAATCCAAATAGAGAAAAAACAAATGAACCCGAAAGACACCAGTAACCCCAAACCAAATGAAACGTAACCAACTATATGATACAATATAAACACATTACACTACAACATACAATACAATAAACACTACAATCCAAATAGAGAAAAAAACAAACAGACCCGGAAGAAACTGAACCAAAGAGAAACCTGATGAAACCAATCCAAATCAAACCAACATAACAATACAAAATACAAAAATACAATACTTAACTTCACTAGAATCCGGAATCTGATGACTCTTCCTAATGTTCATAGAACTTCATCTTCTACCTAAAATGAAAAAAAAAGAGTTTGTTTAGAATTAAATGAAAATTCATAGCTGAATATAAATAAAAATGTTTACATTATGTACATAATGCGAAAGTATGATCTTCTTGTTGTACCTAACAGACCTAAGCTCAGGATATACATGGTATTCTACAGTTTCCATTTATTAGATGTAAGGTGGTGTCTGATCTGGGTCTAAAGTGCTAGCTCAGGACTGTCTGTCAAATACTTAGGATATTTAAAGTATTTTGTAGTATCCATGTATTAGCTGTAACGTGGCATCTGATCTGGGTCTATACTGTTAGCACAGGACTGTCTTAAAGAAGCCATTTATTAGATGCAAGGTGTCTGGTCTGGATCCTCAGTGCTAACTCAGGACTGTCTGTCAAACACTTAGGATATTTAAGGTATTTTGTAGTATCCATTTATTAGATGTAACATGGCATTTTATTAGATGTAACATGGCATTTGATCTGGGTCTACACTGTTAGCAGGACTGTCTGTCTTAAAGTATCCATTTATTAGATGTAAGGTGGCGTCTGATCTGGGTCTACACTGTTAGCGCAGGACTGTCCGTCTGAATGAAGCCATTTATTAGATGCAAGGTGTCTGATCTGTGTCTACAGTGCTAGCTGAGGACTGTCTATCAAATACTTAGGGTATTTAAGGTATTCTGTAGTGTCCATTTATTAGATATAACATGGCATCTGATCTGGGTCTACACTGTTAGTTCAGGACTGTCTGTCTTAGGCATTTATCAAATGTTAGGTGACATCTGATCTGGGTCTACAGTGCCAGCTCAGGGCTGTCTGTCAAATACTTAGGATATTTAATGTATTTTGTAGTGTCCATTTATTAGATATAACATGGCATATAATCTGGGTCTACACTGTTAGCTCAGGACTGTCCTTCTTAGACATTTATTAGATGTAAGGTGGCGTCTGATCTGGGTCTACAGTGCTAGCTCAGGACTGTTGCAAATACCTGGGATATTTAAGGTATTCTGTAGTATCCATTTATTAGATGTAACATGGCATCAGATCTGGGTCTACACTGTTATCTCAGGACTGTCTGTTTTGAAGTAGCCATTTATTAGATGTAAGTTGGCGTCTGATCTGGGTCTACAGTGCTAGCTCAGGACTGTTTGTCAAATACTCAGGCTATTTAAGTTATTCTGCAGTATTCATTTATTAGATGTAACATGGCATCTGATTTGGTTCTACAATGTTAGCTCAGGACTATCTGTCCAATGCTTTGCATATAACATATATTCTACAGTATGCACTCATTAGATTATGGTGTCGTCTGATCTGGGTCTACACTGTTAGCTGATAGCCATGCCTTTCAGTCTAATACTTAGGGTATATTCGGTATTCCGAAGTATCCATTTATTAAACGTAAGGTGGCGTCTGATCTGGGTCTACAGTGTTAGCTCAGGACTGTCTGTTCAATACTTAGGATATATATGGCATTCTAAATTATCCATTTATTAGATATAAGGTGGCGTCTGATCTGGGTCTAAAGCGTTAGCTCAGGACTGTCTCTCCCATACTAAGGGTATATACGGTATTCTACAATATTCATTTATTAGATGCAATATGGCATCTGATTTGAGTCTACACTGTTACCTCAGGACTGTCTGTCCAATGTTTTGAGTATAACAGGTATTCTATAGTATCCATTTATTAGATGTATGGTGTCGTCTGATCTGGGTCTATACTGATTGCCCAGGCCTTTCTGTCCAATACTTAGGGTATTCTACAGTATCCATTTATTAGATTTAAGGTGGCATGATAGCCCTGAACAGACTGCATGGCATTCCACTTCCTGTTGTAGGGCAGAAGATCACATCCTGTACTGTTAAATATGTGGATTCTTTCTCATTTCTTCATGTTTAATAATTGTTGAGTCAAAATGATGATACGTATTCCAATATAAAATTTCTTAAAAATCCTCATAGGAGAAAAATACAGGTATAAAATCACTTTATTGATACCTGTCTATAAATTATGACCAGTAAACTTAAGACATAACCCTTAATTGCAGCAGAAGACACTGTGAAGTATTTTATAATAATAATAATAATAATAATAATTATTATTATTATTATTATTATTATTATTAAGAGAAAATAAGTCTACATTTCATGTGAAGCAGATGATTTGTATGAAATGTCATGATGTAGTTGCTATGAAAAATAATCTGCTACAAAATGTATTTGGTACTTGAACCCATTTGTGCCTATGGGGTATTACATTAATACTATAAATGGGACATTGGCAAACAGTGTAGACCCAGATCAGAAGCCGGAAAACATGGCGTCAGATCAGGATCAACACAGTTTTCATTAAGTACATGAATTTCTGTGCAACAAAGAAATAATTAAATCTAATTAGACACCCCTTTTACTGGAAATGGATCGGTACAAAGAGGTATGGTAGAAGAATACACTCGGCATAAATGTGCTGAAGTTAAGCAATATCTGATAAAGTGTAAGTGAAGCTCTTTCAAGAGGAGAAAGCAGTCAGTTAACTCCCTTGATTACTTTCTGTAAATAACCAGGTCCATTTAATTGGATTCCTCTGCTTTTATCATTAGTGTTTCCATTAAGTATCACTTCCTTTTTCTTAAATCTAATTTTAATAAGGTCATATGCCAATACAGATTCCAAAATATTTAAAAGAAACATTTTCTGTGCAATGAAATGTATAATATTATGGAGAAATGTAAAGTTTTGTTAAATTCCAATGATGACCTAAGATAAAAGCAGAGGATTCCAATGAGAGATAGTAGCAGTATTTCTATTATCTCCCTTGACAGGTAAAGTCCAAGGTAGATCAAATACTAACCAGGTCCTTCTAACTGGAATCCTCTGCTTTTATCATAGGTCATCAGTGGAATTTAACAAATTCTTAACTTTACATTTCTCCATATCCACATGGAAGATTAATTAATATTATATATTTCATTGCACAGAATTCTTTTAAATATTTTGGAAGGTGTATTGGCATATGACCTTGTTAAAATTAGATTTATGAAGGAAAAGGAAGTGATAATGGAAACAGAAAGTAATCAAGGGAGTTAACTGACTGCTTTCTCCTATTAGAATGACCTGGCCTCGAACCACAATTATTTCTCCATTAACTTCCATACAAAGACCTCTTGGGAAACAACTTTGCAATCGATGTATACTTTCTTCTGCTTATGTCATCATTTCTTACCTTCAAATTTATCCACTTTACACATGACCATGACTAGCTCCTTTTCCTGCTGTCGTCTGTCAAAGTAAACACCTGTCAGTTCATACCAGTTACAGCCCATGTAGGCTCACCTGGGGTGTGCTTAGGGTCACCCGTTTTCCTGAAATCAAAAGGAAACAAAAGAAACTCTTAATTTTTAAAACACCTACATGTTGATCTATCAAAAGAATCACAGTGAAGTAGTCTGCTCAGTCACTCATTTGAATAGGCATGTTTTTTTAATATCTCCTCAAAACATGGAGTGTGGGTACTCATTAGAACCGTCTCGTCGAGGCGGTTCTAATGAGTACCATAATGTATGTTTTAGCAAAAGAGGTGAAAATGATGTATACCCCTGCAAAACCCCAGTTTTGTTATATAAAGTTGGGGTTTAAGGGGATCAAAATTGTATAAGCGTGTTTTCGTGTTGAAATAATGATGATGATGGTTTGGCATTTTTTTTTCAACATAAATTCATATTGAGACGATTGAAGGGTGATAATGAAAGGCTCTGTACAATCATAAGCAAAATTCCGAGCGGTCACCCGGACGCTTTTTAATTTGAAACAGAATATCGGCCAATCTTGGGCCAGGGGGCGTAAACAGGGTATCACATTTTTTGTTTGTTTGTTTGTGTTGAGGTTTTACGGCCCAGTCAACACAGTGAGATCATGTCGAGTGCTGTCAGTTTACCTAGCCACACGTTTACTGGGCAGGCTTAGCCCTCTAAACGGTTAACCAGTATTGTGCACATTCTTTCGCCAGAAACTGACAATTGCCCTTCTTGAATCATGGGGTATTACATTAAAAAATGTCCGTGTAACAAACATATAAATTAATTCCTCGACACAGTTATGAAATAAAGATACTTACAACCAGTAATCGGTTTCAGTCCTTCAATGAGTTTCAGTCTACCATTGAACCACCTGTAAATATAAAAAGAACATAACATAAGTAACCTATCGTACCATACCATTTCATATTATATCATACCACACCACCCCACTCCGCATCGCACCGCATCGCACCTCACTGAATCGCACTGAATCGCACCGAATCGCACCTCACCTCACCTCTTCTCACCGCATCGCACCGCACCGCACCGCACCGCACCGCACCGCAACGTATCACACCACAGCACAACATACCACGCCACAGCATACCAAAATACAATCTTATACATTACATTACATTACATTACATTACATTACATTACATTACATTACATTACAATCCAAATAGAAATACATTAGAATAAACACTACAAATCAAATAGAGGAATCCAAACCAAACCAACGAAACTAAATCAATCAGAAACATAACCAATCCAAACAAAACAAAACCAAATATATAAATCAATACAAAACATTACAATACACCATTATTCAAACAGCGAAAACCAAAATGAAACAGAATGCAACCAAATCAAACAGAAACTAAAACAAAATCAACGGAAACAAGCATAATACAATACAACACATTACACTACAATATACAATACAATATAACAAACACTATAATCCAAATAGAGAAAAAACAAATGAACCCGAAAGACACCAGTAACCCCAAACCAAATGAAACGTAACCAACTATATGATACAATATAAACACATTACACTACAACATACAATACAATAAACACTACAATCCAAATAGAGAAAAAAACAAACAAACCCGGAAGAAACTGAACCAAAGAGAAACCTGATGAAACCAATCCAAATCAAACCAACATAACAATACAAAATACAAAAATACAATACTTAACTTCACTAGAATCCGGAATCTGATGACTCTTCCTAATGTTCATAGAACTTCATCTTCTACCTAAAATGAAAAAAAAAGAGTTTGTTTAGAATTAAATGAAAATTCATAGCTGAATATAAATAAAAATGTTTACATTATGTACATAATGCGAAAGTATGATCTTCTTGTTGTACCTAACAGACCTAAGCTCAGGATATACATGGTATTCTATCGTTTCCATTCATTAGATGTAAGGTGGTGTCTGATCTGGGTCTAAAGTGCTAGCTCAGGACTGTCTGTCAAATACTTAGGATATTTAAAGTATTTTGTAGTATCCATGTATTAGCTGTAATGTGGCATCTGATCTGGGTCTATACTGTTAGCACAGGACTGTCTTAAAGAAGCCATTTATTAGATGCAAGGTGTCTGGTCTGGATCCTCAGTGCTAACTCAGGACTGTCTGTCAAACACTTAGGATATTTAAGGTATTTTGTAGTATCCATTTATTAGATGTAACATGGCATTTTATTAGATGTAACATGGCATTTGATCTGGGTCTACACTGTTAGCAGGACTGTCTGTCTTAAAGTATCCATTTATTAGATGTAAGGTGGCGTCTGATCTGGGTCTACACTGTTAGCGCAGGACTGTCCGTCTGAATGAAGCCATTTATTAGATGCAAGGTGTCTGATCTGTGTCTACAGTGCTAGCTGAGGACTGTCTATCAAATACTTAGGGTATTTAAGGTATTCTGTAGTGTCCATTTATTAGATATAACATGGCATCTGATCTGGGTCTACACTGTTAGTTCAGGACTGTCTGTCTTAGGCATTTATTAAATGTTAGGTGACATCTGATCTGGGTCTACAGTGCCAGCTCAGGGCTGTCTGTCAAATACTTAGGATATTTAATGTATTTTGTAGTGTCCATTTATTAGATATAACATGGCATATAATCTGGGTCTACACTGTTAGCTCAGGACTGTCCTTCTTAGACATTTATTAGATGTAAGGTGGCGTCTGATCTGGGTCTACAGTGCTAGCTCAGGACTGTTGCAAATACCTGGGATATTTAAGGTATTCTGTAGTATCCATTTATTAGATGTAACATGGCATCAGATCTGGGTCTACACTGTTATCTCAGGACTGTCTGTTTTGAAGTAGCCATTTATTAGATGTAAGTTGGCGTCTGATCTGGGTCTACAGTGCTAGCTCAGGACTGTTTGTCAAATACTCAGGCTATTTAAGTTATTCTGCAGTATTCATTTATTAGATGTAACATGGCATCTGATTTGGTTCTACAATGTTAGCTCAGGACTATCTGTCCAATGCTTTGCATATAACATATATTCTACAGTATGCACTCATTAGATTATGGTGTCGTCTGATCTGGGTCTACACTGTTAGCTGATAGCCATGCCTTTCAGTCTAATACTTAGGGTATATTCGGTATTCCGAAGTATCCATTTATTAAACGTAAGGTGGCGTCTGATCTGGGTCTACAGTGTTAGCTCAGGACTGTCTGTTCAATACTTAGGATATATATGGCATTCTAAATTATCCATTTATTAGATATAAGGTGGCGTCTGATCTGGGTCTAAAGCGTTAGCTCAGGACTGTCTCTCCCATACTAAAGGTATATACGGTATTCTACAATATTCATTTATTAGATGCAATATGGCATCTGATTTGAGTCTACACTGTTACCTCAGGACTGTCTGTCCAATGTTTTGAGTATAACAGGTATTCTATAGTATCCATTTATTAGATGTATGGTGTCGTCTGATCTGGGTCTATACTGATTGCCCAGGCCTTTCTGTCCAATACTTAGGGTATTCTACAGTATCCATTTATTAGATTTAAAGTGGCATGATAGCCCTGAACAGACTGCATGGCATTCCACTTCCTGTTGTAGGGCAGAAGATCACATCCTGTACTGTTAAATATGTGGATTCTTTCTCATTTCTTCATGTTTAATAATTGTTGAGTCCAAATGATGATACGTATTCCAATATAAAATTTCTTAAAAATCCTCATAGGAGAAAAATACAGGTATAAAATCACTTTATTGATACCTGTCTATAAATTATGACCAGTAAACTTAAGACATAACCCTTAATTGCAGCAGAAGACACTGTGAAGTATTTTATAATAATAATAATTATTATTATTATTATTATTATTATTATTATTAAGAGAAAATAAGTCTACATTTCATGTGAAGCAGATGATTTGTATGAAATGTCATGATGTAGTTGCTATGAAAAATAATCTGCTACAAAATGTATTTGGTACTTGAACCCATTTGTGCCTATGGGGTATTACATTAATACTATAAATGGGACATTGGCAAACAGTGTAGACCCAGATCAGAAGCCGGAAAACATGGCGTCAGATCAGGATCAACACAGTTTTCATTAAGTACATGAATTTCTGTGCAACAAAGAAATAATTAAATCTAATTAGACACCCCTTTTACTGGAAATGGATCGGTACAAAGAGGTATGGTAGAAGAATACACTCGGCATAAATGTGCTGAAGTTAAGCAATATCTGATAAAGTGTAAGTGAAGCTCTTTCAACAGGAGAAAGCAGTCAGTTAACTCCCTTGATTACTTTCTGTAAATAACCAGGTCCATTTAATTGGATTCCTCTGCTTTTATCATTAGTGTTTCCATTAAGTATCACTTCCTTTTCCTTAAATCTAATTTTAACAAGGTCATATGCCAATACAGATTCCTAAATATTTAAAAGAAACATTTTCTGTGCAATGAAATGTATAATATTATGGAGAAATGTAAAGTTTTGTTAAATTCCAATGATGACCTAAGATAAAAGCAGAGGATTCCAATGAGAGATAGTAGCAGTATTTCTATTATCTCCCTTGACAGGTAAAGTCCAAGGTAGATCAAATACTAACCAGGTCCTTCTAACTGGAATCCTCTGCTTTTATCATAGGTCATCAGTGGAATTTAACAAATTCTTAACTTTACATTTCTCCATATCCACATGGAAGATTAATTAATATTATATATTTCATTGCACAGAATTCTTTTAAATATTTTGGAAGGTGTATTGGCATATGACCTTGTTAAAATTAGATTTATGAAGGAAAAGGAAGTGATACTTAATGGAAACAGAAAGTAATCAAGGGAGTTAACTGACTGCTTTCTCCTATTAGAATGACCTGGCCTCGAACCACAATTATTTCTCCATTAACTTCCATACAAAGACCTCTTGGGGAAACAACTTTGCAATCGATGTATACTTTCTTCTGCTTATGTCATCATTTCTTACCTTCAAATTTATCCACTTTACACATGACCATGACTAGCTCCTTTTCCTGCTGTCGTCTGTCAAAGTAAACACCTGTCAGTTCATACCAGTTACAGCCCATGTAGGCTCACCTGGGGTGTGCTTAGGGTCACCCGTTTTCCTGAAATCAAAAGGAAACAAAAGAAACTCTTAATTTTTAAAACACCTACATGTTGACCTATCAAAAGAATCACAGTGAAGTAGTCTGCTCAGTCACTCATTTGAATAGGCATGTTTTTTTAATATCTCCTCAAAACATGGAGTGTGGGTACTCATTAGAACCGTCTCGTCGAGGCGGTTCTAATGAGTACCATAATGTATGTTTTAGCAAAAGAGGTGAAAATGATGTATACCCCTGCAAAACCCCAGTTTTATTATATAAAGTTGGGGTTTAAGGGGATCAAAATTGTATAAGCGTGATTTAGTGTTGAAATAATGATGATGATGGTTTGGCATTTTTTTTTCAACATAAATTCATATTGAGACGATTGAAGGGTGATAATGAAAGGCTCTGTACAATCATAAGCAAAATTCCGAGCGGTCACCCGGACGCTTTTTAATTTGAAACAGAATATCGGCCAATCTTGGGCCAGGGGGCGTAAACAGGGTATCACATTTTTTGTTTGTTTGTTTGTGTTGAGGTTTTACGGCCCAGTCAACACAGTGAGATCATGTCGAGTGCTGTCAGTTTACCTAGCCACACGTTTACTGGGCAGGCTTAGCCCTCTAAACGGTTAACCAGTATTGTGCACATTCTTTCGCCAGAAATTGACAATTGCCCTTCTTGAATCATGGGGTATTACATTAGAAAATGTCCGTGTAACAAACATATAAATTAATTCCTCGACACAGTTATGAAATAAAGATACTTACAACCAGTAATCGGTTTCAGTCCTTCAATGAGTTTCAGTCTACCATTGAACCACCTGTAAATATAAAAAGAACATAACATAAGTAACCTATCGTACCATACCATTTCATATTATATCATACCACACCACCCCACTCCGCATCGCACCGCATCTCACTGAATCGCACTGGATCGCACCGAATCGCACCTCACCTCACCTCTTCTCACCGCATCGCACCGCACCGCACCGCAACGTATCACACCACAGCACAACATACCACGCCACAGCATACCAAAATACAATCTTATACATTACATTACATTACATTACATTAAAATCCAAATAGAAATACATTAGAATAAACACTACAAATCAAATAGAGGAATCCAAACCAAACCAACGAAACTAAATCAATCAGAAACATAACCAATCCAAACAAAACAAAACCAAATATATAAATCAATACAAAACATTACAATACACCATTATTCAAACAGCGAAAACCCAAATGAAACAGAATGCAACCAAATCAAACAGAAACTAAAACAAAATCAACGGAAACAAGCATAATACAATGCAATACATTACACTACAATATACAATACAATATAACAAACACTATAATCCAAATAGAGAAAAAACAAATGAACCCGAAAGACACCAGTAACCCCAAACCAAATGAAACGTAACCAACTATATGATACAATATAAACACATTACACTACAACATACAATACAATAAACACTACAATCCAAATAGAGAAAAAAACAAACAAACCCGGAAGAAACTGAACCAAAGAGAAACCTGATGAAACCAATCCAAATCAAACCAACATAACAATACAAAATACAAAAATACAATACTTAACTTCACTAGAATCCGGAATCTGATGACTCTTCCTAATGTTCATAGAACTTCATCTTCTACCTAAAATGAAAAAAAAAAGAGTTTGTTTAGAATTAAATGAAAATTCATAGCTGAATATAAATAAAAATGTTTACATTATGTACATAATGCGAAAGTATGATCTTCTTGTTGTACCTAACAGACCTAAGCTCAGGATATACATGGTATTCTACAGTTTCCATTTATTAGATGTAAGGTGGTGTCTGATCTGGGTCTAAAGTGCTAGCTCAGGACTGTCTGTCAAATACTTAGGATATTTAAAGTATTTTGTAGTATCCATGTATTAGCTGTAACGTGGCATCTGATCTGGGTCTATACTGTTAGCACAGGACTGTCTTAAAGAAGCCATTTATTAGATGCAAGGTGTCTGGTCTGGATCCTCAGTGCTAACTCAGGACTGTCTGTCAAACACTTAGGATGTTTAAGGTATTTTGTAGTATCCATTTATTAGATGTAACATGGCATTTTATTAGATGTAACATGGCATTTGATCTGGGTCTACACTGTTAGCAGGACTGTCTGTCTTAAAGTATCCATTTATTAGATGTAAGGTGGCGTCTGATCTGGGTCTACACTGTTAGCGCAGGACTGTCCGTCTGAATGAAGCCATTTATTAGATGCAAGGTGTCTGATCTGTGTCTACAGTGCTAGTTGAGGACTGTCTATCAAATACTTAGGGTATTTAAGGTATTCTGTAGTGTCCATTTATTAGATATAACATGGCATCTGATCTGGGTCTACACTGTTAGTTCAGGACTGTCTGTCTTAGGCATTTATTAAATGTTAGGTGACATCTGATCTGGGTCTACAGTGCCAGCTCAGGGCTGTCTGTCAAATACTTAGGATATTTAATGTATTTTGTAGTGTCCATTTATTAGATATAACATGGCATATAATCTGGGTCTACACTGTTAGCTCAGGACTGTCCTTCTTAGACATTTATTAGATGTAAGGTGGCGTCTGATCTGGGTCTACAGTGCTAGCTCAGGACTGTTGCAAATACCTGGGATATTTAAGGTATTCTGTAGTATCCATTTATTAGATGTAACATGGCATCAGATCTGGGTCTACACTGTTATCTCAGGACTGTCTGTTTTGAAGTAGCCATTTATTAGATGTAAGTTGGCGTCTGATCTGGGTCTACAGTGCTAGCTCAGGACTGTTTGTCAAATACTCAGGCTATTTAAGTTATTCTGCAGTATTCATTTATTAGATGTAACATGGCATCTGATTTGGTTCTACAATGTTAGCTCAGGACTATCTGTCCAATGCTTTGCATATAACATATATTCTACAGTATGCACTCATTAGATTATGGTGTCGTCTGATCTGGGTCTACACTGTTAGCTGATAGCCATGCCTTTCAGTCTAATACTTAGGGTATATTCGGTATTCCGAAGTATCCATTTATTAAACGTAAGGTGGCGTCTGATCTGGGTCTACAGTGTTAGCTCAGGACTGTCTGTTCAATACTTAGGATATATATGGCATTCTAAATTATCCATTTATTAGATATAAGGTGGCGTCTGATCTGGGTCTAAAGCGTTAGCTCAGGACTGTCTCTCCCATACTAAGGGTATATACGGTATTCTACAATATTCATTTATTAGATGCAATATGGCATCTGATTTGAGTCTACACTGTTACCTCAGGACTGTCTGTCCAATGTTTTGAGTATAACAGGTATTCTATAGTATCCATTTATTAGATGTATAGTGTCGTCTGATCTGGGTCTATACTGATTGCCCAGGCCTTTCTGTCCAATACTTAGGGTATTCTACAGTATCCATTTATTAGATTTAAGGTGGCATAATAGCCCTGAACAGACTGCATGGCATTCCACTTCCTGTTGTAGGGCAGAAGATCACATCCTGTACTGTTAAATATGTGGATTCTTTCTCATTTCTTCATGTTTAATAATTGTTGAGTCCAAATGATGATACGTATTCCAATATAAAATTTCTTAAAAATCCTCATAGGAGAAAAATACAGGTATAAAATCACTTTATTGATACCTGTCTATAAATTATGACCAGTAAACTTAAGACATAACCCTTAATTGCAGCAGAAGACACTGTGAAGTATTTTATAATAATAATAATTATTATTATTATTATTATTATTATTATTAAGAGAAAATAAGTCTACATTTCATGTGAAGCAGATGATTTGTATGAAATGTCATGATGTAGTTGCTATGAAAAATAATCTGCTACAAAATGTATTTGGTACTTGAACCAATTTGTGCCTATGGGGTATTACATTAATACTATAAATGGGACATTGGCAAACAGTGTAGACCCAGATCAGAAGCCGGAAAACATGGCGTCAGATCAGGATCAACACAGTTTTCATTAAGTACATGAATTTCTGTGCAACAAAGAAATAATTAAATCTAATTAGACACCCCTTTTACTGGAAATGGATCGGTACAAAGAGGTATGGTAGAAGAATACACTCGGCATAAATGTGCTGAAGTTAAGCAATATCTGATAAAGTGTAAGTGAAGCTCTTTCAACAGGAGAAAGCAGTCAGTTAACTCCCTTGATTACTTTCTGTAAATAACCAGGTCCATTTAATTGGATTCCTCTGCTTTTATCATTAGTGTTTCCATTAAGTATCACTTCCTTTTCCTTAAATCTAATTTTAACAAGGTCATATGCCAATACAGATTCCAAAATATTTAAAAGAAACATTTTCTGTGCAATGAAATGTATAATATTATGGAGAAATGTAAAGTTTTGTTAAATTCCAATGATGACCTAAGATAAAAGCAGAGGATTCCAATGAGAGATAGTAGCAGTATTTCTATTATCTCCCTTGACAGGTAAAGTCCAAGGTAGATCAAATACTAACCAGGTCCTTCTAACTGGAATCCTCTGCTTTTATCATAGGTCATCAGTGGAATTTAACAAATTCTTAACTTTACATTTCTCCATATCCACATGGAAGATTAATTAATATTATATATTTCATTGCACAGAATTCTTTTAAATATTTTGGAAGGTGTATTGGCATATGACCTTGTTAAAATTAGATTTATGAAGGAAAAGGAAGTGATACTTAATGGAAACAGAAAGTAATCAAGGGAGTTAACTGACTGCTTTCTCCTATTAGAATGACCTGGCCTCGAACCACAATTATTTCTCCATTAACTTCCATACAAAGACCTCTTGGGAAACAACTTTGCAATCGATGTATACTTTCTTCTGCTTATGTCATCATTTCTTACCTTCAAATTTATCCACTTTACACATGACCATGACTAGCTCCTTTTCCTGCTGTCGTCTGTCAAAGTAAACACCTGTCAGTTCATACCAGTTACAGCCCATGTAGGCTCACCTGGGGTGTGCTTAGGGTCACCCGTTTTCCTGAAATCAAAAGGAAACAAAAGAAACTCTTAATTTTTAAAACACCTACATGTTGATCTATCAAAAGAATCACAGTGAAGTAGTCTGCTCAGTCACTCATTTGAATAGGCATGTTTTTTTAATATCTCCTCAAAACATGGAGTGTGGGTACTCATTAGAACCGTCTCGTCGAGGCGGTTCTAATGAGTACCATAATGTATGTTTTAGCAAAAGAGATGAAAATGATGTATACCCCTGCAAAACCCCAGTTTTATTATATAAAGTTGGGGTTTAAGGGGATCAAAATTGTATAAGCGTGTTTTCGTGTTGAAATAATGATGATGATGGTTTGGCATTTTTTTTTCAACATAAATTCATATTGAGACGATTGAAGGGTGATAATGAAAGGCTCTGTACAATCATAAGCAAAATTCCGAGCGGTCACCCGGACGCTTTTTAATTTGAAACAGAATATCGGCCAATCTTGGGCCAGGGGGCGTAAACAGGGTATCACATTTTTTGTTTGTTTGTTTGTGTTGAGGTTTTACGGCCCAGTCAACACAGTGAGATCATGTCGAGTGCTGTCAGTTTACCTAGCCACACGTTTACTGGGCAGGCTTAGCCCTCTAAACGGTTAATCAGTATTGTGCACATTCTTTCGCCAGAAACTGACAATTGCCCTTCTTGAATCATGGGGTATTACATTAAAAAATGTCCGTGTAACAAACATATAAATTAATTCCTCGACACAGTTATGAAATAAAGATACTTACAACCAGTAATCGGTTTCAGTCCTTCAATGAGTTTCAGTCTACCATTGAACCACCTGTAAATATAAAAAGAACATAACATAAGTAACCTATCGTACCATACCATTTCATATTATATCATACCACACCACCCCACTCCGCATCGCACCGCATCGCACCTCACTGAATCGCACTGAATCGCACCGAATCGCACCTCACCTCACCTCTTCTCACCGCATCACACTGCACCGCACCGCACCGCAACGTATCACACCACAGCACAACATACCACGCCACAGCATACCAAAATACAATCTTATACATTACATTACATTACATTACATTACAATCCAAATAGAAATACATTAGAATAAACACTACAAATCAAATAGAGGAATCCAAACCAAACCAACGAAACTAAATCAATCAGAAACATAACCAATCCAAACAAAACAAAACCAAATATATAAATCAATACAAAACATTACAATACACCATTATTCAAACAGCGAAAACCCAAATGAAACAGAATGCAACCAAATCAAACAGAAACTAAAACAAAATCAACGGAAACAAGCATAATACAATGCAATACATTACACTACAATATACAATACAATATAACAAACACTATAATCCAAATAGAGAAAAAACAAATGAACCCGAAAGACACCAGTAACCCAAAACCAAATGAAACGTAACCAACTATATGATACAATATAAACACATTACACTACAACATACAATACAATAAACACTACAATCCAAATAGAGAAAAAAACAAACAAACCCGGAAGAAACTGAACCAAAGAGAAACCTGATGAAACCAATCCAAATCAAACCAACATAACAATACAAAATACAAAAATACAATACTTAACTTCACTAGAATCCGGAATCTGATGACTCTTCCTAATGTTCATAGAACTTCATCTTCTACCTAAAATGAAAAAAAAAGAGTTTGTTTAGAATTAAATGAAAATTCATAGCTGAATATAAATAAAAATGTTTACATTATGTACATAATGCGAAAGTATGATCTTCTTGTTGTACCTAACAGACCTAAGCTCAGGATATACATGGTATTCTACAGTTTCCATTTATTAGATGTAAGGTGGTGTCTGATCTGGGTCTAAAGTGCTAGCTCAGGACTGTCTGTCAAATACTTAAGATATTTAAAGTATTTTGTAGTATTCATGTATTAGCTGTAACGTGGCATCTGATCTGGGTCTATACTGTTAGCACAGGACTGTCTTAAAGAAGCCATTTATTAGATGCAAGGTGTCTGGTCTGGATCCTCAGTGCTAACTCAGGACTGTCTGTCAAACACTTAGGATATTTAAGGTATTTTGTAGTATCCATTTATTAGATGTAACATGGCATTTTATTAGATGTAACATGGCATTTGATCTGGGTCTACACTGTTAGCAGGACTGTCTGTCTTAAAGTATCCATTTATTAGATGTAAGGTGGCGTCTGATCTGGGTCTACACTGTTAGCGCAGGACTGTCCGTCTGAATGAAGCCATTTATTAGATGCAAGGTGTCTGATCTGTGTCTACAGTGCTAGCTGAGGACTGTCTATCAAATACTTAGGGTATTTAAGGTATTCTGTAGTGTCCATTTATTAGATATAACATGGCATCTGATCTGGGTCTACACTGTTAGTTCAGGACTGTCTGTCTTAGGCATTTATTAAATGTTAGGTGACATCTGATCTGGGTCTACAGTGCCAGCTCAGGGCTGTCTGTCAAATACTTAGGATATTTAATGTATTTTGTAGTGTCCATTTATTAGATATAACATGGCATATAATCTGGGTCTACACTGTTAGCTCAGGACTGTCCTTCTTAGACATTTATTAGATGTAAGGTGGCGTCTGATCTGGGTCTACAGTGCTAGCTCAGGACTGTTGCAAATACCTGGGATATTTAAGGTATTCTGTAGTATCCATTTATTAGATGTAACATGGCATCAGATCTGGGTCTACACTGTTATCTCAGGACTGTCTGTTTTGAAGTAGCCATTTATTAGATGTAAGTTGGCGTCTGATCTGGGTCTACAGTGCTAGCTCAGGACTGTTTGTCAAATACTCAGGCTATTTAAGTTATTCTGCAGTATTCATTTATTAGATGTAACATGGCATCTGATTTGGTTCTACAATGTTAGCTCAGGACTATCTGTCCAATGCTTTGCATATAACATATATTCTACAGTATGCACTCATTAGATTATGGTGTCGTCTGATCTGGGTCTACACTGTTAGCTGATAGCCATGCCTTTCAGTCTAATACTTAGGGTATATTCGGTATTCCGAAGTATCCATTTATTAAACGTAAGGTGGCGTCTGATCTGGGTCTACAGTGTTAGCTCAGGACTGTCTGTTCAATACTTAGGATATATATGGCATTCTAAATTATCCATTTATTAGATATAAGGTGGCGTCTGATCTGGGTCTAAAGCATTAGCTCAGGACTGTCTCTCCCATACTAAGGGTATATACGGTATTCTACAATATTCATTTATTAGATGCAATATGGCATCTGATTTGAGTCTACACTGTTACCTCAGGACTGTCTGTCCAATGTTTTGAGTATAACAGGTATTCTATAGTATCCATTTATTAGATGTATGGTGTCGTCTGATCTGGGTCTATACTGATTGCCCAGGCCTTTCTGTCCAATACTTAGGGTATTCTACAGTATCCATTTATTAGATTTAAGGTGGCATGATAGCCCTGAACAGACTGCATGGCATTCCACTTCCTGTTGTAGGGCAGAAGATCACATCCTGTACTGTTAAATATGTGGATTCTTTCTCATTTCTTCATGTTTAATAATTGTTGAGTCCAAATGATGATACGTATTCCAATATAAAATTTCTTAAAAATCCTCATAGGAGAAAAATACAGGTATAAAATCACTTTATTGATACCTGTCTATAAATTATGACCAGTAAACTTAAGACATAACCCTTAATTGCAGCAGAAGACACTGTGAAGTATTTTATAATAATAATAATTATTATTATTATTATTATTATTATTATTATTATTAAGAGAAAATAAGTCTACATTTCATGTGAAGCAGATGATTTGTATGAAATGTCATGAAGTAGTTGCTATGAAAAATAATCTGCTACAAAATGTATTTGGTACTTGAACCCATTTGTGCCTATGGGGTATTACATTAATACTATAAATAGGACATTGGCAAACAGTGTAGACCCAGATCAGAAGCCGGAAAACATGGCGTCAGATCAGGATCAACACAGTTTTCATTAAGTACATGAATTTCTGTGCAACAAAGAAATAATTAAATCTAATTAGACACCCCTTTTACTGGAAATGGATCGGTACAAAGAGGTATGGTAGAAGAATACACTCGGCATAAATGTGCTGAAGTTAAGCAATATCTGATAAAGTGTAAGTGAAGCTCTTTCAACAGGAGAAAGCAGTCAGTTAACTCCCTTGATTACTTTCTGTAAATAACCAGGTCCATTTAATTGGATTCCTCTGCTTTTATCATTAGTGTTTCCATTAAGTATCACTTCCTTTTCCTTAAATGTAATTTTAACAAGGTCATATGCCAATACAGATTCCAAAATATTTAAAAGAAACATTTTCTGTGCAATGAAATGTATAATATTATGGAGAAATGTAAAGTTTTGTTAAATTCCAATGATGACCTAAGATAAAAGCAGAGGATTCCAATGAGAGATAGTAGCAGTATTTCTATTATCTCCCTTGACAGGTAAAGTCCAAGGTAGATCAAATACTAACCAGGTCCTTCTAACTGGAATCCTCTGCTTTTATCATAGGTCATCAGTGGAATTTAACAAATTCTTAACTTTACATTTCTCCATATCCACATGGAAGATTAATTAATATTATATATTTCATTGCACAGAATTCTTTTAAATATTTTGGAAGGTGTATTGGCATATGACCTTGTTAAAATTAGATTTATGAAGGAAAAGGAAGTGATACTTAATGGAAACAGAAAGTAATCAAGGGAGTTAACTGACTGCTTTCTCCTATTAGAATGACCTGGCCTCGAACCACAATTATTTCTCCATTAACTTCCATACAAAGACCTCTTGGGAAACAACTTTGCAATCGATGTATACTTTCTTCTGCTTATGTCATCATTTCTTACCTTCAAATTTATCCACTTTACACATGACCATGACTAGCTCCTTTTCCTGCTGTCGTCTGTCAAAGTAAACACCTGTCAGTTCATACCAGTTACAGCCCATGTAGGCTCACCTGGGGTGTGCTTAGGGTCACCCGTTTTCCTGAAATCAAAAGGAAACAAAAGAAACTCTTAATTTTTAAAACACCTACATGTTGATCTATCAAAAGAATCACAGTGAAGTAGTCTGCTCAGTCACTCATTTGAATAGGCATGTTTTTTTAATATCTCCTCAAAACATGGAGTGTGGGTACTCATTAGAACCGTCTCGTCGAGGCGGTTCTAATGAGTACCATAATGTATGTTTTAGCAAAAGAGGTGAAAATGATGTATACCCCTGCAAAACCCCAGTTTTATTATATAAAGTTGGGGTTTAAGGGGATCAAAATTGTATAAGCGTGTTTTCGTGTTGAAATAATGATGATGATGGTTTGGCATTTTTTTTTTTCAACATAAATTCATATTGAGACGATTGAAGGGTGATAATGAAAGGCTCTGTACAATCATAAGCAAAATTCCGAGCGGTCACCCGGACGCTTTTTAATTTGAAACAGAATATCGGCCAATCTTGGGCCAGGGGGCGTAAACAGGGTATCACATTTTTTGTTTGTTTGTTTGTGTTGAGGTTTTACGGCCCAGTCAACACAGTGAGATCATGTCGAGTGCTGTCAGTTTACCTAGCCACACGTTTACTGGGCAGGCTTAGCCCTCTAAACGGTTAACCAGTATTGTGCACATTCTTTCGCCAGAAACTGACAATTGCCCTTCTTGAATCATGGGGTATTACATTAAAAAATGTCCGTGTAACAAACATATAAATTAATTCCTCGACACAGTTATGAAATAAAGATACTTACAACCAGTAATCGGTTTCAGTCCTTCAATGAGTTTCAGTCTACCATTGAACCACCTGTAAATATAAAAAGAACATAACATAAGTAACCTATCGTACCATACCATTTCATATTATATCATACCACACCACCCCACTCCGCATCGCACCTCACTGAATCGCACTGAATCGCACCGAATCGCACCTCACCTCACCTCTTCTCACCGCATCGCACCGCACCGCACCGCACCGCACCGCACCGCAACGTATCACACCACAGCACGACATACCACGCCACAGCATACCAAAATACAATCTTATACATTACATTACATTACATTACATTACATTACAATCCAAATAGAAATACATTAGAATAAACACTACAAATCAAATAGAGGAATCCAAACCAAACCAACGAAACTAAATCAATCAGAAACATAACCAATCCAAACAAAACAAAACCAAATATATAAATCAATACAAAACATTACAATACACCATTATTCAAACAGCGAAAACCCAAATGAAACAGAATGCAACCAAATCAAACAGAAACTAAAACAAAATCAACGGAAACAAGCATAATACAATACAATACATTACACTACAATATACAATACAATATAACAAACACTATAATCCAAATAGAGAAAAAACAAATGAACCCGAAAGACACCAGTAACCCCAAACCAAATGAAACGTAACCAACTATATGATACAATATAAACACATTACACTACAACATACAATACAATAAACACTACAATCCAAATAGAGAAAAAACAAACAAACCCGGAAGAAACTGAACCAAAGAGAAACCTGATGAAACCAATCCAAATCAAACCAACATAACAATACAAAATACAAAAATACAATACTTAACTTCACTAGAATCCGGAATCTGATGACTCTTCCTAATGTTCATAGAACTTCATCTTCTACCTAAAATGAAAAAAAAAGAGTTTGTTTAGAATTAAATGAAAATTCATAGCTGAATATAAATAAAAATGTTTACATTATGTACATAATGCGAAAGTATGATCTTCTTGTTGTACCTAACAGACCTAAGCTCAGGATATACATGGTATTCTACAGTTTCCATTTATTAGATGTAAGGTGGTGTCTGATCTGGGTCTAAAGTGCTAGCTCAGGACTGTCTGTCAAATACTTAGGATATTTAAAGTATTTTGTAGTATCCATGTATTAGCTGTAACGTGGCATCTGATCTGGGTCTATACTGTTAGCACAGGACTGTCTTAAAGAAGCCATTTATTAGATGCAAGGTGTCTGGTCTGGATCCTCAGTGCTAACTCAGGACTGTCTGTCGAACACTTAGGATATTTAAGGTATTTTGTAGTATCCATTTATTAGATGTAACATGGCATTTTATTAGATGTAACATGGCATTTGATCTGGGTCTACACTGTTAGCAGGACTGTCCGTCTGAATGAAGCCATTTATTAGATGCAAGGTGTCTGATCTGTGTCTACAGTGCTAGCTGAGGACTGTCTATCAAATACTTAGGGTATTTAAGGTATTCTGTAGTGTCCATTTATTAGATATAACATGGCATCTGATCTGGATCTACACTGTTAGTTCAGGACTGTCTGTCTTAGGCATTTATTAAATGTTAGGTGACATCTGATCTGGGTCTACAGTGCCAGCTCAGGGCTGTCTGTCAAATACTTAGGATATTTAATGTATTTTGTAGTGTCCATTTATTAGATATAACATGGCATATAATCTGGGTCTACACTGTTAGCTCAGGACTGTCCTTCTTAGACATTTATTAGATGTAAGGTGGCGTCTGATCTGGGTCTACAGTGCTAGCTCAGGACTGTTGCAAATACCTGGGGATATTTAAGGTATTCTGTAGTATCCATTTATTAGATGTAACATGGCATCAGATCTGGGTCTACACTGTTATCTCAGGACTGTCTGTTTTGAAGTAGCCATTTATTAGATGTAAGTTGGCGTCTGATCTGGGTCTACAGTGCTAGCTCAGGACTGTTTGTCAAATACTCAGGCTATTTAAGTTATTCTGCAGTATTCATTTATTAGATGTAACATGGCATCTGATTTGGTTCTACAATGTTAGCTCAGGACTATCTGTCCAATGCTTTGCATATAACATATATTCTACAGAATGCACTCATTAGATTATGGTGTCGTCTGATCTGGGTCTACACTGTTAGCTGATAGCCATGCCTTTCAGTCTAATACTTAGGGTATATTCGGTATTCCGAAGTATCCATTTATTAAACGTAAGGTGGCGTCTGATCTGGGTCTACAGTGTTAGCTCAGGACTGTCTGTTCAATACTTAGGATATATATGGCATTCTAAATTATCCATTTATTAGATATAAGGTGGCGTCTGATCTGGGTCTAAAGCGTTAGCTCAGGACTGTCTCTCCCATACTAAGGGTATCTACGGTATTCTACAATATTCATTTATTAGATGCAATATGGCATCTGATTTGAGTCTACACTGTTACCTCAGGACTGTCTGTCCAATGTTTTGAGTATAACAGGTATTCTATAGTATCCATTTATTAGATGTATGATGTCGTCTGATCTGGGTCTATACTGATTGCCCAGGCCTTTCTGTCCAATACTTAGGGTATTCTACAGTATCCATTTATTAGATTTAAGGTGGCATGATAGCCCTGAACAGACTGCATGGCATTCCACTTCCTGTTGTAGGGCAGATGATCACATCCTGTACTGTTAAATATGTGGATTCTTTCTCATTTCTTCATGTTTAATAATTGTTGAGTCCAAATGATGATACGTATTCCAATATAAAATTTCTTCAAAATCCTCATAGGAGAAAAATACAGGTATAAAATCACTTTATTGATACCTGTCTATAAATTATGACCAGTAAACTTAAGACATAACCCTTAATTGCAGCAGAAGACACTGTGAAGTATTTTATAATAATAATAATAATAATAATTATTATTATTATTATTATTATTATTATTATTATTAAGAGAAAATAAGTCTACATTTCATGTGAAGCAGATGATTTGTATGAAATGTCATGATGTAGTTGCTATGAAAAATAATCTGCTACAAAATGTATTTGGTACTTGAACCCATTTGTGCCTATGGGGTATTACATTAATACTATAAATGGGACATTGGCAAACAGTGTAGACCCAGATCAGAAGCCGGAAAACATGGCGTCAGATCAGGATCAACACAGTTTTCATTAAGTACATGAATTTCTGTGCAACAAAGAAATAATTAAATCTAATTAGACACCCCTTTTACTGGAAATGGATCGGTACAAAGAGGTATGGTAGAAGAATACACTCGGCATAAATGTGCTGAAGTTAAGCAATATCTGATAAAGTGTAAGTGAAGCTCTTTCAACAGGAGAAAGCAGTCAGTTAACTCCCTTGATTACTTTCTGTAAATAACCAGGTCCATTTAATTGGATTCCTCTGCTTTTATCATTAGTGTTTCCATTAAGTATCACTTCCTTTTCCTTAAATGTAATTTTAACAAGGTCATATGCCAATACAGATTCCAAAATATTTAAAAGAAACATTTTCTGTGCAATGAAATGTATAATATTATGGAGAAATGTAAAGTTTTGTTAAATTCCAATGATGACCTAAGATAAAAGCAGAGGATTCCAATGAGAGATAGTAGCAGTATTTCTATTATCTCCCTTGACAGGTAAAGTCCAAGGTAGATCAAATACTAACCAGGTCCTTCTAACTGGAATCCTCTGCTTTTATCATAGGTCATCAGTGGAATTTAACAAATTCTTAACTTTACATTTCTCCATATCCACATGGAAGATTAATTAATATTATATATTTCATTGCACAGAATTCTTTTAAATATTTTGGAAGGTGTATTGGCATATGACCTTGTTAAAATTAGATTTATGAAGGAAAAGGAAGTGATACTTAATGGAAACAGAAAGTAATCAAGGGAGTTAACTGACTGCTTTCTCCTATTAGAATGACCTGGCCTCGAACCACAATTATTTCTCCATTAACTTCCATACAAAGACCTCTTGGGAAACAACTTTGCAATCGATGTATACTTTCTTCTGCTTATGTCATCATTTCTTACCTTCAAATTTATCCACTTTACACATGACCATGACTAGCTCCTTTTCCTGCTGTCGTCTGTCAAAGTAAACACCTGTCAGTTCATACCAGTTACAGCCCATGTAGGCTCACCTGGGGTGTGCTTAGGGTCACCCGTTTTCCTGAAATCAAAAGGAAACAAAAGAAACTCTTAATTTTTAAAACACCTACATGTTGATCTATCAAAAGAATCACAGTGAAGTAGTCTGCTCAGTCACTCATTTGAATAGGCATGTTTTTTAATATCTCCTCAAAACATGGAGTGTGGGTACTCATTAGAACCGTCTCGTCGAGGCGGTTCTAATTAGTACCATAATGTATGTTTTAGCAAAAGAGGTGAAAATGATGCATACCCCTGCAAAACCCCAGTTTTATTATATAAAGTTGGGGTTTAAGGGGATCAAAATTGTATAAGCGTGTTTTCGTGTTGAAATAATGATGATGATGGTTTGGCATTTTTTTTTTCAACATAAATTCATATTGAGACGATTGAAGGGTGATAATGAAAGGCTCTGTACAATCATAAGCAAAATTCCGAGCGGTCACCCGGACGCTTTTTAATTTGAAACAGAATATCGGCCAATCTTGGGCCAGGGGGCGTAAACAGGGTATCACATTTTTTGTTTGTTTGTTTGTGTTGAGGTTTTACGGCCCAGTCAACACAGTGAGATCATGTCGAGTGCTGTCAGTTTACCTAGCCACACGTTTACTGGGCAGGCTTAGCCCTCTAAACGGTTAACCAGTATTGTGCACATTCTTTCGCCAGAAACTGACAATTGCCCTTCTTGAATCATGGGGTATTACATTAAAAAATGTCCGTGTAACAAACATATAAATTAATTCCTCGACACAGTTATGAAATTAAGATACTTACAACCAGTAATCGGTTTCAGTCCTTCAATGAGTTTCAGTCTACCATTGAACCACCTGTAAATATAAAAAGAACATAACATAAGTAACCTATCGTACCATACCATTTCATATTATATCATACCACACCACCCCACTCCGCATCGCACCGCATCGCACCTCACTGAATCGCACTGAATCGCACCGAATCGCACCGAATCGCACCTCACCTCACCTCTTCTCACCGCATCGCACCGCACCGCACCGCACCGCACCGCACCGCAACGTATCACACCACAGCACAACATACCACGCCACAGCATACCAAAATACAATCTTATACATTACATTACATTACATTACATTACATTACAATCCAAATAGAAATACATTAGAATAAACACTACAAATCAAATAGAGGAATCCAAACCAAACCAACGAAACTAAATCAATCAGAAACATAACCAATCCAAACAAAACAAAACCAAATATATAAATCAATACAAAACATTACAATACACCATTATTCAAACAGCGAAAACCCAAATGAAACAGAATGCAACCAAATCAAACAGAAACTAAAACAAAATCAACGGAAACAAGCATAATACAATGCAATACATTACACTACAATATACAATACAATATAACAAACACTATAATCCAAATAGAGAAAAAACAAATGAACCCGAAAGACACCAGTAACCCCAAACCAAATGAAACGTAACCAACTATATGATACAATATAAACACATTACACTACAACATACAATACAATAAACACTACAATCCAAATAGAGAAAAAAACAAACAAACCCGGAAGAAACTGAACCAAAGAGAAACCTGATGAAACCAATCCAAATCAAACCAACATAACAATACAAAATACAAAAATACAATACTTAACTTCACTAGAATCCGGAATCTGATGACTCTTCCTAATGTTCATAGAACTTCATCTTCTACCTAAAATGAAAAAAAAAGAGTTTGTTTAGAATTAAATGAAAATTCATAGCTGAATATAAATAAAAATGTTTACATTATGTACATAATGCGAAAGTATGATCTTCTTGTTGTACCTAACAGACCTAAGCTCAGGATATACATGGTATTCTACAGTTTCCATTTATTAGATGTAAGGTGGTGTCTGATCTGGGTCTAAAGTGCTAGCTCAGGACTGTCTGTCAAATACTTAGGATATTTAAAGTATTTTGTAGTATCCATGTATTAGCTGTAACGTGGCATCTGATCTGGGTCTATACTGTTAGCACAGGACTGTCTTAAAGAAGCCATTTATTAGATGCAAGGTGTCTGGTCTGGATCCTCAGTGCTAACTCAGGACTGTCTGTCAAACACTTAGGATATTTAAGGTATTTTGTAGTATCCATTTATTAGATGTAACATGGCATTTTATTAGATGTAACATGGCATTTGATCTGGGTCTACACTGTTAGCAGGACTGTCTGTCTTAAAGTATCCATTTATTAGATGTAAGGTGGCGTCTGATCTGGGTCTACACTGTTAGCGCAGGACTGTCCGTCTGAATGAAGCCATTTATTAGATGCAAGGTGTCTGATCTGTGTCTACAGTGCTAGCTGAGGACTGTCTATCAAATACTTAGGGTATTTAAGGTATTCTGTAGTGTCCATTTATTAGATATAACATGGCATCTGATCTGGGTCTACACTGTTAGTTCAGGACTGTCTGTCTTAGGCATTTATTAAATGTTAGGTGACATCTGATCTGGGTCTACAGTGCCAGCTCAGGGCTGTCTGTCAAATACTTAGGATATTTAATGTATTTTCTAGTGTCCATTTATTAGATATAACATGGCATATAATCTGGGTCTACACTGTTAGCTCAGGACTGTCCTTCTTAGACATTTATTAGATGTAAGGTGGCGTCTGATCTGGGTCTACAGTGCTAGCTCAGGACTGTTGCAAATACCTGGGATATTTAAGGTATTCTGTAGTATCCATTTATTAGATGTAACATGGCATCAGATCTGGGTCTACACTGTTATCTCAGGACTGTCTGTTTTGAAGTAGCCATTTATTAGATGTAAGTTGGCGTCTGATCTGGGTCTACAGTGCTAGCTCAGGACTGTTTGTCAAATACTCAGGCTATTTAAGTTATTCTGCAGTATTCATTTATTAGATGTAACATGGCATCTGATTTGGTTCTACAATGTTAGCTCAGGACTATCTGTCCAATGCTTTGCATATAACATATATTCTACAGTATGCACTCATTAGATTATGGTGTCGTCTGATCTGGGTCTACACTGTTAGCTGATAGCCATGCCTTTCAGTCTAATACTTAGGGTATATTCGGTATTCCGAAGTATCCATTTATTAAACGTAAGGTGGCGTCTGATCTGGGTCTACAGTGTTAGCTCAGGACTGTCTGTTCAATACTTAGGATATATATGGCATTCTAAATTATCCATTTATTAGATATAAGGTGGCGTCTGATCTGGGTCTAAAGCGTTAGCTCAGGACTGTCTCTCCCATACTAAGGGTATATACGGTATTCTACAATATTCATTTATTAGATGCAATATGGCATCTGATTTGAGTCTACACTGTTACCTCAGGACTGTCTGTCCAATGTTTTGAGTATAACAGGTATTCTATAGTATCCATTTATTAGATGTATAGTGTCGTCTGATCTGGGTCTATACTGATTGCCCAGGCCTTTCTGTCCAATACTTAGGGTATTCTACAGTATCCATTTATTAGATTTAAGGTGGCATGATAGCCCTGAACAGACTGCATGGCATTCCACTTCCTGTTGTAGGGCAGAAGATCACATCCTGTACTGTTAAATATGTGGATTCTTTCTCATTTCTTCATGTTTAATAATTGTTGAGTCCAAATGATGATACGTATTCCAATATAAAATTTCTTAAAAATCCTCATAGGAGAAAAATACAGGTATAAAATCACTTTATTGATACCTGTCTATAAATTATGACCAGTAAACTTAAGACATAACCCTTAATTGCAGCAGAAGACACTGTGAAGTATTTTATAATAATAATAATAATTATTATTATTATTATTATTATTATTATTATTATTATTATTAAGAGAAAATAAGTCTACATTTCATGTGAAGCAGATGATTTGTATGAAATGTCATGATGTAGTTGCTATGAAAAATAATCTGCTACAAAATGTATTTGGTACTTGAACCCATTTGTGCCTATGGGGTATTACATTAATACTATAAATGGGACATTGGCAAACAGTGTAGACCCAGATCAGAAGCCGGAAAACATGGCGTCAGATCAGGATCAACACAGTTTTCATTAAGTACATGAATTTCTGTGCAACAAAGAAATAATTAAATCTAATTAGACACCCCTTTTACTGGAAATGGATCGGTACAAAGAGGTATGGTAGAAGAATACACTCGGCATAAATGTGCTGAAGTTAAGCAATATCTGATAAAGTGTAAGTGAAGCTCTTTCAACAGGAGAAAGCAGTCAGTTAACTCCCTTGATTACTTTCTGTAAATAACCAGGTCCATTTAATTGGATTCCTCTGCTTTTATCATTAGTGTTTCCATTAAGTATCACTTCCTTTTCCTTAAATCTAATTTTAACAAGGTCATATGCCAATACAGATTCCAAAATATTTAAAAGAAACATTTTCTGTGCAATGAAATGTATAATATTATGGAGAAATGTAAAGTTTTGTTAAATTCCAATGATGACCTAAGATAAAAGCAGAGGATTCCAATGAGAGATAGTAGCAGTATTTCTATTATCTCCCTTGACAGGTAAAGTCCAAGGTAGATCAAATACTAACCAGGTCCTTCTAACTGGAATCCTCTGCTTTTATCATAGGTCATCAGTGGAATTTAACAAATTCTTAACTTTACATTTCTCCATATCCACATGGAAGATTAATTAATATTATATATTTCATTGCACAGAATTCTTTTAAATATTTTGGAAGGTGTATTGGCATATGACCTTGTTAAAATTAGATTTATGAAGGAAAAGGAAGTGATACTTAATGGAAACAGAAAGTAATCAAGGGAGTTAACTGACTGCTTTCTCCTATTAGAATGACCTGGCCTCGAACCACAATTATTTCTCCATTAACTTCCATACAAAGACCTCTTGGGAAACAACTTTGCAATCGATGTATACTTTCTTCTGCTTATGTCATCATTTCTTACCTTCAAATTTATCCACTTTACACATGACCATGACTAGCTCCTTTTCCTGCTGTCGTCTGTCAAAGTAAACACCTGTCAGTTCATACCAGTTACAGCCCATGTAGGCTCACCTGGGGTGTGCTTAGGGTCACCCGTTTTCCTGAAATCAAAAGGAAACAAAAGAAACTCTTAATTTTTAAAACACCTACATGTTGATCTATCAAAAGAATCACAGTGAAGTAGTCTGCTCAGTCACTCATTTGAATAGGCATGTTTTTTAATATCTCCTCAAAACATGGAGTGTGGGTACTCATTAGAACCGTCTCGTCGAGGCGGTTCTAATTAGTACCATAATGTATGTTTTAGCAAAAGAGGTGAAAATGATGCATACCCCTGCAAAACCCCAGTTTTATTATATAAAGTTGGGGTTTAAGGGGATCAAAATTGTATAAGCGTGTTTTCGTGTTGAAATAATGATGATGATGGTTTGGCATTTTTTTTTTCAACATAAATTCATATTGAGACGATTGAAGGGTGATAATGAAAGGCTCTGTACAATCATAAGCAAAATTCCGAGCGGTCACCCGGACGCTTTTTAATTTGAAACAGAATATCGGCCAATCTTGGGCCAGGGGGCGTAAACAGGGTATCACATTTTTTGTTTGTTTGTTTGTGTTGAGGTTTTACGGCCCAGTCAACACAGTGAGATCATGTCGAGTGCTGTCAGTTTACCTAGCCACACGTTTACTGGGCAGGCTTAGCCCTCTAAACGGTTAACCAGTATTGTGCACATTCTTTCGCCAGAAACTGACAATTGCCCTTCTTGAATCATGGGGTATTACATTAAAAAATGTCCGTGTAACAAACATATAAATTAATTCCTCGACACAGTTATGAAATAAAGATACTTACAACCAGTAATCGGTTTCAGTCCTTCAATGAGTTTCAGTCTACCATTGAACCACCTGTAAATATAAAAAGAACATAACATAAGTAACCTATCGTACCATACCATTTCATATTATATCATACCACACCACCCCACTCCGCATCGCACCGCATCGCACCTCACTGAATCGCACTGAATCGCACCGAATCGCACCGAATCGCACCTCACCTCACCTCTTCTCACCGCATCGCACCGCACCGCACCGCACCGCACCGCACCGCAACGTATCACACCACAGCACAACATACCACGCCACAGCATACCAAAATACAATCTTATACATTACATTACATTACATTACATTACATTACAATCCAAATAGAAATACATTAGAATAAACACTACAAATCAAATAGAGGAATCCAAACCAAACCAACGAAACTAAATCAATCAGAAACATAACCAATCCAAACAAAACAAAACCAAATATATAAATCAATACAAAACATTACAATACACCATTATTCAAACAGCGAAAACCCAAATGAAACAGAATGCAACCAAATCAAACAGAAACTAAAACAAAATCAACGGAAACAAGCATAATACAATGCAATACATTACACTACAATATACAATACAATATAACAAACACTATAATCCAAATAGAGAAAAAACAAATGAACCCGAAAGACACCAGTAACCCCAAACCAAATGAAACGTAACCAACTATATGATACAATATAAACACATTACACTACAACATACAATACAATAAACACTACAATCCAAATAGAGAAAAAAACAAACAAACCCGGAAGAAACTGAACCAAAGAGAAACCTGATGAAACCAATCCAAATCAAACCAACATAACAATACAAAATACAAAAATACAATACTTAACTTCACTAGAATCCGGAATCTGATGACTCTTCCTAATGTTCATAGAACTTCATCTTCTACCTAAAATGAAAAAAAAAGAGTTTGTTTAGAATTAAATGAAAATTCATAGCTGAATATAAATAAAAATGTTTACATTATGTACATAATGCGAAAGTATGATCTTCTTGTTGTACCTAACAGACCTAAGCTCAGGATATACATGGTATTCTACAGTTTCCATTTATTAGATGTAAGGTGGTGTCTGATCTGGGTCTAAAGTGCTAGCTCAGGACTGTCTGTCAAATACTTAGGATATTTAAAGTATTTTGTAGTATCCATGTATTAGCTGTAACGTGGCATCTGATCTGGGTCTATACTGTTAGCACAGGACTGTCTTAAAGAAGCCATTTATTAGATGCAAGGTGTCTGGTCTGGATCCTCAGTGCTAACTCAGGACTGTCTGTCAAACACTTAGGATATTTAAGGTATTTTGTAGTATCCATTTATTAGATGTAACATGGCATTTTATTAGATGTAACATGGCATTTGATCTGGGTCTACACTGTTAGCAGGACTGTCTGTCTTAAAGTATCCATTTATTAGATGTAAGGTGGCGTCTGATCTGGGTCTACACTGTTAGCGCAGGACTGTCCGTCTGAATGAAGCCATTTATTAGATGCAAGGTGTCTGATCTGTGTCTACAGTGCTAGCTGAGGACTGTCTATCAAATACTTAGGGTATTTAAGGTATTCTGTAGTGTCCATTTATTAGATATAACATGGCATCTGATCTGGGTCTACACTGTTAGTTCAGGACTGTCTGTCTTAGGCATTTATTAAATGTTAGGTGACATCTGATCTGGGTCTACAGTGCCAGCTCAGGGCTGTCTGTCAAATACTTAGGATATTTAATGTATTTTCTAGTGTCCATTTATTAGATATAACATGGCATATAATCTGGGTCTACACTGTTAGCTCAGGACTGTCCTTCTTAGACATTTATTAGATGTAAGGTGGCGTCTGATCTGGGTCTACAGTGCTAGCTCAGGACTGTTGCAAATACCTGGGATATTTAAGGTATTCTGTAGTATCCATTTATTAGATGTAACATGGCATCAGATCTGGGTCTACACTGTTATCTCAGGACTGTCTGTTTTGAAGTAGCCATTTATTAGATGTAAGTTGGCGTCTGATCTGGGTCTACAGTGCTAGCTCAGGACTGTTTGTCAAATACTCAGGCTATTTAAGTTATTCTGCAGTATTCATTTATTAGATGTAACATGGCATCTGATTTGGTTCTACAATGTTAGCTCAGGACTATCTGTCCAATGCTTTGCATATAACATATATTCTACAGTATGCACTCATTAGATTATGGTGTCGTCTGATCTGGGTCTACACTGTTAGCTGATAGCCATGCCTTTCAGTCTAATACTTAGGGTATATTCGGTATTCCGAAGTATCCATTTATTAAACGTAAGGTGGCGTCTGATCTGGGTCTACAGTGTTAGCTCAGGACTGTCTGTTCAATACTTAGGATATATATGGCATTCTAAATTATCCATTTATTAGATATAAGGTGGCGTCTGATCTGGGTCTAAAGCGTTAGCTCAGGACTGTCTCTCCCATACTAAGGGTATATACGGTATTCTACAATATTCATTTATTAGATGCAATATGGCATCTGATTTGAGTCTACACTGTTACCTCAGGACTGTCTGTCCAATGTTTTGAGTATAACAGGTATTCTATAGTATCCATTTATTAGATGTATAGTGTCGTCTGATCTGGGTCTATACTGATTGCCCAGGCCTTTCTGTCCAATACTTAGGGTATTCTACAGTATCCATTTATTAGATTTAAGGTGGCATGATAGCCCTGAACAGACTGCATGGCATTCCACTTCCTGTTGTAGGGCAGAAGATCACATCCTGTACTGTTAAATATGTGGATTCTTTCTCATTTCTTCATGTTTAATAATTGTTGAGTCCAAATGATGATACGTATTCCAATATAAAATTTCTTAAAAATCCTCATAGGAGAAAAATACAGGTATAAAATCACTTTATTGATACCTGTCTATAAATTATGACCAGTAAACTTAAGACATAACCCTTAATTGCAGCAGAAGACACTGTGAAGTATTTTATAATAATAATAATAATTATTATTATTATTATTATTATTATTATTATTATTATTATTAAGAGAAAATAAGTCTACATTTCATGTGAAGCAGATGATTTGTATGAAATGTCATGATGTAGTTGCTATGAAAAATAATCTGCTACAAAATGTATTTGGTACTTGAACCCATTTGTGCCTATGGGGTATTACATTAATACTATAAATGGGACATTGGCAAACAGTGTAGACCCAGATCAGAAGCCGGAAAACATGGCGTCAGATCAGGATCAACACAGTTTTCATTAAGTACATGAATTTCTGTGCAACAAAGAAATAATTAAATCTAATTAGACACCCCTTTTACTGGAAATGGATCGGTACAAAGAGGTATGGTAGAAGAATACACTCGGCATAAATGTGCTGAAGTTAAGCAATATCTGATAAAGTGTAAGTGAAGCTCTTTCAACAGGAGAAAGCAGTCAGTTAACTCCCTTGATTACTTTCTGTAAATAACCAGGTCCATTTAATTGGATTCCTCTGCTTTTATCATTAGTGTTTCCATTAAGTATCACTTCCTTTTCCTTAAATCTAATTTTAACAAGGTCATATGCCAATACAGATTCCAAAATATTTAAAAGAAACATTTTCTGTGCAATGAAATGTATAATATTATGGAGAAATGTAAAGTTTTGTTAAATTCCAATGATGACCTAAGATAAAAGCAGAGGATTCCAATGAGAGATAGTAGCAGTATTTCTATTATCTCCCTTGACAGGTAAAGTCCAAGGTAGATCAAATACTAACCAGGTCCTTCTAACTGGAATCCTCTGCTTTTATCATAGGTCATCAGTGGAATTTAACAAATTCTTAACTTTACATTTCTCCATATCCACATGGAAGATTAATTAATATTATATATTTCATTGCACAGAATTCTTTTAAATATTTTGGAAGGTGTATTGGCATATGACCTTGTTAAAATTAGATTTATGAAGGAAAAGGAAGTGATACTTAATGGAAACAGAAAGTAATCAAGGGAGTTAACTGACTGCTTTCTCCTATTAGAATGACCTGGCCTCGAACCACAATTATTTCTCCATTAACTTCCATACAAAGACCTCTTGGGAAACAACTTTGCAATCGATGTATACTTTCTTCTGCTTATGTCATCATTTCTTACCTTCAAATTTATCCACTTTACACATGACCATGACTAGCTCCTTTTCCTGCTGTCGTCTGTCAAAGTAAACACCTGTCAGGTCATACCAGTTACAGCCCATGTAGGCTCACCTGGGGTGTGCTTAGGGTCACCCGTTTTCCTGAAATCAAAAGGAAACAAAAGAAACTCTTAATTTTTAAAACACCTACATGTTGATCTATCAAAAGAATCACAGTGAAGTAGTCTGCTCAGTCACTCATTTGAATAGGCATGTTTTTTAATATCTCCTCAAAACATGGAGTGTGGGTACTCATTAGAACCGTCTCGTCGAGGCGGTTCTAATTAGTACCATAATGTATGTTTTAGCAAAAGAGGTGAAAATGATGCATACCCCTGCAAAACCCCAGTTTTATTATATAAAGTTGGGGTTTAAGGGGATCAAAATTGTATAAGCGTGTTTTCGTGTTGAAATAATGATGATGATGGTTTGGCATTTTTTTTTTTCAACATAAATTCATATTGAGACGATTGAAGGGTGATAATGAAAGGCTCTGTACAATCATAAGCAAAATTCCGAGCGGTCACCCGGACGCTTTTTAATTTGAAACAGAATATCGGCCAATCTTGGGCCAGGGGGCGTAAACAGGGTATCACATTTTTTGTTTGTTTGTTTGTGTTGAGGTTTTACGGCCCAGTCAACACAGTGAGATCATGTCGAGTGCTGTCAGTTTACCTAGCCACACGTTTACTGGGCAGGCTTAGCCCTCTAAACGGTTAACCAGTATTGTGCACATTCTTTCGCCAGAAACTGACAATTGCCCTTCTTGAATCATGGGGTATTACATTAAAAAATGTCCGTGTAACAAACATATAAATTAATTCCTCGACACAGTTATGAAATAAAGATACTTACAACCAGTAATCGGTTTCAGTCCTTCAATGAGTTTCAGTCTACCATTGAACCACCTGTAAATATAAAAAGAACATAACATAAGTAACCTATCGTACCATACCATTTCATATTATATCATACCACACCACCCCACTCCGCATCGCACCGCATCGCACCTCACTGAATCGCACTGAATCGCACCGAATCGCACCGAATCGCACCTCACCTCACCTCTTCTCACCGCATCGCACCGCACCGCACCGCACCGCACCGCAACGTATCACACCACAGCACAACATACCACGCCACAGCATACCAAAATACAATCTTATACATTACATTACATTACATTACATTACATTACATTACAATCCAAATAGAAATACATTAGAATAAACACTACAAATCAAATAGAGGAATCCAAACCAAACCAACGAAACTAAATCAATCAGAAACATAACCAATCCAAACAAAACAAAACCAAATATATAAATCAATACAAAACATTACAATACACCATTATTCAAACAGCGAAAACCCAAATGAAACAGAATGCAACCAAATCAAACAGAAACTAAAACAAAATCAACGGAAACAAGCATAATACAATGCAATACATTACACTACAATATACAATACAATATAACAAACACTATAATCCAAATAGAGAAAAAACAAATGAACCCGAAAGACACCAGTAACCCCAAACCAAATGAAACGTAACCAACTATATGATACAATATAAACACATTACACTACAACATACAATACAATAAACACTACAATCCAAATAGAGAAAAAAACAAACAAACTCGGAAGAAACTGAACCAAAGAGAAACCTGATGAAACCAATCCAAATCAAACCAACATAACAATACAAAATACAAAAATACAATACTTAACTTCACTAGAATCCGGAATCTGATGACTCTTCCTAATGTTCATAGAACTTCATCTTCTACCTAAAATGAAAAAAAAAGAGTTTGTTTAGAATTAAATGAAAATTCATAGCTGAATATAAATAAAAATGTTTACATTATGTACATAATGCGAAAGTATGATCTTCTTGTTGTACCTAACAGACCTAAGCTCAGGATATACATGGTATTCTACAGTTTCCATTTATTAGATGTAAGGTGGTGTCTGATCTGGGTCTAAAGTGCTAGCTCAGGACTGTCTGTCAAATACTTAGGATATTTAAAGTATTTTGTAGTATCCATGTATTAGCTGTAACGTGGCATCTGATCTGGGTCTATACTGTTAGCACAGGACTGTCTTAAAGAAGCCATTTATTAGATGCAAGGTGTCTGGTCTGGATCCTCAGTGCTAACTCAGGACTGTCTGTCAAACACTTAGGATATTTAAGGTATTTTGTAGTATCCATTTATTAGATGTAACATGGCATTTTATTAGATGTCACATGGCATTTGATCTGGGTCTACACTGTTAGCAGGACTGTCTGTCTTAAAGTATCCATTTATTAGATGTAAGGTGGCGTCTGATCTGGGTCTACACTGTTAGCGCAGGACTGTCCGTCTGAATGAAGCCATTTATTAGATGCAAGGTGTCTGATCTGTGTCTACAGTGCTAGCTGAGGACTGTCTATCAAATACTTAGGGTATTTAAGGTATTCTGTAGTGTCCATTTATTAGATATAACATGGCATCTGATCTGGGTCTACACTGTTAGTTCAGGACTGTCTGTCTTAGGCATTTATTAAATGTTAGGTGACATCTGATCTGGGTCTACAGTGCCAGCTCAGGGCTGTCTGTCAAATACTTAGGATATTTAATGTATTTTGTAGTGTCCATTTATTAGATATAACATGGCATATAATCTGGGTCTACACTGTTAGCTCAGGACTGTCCTTCTTAGACATTTATTAGATGTAAGGTGGCGTCTGATCTGGGTCTACAGTGCTAGCTCAGGACTGTTGCAAATACCTGGGATATTTAAGGTATTCTGTAGTATCCATTTATTAGATGTAACATGGCATCAGATCTGGGTCTACACTGTTATCTCAGGACTGTCTGTTTTGAAGTAGCCATTTATTAGATGTAAGTTGGCGTCTGATCTGGGTCTACAGTGCTAGCTCAGGACTGTTTGTCAAATACTCAGGCTATTTAAGTTATTCTGCAGTATTCATTTATTAGATGTAACATGGCATCTGATTTGGTTCTACAATGTTAGCTCAGGACTATCTGTCCAATGCTTTGCATATAACATATATTCTACAGTATGCACTCATTAGATTATGGTGTCGTCTGATCTGGGTCTACACTGTTAGCTGATAGCCATGCCTTTCAGTCTAATACTTAGGGTATATTCGGTATTCCGAAGTATCCATTTATTAAACGTAAGGTGGCGTCTGATCTGGGTCTACAGTGTTAGCTCAGGACTGTCTGTTCAATACTTAGGATATATATGGCATTCTAAATTATCCATTTATTAGATATAAGGTGGCGTCTGATCTGGGTCTAAAGCGTTAGCTCAGGACTGTCTCTCCCATACTAAGGGTATATACGGTATTCTACAATATTCATTTATTAGATGCAATATGGCATCTGATTTGAGTCTACACTGTTACCTCAGGACTGTCTGTCCAATGTTTTGAGTATAACAGGTATTCTATAGTATCCATTTATTAGATGTATAGTGTCGTCTGATCTGGGTCTATACTGATTGCCCAGGCCTTTCTTTCCAATACTTAGGGTATTCTACAGTATCCATTTATTAGATTTAAGGTGGCATGATAGCCCTGAACAGACTGCATGGCATTCCACTTCCTGTTGTAGGGCAGAAGATCACATCCTGTACTGTTAAATATGTGGATTCTTTCTCATTTCTTCATGTTTAATAATTGTTGAGTCCAAATGATGATACGTATTCCAATATAAAATTTCTTAAAAATCCTCATAGGAGAAAAATACAGGTATAAAATCACTTTATTGATACCTGTCTATAAATTATGACCAGTAAACTTAAGACATAACCCTTAATTGCAGCAGAAGACACTGTGAAGTATTTTATAATAATAATAATAATTATTATTATTATCATTATTATTATTATTATTATTATTAAGAGAAAATAAGTCTACATTTCATGTGAAGCAGATGATTTGTATGAAATGTCATGATGTAGTTGCTATGAAAAATAATCTGCTACAAAATGTATTTGGTACTTGAACCCATTTGTGCCTATGGGGTATTACATTAATACTATAAATGGGACATTGGCAAACAGTGTAGACCCAGATCAGAAGCCGGAAAACATGGCGTCAGATCAGGATCAACACAGTTTTCATTAAGTACATGAATTTCTGTGCAACAAAGAAATAATTAAATCTAATTAGACACCCCTTTTACTGGAAATGGATCGGTACAAAGAGGTATGGTAGAAGAATACACTCGGCATAAATGTGCTGAAGTTAAGCAATATCTGATAAAGTGTAAGTGAAGCTCTTTCAACAGGAGAAAGCAGTCAGTTAACTCCCTTGATTACTTTCTGTAAATAACCAGGTCCATTTAATTGGATTCCTCTGCTTTTATCATTAGTGTTTCCATTAAGTATCACTTCCTTTTCCTTAAATCTAATTTTAACAAGGTCATATGCCAATACAGATTCCAAAATATTTAAAAGAAACATTTTCTGTGCAATGAAATGTATAATATGGAGAAATGTAAAGTTTTGTTAAATTCCAATGATGACCTAAGATAAAAGCAGAGGATTCCAATGAGAGATAGTAGCAGTATTTCTATTATCTCCCTTGACAGGTAAAGTCCAAGGTAGATCAAATACTAACCAGGTCCTTCTAACTGGAATCCTCTGCTTTTATCATAGGTCATCAGTGGAATTTAACAAATTCTTAACTTTACATTTCTCCATATCCACATGGAAGATTAATTAATATTATATATTTCATTGCACAGAATTCTTTTAAATATTTTGGAAGGTGTATTGGCATATGACCTTGTTAAAATTAGATTTATGAAGGAAAAGGAAGTGATACTTAATGGAAACAGAAAGTAATCAAGGGAGTTAACTGACTGCTTTCTCCTATTAGAATGACCTGGCCTCGAACCACAATTATTTCTCCATTAACTTCCATACAAAGACCTCTTGGGAAACAACTTTGCAATCGATGTATACTTTCTTCTGCTTATGTCATCATTTCTTACCTTCAAATTTATCCACTTTACACATGACCATGACTAGCTCCTTTTCCTGCTGTCGTCTGTCAAAGTAAACACCTGTCAGTTCATACCAGTTACAGCCCATGTAGGCTCACCTGGGGTGTGCTTAGGGTCACCCGTTTTCCTGAAATCAAAAGGAAACAAAAGAAACTCTTAATTTTTAAAACACCTACATGTTGATCTATCAAAAGAATCACAGTGAAGTAGTCTGCTCAGTCACTCATTTGAATAGGCATGTTTTTTAATATCTCCTCAAAACATGGAGTGTGGGTACTCATTAGAACCGTCTCGTCGAGGCGGTTCTAATTAGTACCATAATGTATGTTTTAGCAAAAGAGGTGAAAATGATGCATACCCCTGCAAAACCCCAGTTTTATTATATAAAGTTGGGGTTTAAGGGGATCAAAATTGTATAAGCGTGTTTTCGTGTTGAAATAATGATGATGATGGTTTGGCATTTTTTTTTTTCAACATAAATTCATATTGAGACGATTGAAGGGTGATAATGAAAGGCTCTGTACAATCATAAGCAAAATTCCGAGCGGTCACCCGGACGCTTTTTAATTTGAAACAGAATATCGGCCAATCTTGGGCCAGGGGGCGTAAACAGGGTATCACATTTTTTGTTTGTTTGTTTGTGTTGAGGTTTTACGGCCCAGTCAACACAGTGAGATCATGTCGAGTGCTGTCAGTTTACCTAGCCACACGTTTACTGGGCAGGCTTAGCCCTCTAAACGGTTAACCAGTATTGTGCACATTCTTTCGCCAGAAACTGACAATTGCCCTTCTTGAATCATGGGGTATTACATTAAAAAATGTCCGTGTAACAAACATATAAATTAATTCCTCGACACAGTTATGAAATAAAGATACTTACAACCAGTAATCGGTTTCAGTCCTTCAATGAGTTTCAGTCTACCATTGAACCACCTGTAAATATAAAAAGAACATAACATAAGTAACCTATCGTACCATACCATTTCATATTATATCATACCACACCACCCCACTCCGCATCGCACCGCATCGCACCTCACTGAATCGCACTGAATCGCACCGAATCGCACCGAATCGCACCTCACCTCACCTCTTCTCACCGCATCGCACCGCACCGCACCGCACCGCACCGCAACGTATCACACCACAGCACAACATACCACGCCACAGCATACCAAAATACAATCTTATACATTACATTACATTACATTACATTACATTACAATCCAAATAGAAATACATTAGAATAAACACTACAAATCAAATAGAGGAATCCAAACCAAACCAACGAAACTAAATCAATCAGAAACATAACCAATCCAAACAAAACAAAACCAAATATATAAATCAATACAAAACATTACAATACACCATTATTCAAACAGCGAAAACCCAAATGAAACAGAATGCAACCAAATCAAACAGAAACTAAAACAAAATCAACGGAAACAAGCATAATACAATGCAATACATTACACTACAATATACAATACAATATAACAAACACTATAATCCAAATAGAGAAAAAACAAATGAACCCGAAAGACACCAGTAACCCCAAACCAAATGAAACGTAACCAACTATATGATACAATATAAACACATTACACTACAACATACAATACAATAAACACTACAATCCAAATAGAGAAAAAAACAAACAAACCCGGAAGAAACTGAACCAAAGAGAAACCTGATGAAACCAATCCAAATCAAACCAACATAACAATACAAAATACAAAAATACAATACTTAACTTCACTAGAATCCGGAATCTGATGACTCTTCCTAATGTTCATAGAACTTCATCTTCTACCTAAAATGAAAAAAAAAGAGTTTGTTTAGAATTAAATGAAAATTCATAGCTGAATATAAATAAAAATGTTTACATTATGTACATAATGCGAAAGTATGATCTTCTTGTTGTACCTAACAGACCTAAGCTCAGGATATACATGGTATTCTACAGTTTCCATTTATTAGATGTAAGGTGGTGTCTGATCTGGGTCTAAAGTGCTAGCTCAGGACTGTCTGTCAAATACTTAGGATATTTAAAGTATTTTGTAGTATCCATGTATTAGCTGTAACGTGGCATCTGATCTGGGTCTATACTGTTAGCACAGGACTGTCTTAAAGAAGCCATTTATTAGATGCAAGGTGTCTGGTCTGGATCCTCAGTGCTAACTCAGGACTGTCTGTCAAACACTTAGGATATTTAAGGTATTTTGTAGTATCCATTTATTAGATGTAACATGGCATTTTATTAGATGTCACATGGCATTTGATCTGGGTCTACACTGTTAGCAGGACTGTCTGTCTTAAAGTATCCATTTATTAGATGTAAGGTGGCGTCTGATCTGGGTCTACACTGTTAGCGCAGGACTGTCCGTCTGAATGAAGCCATTTATTAGATGCAAGGTGTCTGATCTGTGTCTACAGTGCTAGCTGAGGACTGTCTATCAAATACTTAGGGTATTTAAGGTATTCTGTAGTGTCCATTTATTAGATATAACATGGCATCTGATCTGGGTCTACACTGTTAGTTCAGGACTGTCTGTCTTAGGCATTTATTAAATGTTAGGTGACATCTGATCTGGGTCTACAGTGCCAGCTCAGGGCTGTCTGTCAAATACTTAGGATATTTAATGTATTTTGTAGTGTCCATTTATTAGATATAACATGGCATATAATCTGGGTCTACACTGTTAGCTCAGGACTGTCCTTCTTAGACATTTATTAGATGTAAGGTGGCGTCTGATCTGGGTCTACAGTGCTAGCTCAGGACTGTTGCAAATACCTGGGATATTTAAGGTATTCTGTAGTATCCATTTATTAGATGTAACATGGCATCAGATCTGGGTCTACACTGTTATCTCAGGACTGTCTGTTTTGAAGTAGCCATTTATTAGATGTAAGTTGGCGTCTGATCTGGGTCTACAGTGCTAGCTCAGGACTGTTTGTCAAATACTCAGGCTATTTAAGTTATTCTGCAGTATTCATTTATTAGATGTAACATGGCATCTGATTTGGTTCTACAATGTTAGCTCAGGACTATCTGTCCAATGCTTTGCATATAACATATATTCTACAGTATGCACTCATTAGATTATGGTGTCGTCTGATCTGGGTCTACACTGTTAGCTGATAGCCATGCCTTTCAGTCTAATACTTAGGGTATATTCGGTATTCCGAAGTATCCATTTATTAAACGTAAGGTGGCGTCTGATCTGGGTCTACAGTGTTAGCTCAGGACTGTCTGTTCAATACTTAGGATATATATGGCATTCTAAATTATCCATTTATTAGGTATAAGGTGGCGACTGATCTGGGTCTAAAGCGTTAGCTCAGGACTGTCTCTCCCATACTAAGGGTATATACGGTATTCTACAATATTCATTTATTAGATGCAATATGGCATCTGATTTGAGTCTACACTGTTACCTCAGGACTGTCTGTCCAATGTTTTGAGTATAACAGGTATTCTATAGTATCCATTTATTAGATGTATAGTGTCGTCTGATCTGGGTCTATACTGATTGCCCAGGCCTTTCTGTCCAATACTTAGGGTATTCTACAGTATCCATTTATTAGATTTAAGGTGGCATGATAGCCCTGAACAGACTGCATGGCATTCCACTTCCTGTTGTAGGGCAGAAGATCACATCCTGTACTGTTAAATATGTGGATTCTTTCTCATTTCTTCATGTTTAATAATTGTTGAGTCCAAATGATGATACGTATTCCAATATAAAATTTCTTAAAAATCCTCATAGGAGAAAAATACAGGTATAAAATCACTTTATTGATACCTGTCTATAAATTATGACCAGTAAACTTAAGACATAACCCTTAATTGCAGCAGAAGACACTGTGAAGTATTTTATAATAATAATAATAATTATTATTATTATTATTATTATTATTATTATTAAGAGAAAATAAGTCTACATTTCATGTGAAGCAGATGATTTGTATGAAATGTCATGATGTAGTTGCTATGAAAAATAATCTGCTACAAAATGTATTTGGTACTTGAACCCATTTGTGCCTATGGGGTATTACATTAATACTATAAATGGGACATTGGCAAACAGTGTAGACCCAGATCAGAAGCCGGAAAACATGGCGTCTGATCAGGATCAACACAGTTTTCATTAAGTACATGAATTTCTGTGCAACAAAGAAATAATTAAATCTAATTAGACACCCCTTTTACTGGAAATGGATCGGTACAAAGAGGTATGGTAGAAGAATACACTCGGCATAAATGTGCTGAAGTTAAGCAATATCTGATAAAGTGTAAGTGAAGCTCTTTCAACAGGAGAAAGCAGTCAGTTAACTCCCTTGATTACTTTCTGTAAATAACCAGGTCCATTTAATTGGATTCCTCTGCTTTTATCATTAGTGTTTCCATTAAGTATCACTTCCTTTTCCTTAAATCTAATTTTAACAAGGTCATATGCCAATACAGATTCCAAAATATTTAAAAGAAACATTTTCTGTGCAATGAAATGTATAATATTATGGAGAAATGTAAAGTTTTGTTAAATTCCAATGATGACCTAAGATAAAAGCAGAGGATTCCAATGAGAGATAGTAGCAGTATTTCTATTATCTCCCTTGACAGGTAAAGTCCAAGGTAGATCAAATACTAACCAGGTCCTTCTAACTGGAATCCTCTGCTTTTATCATAGGTCATCAGTGGAATTTAACAAATTCTTAACTTTACATTTCTCCATATCCACATGGAAGATTAATTAATATTATATATTTCATTGCACAGAATTCTTTAAAATATTTTGGAAGGTGTATTGGCATATGACCTTGTTAAAATTAGATTTATGAAGGAAAAGGAAGTGATACTTAATGGAAACAGAAAGTAATCAAGGGAGTTAACTGACTGCTTTCTCCTATTAGAATGACCTGGCCTCGAACCACAATTATTTCTCCATTAACTTCCATACAAAGACCTCTTGGGAAACAACTTTGCAATCGATGTATACTTTCTTCTGCTTATGTCATCATTTCTTACCTTCAAATTTATCCACTTTACACATGACCATGACTAGCTCCTTTTCCTGCTGTCGTCTGTCAAAGTAAACACCTGTCAGTTCATACCAGTTACAGCCCATGTAGGCTCACCTGGGGTGTGCTTAGGGTCACCCGTTTTCCTGAAATCAAAAGGAAACAAAAGAAACTCTTAATTTTTAAAACACCTACATGTTGATCTATCAAAAGAATCACAGTGAAGTAGTCTGCTCAGTCACTCATTTGAATAGGCATGTTTTTCAATATCTCCTCAAAACATGGAGTGTGGGTACTCATTAGAACCGTCTCGTCGAGGCGGTTCTAATTAGTACCATAATGTATGTTTTAGCAAAAGAGGTGAAAATGATGCATACCCCTGCAAAACCCCAGTTTTATTATATAAAGTTGGGGTTTAAGGGGATCAAAATTGTATAAGCGTGTTTTCGTGTTGAAATAATGATGATGATGGTTTGGCATTTTTTTTTTTCAACATAAATTCATATTGAGACGATTGAAGGGTGATAATGAAAGGCTCTGTACAATCATAAGCAAAATTCCGAGCGGTCACCCGGACGCTTTTTAATTTGAAACAGAATATCGGCCAATCTTGGGCCAGGGGGCGTAAACAGGGTATCACATTTTTTGTTTGTTTGTTTGTGTTGAGGTTTTACGGCCCAGTCAACACAGTGAGATCATGTCGAGTGCTGTCAGTTTACCTAGCCACACGTTTACTGGGCAGGCTTAGCCCTCTAAACGGTTAACCAGTATTGTGCACATTCTTTCGCCAGAAACTGACAATTGCCCTTCTTGAATCATGGGGTATTACATTAAAAAATGTCCGTGTAACAAACATATAAATTAATTCCTCGACACAGTTATGAAATAAAGATACTTACAACCAGTAATCGGTTTCAGTCCTTCAATGAGTTTCAGTCTACCATTGAACCACCTGTAAATATAAAAAGAACATAACATAAGTAACCTATCGTACCATACCATTTCATATTATATCATACCACACCACCCCACTCCGCATCGCACCGCATCGCACCTCACTGAATCGCACTGAATCCCACCGAATCGCACCGAATCGCACCTCACCTCACCTCTTCTCACCGCATCGCACCGCACCGCACCGCACCGCACCGCACCGCACCGCACCGCAACGTATCACACCACAGCACAACATACCACGCCACAGCATACCAAAATACAATCTTATACATTACATTACATTACATTACATTACAATCCAAATAGAAATACATTAGAATAAACACTACAAATCAAATAGAGGAATCCAAACCAAACCAACGAAACTAAATCAATCAGAAACATAACCAATCCAAACAAAACAAAACCAAATATATAAATCAATACAAAACATTACAATACACCATTATTCAAACAGCGAAAACCCAAATGAAACAGAATGCAACCAAATCAAACAGAAACTAAAACAAAATCAACGGAAACAAGCATAATACAATGCAATACATTACACTACAATATACAATACAATATAACAAACACTATAATCCAAATAGAGAAAAAACAAATGAACCCGAAAGACACCAGTAACCCCAAACCAAATGAAACGTAACCAACTATATGATACAATATAAACACATTACACTACAACATACAATACAATAAACACTACAATCCAAATAGAGAAAAAAACAAACAAACCCGGAAGAAACTGAACCAAAGAGAAACCTGATGAAACCAATCCAAATCAAACCAACATAACAATACAAAATACAAAAATACAATACTTAACTTCACTAGAATCCGGAATCTGATGACTCTTCCTAATGTTCATAGAACTTCATCTTCTACCTAAAATGAAAAAAAAAGAGTTTGTTTAGAATTAAATGAAAATTCATAGCTGAATATAAATAAAAATGTTTACATTATGTACATAATGCGAAAGTATGATCTTCTTGTTGTACCTAACAGACCTAAGCTCAGGATATACATGGTATTCTACAGTTTCCATTTATTAGATGTAAGGTGGTGTCTGATCTGGGTCTAAAGTGCTAGCTCAGGACTGTCTGTCAAATACTTAGGATATTTAAAGTATTTTGTAGTATCCATGTATTAGCTGTAACGTGGCATCTGATCTGGGTCTATACTGTTAGCACAGGACTGTCTTAAAGAAGCCATTTATTAGATGCAAGGTGTCTGGTCTGGATCCTCAGTGCTAACTCAGGACTGTCTGTCAAACACTTAGGATATTTAAGGTATTTTGTAGTATCCATTTATTAGATGTAACATGGCATTTTATTAGATGTAACATGGCATTTGATCTGGGTCTACACTGTTAGCAGGACTGTCTGTCTTAAAGTATCCATTTATTAGATGTAAGGTGGCGTCTGATCTGGGTCTACACTGTTAGCGCAGGACTGTCCGTCTGAATGAAGCCATTTATTAGATGCAAGGTATCTGATCTGTGTCTACAGTGCTAGCTGAGGACTGTCTATCAAATACTTAGGGTATTTAAGGTATTCTGTAGTGTCCATTTATTAGATATAACATGGCATCTGATCTGGGTCTACACTGTTAGTTCAGGACTGTCTGTCTTAGGCATTTATTAAATGTTAGGTGACATCTGATCTGGGTCTACAGTGCCAGCTCAGGGCTGTCTGTCAAATACTTAGGATATTTAATGTATTTTGTAGTGTCCATTTATTAGATATAACATGGCATATAATCTGGGTCTACACTGTTAGCTCAGGACTGTCCTTCTTAGACATTTATTAGATGTAAGGTGGCGTCTGATCTGGGTCTACAGTGCTAGCTCAGGACTGTTGCAAATACCTGGGATATTTAAGGTATTCTGTAGTATCCATTTATTAGATGTAACATGGCATCAGATCTGGGTCTACACTGTTATCTCAGGACTGTCTGTTTTGAAGTAGCCATTTATTAGATGTAAGTTGGCGTCTGATCTGGGTCTACAGTGCTAGCTCAGGACTGTTTGTCAAATACTCAGGCTATTTAAGTTATTCTGCAGTATTCATTTATTAGATGTAACATGGCATCTGATTTGGTTCTACAATGTTAGCTCAGGACTATCTGTCCAATGCTTTGCATATAACATATATTCTACAGTATGCACTCATTAGATTATGGTGTCGTCTGATCTGGGTCTACACTGTTAGCTGATAGCCATGCCTTTCAGTCTAATACTTAGGGTATATTCGGTATTCCGAAGTATCCATTTATTAAACGTAAGGTGGCGTCTGATCTGGGTCTACAGTGTTAGCTCAGGACTGTCTGTTCAATACTTAGGATATATATGGCATTCTAAATTATCCATTTATTAGATATAAGGTGGCGTCTGATCTGGGTCTAAAGCGTTAGCTCAGGACTGTCTCTCCCATACTAAGGGTATATACGGTATTCTACAATATTCATTTATTAGATGCAATATGGCATCTGATTTGAGTCTACACTGTTACCTCAGGACTGTCTGTCCAATGTTTTGAGTATAACAGGTATTCTATAGTATCCATTTATTAGATGTATAGTGTCGTCTGATCTGGGTCTATACTGATTGCCCAGGCCTTTCTGTCCAATACTTAGGGTATTCTACAGTATCCATTTATTAGATTTAAGGTGGCATGATAGCCCTGAACAGACTGCATGGCATTCCACTTCCTGTTGTAGGGCAGAAGATCACATCCTGTACTGTTAAATATGTGGATTCTTTCTCATTTCTTCATGTTTAATAATTGTTGAGTCCAAATGATGATACGTATTCCAATATAAAATTTCTTAAAAATCCTCATAGGAGAAAAATACAGGTATAAAATCACTTTATTGATACCTGTCTATAAATTATGACCAGTAAACTTAAGACATAACCCTTAATTGCAGCAGAAGACACTGTGAAGTATTTTATAATAATAATAATAATTATTATTATTATTATTATTATTATTATTATTATTATTAAGAGAAAATAAGTCTACATTTCATGTGAAGCAGATGATTTGTATGAAATGTCATGATGTAGTTGCTATGAAAAATAATCTGCTACAAAATGTATTTGGTACTTGAACCCATTTGTGCCTATGGGGTATTACATTAATACTATAAATGGGACATTGGCAAACAGTGTAGACCCAGATCAGAAGCCGGAAAACATGGCGTCAGATCAGGATCAACACAGTTTTCATTAAGTACATGAATTTCTGTGCAACAAAGAAATAATTAAATCTAATTAGACACCCCTTTTACTGGAAATGGATCGGTACAAAGAGGTATGGTAGAAGAATACACTCGGCATAAATGTGCTGAAGTTAAGCAATATCTGATAAAGTGTAAGTGAAGCTCTTTCAACAGGAGAAAGCAGTCAGTTAACTCCCTTGATTACTTTCTGTAAATAACCAGGTCCATTTAATTGGATTCCTCTGCTTTTATCATTAGTGTTTCCATTAAGTATCACTTCCTTTTCCTTAAATCTAATTTTAACAAGGTCATATGCCAATACAGATTCCAAAATATTTAAAAGAAACATTTTCTGTGCAATGAAATGTATAATATTATGGAGAAATGTAAAGTTTTGTTAAATTCCAATGATGACCTAAGATAAAAGCAGAGGATTCCAATGAGAGATAGTAGCAGTATTTCTATTATCTCCCTTGACAGGTAAAGTCCAAGGTAGATCAAATACTAACCAGGTCCTTCTAACTGGAATCCTCTGCTTTTATCATAGGTCATCAGTGGAATTTAACAAATTCTTAACTTTACATTTCTCCATATCCACATGGAAGATTAATTAATATTATATATTTCATTGCACAGAATTCTTTTAAATATTTTGGAAGGTGTATTGGCATATGACCTTGTTAAAATTAGATTTATGAAGGAAAAGGAAGTGATACTTAATGGAAACAGAAAGTAATCAAGGGAGTTAACTGACTGCTTTCTCCTATTAGAATGACCTGGCCTCGAACCACAATTATTTCTCCATTAACTTCCATACAAAGACCTCTTGGGAAACAACTTTGCAATCGATGTATACTTTCTTCTGCTTATGTCATCATTTCTTACCTTCAAATTTATCCACTTTACACATGACCATGACTAGCTCCTTTTCCTGCTGTCGTCTGTCAAAGTAAACACCTGTCAGTTCATACCAGTTACAGCCCATGTAGGCTCACCTGGGGTGTGCTTAGGGTCACCCGTTTTCCTGAAATCAAAAGGAAACAAAAGAAACTCTTAATTTTTAAAACACCTACATGTTGATCTATCAAAAGAATCACAGTGAAGTAGTCTGCTCAGTCACTCATTTGAATAGGCATGTTTTTTAATATCTCCTCAAAACATGGAGTGTGGGTACTCATTAGAACCGTCTCGTCGAGGCGGTTCTAATTAGTACCATAATGTATGTTTTAGCAAAAGAGGTGAAAATGATGCATACCCCTGCAAAACCCCAGTTTTATTATATAAAGTTGGGGTTTAAGGGGATCAAAATTGTATAAGCGTGTTTTCGTGTTGAAATAATGATGATGATGGTTTGGCATTTTTTTTTTTCAACATAAATTCATATTGAGACGATTGAAGGGTGATAATGAAAGGCTCTGTACAATCATAAGCAAAATTCCGAGCGGTCACCCGGACGCTTTTTAATTTGAAACAGAATATCGGCCAATCTTGGGCCAGGGGGCGTAAACAGGGTATCACATTTTTTGTTTGTTTGTTTGTGTTGAGGTTTTACGGCCCAGTCAACACAGTGAGATCATGTCGAGTGCTGTCAGTTTACCTAGCCACACGTTTACTGGGCAGGCTTAGCCCTCTAAACGGTTAACCAGTATTGTGCACATTCTTTCGCCAGAAACTGACAATTGCCCTTCTTGAATCATGGGGTATTACATTAAAAAATGTCCGTGTAACAAACATATAAATTAATTCCTCGACACAGTTATGAAATAAAGATACTTACAACCAGTAATCGGTTTCAGTCCTTCAATGAGTTTCAGTCTACCATTGAACCACCTGTAAATATAAAAAGAACATAACATAAGTAACCTATCGTACCATACCATTTCATATTATATCATACCACACCACCCCACTCCGCATCGCACCGCATCGCACCTCACTGAATCGCACTGAATCGCACCGAATCGCACCGAATCGCACCTCACCTCACCTCTTCTCACCGCATCGCACCGCACCGCACCGCACCGCACCGCAACGTATCACACCACAGCACAACATACCACGCCACAGCATACCAAAATACAATCTTATACATTACATTACATTACATTACATTACATTACAATCCAAATAGAAATACATTAGAATAAACACTACAAATCAAATAGAGGAATCCAAACCAAACCAACGAAACTAAATCAATCAGAAACATAACCAATCCAAACAAAACAAAACCAAATATATAAATCAATACAAAACATTACAATACACCATTATTCAAACAGCGAAAACCCAAATGAAACAGAATGCAACCAAATCAAACAGAAACTAAAACAAAATCAACGGAAACAAGCATAATACAATGCAATACATTACACTACAATATACAATACAATATAACAAACACTATAATCCAAATAGAGAAAAAACAAATGAACCCGAAAGACACCAGTAACCCCAAACCAAATGAAACGTAACCAACTATATGATACAATATAAACACATTACACTACAACATACAATACAATAAACACTACAATCCAAATAGAGAAAAAAACAAACAAACCCGGAAGAAACTGAACCAAAGAGAAACCTGATGAAACCAATCCAAATCAAACCAACATAACAATACAAAATACAAAAATACAATACTTAACTTCACTAGAATCCGGAATCTGATGACTCTTCCTAATGTTCATAGAACTTCATCTTCTACCTAAAATGAAAAAAAAAGAGTTTGTTTAGAATTAAATGAAAATTCATAGCTGAATATAAATAAAAATGTTTACATTATGTACATAATGCGAAAGTATGATCTTCTTATTGTACCTAACAGACCTAAGCTCAGGATATACATGGTATTCTACAGTTTCCATTTATTAGATGTAAGGTGGTGTCTGATCTGGGTCTAAAGTGCTAGCTCAGGACTGTCTGTCAAATACTTAGGATATTTAAAGTATTTTGTAGTATCCATGTATTAGCTGTAACGTGGCATCTGATCTGGGTCTATACTGTTAGCACAGGACTGTCTTAAAGAAGCCATTTATTAGATGCAAGGTGTCTGGTCTGGATCCTCAGTGCTAACTCAGGACTGTCTGTCAAACACTTAGGATATTTAAGGTATTTTGTAGTATCCATTTATTAGATGTAACATGGCATTTTATTAGATGTAACATGGCATTTGATCTGGGTCTACACTGTTAGCAGGACTGTCTGTCTTAAAGTATCCATTTATTAGATGTAAGGTGGCGTCTGATCTGGGTCTACACTGTTAGCGCAGGACTGTCCGTCTGAATGAAGCCATTTATTAGATGCAAGGTGTCTGATCTGTGTCTACAGTGCTAGCTGAGGACTGTCTATCAAATACTTAGGGTATTTAAGGTATTCTGTAGTGTCCATTTATTAGATATAACATGGCATCTGATCTGGGTCTACACTGTTAGTTCAGGACTGTCTGTCTTAGGCATTTATTAAATGTTAGGTGACATCTGATCTGGGTCTACAGTGCCAGCTCAGGGCTGTCTGTCAAATACTTAGGATATTTAATGTATTTTGTAGTGTCCATTTATTAGATATAACATGGCATATAATCTGGGTCTACACTGTTAGCTCAGGACTGTCCTTCTTAGACATTTATTAGATGTAAGGTGGCGTCTGATCTGGGTCTACAGTGCTAGCTCAGGACTGTTGCAAATACCTGGGATATTTAAGGTATTCTGTAGTATCCATTTATTAGATGTAACATGGCATCAGATCTGGGTCTACACTGTTATCTCAGGACTGTCTGTTTTGAAGTAGCCATTTATTAGATGTAAGTTGGCGTCTGATCTGGGTCTACAGTGCTAGCTCAGGACTGTTTGTCAAATACTCAGGCTATTTAAGTTATTCTGCAGTATTCATTTATTAGATGTAACATGGCATCTGATTTGGTTCTACAATGTTAGCTCAGGACTATCTGTCCAATGCTTTGCATATAACATATATTCTACAGTATGCACTCATTAGATTATGGTGTCGTCTGATCTGGGTCTACACTGTTAGCTGATAGCCATGCCTTTCAGTCTAATACTTAGGGTATATTCGGTATTCCGAAGTATCCATTTATTAAACGTAAGGTGGCGTCTGATCTGGGTCTACAGTGTTAGCTCAGGACTGTCTGTTCAATACTTAGGATATATATGGCATTCTAAATTATCCATTTATTAGATATAAGGTGGCGTCTGATCTGGGTCTAAAGCGTTAGCTCAGGACTGTCTCTCCCATACTAAGGGTATATACGGTATTCTACAATATTCATTTATTAGATGCAATATGGCATCTGATTTGAGTCTACACTGTTACCTCAGGACTGTCTGTCCAATGTTTTGAGTATAACAGGTATTCTATAGTATCCATTTATTAGATGTATAGTGTCGTCTGATCTGGGTCTATACTGATTGCCCAGGCCTTTCTGTCCAATACTTAGGGTATTCTACAGTATCCATTTATTAGATTTAAGGTGGCATGATAGCCCTGAACAGACTGCATGGCATTCCACTTCCTGTTGTAGGGCAGAAGATCACATCCTGTACTGTTAAATATGTGGATTCTTTCTCATTTCTTCATGTTTAATAATTGTTGAGTCCAAATGATGATACGTATTCCAATATAAAATTTCTTAAAAATCCTCATAGGAGAAAAATACAGGTATAAAATCACTTTATTGATACCTGTCTATAAATTATGACCAGTAAACTTAAGACATAACCCTTAATTGCAGCAGAAGACACTGTGAAGTATTTTATAATAATAATAATAATTATTATTATTATTATTATTATTATTATTATTATTATTAAGAGAAAATAAGTCTACATTTCATGTGAAGCAGATGATTTGTATGAAATGTCATGATGTAGTTGCTATGAAAAATAATCTGCTACAAAATGTATTTGGTACTTGAACCAATTTGTGCCTATGGGGTATTACATTAATACTATAAATGGGACATTGGCAAACAGTGTAGACCCAGATCAGAAGCCGGAAAACATGGCGTCAGATCAGGATCAACACAGTTTTCATTAAGTACATGAATTTCTGTGCAACAAAGAAATAATTAAATCTAATTAGACACCCCTTTTACTGGAAATGGATCGGTACAAAGAGGTATGGTAGAAGAATACACTCGGCATAAATGTGCTGAAGTTAAGCAATATCTGATAAAGTGTAAGTGAAGCTCTTTCAACAGGAGAAAGCAGTCAGTTAACTCCCTTGATTACTTTCTGTAAATAACCAGGTCCATTTAATTGGATTCCTCTGCTTTTATCATTAGTGTTTCCATTAAGTATCACTTCCTTTTCCTTAAATCTAATTTTAACAAGGTCATATGCCAATACAGATTCCAAAATATTTAAAAGAAACATTTTCTGTGCAATGAAATGTATAATATTATGGAGAAATGTAAAGTTTTGTTAAATTCCAATGATGACCTAAGATAAAAGCAGAGGATTCCAATGAGAGATAGTAGCAGTATTTCTATTATCTCCCTTGACAGGTAAAGTCCAAGGTAGATCAAATACTAACCAGGTCCTTCTAACTGGAATCCTCTGCTTTTATCATAGGTCATCAGTGGAATTTAACAAATTCTTAACTTTACATTTCTCCATATCCACATGGAAGATTAATTAATATTATATATTTCATTGCACAGAATTCTTTTAAATATTTTGGAAGGTGTATTGGCATATGACCTTGTTAAAATTAGATTTATGAAGGAAAAGGAAGTGATACTTAATGGAAACAGAAAGTAATCAAGGGAGTTAACTGACTGCTTTCTCCTATTAGAATGACCTGGCCTCGAACCACAATTATTTCTCCATTAACTTCCATACAAAGACCTCTTGGGAAACAACTTTGCAATCGATGTATACTTTCTTCTGCTTATGTCATCATTTCTTACCTTCAAATTTATCCACTTTACACATGACCATGACTAGCTCCTTTTCCTGCTGTCGTCTGTCAAAGTAAACACCTGTCAGTTCATACCAGTTACAGCCCATGTAGGCTCACCTGGGGTGTGCTTAGGGTCACCCGTTTTCCTGAAATCAAAAGGAAACAAAAGAAACTCTTAATTTTTAAAACACCTACATGTTGATCTATCAAAAGAATCACAGTGAAGTAGTCTGCTCAGTCACTCATTTGAATAGGCATGTTTTTTAATATCTCCTCAAAACATGGAGTGTGGGTACTCATTAGAACCGTCTCGTCGAGGCGGTTCTAATTAGTACCATAATGTATGTTTTAGCAAAAGAGGTGAAAATGATGCATACCCCTGCAAAACCCCAGTTTTATTATATAAAGTTGGGGTTTAAGGGGATCAAAATTGTATAAGCGTGTTTTCGTGTTGAAATAATGATGATGATGGTTTGGCATTTTTTTTTTCAACATAAATTCATATTGAGACGATTGAAGGGTGATAATGAAAGGCTCTGTACAATCATAAGCAAAATTCCGAGCGGTCACCCGGACGCTTTTTAATTTGAAACAGAATATCGGCCAATCTTGGGCCAGGGGGCGTAAACAGGGTATCACATTTTTTGTTTGTTTGTTTGTGTTGAGGTTTTACGGCCCAGTCAACACAGTGAGATCATGTCGAGTGCTGTCAGTTTACCTAGCCACACGTTTACTGGGCAGGCTTAGCCCTCTAAACGGTTAACCAGTATTGTGCACATTCTTTCGCCAGAAACTGACAATTGCCCTTCTTGAATCATGGGGTATTACATTAAAAAATGTCCGTGTAACAAACATATAAATTAATTCCTCGACACAGTTATGAAATAAAGATACTTACAACCAGTAATCGGTTTCAGTCCTTCAATGAGTTTCAGTCTACCATTGAACCACCTGTAAATATAAAAAGAACATAACATAAGTAACCTATCGTACCATACCATTTCATATTATATCATACCACACCACCCCACTCCGCATCGCACCGCATCGCACCTCACTGAATCGCACTGAATCGCACCGAATCGCACCGAATCGCACCTCACCTCACCTCTTCTCACCGCATCGCACCGCACCGCACCGCACCGCACCGCACCGCACCGCACCGCACCGCAACGTATCACACCACAGCACAACATACCACGCCACAGCATACCAAAATACAATCTTATACATTACATTACATTACATTACATTACATTACATTACATTAGAATCCAAATAGAAATACATTAGAATAAACACTACAAATCAAATAGAGGAATCCAAACCAAACCAACGAAACTAAATCAATCAGAAACATAACAAATCCAAACAAAACAAAACCAAATATATAAATCAATACAAAACATTACAATACACCATTATTCAAACAGCGAAAACCCAAATGAAACAGAATGCAACCAAATCAAACAGAAACTAAAACAAAATCAACGGAAACAAGCATAATACAATGCAATACATTACACTACAATATACAATACAATATAACAAACACTATAATCCAAATAGAGAAAAAACAAATGAACCCGAAAGACACCAGTAACCCCAAACCAAATGAAACGTAACCAACTATATGATACAATATAAACACATTACACTACAACATACAATACAATAAACACTACAATCCAAATAGAGGAAAAAACAAACAAACCCGGAAGAAACTGAACCAAAGAGAAACCTGATGAAACCAATCCAAATCAAACCAACATAACAATACAAAATACAAAAATACAATACTTAACTTCACTAGAATCCGGAATCTGATGACTCTTCCTAATGTTCATAGAACTTCATCTTCTACCTAAAATGAAAAAAAAAGAGTTTGTTTAGAATTAAATGAAAATTCATAGCTGAATATAAATAAAAATGTTTACATTATGTACATAATGCGAAAGTATGATCTTCTTGTTGTACCTAACAGACCTAAGCTCAGGATATACATGGTATTCTACAGTTTCCATTTATTAGATGTAAGGTGGTGTCTGATCTGGGTCTAAAGTGCTAGCTCAGGACTGTCTGTCAAATACTTAGGATATTTAAAGTATTTTGTAGTATCCATGTATTAGCTGTAACGTGGCATCTGATCTGGGTCTATACTGTTAGCACAGGACTGTCTTAAAGAAGCCATTTATTAGATGCAAGGTGTCTGGTCTGGATCCTCAGTGCTAACTCAGGACTGTCTGTCAAACACTTAGGATATTTAAGGTATTTTGTAGTATCCATTTATTAGATGTAACATGGCATTTTATTAGATGTAACATGGCATTTGATCTGGGTCTACACTGTTAGCAGGACTGTCTGTCTTAAAGTATCCATTTATTAGATGTAAGGTGGCGTCTGATCTGGGTCTACACTGTTAGCGCAGGACTGTCCATCTGAATGAAGCCATTTATTAGATGCAAGGTGTCTGATCTGTGTCTACAGTGCTAGCTGAGGACTGTCTATCAAATACTTAGGGTATTTAAGGTATTCTGTAGTGTCCATTTATTAGATATAACATGGCATCTGATCTGGGTCTACACTGTTAGTTCAGGACTGTCTGTCTTAGGCATTTATTAAATGTTAGGTGACATCTGATCTGGGTCTACAGTGCCAGCTCAGGGCTGTCTGTCAAATACTTAGGATATTTAATGTATTTTGTAGTGTCCATTTATTAGATATAACATGGCATATAATCTGGGTCTACACTGTTAGCTCAGGACTGTCCTTCTTAGACATTTATTAGATGTAAGGTGGCGTCTGATCTGGGTCTACAGTGCTAGCTCAGGACTGTTGCAAATACCTGGGATATTTAAGGTATTCTGTAGTATCCATTTATTAGATGTAACATGGCATCAGATCTGGGTCTACACTGTTATCTCAGGACTGTCTGTTTTGAAGTAGCCATTTATTAGATGTAAGTTGGCGTCTGATCTGGGTCTACAGTGCTAGCTCAGGACTGTTTGTCAAATACTCAGGCTATTTAAGTTATTCTGCAGTATTCATTTATTAGATGTAACATGGCATCTGATTTGGTTCTACAATGTTAGCTCAGGACTATCTGTCCAATGCTTTGCATATAACATATATTCTACAGTATGCACTCATTAGATTATGGTGTCGTCTGATCTGGGTCTACACTGTTAGCTGATAGCCATGCCTTTCAGTCTAATACTTAGGGTATATTCGGTATTCCGAAGTATCCATTTATTAAACGTAAGGTGGCGTCTGATCTGGGTCTACAGTGTTAGCTCAGGACTGTCTGTTCAATACTTAGGATATATATGGCATTCTAAATTATCCATTTATTAGATATAAGGTGGCGTCTGATCTGGGTCTAAAGCGTTAGCTCAGGACTGTCTCTCCCATACTAAGGGTATATACGGTATTCTACAATATTCATTTATTAGATGCAATATGGCATCTGATTTGAGTCTACACTGTTACCTCAGGACTGTCTGTCCAATGTTTTGAGTATAACAGGTATTCTATAGTATCCATTTATTAGATGTATAGTGTCGTCTGATCTGGGTCTATACTGATTGCCCAGGCCTTTCTGTCCAATACTTAGGGTATTCTACAGTATCCATTTATTAGATTTAAGGTGGCATGATAGCCCTGAACAGACTGCATGGCATTCCACTTCCTGTTGTAGGGCAGAAGATCACATCCTGTACTGTTAAATATGTGGATTCTTTCTCATTTCTTCATGTTTAATAATTGTTGAGTCCAAATGATGATACGTATTCCAATATAAAATTTCTTAAAAATCCTCATAGGAGAAAAATACAGGTATAAAATCACTTTATTGATACCTGTCTATAAATTATGACCAGTAAACTTAAGACATAACCCTTAATTGCAGCAGAAGACACTGTGAAGTATTTTATAATAATAATAATAATTATTATTATTATTATTATTATTATTATTATTAAGAGAAAATAAGTCTACATTTCATGTGAAGCAGATGATTTGTATGAAATGTCATGATGTAGTTGCTATGAAAAATAATCTGCTACAAAATGTATTTGGTACTTGAACCCATTTGTGCCTATGGGGTATTACATTAATACTATAAATGGGACATTGGCAAACAGTGTAGACCCAGATCAGAAGCCGGAAAACATGGCGTCAGATCAGGATCAACACAGTTTTCATTAAGTACATGAATTTCTGTGCAACAAAGAAATAATTAAATCTAATTAGACACCCCTTTTACTGGAAATGGATCGGTACAAAGAGGTATGGTAGAAGAATACACTCGGCATAAATGTGCTGAAGTTAAGCAATATCTGATAAAGTGTAAGTGAAGCTCTTTCAACAGGAGAAAGCAGTCAGTTAACTCCCTTGATTACTTTCTGTAAATAACCAGGTCCATTTAATTGGATTCCTCTGCTTTTATCATTAGTGTTTCCATTAAGTATCACTTCCTTTTCCTTAAATCTAATTTTAACAAGGTCATATGCCAATACAGATTCCAAAATATTTAAAAGAAACATTTTCTGTGCAATGAAATGTATAATATTATGGAGAAATGTAAAGTTTTGTTAAATTCCAATGATGACCTAAGATAAAAGCAGAGGATTCCAATGAGAGATAGTAGCAGTATTTCTATTATCTCCCTTGACAGGTAAAGTCCAAGGTAGATCAAATACTAACCAGGTCCTTCTAACTGGAATCCTCTGCTTTTATCATAGGTCATCAGTGGAATTTAACAAATTCTTAACTTTACATTTCTCCATATCCACATGGAAGATTAATTAATATTATATATTTCATTGCACAGAATTCTTTTAAATATTTTGGAAGGTGTATTGGCATATGACCTTGTTAAAATTAGATTTATGAAGGAAAAGGAAGTGATACTTAATGGAAACAGAAAGTAATCAAGGGAGTTAACTGACTGCTTTCTCCTATTAGAATGACCCGGCCTCGAACCACAATTATTTCTCCATTAACTTCCATACAAAGACCTCTTGGGAAACAACTTTGCAATCGATGTATACTTTCTTCTGCTTATGTCATCATTTCTTACCTTCAAATTTATCCACTTTACACATGACCATGACTAGCTCCTTTTCCTGCTGTCGTCTGTCAAAGTAAACACCTGTCAGTTCATACCAGTTACAGCCCATGTAGGCTCACCTGGGGTGTGCTTAGGGTCACCCGTTTTCCTGAAATCAAAAGGAAACAAAAGAAACTCTTAATTTTTAAAACACCTACATGTTGATCTATCAAAAGAATCACAGTGAAGTAGTCTGCTCAGTCACTCATTTGAATAGGCATGTTTTTTAATATCTCCTCAAAACATGGAGTGTGGGTACTCATTAGAACCGTCTCGTCGAGGCGGTTCTAATTAGTACCATAATGTATGTTTTAGCAAAAGAGGTGAAAATGATGCATACCCCTGCAAAACCCCAGTTTTATTATATAAAGTTGGGGTTTAAGGGGATCAAAATTGTATAAGCGTGTTTTCGTGTTGAAATAATGATGATGATGGTTTGGCATTTTTTTTTTCAACATAAATTCATATTGAGACGATTGAAGGGTGATAATGAAAGGCTCTGTACAATCATAAGCAAAATTCCGAGCGGTCACCCGGACGCTTTTTAATTTGAAACAGAATATCGGCCAATCTTGGGCCAGGGGGCGTAAACAGGGTATCACATTTTTTGTTTGTTTGTTTGTGTTGAGGTTTTACGGCCCAGTCAACACAGTGAGATCATGTCGAGTGCTGTCAGTTTACCTAGCCACACGTTTACTGGGCAGGCTTAGCCCTCTAAACGGTTAACCAGTATTGTGCACATTCTTTCGCCAGAAACTGACAATTGCCCTTCTTGAATCATGGGGTATTACATTAAAAAATGTCCGTGTAACAAACATATAAATTAATTCCTCGACACAGTTATGAAATAAAGATACTTACAACCAGTAATCGGTTTCAGTCCTTCAATGAGTTTCAGTCTACCATTGAACCACCTGTAAATATAAAAAGAACATAACATAAGTAACTATCGTACCATACCATTTCATATTATATCATACCACACCACCCCACTCCGCATCGCACCGCATCGCACCTCACTGAATCGCACTGAATCGCACTGAATCGCACCGAATCGCACCTCACCTCACCTCTTCTCACCGCATCGCACCGCACCGCACCGCACCGCACCGCACCGCAACGTATCACACCACAGCACAACATACCACGCCACAGCATACCAAAATACAATCTTATACATTACATTACATTACATTACATTACATTACATTACATTACATTACAATCCAAATAGAAATACATTAGAATAAACACTACAAATCAAATAGAGGAATCCAAACCAAACCAACGAAACTAAATCAATCAGAAACATAACCAATCCAAACAAAACAAAACCAAATATATAAATCAATACAAAACATTACAATACACCATTATTCAAACAGCGAAAACCCAAATGAAACAGAATGCAACCAAATCAAACAGAAACTAAAACAAAATCAACGGAAACAAGCATAATACAATGCAATACATTACACTACAATATACAATACAATATAACAAACACTATAATCCAAATAGAGAAAAAACAAATGAACCCGAAAGACACCAGTAACCCCAAACCAAATGAAACGTAACCAACTATATGATACAATATAAACACATTACACTACAACATACAATACAATAAACACTACAATCCAAATAGAGAAAAAAACAAACAAACCCGGAAGAAACTGAACCAAAGAGAAACCTGATGAAACCAATCCAAATCAAACCAACATAACAATACAAAATACAAAAATACAATACTTAACTTCACTAGAATCCGGAATCTGATGACTCTTCCTAATGTTCATAGAACTTCATCTTCTACCTAAAATGAAAAAAAAAGAGTTTGTTTAGAATTAAATGAAAATTCATAGCTGAATATAAATAAAAATGTTTACATTATGTACATAATGCGAAAGTATGATCTTCTTGTTGTACCTAACAGACCTAAGCTCAGGATATACATGGTATTCTACAGTTTCCATTTATTAGATGTAAGGTGGTGTCTGATCTGGGTCTAAAGTGCTAGCTCAGGACTGTCTGTCAAATACTTAGGATATTTAAAGTATTTTGTAGTATCCATGTATTAGCTGTAACGTGGCATCTGATCTGGGTCTATACTGTTAGCACAGGACTGTCTTAAAGAAGCCATTTATTAGATGCAAGGTGTCTGGTCTGGATCCTCAGTGCTAACTCAGGACTGTCTGTCAAACACTTAGGATATTTAAGGTATTTTGTAGTATCCATTTATTAGATGTAACATGGCATTTTATTAGATGTAACATGGCATTTGATCTGGGTCTACACTGTTAGCAGGACTGTCTGTCTTAAAGTATCCATTTATTAGATGTAAGGTGGCGTCTGATCTGGGTCTACACTGTTAGCGCAGGACTGTCCGTCTGAATGAAGCCATTTATTAGATGCAAGGTGTCTGATCTGTGTCTACAGTGCTAGCTGAGGACTGTCTATCAAATACTTAGGGTATTTAAGGTATTCTGTAGTGTCCATTTATTAGATATAACATGGCATCTGATCTGGGTCTACACTGTTAGTTCAGGACTGTCTGTCTTAGGCATTTATTAAATGTTAGGTGACATCTGATCTGGGTCTACAGTGCCAGCTCAGGGCTGTCTGTCAAATACTTAGGATATTTAATGTATTTTGTAGTGTCCATTTATTAGATATAACATGGCATATAATCTGGGTCTACACTGTTAGCTCAGGACTGTCCTTCTTAGACATTTATAAGATGTAAGGTGGCGTCTGATCTGGGTCTACAGTGCTAGCTCAGGACTGTTGCAAATACCTGGGATATTTAAGGTATTCTGTAGTATCCATTTATTAGATGTAACATGGCATCAGATCTGGGTCTACACTGTTATCTCAGGACTGTCTGTTTTGAAGTAGCCATTTATTAGATGTAAGTTGGCGTCTGATCTGGGTCTACAGTGCTAGCTCAGGACTGTTTGTCAAATACTCAGGCTATTTAAGTTATTCTGCAGTATTCATTTATTAGATGTAACATGGCATCTGATTTGGTTCTACAATGTTAGCTCAGGACTATCTGTCCAATGCTTTGCATATAACATATATTCTACAGTATGCACTCATTAGATTATGGTGTCGTCTGATCTGGGTCTACACTGTTAGCTGATAGCCATGCCTTTCAGTCTAATACTTAGGGTATATTCGGTATTCCGAAGTATCCATTTATTAAACGTAAGGTGGCGTCTGATCTGGGTCTACAGTGTTAGCTCAGGACTGTCTGTTCAATACTTAGGATATATATGGCATTCTAAATTATCCATTTATTAGATATAAGGTGGCGTCTGATCTGGGTCTAAAGCGTTAGCTCAGGACTGTCTCTCCCATACTAAGGGTATATACGGTATTCTACAATATTCATTTATTAGATGCAATATGGCATCTGATTTGAGTCTACACTGTTACCTCAGGACTGTCTGTCCAATGTTTTGAGTATAACAGGTATTCTATAGTATCCATTTATTAGATGTATAGTGTCGTCTGATCTGGGTCTATACTGATTGCCCAGGCCTTTCTGTCCAATACTTAGGGTATTCTACAGTATCCATTTATTAGATTTAAGGTGGCATGATAGCCCTGAACAGACTGCATGGCATTCCACTTCCTGTTGTAGGGCAGAAGATCACATCCTGTACTGTTAAATATGTGGATTCTTTCTCATTTCTTCATGTTTAATAATTGTTGAGTCCAAATGATGATACGTATTCCAATATAAAATTTCTTAAAAATCCTCATAGGAGAAAAATACAGGTATAAAATCACTTTATTGATACCTGTCTATAAATTATGACCAGTAAACTTAAGACATAACCCTTAATTGCAGCAGAAGACACTGTGAAGTATTTTATAATAATAATAATAATTATTATTATTATTATTATTATTATTATTATTATTAAGAGAAAATAAGTCTACATTTCATGTGAAGCAGATGATTTGTATGAAATGTCATGATGTAGTTGCTATGAAAAATAATCTGCTACAAAATGTATTTGGTACTTGAACCCATTTGTGCCTATGGGGTATTACATTAATACTATAAATGGGACATTGGCAAACAGTGTAGACCCAGATCAGAAGCCGGAAAACATGGCGTCAGATCAGGATCAACACAGTTTTCATTAAGTACATGAATTTCTGTGCAACAAAGAAATAATTAAATCTAATTAGACACCCCTTTTACTGGAAATGGATCGGTACAAAGAGGTATGGTAGAAGAATACACTCGGCATAAATGTGCTGAAGTTAAGCAATATCTGATAAAGTGTAAGTGAAGCTCTTTCAAGAGGAGAAAGCAGTCAGTTAACTCCCTTGATTACTTTCTGTAAATAACCAGGTCCATTTAATTGGATTCCTCTGCTTTTATCATTAGTGTTTCCATTAAGTATCACTTCCTTTTCCTTAAATCTAATTTTAACAAGGTCATATGCCAATACAGATTCCAAAATATTTAAAAGAAACATTTTCTGTGCAATGAAATGTATAATATTATGGAGAAATGTAAAGTTTTGTTAAATTCCAATGATGACCTAAGATAAAAGCAGAGGATTCCAATGAGAGATAGTAGCAGTATTTCTATTATCTCCCTTGACAGGTAAAGTCCAAGGTAGATCAAATACTAACCAGGTCCTTCTAACTGGAATCCTCTGCTTTTATCATAGGTCATCAGTGGAATTTAACAAATTCTTAACTTTACATTTCTCCATATCCACATGGAAGATTAATTAATATTATATATTTCATTGCACAGAATTCTTTTAAATATTTTGGAAGGTGTATTGGCATATGACCTTGTTAAAATTAGATTTATGAAGGAAAAGGAAGTGATACTTAATGGAAACAGAAAGTAATCAAGGGAGTTAACTGACTGCTTTCTCCTATTAGAATGACCTGGCCTCGAACCACAATTATTTCTCCATTAACTTCCATACAAAGACCTCTTGGGAAACAACTTTGCAATCGATGTATACTTTCTTCTGCTTATGTCATCATTTCTTACCTTCAAATTTATCCACTTTACACATGACCATGACTAGCTCCTTTTCCTGCTGTCGTCTGTCAAAGTAAACACCTGTCAGTTCATACCAGTTACAGCCCATGTAGGCTCACCTGGGGTGTGCTTAGGGTCACCCGTTTTCCTGAAATCAAAAGGAAACAAAAGAAACTCTTAATTTTTAAAACACCTACATGTTGATCTATCAAAAGAATCACAGTGAAGTAGTCTGCTCAGTCACTCATTTGAATAGGCATGTTTTTTAATATCTCCTCAAAACATGGAGTGTGGGTACTCATTAGAACCGTCTCGTCGAGGCGGTTCTAATTAGTACCATAATGTATGTTTTAGCAAAAGAGGTGAAAATGATGCATACCCCTGCAAAACCCCAGTTTTATTATATAAAGTTGGGGTTTAAGGGGATCAAAATTGTATAAGCGTGTTTTCGTGTTGAAATAATGATGATGATGGTTTGGCATTTTTTTTTTCAACATAAATTCATATTGAGACGATTGAAGGGTGATAATGAAAGGCTCTGTACAATCATAAGCAAAATTCCGAGCGGTCACCCGGACGCTTTTTAATTTGAAACAGAATATCGGCCAATCTTGGGCCAGGGGGCGTAAACAGGGTATCACATTTTTTGTTTGTTTGTTTGTGTTGAGGTTTTACGGCCCAGTCAACACAGTGAGATCATGTCGAGTGCTGTCAGTTTACCTAGCCACACGTTTACTGGGCAGGCTTAGCCCTCTAAACGGTTAACCAGTATTGTGCACATTCTTTCGCCAGAAACTGACAATTGCCCTTCTTGAATCATGGGGTATTACATTAAAAAATGTCCGTGTAACAAACATATAAATTAATTCCTCGACACAGTTATGAAATAAAGATACTTACAACCAGTAATCGGTTTCAGTCCTTCAATGAGTTTCAGTCTACCATTGAACCACCTGTAAATATAAAAAGAACATAACATAAGTAACCTATCGTACCATACCATTTCATATTATATCATACCACACCACCCCACTCCGCATCGCACCGCATCGCACCGCATCGCACCTCACTGAATCGCACTGAATCGCACCGAATCGCACCGAATCGCACCTCACCTCACCTTTTCTCACCGCATCGCACCGCACCGCACCGCACCGCAACGTATCACACCACAGCACAACATACCACGCCACAGCATACCAAAATACAATCTTATACATTACATTACATTACATTACATTACATTACAATCCAAATAGAAATACATTAGAATAAACACTACAAATCAAATAGAGGAATCCAAACCAAACCAACGAAACTAAATCAATCAGAAACATAACCAATCCAAACAAAACAAAACCAAATATATAAATCAATACAAAACATTACAATACACCATTATTCAAACAGCGAAAACCCAAATGAAACAGAATGCAACCAAATCAAACAGAAACTAAAACAAAATCAACGGAAACAAGCATAATACAATGCAATACATTACACTACAATATACAATACAATATAACAAACACTATAATCCAAATAGAGAAAAAACAAATGAACCCGAAAGACACCAGTAACCCCAAACCAAATGAAACGTAACCAACTATATGATACAATATAAACACATTACACTACAACATACAATACAATAAACACTACAATCCAAATAGAGAAAAAAACAAACAAACCCGGAAGAAACTGAACCAAAGAGAAACCTGATGAAACCAATCCAAATCAAACCAACATAACAATACAAAATACAAAAATACAATACTTAACTTCACTAGAATCCGGAATCTGATGACTCTTCCTAATGTTCATAGAACTTCATCTTCTACCTAAAATGAAAAAAAAAAGAGTTTGTTTAGAATTAAATGAAAATTCATAGCTGAATATAAATAAAAATGTTTACATTATGTACATAATGCGAAAGTATGATCTTCTTGTTGTACCTAACAGACCTAAGCTCAGGATATACATGGTATTCTACAGTTTCCATTTATTAGATGTAAGGTGGTGTCTGATCTGGGTCTAAAGTGCTAGCTCAGGACTGTCTGTCAAATACTTAGGATATTTAAAGTATTTTGTAGTATCCATGTATTAGCTGTAACGTGGCATCTGATCTGGGTCTATACTGTTAGCACAGGACTGTCTTAAAGAAGCCATTTATTAGATGCAAGGTGTCTGGTCTGGATCCTCAGTGCTAACTCAGGACTGTCTGTCAAACACTTAGGATATTTAAGGTATTTTGTAGTATCCATTTATTAGATGTAACATGGCATTTTATTAGATGTAACATGGCATTTGATCTGGGTCTACACTGTTAGCAGGACTGTCTGTCTTAAAGTATCCATTTATTAGATGTAAGGTGGCGTCTGATCTGGGTCTACACTGTTAGCGCAGGACTGTCCGTCTGAATGAAGCCATTTATTAGATGCAAGGTGTCTGATCTGTGTCTACAGTGCTAGCTGAGGACTGTCTATCAAATACTTAGGGTATTTAAGGTATTCTGTAGTGTCCATTTATTAGATATAACATGGCATCTGATCTGGGTCTACACTGTTAGTTCAGGACTGTCTGTCTTAGGCATTTATTAAATGTTAGGTGACATCTGATCTGGGTCTACAGTGCCAGCTCAGGGCTGTCTGTCAAATACTTAGGATATTTAATGTATTTTGTAGTGTCCATTTATTAGATATAACATGGCATATAATCTGGGTCTACACTGTTAGCTCAGGACTGTCCTTCTTAGACATTTATTAGATGTAAGGTGGCGTCTGATCTGGGTCTACAGTGCTAGCTCAGGACTGTTGCAAATACCTGGGATATTTAAGGTATTCTGTAGTATCCATTTATTAGATGTAACATGGCATCAGATCTGGGTCTACACTGTTATCTCAGGACTGTCTGTTTTGAAGTAGCCATTTATTAGATGTAAGTTGGCGTCTGATCTGGGTCTACAGTGCTAGCTCAGGACTGTTTGTCAAATACTCAGGCTATTTAAGTTATTCTGCAGTATTCATTTATTAGATGTAACATGGCATCTGATTTGGTTCTACAATGTTAGCTCAGGACTATCTGTCCAATGCTTTGCATATAACATATATTCTACAGTATGCACTCATTAGATTATGGTGTCGTCTGATCTGGGTCTACACTGTTAGCTGATAGCCATGCCTTTCAGTCTAATACTTAGGGTATATTCGGTATTCCGAAGTATCCATTTATTAAACGTAAGGTGGCGTCTGATCTGGGTCTACAGTGTTAGCTCAGGACTGTCTGTTCAATACTTAGGATATATATGGCATTCTAAATTATCCATTTATTAGATATAAGGTGGCGTCTGATCTGGGTCTAAAGCGTTAGCTCAGGACTGTCTCTCCCATACTAAGGGTATATACGGTATTCTACAATATTCATTTATTAGATGCAATATGGCATCTGATTTGAGTCTACACTGTTACCTCAGGACTGTCTGTCCAATGTTTTGAGTATAACAGGTATTCTATAGTATCCATTTATTAGATGTATAGTGTCGTCTGATCTGGGTCTATACTGATTGCCCAGGCCTTTCTGTCCAATACTTAGGGTATTCTACAGTATCCATTTATTAGATTTAAGGTGGCATGATAGCCCTGAACAGACTGCATGGCATTCCACTTCCTGTTGTAGGGCAGAAGATCACATCCTGTACTGTTAAATATGTGGATTCTTTCTCATTTCTTCATGTTTAATAATTGTTGAGTCCAAATGATGATACGTATTCCAATATAAAATTTCTTAAAAATCCTCATAGGAGAAAAATACAGGTATAAAATCACTTTATTGATACCTGTCTATAAATTATGACCAGTAAACTTAAGACATAACCCTTAATTGCAGCAGAAGACACTGTGAAGTATTTTATAATAATAATAATAATTATTATTATTATTATTATTATTATTATTATTATTAAGAGAAAATAAGTCTACATTTCATGTGAAGCAGATGATTTGTATGAAATGTCATGATGTAGTTGCTATGAAAAATAATCTGCTACAAAATGTATTTGGTACTTGAACCCATTTGTGCCTATGGGGTATTACATTAATACTATAAATGGGACATTGGCAAACAGTGTAGACCCAGATCAGAAGCCGGAAAACATGGCGTCAGATCAGGATCAACACAGTTTTCATTAAGTACATGAATTTCTGTGCAACAAAGAAATAATTAAATCTAATTAGACACCCCTTTTACTGGAAATGGATCGGTACAAAGAGGTATGGTAGAAGAATACACTCGGCATAAATGTGCTGAAGTTAAGCAATATCTGATAAAGTGTAAGTGAAGCTCTTTCAACAGGAGAAAGCAGTCAGTTAACTCCCTTGATTACTTTCTGTAAATAACCAGGTCCATTTAATTGGATTCCTCTGCTTTTATCATTAGTGTTTCCATTAAGTATCACTTCCTTTTCCTTAAATCTAATTTTAACAAGGTCATATGCCAATACAGATTCCAAAATATTTAAAAGAAACATTTTCTGTGCAATGAAATGTATAATATTATGGAGAAATGTAAAGTTTTGTTAAATTCCAATGATGACCTAAGATAAAAGCAGAGGATTCCAATGAGAGATAGTAGCAGTATTTCTATTATCTCCCTTGACAGGTAAAGTCCAAGGTAGATCAAATACTAACCAGGTCCTTCTAACTGGAATCCTCTGCTTTTATCATAGGTCATCAGTGGAATTTAACAAATTCTTAACTTTACATTTCTCCATATCCACATGGAAGATTAATTAATATTATATATTTCATTGCACAGAATTCTTTTAAATATTTTGGAAGGTGTATTGGCATATGACCTTGTTAAAATTAGATTTATGAAGGAAAAGGAAGTGATACTTAATGGAAACAGAAAGTAATCAAGGGAGTTAACTGACTGCTTTCTCCTATTAGAATGACCTGGCCTCGAACCACAATTATTTCTCCATTAACTTCCATACAAAGACCTCTTGGGAAACAACTTTGCAATCGATGTATACTTTCTTCTGCTTATGTCATCATTTCTTACCTTCAAATTTATCCACTTTACACATGACCATGACTAGCTCCTTTTCCTGCTGTCGTCTGTCAAAGTAAACACCTGTCAGTTCATACCAGTTACAGCCCATGTAGGCTCACCTGGGGTGTGCTTAGGGTCACCCGTTTTCCTGAAATCAAAAGGAAACAAAAGAAACTCTTAATTTTTAAAACACCTACATGTTGATCTATCAAAAGAATCACAGTGAAGTAGTCTGCTCAGTCACTCATTTGAATAGGCATGTTTTTTAATATCTCCTCAAAACATGGAGTGTGGGTACTCATTAGAACCGTCTCGTCGAGGCGGTTCTAATTAGTACCATAATGTATGTTTTAGCAAAAGAGGTGAAAATGATGCATACCCCTGCAAAACCCCAGTTTTATTATATAAAGTTGGGGTTTAAGGGGATCAAAATTGTATAAGCGTGTTTTCGTGTTGAAATAATGATGATGATGGTTTGGCATTTTTTTTTTCAACATAAATTCATATTGAGACGATTGAAGGGTGATAATGAAAGGCTCTGTACAATCATAAGCAAAATTCCGAGCGGTCACCCGGACGCTTTTTAATTTGAAACAGAATATCGGCCAATCTTGGGCCAGGGGGCGTAAACAGGGTATCACATTTTTTGTTTGTTTGTTTGTGTTGAGGTTTTACGGCCCAGTCAACACAGTGAGATCATGTCGAGTGCTGTCAGTTTACCTAGCCACACGTTTACTGGGCAGGCTTAGCCCTCTAAACGGTTAACCAGTATTGTGCACATTCTTTCGCCAGAAACTGACAATTGCCCTTCTTGAATCATGGGGTATTACATTAAAAAATGTCCGTGTAACAAACATATAAATTAATTCCTCGACACAGTTATGAAATAAAGATACTTACAACCAGTAATCGGTTTCAGTCCTTCAATGAGTTTCAGTCTACCATTGAACCACCTGTAAATATAAAAAGAACATAACATAAGTAACCTATCGTACCATACCATTTCATATTATATCATACCACACCACCCCACTCCGCATCGCACCGCATCGCACCTCACTGAATCGCACTGAATCGCACCGAATCGCACCGAATCGCACCTCACCTCACCTCTTCTCACCGCATCGCACCGCACCGCACCGCACCGCACCGCAACGTATCACACCACAGCACAACATACCACGCCACAGCATACCAAAATACAATCTTATACATTACATTACATTACATTACATTACATTACATTACAATCCAAATAGAAATACATTAGAATAAACACTACAAATCAAATAGAGGAATCCAAACCAAACCAACGAAACTAAATCAATCAGAAACATAACCAATCCAAACAAAACAAAACCAAATATATAAATCAATACAAAACATTACAATACACCATTATTCAAACAGCGAAAACCCAAATGAAACAGAATGCAACCAAATCAAACAGAAACTAAAACAAAATCAACGGAAACAAGCATAATACAATGCAATACATTACACTACAATATACAATACAATATAACAAACACTATAATCCAAATAGAGAAAAAACAAATGAACCCGAAAGACACCAGTAACCCCAAACCAAATGAAACGTAACCAACTATATGATACAATATAAACACATTACACTACAACATACAATACAATAAACACTACAATCCAAATAGAGAAAAAAACAAACAAACCCGGAAGAAACTGAACCAAAGAGAAACCTGATGAAACCAATCCAAATCAAACCAACATAACAATACAAAATACAAAAATACAATACTTAACTTCACTAGAATCCGGAATCTGATGACTCTTCCTAATGTTCATAGAACTTCATCTTCTACCTAAAATGAAAAAAAAAGAGTTTGTTTAGAATTAAATGAAAATTCATAGCTGAATATAAATAAAAATGTTTACATTATGTACATAATGCGAAAGTATGATCTTCTTGTTGTACCTAACAGACCTAAGCTCAGGATATACATGGTATTCTACAGTTTCCATTTATTAGATGTAAGGTGGTGTCTGATCTGGGTCTAAAGTGCTAGCTCAGGACTGTCTGTCAAATACTTAGGATATTTAAAGTATTTTGTAGTATCCATGTATTAGCTGTAACGTGGCATCTGATCTGGGTCTATACTGTTAGCACAGGACTGTCTTAAAGAAGCCATTTATTAGATGCAAGGTGTCTGGTCTGGATCCTCAGTGCTAACTCAGGACTGTCTGTCAAACACTTAGGATATTTAAGGTATTTTGTAGTATCCATTTATTAGATGTAACATGGCATTTTATTAGATGTAACATGGCATTTGATCTGGGTCTACACTGTTAGCAGGACTGTCTGTCTTAAAGTATCCATTTATTAGATGTAAGGTGGCGTCTGATCTGGGTCTACACTGTTAGCGCAGGACTGTCCGTCTGAATGAAGCCATTTATTAGATGCAAGGTGTCTGATCTGTGTCTACAGTGCTAGCTGAGGACTGTCTATCAAATACTTAGGGTATTTAAGGTATTCTGTAGTGTCCATTTATTAGATATAACATGGCATCTGATCTGGGTCTACACTGTTAGTTCAGGACTGTCTGTCTTAGGCATTTATTAAATGTTAGGTGACATCTGATCTGGGTCTACAGTGCCAGCTCAGGGCTGTCTGTCAAATACTTAGGATATTTAATGTATTTTGTAGTGTCCATTTATTAGATATAACATGGCATATAATCTGGGTCTACACTGTTAGCTCAGGACTGTCCTTCTTAGACATTTATTAGATGTAAGGTGGCGTCTGATCTGGGTCTACAGTGCTAGCTCAGGACTGTTGCAAATACCTGGGATATTTAAGGTATTCTGTAGTATCCATTTATTAGATGTAACATGGCATCAGATCTGGGTCTACACTGTTATCTCAGGACTGTCTGTTTTGAAGTAGCCATTTATTAGATGTAAGTTGGCGTCTGATCTGGGTCTACAGTGCTAGCTCAGGACTGTTTGTCAAATACTCAGGCTATTTAAGTTATTCTGCAGTATTCATTTATTAGATGTAACATGGCATCTGATTTGGTTCTACAATGTTAGCTCAGGACTATCTGTCCAATGCTTTGCATATAACATATATTCTACAGTATGCACTCATTAGATTATGGTGTCGTCTGATCTGGGTCTACACTGTTAGCTGATAGCCATGCCTTTCAGTCTAATACTTAGGGTATATTCGGTATTCCGAAGTATCCATTTATTAAACGTAAGGTGGCGTCTGATCTGGGTCTACAGTGTTAGCTCAGGACTGTCTGTTCAATACTTAGGATATATATGGCATTCTAAATTATCCATTTATTAGATATAAGGTGGCGTCTGATCTGGGTCTAAAGCGTTAGCTCAGGACTGTCTCTCCCATACTAAGGGTATATACGGTATTCTACAATATTCATTTATTAGATGCAATATGGCATCTGATTTGAGTCTACACTGTTACCTCAGGACTGTCTGTCCAATGTTTTGAGTATAACAGGTATTCTATAGTATCCATTTATTAGATGTATAGTGTCGTCTGATCTGGGTCTATACTGATTGCCCAGGCCTTTCTGTCCAATACTTAGGGTATTCTACAGTATCCATTTATTAGATTTAAGGTGGCATGATAGCCCTGAACAGACTGCATGGCATTCCACTTCCTGTTGTAGGGCAGAAGATCACATCCTGTACTGTTAAATATGTGGATTCTTTCTCATTTCTTCATGTTTAATAATTGTTGAGTCCAAATGATGATACGTATTCCAATATAAAATTTCTTAAAAATCCTCATAGGAGAAAAATACAGGTATAAAATCACTTTATTGATACCTGTCTATAAATTATGACCAGTAAACTTAAGACATAACCCTTAATTGCAGCAGAAGACACTGTGAAGTATTTTATAATAATAATAATAATTATTATTATTATTATTATTATTATTATTATTAAGAGAAAATAAGTCTACATTTCATGTGAAGCAGATGATTTGTATGAAATGTCATGATGTAGTTGCTATGAAAAATAATCTGCTACAAAATGTATTTGGTACTTGAACCCATTTGTGCCTATGGGGTATTACATTAATACTATAAATGGGACATTGGCAAACAGTGTAGACCCAGATCAGAAGCCGGAAAACATGGCGTCAGATCAGGATCAACACAGTTTTCATTAAGTACATGAATTTCTGTGCAACAAAGAAATAATTAAATCTAATTAGACACCCCTTTTACTGGAAATGGATCGGTACAAAGAGGTATGGTAGAAGAATACACTCGGCATAAATGTGCTGAAGTTAAGCAATATCTGATAAAGTGTAAGTGAAGCTCTTTCAACAGGAGAAAGCAGTCAGTTAACTCCCTTGATTACTTTCTGTAAATAACCAGGTCCATTTAATTGGATTCCTCTGCTTTTATCATTAGTGTTTCCATTAAGTATCACTTCCTTTTCCTTAAATCTAATTTTAACAAGGTCATATGCCAATACAGATTCCAAAATATTTAAAAGAAACATTTTCTGTGCAATGAAATGTATAATATTATGGAGAAATGTAAAGTTTTGTTAAATTCCAATGATGACCTAAGATAAAAGCAGAGGATTCCAATGAGAGATAGTAGCAGTATTTCTATTATCTCCCTTGACAGGTAAAGTCCAAGGTAGATCAAATACTAACCAGGTCCTTCTTACTGGAATCCTCTGCTTTTATCATAGGTCATCAGTGGAATTTAACAAATTCTTAACTTTACATTTCTCCATATCCACATGGAAGATTAATTAATATTATATATTTCATTGCACAGAATTCTTTTAAATATTTTGGAAGGTGTATTGGCATATGACCTTGTTAAAATTAGATTTATGAAGGAAAAGGAAGTGATACTTAATGGAAACAGAAAGTAATCAAGGGAGTTAACTGACTGCTTTCTCCTATTAGAATGACCTGGCCTCGAACCACAATTATTTCTCCATTAACTTCCATACAAAGACCTCTTGGGAAACAACTTTGCAATCGATGTATACTTTCTTCTGCTTATGTCATCATTTCTTACCTTCAAATTTATCCACTTTACACATGACCATGACTAGCTCCTTTTCCTGCTGTCGTCTGTCAAAGTAAACACCTGTCAGTTCATACCAGTTACAGCCCATGTAGGCTCACCTGGGGTGTGCTTAGGGTCACCCGTTTTCCTGAAATCAAAAGGAAACAAAAGAAACTCTTAATTTTTAAAACACCTACATGTTGATCTATCAAAAGAATCACAGTGAAGTAGTCTGCTCAGTCACTCATTTGAATAGGCATGTTTTTTAATATCTCCTCAAAACATGGAGTGTGGGTACTCATTAGAACCGTCTCGTCGAGGCGGTTCTAATTAGTACCATAATGTATGTTTTAGCAAAAGAGGTGAAAATGATGCATACCCCTGCAAAACCCCAGTTTTATTATATAAAGTTGGGGTTTAAGGGGATCAAAATTGTATAAGCGTGTTTTCGTGTTGAAATAATGATGATGATGGTTTGGCATTTTTTTTTTCAACATAAATTCATATTGAGACGATTGAAGGGTGATAATGAAAGGCTCTGTACAATCATAAGCAAAATTCCGAGCGGTCACCCGGACGCTTTTTAATTTGAAACAGAATATCGGCCAATCTTGGGCCAGGGGGCGTAAACAGGGTATCACATTTTTTGTTTGTTTGTTTGTGTTGAGGTTTTACGGCCCAGTCAACACAGTGAGATCATGTCGAGTGCTGTCAGTTTACCTAGCCACACGTTTACTGGGCAGGCTTAGCCCTCTAAACGGTTAACCAGTATTGTGCACATTCTTTCGCCAGAAACTGACAATTGCCCTTCTTGAATCATGGGGTATTACATTAAAAAATGTCCGTGTAACAAACATATAAATTAATTCCTCGACACAGTTATGAAATAAAGATACTTACAACCAGTAATCGGTTTCAGTCCTTCAATGAGTTTCAGTCTACCATTGAACCACCTGTAAATATAAAAAGAACATAACATAAGTAACCTATCGTACCATACCATTTCATATTATATCATACCACACCACCCCACTCCGCATCGCACCGCATCGCACCTCACTGAATCGCACTGAATCGCACCGAATCGCACCGAATCGCACCTCACCTCACCTCTTCTCACCGCATCGCACCGCACCGCACCGCACCGCACCGCACCGCACCGCAACGTATCACACCACAGCACAACATACCACGCCACAGCATACCAAAATACAATCTTATACATTACATTACATTACATTACATTACAATCCAAATAGAAATACATTAGAATAAACACTACAAATCAAATAGAGGAATCCAAACCAAACCAACGAAACTAAATCAATCAGAAACATAACCAATCCAAACAAAACAAAACCAAATATATAAATCAATACAAAACATTACAATACACCATTATTCAAACAGCGAAAACCCAAATGAAACAGAATGCAACCAAATCAAACAGAAACTAAAACAAAATCAACGGAAACAAGCATAATACAATGCAATACATTACACTACAATATACAATACAATATAACAAACACTATAATCCAAATAGAGAAAAAACAAATGAACCCGAAAGACACCAGTAACCCCAAACCAAATGAAACGTAACCAACTATATGATACAATATAAACACATTACACTACAACATACAATACAATAAACACTACAATCCAAATAGAGAAAAAAACAAACAAACCCGGAAGAAACTGAACCAAAGAGAAACCTGATGAAACCAATCCAAATCAAACCAACATAACAATACAAAATACAAAAATACAATACTTAACTTCACTAGAATCCGGAATCTGATGACTCTTCCTAATGTTCATAGAACTTCATCTTCTACCTAAAATGAAAAAAAAAGAGTTTGTTTAGAATTAAATGAAAATTCATAGCTGAATATAAATAAAAATGTTTACATTATGTACATAATGCGAAAGTATGATCTTCTTGTTGTACCTAACAGACCTAAGCTCAGGATATACATGGTATTCTACAGTTTCCATTTATTAGATGTAAGGTGGTGTCTGATCTGGGTCTAAAGTGCTAGCTCAGGACTGTCTGTCAAATACTTAGGATATTTAAAGTATTTTGTAGTATCCATGTATTAGCTGTAACGTGGCATCTGATCTGGGTCTATACTGTTAGCACAGGACTGTCTTAAAGAAGCCATTTATTAGATGCAAGGTGTCTGGTCTGGATCCTCAGTGCTAACTCAGGACTGTCTGTCAAACACTTAGGATATTTAAGGTATTTTGTAGTATCCATTTATTAGATGTAACATGGCATTTTATTAGATGTAACATGGCATTTGATCTGGGTCTACACTGTTAGCAGGACTGTCTGTCTTAAAGTATCCATTTATTAGATGTAAGGTGGCGTCTGATCTGGGTCTACACTGTTAGCGCAGGACTGTCCGTCTGAATGAAGCCATTTATTAGATGCAAGGTGTCTGATCTGTGTCTACAGTGCTAGCTGAGGACTGTCTATCAAATACTTAGGGTATTTAAGGTATTCTGTAGTGTCCATTTATTAGATATAACATGGCATCTGATCTGGGTCTACACTGTTAGTTCAGGACTGTCTGTCTTAGGCATTTATTAAATGTTAGGTGACATCTGATCTGGGTCTACAGTGCCAGCTCAGGGCTGTCTGTCAAATACTTAGGATATTTAATGTATTTTGTAGTGTCCATTTATTAGATATAACATGGCATATAATCTGGGTCTACACTGTTAGCTCAGGACTGTCCTTCTTAGACATTTATTAGATGTAAGGTGGCGTCTGATCTGGGTCTACAGTGCTAGCTCAGGACTGTTGCAAATACCTGGGATATTTAAGGTATTCTGTAGTATCCATTTATTAGATGTAACATGGCATCAGATCTGGGTCTACACTGTTATCTCAGGACTGTCTGTTTTGAAGTAGCCATTTATTAGATGTAAGTTGGCGTCTGATCTGGGTCTACAGTGCTAGCTCAGGACTGTTTGTCAAATACTCAGGCTATTTAAGTTATTCTGCAGTATTCATTTATTAGATGTAACATGGCATCTGATTTGGTTCTACAATGTTAGCTCAGGACTATCTGTCCAATGCTTTGCATATAACATATATTCTACAGTATGCACTCATTAGATTATGGTGTCGTCTGATCTGGGTCTACACTGTTAGCTGATAGCCATGCCTTTCAGTCTAATACTTAGGGTATATTCGGTATTCCGAAGTATCCATTTATTAAACGTAAGGTGGCGTCTGATCTGGGTCTACAGTGTTAGCTCAGGACTGTCTGTTCAATACTTAGGATATATATGGCATTCTAAATTATCCATTTATTAGATATAAGGTGGCGTCTGATCTGGGTCTAAAGCGTTAGCTCAGGACTGTCTCTCCCATACTAAGGGTATATACGGTATTCTACAATATTCATTTATTAGATGCAATATGGCATCTGATTTGAGTCTACACTGTTACCTCAGGACTGTCTGTCCAATGTTTTGAGTATAACAGGTATTCTATAGTATCCATTTATTAGATGTATAGTGTCGTCTGATCTGGGTCTATACTGATTGCCCAGGCCTTTCTGTCCAATACTTAGGGTATTCTACAGTATCCATTTATTAGATTTAAGGTGGCATGATAGCCCTGAACAGACTGCATGGCATTCCACTTCCTGTTGTAGGGCAGAAGATCACATCCTGTACTGTTAAATATGTGGATTCTTTCTCATTTCTTCATGTTTAATAATTGTTGAGTCCAAATGATGATACGTATTCCAATATAAAATTTCTTAAAAATCCTCATAGGAGAAAAATACAGGTATAAAATCACTTTATTGATACCTGTCTATAAATTATGACCAGTAAACTTAAGACATAACCCTTAATTGCAGCAGAAGACACTGTGAAGTATTTTATAATAATAATAATAATTATTATTATTATTATTATTATTATTATTATTATTAAGAGAAAATAAGTCTACATTTCATGTGAAGCAGATGATTTGTATGAAATGTCATGATGTAGTTGCTATGAAAAATAATCTGCTACAAAATGTATTTGGTACTTGAACCCATTTGTGCCTATGGGGTATTACATTAATACTATAAATGGGACATTGGCAAACAGTGTAGACCCAGATCAGAAGCCGGAAAACATGGCGTCAGATCAGGATCAACACAGTTTTCATTAAGTACATGAATTTCTGTGCAACAAAGAAATAATTAAATCTAATTAGACACCCCTTTTACTGGAAATGGATCGGTACAAAGAGGTATGGTAGAAGAATACACTCGGCATAAATGTGCTGAAGTTAAGCAATATCTGATAAAGTGTAAGTGAAGCTCTTTCAACAGGAGAAAGCAGTCAGTTAACTCCCTTGATTACTTTCTGTAAATAACCAGGTCCATTTAATTGGATTCCTCTGCTTTTATCATTAGTGTTTCCATTAAGTATCACTTCCTTTTCCTTAAATCTAATTTTAACAAGGTCATATGCCAATACAGATTCCAAAATATTTAAAAGAAACATTTTCTGTGCAATGAAATGTATAATATTATGGAGAAATGTAAAGTTTTGTTAAATTCCAATGATGACCTAAGATAAAAGCAGAGGATTCCAATGAGAGATAGTAGCAGTATTTCTATTATCTCCCTTGACAGGTAAAGTCCAAGGTAGATCAAATACTAACCAGGTCCTTCTAACTGGAATCCTCTGCTTTTATCATAGGTCATCAGTGGAATTTAACAAATTCTTAACTTTACATTTCTCCATATCCACATGGAAGATTAATTAATATTATATATTTCATTGCACAGAATTCTTTTAAATATTTTGGAAGGTGTATTGGCATATGACCTTGTTAAAATTAGATTTATGAAGGAAAAGGAAGTGATACTTAATGGAAACAGAAAGTAATCAAGGGAGTTAACTGACTGCTTTCTCCTATTAGAATGACCTGGCCTCGAACCACAATTATTTCTCCATTAACTTCCATACAAAGACCTCTTGGGAAACAACTTTGCAATCGATGTATACTTTCTTCTGCTTATGTCATCATTTCTTACCTTCAAATTTATCCACTTTACACATGACCATGACTAGCTCCTTTTCCTGCTGTCGTCTGTCAAAGTAAACACCTGTCAGTTCATACCAGTTACAGCCCATGTAGGCTCACCTGGGGTGTGCTTAGGGTCACCCGTTTTCCTGAAATCAAAAGGAAACAAAAGAAACTCTTAATTTTTAAAACACCTACATGTTGATCTATCAAAAGAATCACAGTGAAGTAGTCTGCTCAGTCACTCATTTGAATAGGCATGTTTTTTAATATCTCCTCAAAACATGGAGTGTGGGTACTCATTAGAACCGTCTCGTCGAGGCGGTTCTAATTAGTACCATAATGTATGTTTTAGCAAAAGAGGTGAAAATGATGCATACCCCTGCAAAACCCCAGTTTTATTATATAAAGTTGGGGTTTAAGGGGATCAAAATTGTATAAGCGTGTTTTCGTGTTGAAATAATGATGATGATGGTTTGGCATTTTTTTTTTCAACATAAATTCATATTGAGACGATTGAAGGGTGATAATGAAAGGCTCTGTACAATCATAAGCAAAATTCCGAGCGGTCACCCGGACGCTTTTTAATTTGAAACAGAATATCGGCCAATCTTGGGCCAGGGGGCGTAAACAGGGTATCACATTTTTTGTTTGTTTGTTTGTGTTGAGGTTTTACGGCCCAGTCAACACAGTGAGATCATGTCGAGTGCTGTCAGTTTACCTAGCCACACGTTTACTGGGCAGGCTTAGCCCTCTAAACGGTTAACCAGTATTGTGCACATTCTTTCGCCAGAAACTGACAATTGCCCTTCTTGAATCATGGGGTATTACATTAAAAAATGTCCGTGTAACAAACATATAAATTAATTCCTCGACACAGTTATGAAATAAAGATACTTACAACCAGTAATCGGTTTCAGTCCTTCAATGAGTTTCAGTCTACCATTGAACCACCTGTAAATATAAAAAGAACATAACATAAGTAACCTATCGTACCATACCATTTCATATTATATCATACCACACCACCCCACTCCGCATCGCACCGCATCGCACCTCACTGAATCGCACTGAATCGCACCGAATCGCACCGAATCGCACCTCACCTCACCTCTTCTCACCGCATCGCACCGCACCGCACCGCACCGCACCGCAACGTATCACACCACAGCACAACATACCACGCCACAGCATACCAAAATACAATCTTATACATTACATTACATTACATTACATTACATTACATTACAATCCAAATAGAAATACATTAGAATAAACACTACAAATCAAATAGAGGAATCCAAACCAAACCAACGAAACTAAATCAATCAGAAACATAACCAATCCAAACAAAACAAAACCAAATATATAAATCAATACAAAACATTACAATACACCATTATTCAAACAGCGAAAACCCAAATGAAACAGAATGCAACCAAATCAAACAGAAACTAAAACAAAATCAACGGAAACAAGCATAATACAATGCAATACATTACACTACAATATACAATACAATATAACAAACACTATAATCCAAATAGAGAAAAAACAAATGAACCCGAAAGACACCAGTAACCCCAAACCAAATGAAACGTAACCAACTATATGATACAATATAAACACATTACACTACAACATACAATACAATAAACACTACAATCCAAATAGAGAAAAAAACAAACAAACCCGGAAGAAACTGAACCAAAGAGAAACCTGATGAAACCAATCCAAATCAAACCAACATAACAATACAAAATACAAAAATACAATACTTAACTTCACTAGAATCCGGAATCTGATGACTCTTCCTAATGTTCATAGAACTTCATCTTCTACCTAAAATGAAAAAAAAAGAGTTTGTTTAGAATTAAATGAAAATTCATAGCTGAATATAAATAAAAATGTTTACATTATGTACATAATGCGAAAGTATGATCTTCTTGTTGTACCTAACAGACCTAAGCTCAGGATATACATGGTATTCTACAGTTTCCATTTATTAGATGTAAGGTGGTGTCTGATCTGGGTCTAAAGTGCTAGCTCAGGACTGTCTGTCAAATACTTAGGATATTTAAAGTATTTTGTAGTATCCATGTATTAGCTGTAACGTGGCATCTGATCTGGGTCTATACTGTTAGCACAGGACTGTCTTAAAGAAGCCATTTATTAGATGCAAGGTGTCTGGTCTGGATCCTCAGTGCTAACTCAGGACTGTCTGTCAAACACTTAGGATATTTAAGGTATTTTGTAGTATCCATTTATTAGATGTAACATGGCATTTTATTAGATGTAACATGGCATTTGATCTGGGTCTACACTGTTAGCAGGACTGTCTGTCTTAAAGTATCCATTTATTAGATGTAAGGTGGCGTCTGATCTGGGTCTACACTGTTAGCGCAGGACTGTCCGTCTGAATGAAGCCATTTATTAGATGCAAGGTGTCTGATCTGTGTCTACAGTGCTAGCTGAGGACTGTCTATCAAATACTTAGGGTATTTAAGGTATTCTGTAGTGTCCATTTATTAGATATAACATGGCATCTGATCTGGGTCTACACTGTTAGTTCAGGACTGTCTGTCTTAGGCATTTATTAAATGTTAGGTGACATCTGATCTGGGTCTACAGTGCCAGCTCAGGGCTGTCTGTCAAATACTTAGGATATTTAATGTATTTTGTAGTGTCCATTTATTAGATATAACATGGCATATAATCTGGGTCTACACTGTTAGCTCAGGACTGTCCTTCTTAGACATTTATTAGATGTAAGGTGGCGTCTGATCTGGGTCTACAGTGCTAGCTCAGGACTGTTGCAAATACCTGGGATATTTAAGGTATTCTGTAGTATCCATTTATTAGATGTAACATGGCATCAGATCTGGGTCTACACTGTTATCTCAGGACTGTCTGTTTTGAAGTAGCCATTTATTAGATGTAAGTTGGCGTCTGATCTGGGTCTACAGTGCTAGCTCAGGACTGTTTGTCAAATACTCAGGCTATTTAAGTTATTCTGCAGTATTCATTTATTAGATGTAACATGGCATCTGATTTGGTTCTACAATGTTAGCTCAGGACTATCTGTCCAATGCTTTGCATATAACATATATTCTACAGTATGCACTCATTAGATTATGGTGTCGTCTGATCTGGGTCTACACTGTTAGCTGATAGCCATGCCTTTCAGTCTAATACTTAGGGTATATTCGGTATTCCGAAGTATCCATTTATTAAACGTAAGGTGGCGTCTGATCTGGGTCTACAGTGTTAGCTCAGGACTGTCTGTTCAATACTTAGGATATATATGGCATTCTAAATTATCCATTTATTAGATATAAGGTGGCGTCTGATCTGGGTCTAAAGCGTTAGCTCAGGACTGTCTCTCCCATACTAAGGGTATATACGGTATTCTACAATATTCATTTATTAGATGCAATATGGCATCTGATTTGAGTCTACACTGTTACCTCAGGACTGTCTGTCCAATGTTTTGAGTATAACAGGTATTCTATAGTATCCATTTATTAGATGTATAGTGTCGTCTGATCTGGGTCTATACTGATTGCCCAGGCCTTTCTGTCCAATACTTAGGGTATTCTACAGTATCCATTTATTAGATTTAAGGTGGCATGATAGCCCTGAACAGACTGCATGGCATTCCACTTCCTGTTGTAGGGCAGAAGATCACATCCTGTACTGTTAAATATGTGGATTCTTTCTCATTTCTTCATGTTTAATAATTGTTGAGTCCAAATGATGATACGTATTCCAATATAAAATTTCTTAAAAATCCTCATAGGAGAAAAATACAGGTATAAAATCACTTTATTGATACCTGTCTATAAATTATGACCAGTAAACTTAAGACATAACCCTTAATTGCAGCAGAAGACACTGTGAAGTATTTTATAATAATAATAATAATTATTATTATTATTATTATTATTATTATTATTATTAAGAGAAAATAAGTCTACATTTCATGTGAAGCAGATGATTTGTATGAAATGTCATGATGTAGCTGCTATGAAAAATAATCTGCTACAAAATGTATTTGGTACTTGAACCCATTTGTGCCTATGGGGTATTACATTAATACTATAAATGGGACATTGGCAAACAGTGTAGACCCAGATCAGAAGCCGGAAAACATGGCGTCAGATCAGGATCAACACAGTTTTCATTAAGTACATGAATTTCTGTGCAACAAAGAAATAATTAAATCTAATTAGACACCCCTTTTACTGGAAATGGATCGGTACAAAGAGGTATGGTAGAAGAATACACTCGGCATAAATGTGCTGAAGTTAAGCAATATCTGATAAAGTGTAAGTGAAGCTCTTTCAACAGGAGAAAGCAGTCAGTTAACTCCCTTGATTACTTTCTGTAAATAACCAGGTCCATTTAATTGGATTCCTCTGCTTTTATCATTAGTGTTTCCATTAAGTATCACTTCCTTTTCCTTAAATCTAATTTTAACAAGGTCATATGCCAATACAGATTCCAAAATATTTAAAAGAAACATTTTCTGTGCAATGAAATGTATAATATTATGGAGAAATGTAAAGTTTTGTTAAATTCCAATGATGACCTAAGATAAAAGCAGAGGATTCCAATGAGAGATAGTAGCAGTATTTCTATTATCTCCCTTGACAGGTAAAGTCCAAGGTAGATCAAATACTAACCAGGTCCTTCTAACTGGAATCCTCTGCTTTTATCATAGGTCATCAGTGGAATTTAACAAATTCTTAACTTTACATTTCTCCATATCCACATGGAAGATTAATTAATATTATATATTTCATTGCACAGAATTCTTTTAAATATTTTGGAAGGTGTATTGGCATATGACCTTGTTAAAATTAGATTTATGAAGGAAAAGGAAGTGATACTTAATGGAAACAGAAAGTAATCAAGGGAGTTAACTGACTGCTTTCTCCTATTAGAATGACCTGGCCTCGAACCACAATTATTTCTCCATTAACTTCCATACAAAGACCTCTTGGGAAACAACTTTGCAATCGATGTATACTTTCTTCTGCTTATGTCATCATTTCTTACCTTCAAATTTATCCACTTTACACATGACCATGACTAGCTCCTTTTCCTGCTGTCGTCTGTCAAAGTAAACACCTGTCAGTTCATACCAGTTACAGCCCATGTAGGCTCACCTGGGGTGTGCTTAGGGTCACCCGTTTTCCTGAAATCAAAAGGAAACAAAAGAAACTCTTAATTTTTAAAACACCTACATGTTGATCTATCAAAAGAATCACAGTGAAGTAGTCTGCTCAGTCACTCATTTGAATAGGCATGTTTTTTAATATCTCCTCAAAACATGGAGTGTGGGTACTCATTAGAACCGTCTCGTCGAGGCGGTTCTAATTAGTACCATAATGTATGTTTTAGCAAAAGAGGTGAAAATGATGCATACCCCTGCAAAACCCCAGTTTTATTATATAAAGTTGGGGTTTAAGGGGATCAAAATTGTATAAGCGTGTTTTCGTGTTGAAATAATGATGATGATGGTTTGGCATTTTTTTTTCAACATAAATTCATATTGAGACGATTGAAGGGTGATAATGAAAGGCTCTGTACAATCATAAGCAAAATTCCGAGCGGTCACCCGGACGCTTTTTAATTTGAAACAGAATATCGGCCAATCTTGGGCCAGGGGGCGTAAACAGGGTATCACATTTTTTGTTTGTTTGTTTGTGTTGAGGTTTTACGGCCCAGTCAACACAGTGAGATCATGTCGAGTGCTGTCAGTTTACCTAGCCACACGTTTACTGGGCAGGCTTAGCCCTCTAAACGGTTAACCAGTATTGTGCACATTCTTTCGCCAGAAACTGACAATTGCCCTTCTTGAATCATGGGGTATTACATTAAAAAATGTCCGTGTAACAAACATATAAATTAATTCCTCGACACAGTTATGAAATAAAGATACTTACAACCAGTAATCGGTTTCAGTCCTTCAATGAGTTTCAGTCTACCATTGAACCACCTGTAAATATAAAAAGAACATAACATAAGTAACCTATCGTACCATACCATTTCATATTATATCATACCACACCACCCCACTCCGCATCGCACCGCATCGCACCTCACTGAATCGCACTGAATCGCACCGAATCGCACCGAATCGCACCTCACCTCACCTCTTCTCACCGCATCGCACCGCACCGCACCGCAACGTATCACACCACAGCACAACATACCACGCCACAGCATACCAAAATACAATCTTATACATTACATTACATTACATTACATTACATTACATTACATTACATTACATTACAATCCAAATAGAAATACATTAGAATAAACACTACAAATCAAATAGAGGAATCCAAACCAAACCAACAAAACTAAATCAATCAGAAACATAACCAATCCAAACAAAACAAAACCAAATATATAAATCAATACAAAACATTACAATACACCATTATTCAAACAGCGAAAACCCAAATGAAACAGAATGCAACCAAATCAAACAGAAACTAAAACAAAATCAACGGAAACAAGCATAATACAATGCAATACATTACACTACAATATACAATACAATATAACAAACACTATAATCCAAATAGAGAAAAAACAAATGAACCCGAAAGACACCAGTAACCCCAAACCAAATGAAACGTAACCAACTATATGATACAATATAAACACATTACACTACAACATACAATACAATAAACACTACAATCCAAATAGAGAAAAAAACAAACAAACCCGGAAGAAACTGAACCAAAGAGAAACCTGATGAAACCAATCCAAATCAAACCAACATAACAATACAAAATACAAAAATACAATACTTAACTTCACTAGAATCCGGAATCTGAGGACTCTTCCTAATGTTCATAGAACTTCATCTTCTACCTAAAATGAAAAAAAAAGAGTTTGTTTAGAATTAAATGAAAATTCATAGCTGAATATAAATAAAAATGTTTACATTATGTACATAATGCGAAAGTATGATCTTCTTGTTGTACCTAACAGACCTAAGCTCAGGATATACATGGTATTCTACAGTTTCCATTTATTAGATGTAAGGTGGTGTCTGATCTGGGTCTAAAGTGCTAGCTCAGGACTGTCTGTCAAATACTTAGGATATTTAAAGTATTTTGTAGTATCCATGTATTAGCTGTAACGTGGCATCTGATCTGGGTCTATACTGTTAGCACAGGACTGTCTTAAAGAAGCCATTTATTAGATGCAAGGTGTCTGGTCTGGATCCTCAGTGCTAACTCAGGACTGTCTGTCAAACACTTAGGATATTTAAGGTATTTTGTAGTATCCATTTATTAGATGTAACATGGCATTTTATTAGATGTAACATGGCATTTGATCTGGGTCTACACTGTTAGCAGGACTGTCTGTCTTAAAGTATCCATTTATTAGATGTAAGGTGGCGTCTGATCTGGGTCTACACTGTTAGCGCAGGACTGTCCGTCTGAATGAAGCCATTTATTAGATGCAAGGTGTCTGATCTGTGTCTACAGTGCTAGCTGAGGACTGTCTATCAAATACTTAGGGTATTTAAGGTATTCTGTAGTGTCCATTTATTAGATATAACATGGCATCTGATCTGGGTCTACACTGTTAGTTCAGGACTGTCTGTCTTAGGCATTTATTAAATGTTAGGTGACATCTGATCTGGGTCTACAGTGCCAGCTCAGGGCTGTCTGTCAAATACTTAGGATATTTAATGTATTTTGTAGTGTCCATTTATTAGATATAACATGGCATATAATCTGGGTCTACACTGTTAGCTCAGGACTGTCCTTCTTAGACATTTATTAGATGTAAGGTGGCGTCTGATCTGGGTCTACAGTGCTAGCTCAGGACTGTTGCAAATACCTGGGATATTTAAGGTATTCTGTAGTATCCATTTATTAGATGTAACATGGCATCAGATCTGGGTCTACACTGTTATCTCAGGATTGTCTGTTTTGAAGTAGCCATTTATTAGATGTAAGTTGGCGTCTGATCTGGGTCTACAGTGCTAGCTCAGGACTGTTTGTCAAATACTCAGGCTATTTAAGTTATTCTGCAGTATTCATTTATTAGATGTAACATGGCATCTGATTTGGTTCTACAATGTTAGCTCAGGACTATCTGTCCAATGCTTTGCATATAACATATATTCTACAGTATGCACTCATTAGATTATGGTGTCGTCTGATCTGGGTCTACACTGTTAGCTGATAGCCATGCCTTTCAGTCTAATACTTAGGGTATATTCGGTATTCCGAAGTATCCATTTATTAAACGTAAGGTGGCGTCTGATCTGGGTCTACAGTGTTAGCTCAGGACTGTCTGTTCAATACTTAGGATATATATGGCATTCTAAATTATCCATTTATTAGATATAAGGTGGCGTCTGATCTGGGTCTAAAGCGTTAGCTCAGGACTGTCTCTCCCATACTAAGGGTATATACGGTATTCTACAATATTCATTTATTAGATGCAATATGGCATCTGATTTGAGTCTACACTGTTACCTCAGGACTGTCTGTCCAATGTTTTGAGTATAACAGGTATTCTATAGTATCCATTTATTAGATGTATAGTGTCGTCTGATCTGGGTCTATACTGATTGCCCAGGCCTTTCTGTCCAATACTTAGGGTATTCTACAGTATCCATTTATTAGATTTAAGGTGGCATGATAGCCCTGAACAGACTGCATGGCATTCCACTTCCTGTTGTAGGGCAGAAGATCACATCCTGTACTGTTAAATATGTGGATTCTTTCTCATTTCTTCATGTTTAATAATTGTTGAGTCCAAATGATGATACGTATTCCAATATAAAATTTCTTAAAAATCCTCATAGGAGAAAAATACAGGTATAAAATCACTTTATTGATACCTGTCTATAAATTATGACCAGTAAACTTAAGACATAACCCTTAATTGCAGCAGAAGACACTGTGAAGTATTTTATAATAATAATAATAATTATTATTATTATTATTATTATTATTATTATTATTAAGAGAAAATAAGTCTACATTTCATGTGAAGCAGATGATTTGTATGAAATGTCATGATGTAGTTGCTATGAAAAATAATCTGCTACAAAATGTATTTGGTACTTGAACCCATTTGTGCCTATGGGGTATTACATTAATACTATAAATGGGACATTGGCAAACAGTTTAGACCCAGATCAGAAGCCGGAAAACATGGCGTCAGATCAGGATCAACACAGTTTTCATTAAGTACATGAATTTCTGTGCAACAAAGAAATAATTAAATCTAATTAGACACCCCTTTTACTGGAAATGGATCGGTACAAAGAGGTATGGTAGAAGAATACACTCGGCATAAATGTGCTGAAGTTAAGCAATATCTGATAAAGTGTAAGTGAAGCTCTTTCAACAGGAGAAAGCAGTCAGTTAACTCCCTTGATTACTTTCTGTAAATAACCAGGTCCATTTAATTGGATTCCTCTGCTTTTATCATTAGTGTTTCCATTAAGTATCACTTCCTTTTCCTTAAATCTAATTTTAACAAGGTCATATGCCAATACAGATTCCAAAATATTTAAAAGAAACATTTTCTGTGCAATGAAATGTATAATATTATGGAGAAATGTAAAGTTTTGTTAAATTCCAATGATGACCTAAGATAAAAGCAGAGGATTCCAATGAGAGATAGTAGCAGTATTTCTATTATCTCCCTTGACAGGTAAAGTCCAAGGTAGATCAAATACTAACCAGGTCCTTCTAACTGGAATCCTCTGCTTTTATCATAGGTCATCAGTGGAATTTAACAAATTCTTAACTTTACATTTCTCCATATCCACATGGAAGATTAATTAATATTATATATTTCATTGCACAGAATTCTTTTAAATATTTTGGAAGGTGTATTGGCATATGACCTTGTTAAAATTAGATTTATGAAGGAAAAGGAAGTGATACTTAATGGAAACAGAAAGTAATCAAGGGAGTTAACTGACTGCTTTCTCCTATTAGAATGACCTGGCCTCGAACCACAATTATTTCTCCATTAACTTCCATACAAAGACCTCTTGGGAAACAACTTTGCAATCGATGTATACTTTCTTCTGCTTATGTCATCATTTCTTACCTTCAAATTTATCCACTTTACACATGACCATGACTAGCTCCTTTTCCTGCTGTCGTCTGTCAAAGTAAACACCTGTCAGTTCATACCAGTTACAGCCCATGTAGGCTCACCTGGGGTGTGCTTAGGGTCACCCGTTTTCCTGAAATCAAAAGGAAACAAAAGAAACTCTTAATTTTTAAAACACCTACATGTTGATCTATCAAAAGAATCACAGTGAAGTAGTCTGCTCAGTCACTCATTTGAATAGGCATGTTTTTTAATATCTCCTCAAAACATGGAGTGTGGGTACTCATTAGAACCGTCTCGTCGAGGCGGTTCTAATTAGTACCATAATGTATGTTTTAGCAAAAGAGGTGAAAATGATGCATACCCCTGCAAAACCCCAGTTTTATTATATAAAGTTGGGGTTTAAGGGGATCAAAATTGTATAAGCGTGTTTTCGTGTTGAAATAATGATGATGATGGTTTGGCATTTTTTTTTTCAACATAAATTCATATTGAGACGATTGAAGGGTGATAATGAAAGGCTCTGTACAATCATAAGCAAAATTCCGAGCGGTCACCCGGACGCTTTTTAATTTGAAACAGAATATCGGCCAATCTTGGGCCAGGGGGCGTAAACAGGGTATCACATTTTTTGTTTGTTTGTTTGTGTTGAGGTTTTACGGCCCAGTCAACACAGTGAGATCATGTCGAGTGCTGTCAGTTTACCTAGCCACACGTTTACTGGGCAGGCTTAGCCCTCTAAACGGTTAACCAGTATTGTGCACATTCTTTCGCCAGAAACTGACAATTGCCCTTCTTGAATCATGGGGTATTACATTAAAAAATGTCCGTGTAACAAACATATAAATTAATTCCTCGACACAGTTATGAAATAAAGATACTTACAACCAGTAATCGGTTTCAGTCCTTCAATGAGTTTCAGTCTACCATTGAACCACCTGTAAATATAAAAAGAACATAACATAAGTAACCTATCGTACCATACCATTTCATATTATATCATACCACACCACCCCACTCCGCATCGCACCGCATCGCACCTCACTGAATCGCACTGAATCGCACCGAATCGCACCGAATCGCACCTCACCTCACCTCTTCTCACCGCATCGCACCGCACCGCACCGCACCGCACCGCAACGTATCACACCACAGCACAACATACCACGCCACAGCATACCAAAATACAATCTTATACATTACATTACATTACATTACATTACAATCCAAATAGAAATACATTAGAATAAACACTACAAATCAAATAGAGGAATCCAAACCAAACCAACGAAACTAAATCAATCAGAAACATAACCAATCCAAACAAAACAAAACCAAATATATAAATCAATACAAAACATTACAATACACCATTATTCAAACAGCGAAAACCCAAATGAAACAGAATGCAACCAAATCAAACAGAAACTAAAACAAAATCAACGGAAACAAGCATAATACAATGCAATACATTACACTACAATATACAATACAATATAACAAACACTATAATCCAAATAGAGAAAAAACAAATGAACCCGAAAGACACCAGTAACCCCAAACCAAATGAAACGTAACCAACTATATGATACAATATAAACACATTACACTACAACATACAATACAATAAACACTACAATCCAAATAGAGAAAAAAACAAACAAACCCGGAAGAAACTGAACCAAAGAGAAACCTGATGAAACCAATCCAAATCAAACCAACATAACAATACAAAATACAAAAATACAATACTTAACTTCACTAGAATCCGGAATCTGATGACTCTTCCTAATGTTCATAGAACTTCATCTTCTACCTAAAATGAAAAAAAAAGAGTTTGTTTAGAATTAAATGAAAATTCATAGCTGAATATAAATAAAAATGTTTACATTATGTACATAATGCGAAAGTATGATCTTCTTGTTGTACCTAACAGACCTAAGCTCAGGATATACATGGTATTCTACAGTTTCCATTTATTAGATGTAAGGTGGTGTCTGATCTGGGTCTAAAGTGCTAGCTCAGGACTGTCTGTCAAATACTTAGGATATTTAAAGTATTTTGTAGTATCCATGTATTAGCTGTAACGTGGCATCTGATCTGGGTCTATACTGTTAGCACAGGACTGTCTTAAAGAAGCCATTTATTAGATGCAAGGTGTCTGGTCTGGATCCTCAGTGCTAACTCAGGACTGTCTGTCAAACACTTAGGATATTTAAGGTATTTTGTAGTATCCATTTATTAGATGTAACATGGCATTTTATTAGATGTAACATGGCATTTGATCTGGGTCTACACTGTTAGCAGGACTGTCTGTCTTAAAGTATCCATTTATTAGATGTAAGGTGGCGTCTGATCTGGGTCTACACTATTAGCGCAGGACTGTCCGTCTGAATGAAGCCATTTATTAGATGCAAGGTGTCTGATCTGTGTCTACAGTGCTAGCTGAGGACTGTCTATCAAATACTTAGGGTATTTAAGGTATTCTGTAGTGTCCATTTATTAGATATAACATGGCATCTGATCTGGGTCTACACTGTTAGTTCAGGACTGTCTGTCTTAGGCATTTATTAAATGTTAGGTGACATCTGATCTGGGTCTACAGTGCCAGCTCAGGGCTGTCTGTCAAATACTTAGGATATTTAATGTATTTTGTAGTGTCCATTTATTAGATATAACATGGCATATAATCTGGGTCTACACTGTTAGCTCAGGACTGTCCTTCTTAGACATTTATTAGATGTAAGGTGGCGTCTGATCTGGGTCTACAGTGCTAGCTCAGGACTGTTGCAAATACCTGGGATATTTAAGGTATTCTGTAGTATCCATTTATTAGATGTAACATGGCATCAGATCTGGGTCTACACTGTTATCTCAGGACTGTCTGTTTTGAAGTAGCCATTTATTAGATGTAAGTTGGCGTCTGATCTGGGTCTACAGTGCTAGCTCAGGACTGTTTGTCAAATACTCAGGCTATTTAAGTTATTCTGCAGTATTCATTTATTAGATGTAACATGGCATCTGATTTGGTTCTACAATGTTAGCTCAGGACTATCTGTCCAATGCTTTGCATATAACATATATTCTACAGTATGCACTCATTAGATTATGGTGTCGTCTGATCTGGGTCTACACTGTTAGCTGATAGCCATGCCTTTCAGTCTAATACTTAGGGTATATTCGGTATTCCGAAGTATCCATTTATTAAACGTAAGGTGGCGTCTGATCTGGGTCTACAGTGTTAGCTCAGGACTGTCTGTTCAATACTTAGGATATATATGGCATTCTAAATTATCCATTTATTAGATATAAGGTGGCGTCTGATCTGGGTCTAAAGCGTTAGCTCAGGACTGTCTCTCCCATACTAAGGGTATATACGGTATTCTACAATATTCATTTATTAGATGCAATATGGCATCTGATTTGAGTCTACACTGTTACCTCAGGACTGTCTGTCCAATGTTTTGAGTATAACAGGTATTCTATAGTATCCATTTATTAGATGTATAGTGTCGTCTGATCTGGGTCTATACTGATTGCCCAGGCCTTTCTGTCCAATACTTAGGGTATTCTACAGTATCCATTTATTAGATTTAAGGTGGCATGATAGCCCTGAACAGACTGCATGGCATTCCACTTCCTGTTGTAGGGCAGAAGATCACATCCTGTACTGTTAAATATGTGGATTCTTTCTCATTTCTTCATGTTTAATAATTGTTGAGTCCAAATGATGATACGTATTCCAATATAAAATTTCTTAAAAATCCTCATAGGAGAAAAATACAGGTATAAAATCACTTTATTGATACCTGTCTATAAATTATGACCAGTAAACTTAAGACATAACCCTTAATTGCAGCAGAAGACACTGTGAAGTATTTTATAATAATAATAATAATTATTATTATTATTATTATTATTATTATTATTATTAAGAGAAAATAAGTCTACATTTCATGTGAAGCAGATGATTTGTATGAAATGTCATGATGTAGTTGCTATGAAAAATAATCTGCTACAAAATGTATTTGGTACTTGAACCCATTTGTGCCTATGGGGTATTACATTAATACTATAAATGGGACATTGGCAAACAGTGTAGACCCAGATCAGAAGCCGGAAAACATGGCGTCAGATCAGGATCAACACAGTTTTCATTAAGTACATGAATTTCTGTGCAACAAAGAAATAATTAAATCTAATTAGACACCCCTTTTACTGGAAATGGATCGGTACAAAGAGGTATGGTAGAAGAATACACTCGGCATAAATGTGCTGAAGTTAAGCAATATCTGATAAAGTGTAAGTGAAGCTCTTTCAACAGGAGAAAGCAGTCAGTTAACTCCCTTGATTACTTTCTGTAAATAACCAGGTCCATTTAATTGGATTCCTCTGCTTTTATCATTAGTGTTTCCATTAAGTATCACTTCCTTTTCCTTAAATCTAATTTTAACAAGGTCATATGCCAATACAGATTCCAAAATATTTAAAAGAAACATTTTCTGTGCAATGAAATGTATAATATTATGGAGAAATGTAAAGTTTTGTTAAATTCCAATGATGACCTAAGATAAAAGCAGAGGATTCCAATGAGAGATAGTAGCAGTATTTCTATTATCTCCCTTGACAGGTAAAGTCCAAGGTAGATCAAATACTAACCAGGTCCTTCTAACTGGAATCCTCTGCTTTTATCATAGGTCATCAGTGGAATTTAACAAATTCTTAACTTTACATTTCTCCATATCCACATGGAAGATTAATTAATATTATATATTTCATTGCACAGAATTCTTTTAAATATTTTGGAAGGTGTATTGGCATATGACCTTGTTAAAATTAGATTTATGAAGGAAAAGGAAGTGATACTTAATGGAAACAGAAAGTAATCAAGGGAGTTAACTGACTGCTTTCTCCTATTAGAATGACCTGGCCTCGAACCACAATTATTTCTCCATTAACTTCCATACAAAGACCTCTTGGGAAACAACTTTGCAATCGATGTATACTTTCTTCTGCTTATGTCATCATTTCTTACCTTCAAATTTATCCACTTTACACATGACCATGACTAGCTCCTTTTCCTGCTGTCGTCTGTCAAAGTAAACACCTGTCAGTTCATACCAGTTACAGCCCATGTAGGCTCACCTGGGGTGTGCTTAGGGTCACCCGTTTTCCTGAAATCAAAAGGAAACAAAAGAAACTCTTAATTTTTAAAACACCTACATGTTGATCTATCAAAAGAATCACAGTGAAGTAGTCTGCTCAGTCACTCATTTGAATAGGCATGTTTTTTAATATCTCCTCAAAACATGGAGTGTGGGTACTCATTAGAACCGTCTCGTCGAGGCGGTTCTAATTAGTACCATAATGTATGTTTTAGCAAAAGAGGTGAAAATGATGCATACCCCTGCAAAACCCCAGTTTTATTATATAAAGTTGGGGTTTAAGGGGATCAAAATTGTATAAGCGTGTTTTCGTGTTGAAATAATGATGATGATGGTTTGGCATTTTTTTTTTCAACATAAATTCATATTGAGACGATTGAAGGGTGATAATGAAAGGCTCTGTACAATCATAAGCAAAATTCCGAGCGGTCACCCGGACGCTTTTTAATTTGAAACAGAATATCGGCCAATCTTGGGCCAGGGGGCGTAAACAGGGTATCACATTTTTTGTTTGTTTGTTTGTGTTGAGGTTTTACGGCCCAGTCAACACAGTGAGATCATGTCGAGTGCTGTCAGTTTACCTAGCCACACGTTTACTGGGCAGGCTTAGCCCTCTAAACGGTTAACCAGTATTGTGCACATTCTTTCGCCAGAAACTGACAATTGCCCTTCTTGAATCATGGGGTATTACATTAAAAAATGTCCGTGTAACAAACATATAAATTAATTCCTCGACACAGTTATGAAATAAAGATACTTACAACCAGTAATCGGTTTCAGTCCTTCAATGAGTTTCAGTCTACCATTGAACCACCTGTAAATATAAAAAGAACATAACATAAGTAACCTATCGTACCATACCATTTCATATTATATCATACCACACCACCCCACTCCGCATCGCACCGCATCGCACCTCACTGAATCGCACTGAATCGCACCGAATCGCACCGAATCGCACCTCACCTCACCTCTTCTCACCGCATCGCACCGCACCGCACCGCACCGCACCGCAACGTATCACACCACAGCACAACATACCACGCCACAGCATACCAAAATACAATCTTATACATTACATTACATTACATTACATTACATTACAATCCAAATAGAAATACATTAGAATAAACACTACAAATCAAATAGAGGAATCCAAACCAAACCAACGAAACTAAATCAATCAGAAACATAACCAATCCAAACAAAACAAAACCAAATATATAAATCAATACAAAACATTACAATACACCATTATTCAAACAGCGAAAACCCAAATGAAACAGAATGCAACCAAATCAAACAGAAACTAAAACAAAATCAACGGAAACAAGCATAATACAATGCAATACATTACACTACAATATACAATACAATATAACAAACACTATAATCCAAATAGAGAAAAAACAAATGAACCCGAAAGACACCAGTAACCCCAAACCAAATGAAACGTAACCAACTATATGATACAATATAAACACATTACACTACAACATACAATACAATAAACACTACAATCCAAATAGAGAAAAAAACAAACAAACCCGGAAGAAACTGAACCAAAGAGAAACCTGATGAAACCAATCCAAATCAAACCAACATAACAATACAAAATACAAAAATACAATACTTAACTTCACTAGAATCCGGAATCTGATGACTCTTCCTAATGTTCATAGAACTTCATCTTCTACCTAAAATGAAAAAAAAAGAGTTTGTTTAGAATTAAATGAAAATTCATAGCTGAATATAAATAAAAATGTTTACATTATGTACATAATGCGAAAGTATGATCTTCTTGTTGTACCTAACAGACCTAAGCTCAGGATATACATGGTATTCTACAGTTTCCATTTATTAGATGTAAGGTGGTGTCTGATCTGGGTCTAAAGTGCTAGCTCAGGACTGTCTGTCAAATACTTAGGATATTTAAAGTATTTTGTAGTATCCATGTATTAGCTGTAACGTGGCATCTGATCTGGGTCTATACTGTTAGCACAGGACTGTCTTAAAGAAGCCATTTATTAGATGCAAGGTGTCTGGTCTGGATCCTCAGTGCTAACTCAGGACTGTCTGTCAAACACTTAGGATATTTAAGGTATTTTGTAGTATCCATTTATTAGATGTAACATGGCATTTTATTAGATGTAACATGGCATTTGATCTGGGTCTACACTGTTAGCAGGACTGTCTGTCTTAAAGTATCCATTTATTAGATGTAAGGTGGCGTCTGATCTGGGTCTACACTGTTAGCGCAGGACTGTCCGTCTGAATGAAGCCATTTATTAGATGCAAGGTGTCTGATCTGTGTCTACAGTGCTAGCTGAGGACTGTCTATCAAATACTTAGGGTATTTAAGGTATTCTGTAGTGTCCATTTATTAGATATAACATGGCATCTGATCTGGGTCTACACTGTTAGTTCAGGACTGTCTGTCTTAGGCATTTATTAAATGTTAGGTGACATCTGATCTGGGTCTACAGTGCCAGCTCAGGGCTGTCTGTCAAATACTTAGGATATTTAATGTATTTTGTAGTGTCCATTTATTAGATATAACATGGCATATAATCTGAGTCTACACTGTTAGCTCAGGACTGTCCTTCTTAGACATTTATTAGATGTAAGGTGGCGTCTGATCTGGGTCTACAGTGCTAGCTCAGGACTGTTGCAAATACCTGGGATATTTAAGGTATTCTGTAGTATCCATTTATTAGATGTAACATGGCATCAGATCTGGGTCTACACTGTTATCTCAGGACTGTCTGTTTTGAAGTAGCCATTTATTAGATGTAAGTTGGCGTCTGATCTGGGTCTACAGTGCTAGCTCAGGACTGTTTGTCAAATACTCAGGCTATTTAAGTTATTCTGCAGTATTCATTTATTAGATGTAACATGGCATCTGATTTGGTTCTACAATGTTAGCTCAGGACTATCTGTCCAATGCTTTGCATATAACATATATTCTACAGTATGCACTCATTAGATTATGGTGTCGTCTGATCTGGGTCTACACTGTTAGCTGATAGCCATGCCTTTCAGTCTAATACTTAGGGTATATTCGGTATTCCGAAGTATCCATTTATTAAACGTAAGGTGGCGTCTGATCTGGGTCTACAGTGTTAGCTCAGGACTGTCTGTTCAATACTTAGGATATATATGGCATTCTAAATTATCCATTTATTAGATATAAGGTGGCGTCTGATCTGGGTCTAAAGCGTTAGCTCAGGACTGTCTCTCCCATACTAAGGGTATATACGGTATTCTACAATATTCATTTATTAGATGCAATATGGCATCTGATTTGAGTCTACACTGTTACCTCAGGACTGTCTGTCCAATGTTTTGAGTATAACAGGTATTCTATAGTATCCATTTATTAGATGTATAGTGTCGTCTGATCTGGGTCTATACTGATTGCCCAGGCCTTTCTGTCCAATACTTAGGGTATTCTACAGTATCCATTTATTAGATTTAAGGTGGCATGATAGCCCTGAACAGACTGCATGGCATTCCACTTCCTGTTGTAGGGCAGAAGATCACATCCTGTACTGTTAAATATGTGGATTCTTTCTCATTTCTTCATGTTTAATAATTGTTGAGTCCAAATGATGATACGTATTCCAATATAAAATTTCTTAAAAATCCTCATAGGAGAAAAATACAGGTATAAAATCACTTTATTGATACCTGTCTATAAATTATGACCAGTAAACTTAAGACATAACCCTTAATTGCAGCAGAAGACACTGTGAAGTATTTTATAATAATAATAATAATTATTATTATTATTATTATTATTATTATTATTAAGAGAAAATAAGTCTACATTTCATGTGAAGCAGATGATTTGTATGAAATGTCATGATGTAGTTGCTATGAAAAATAATCTGCTACAAAATGTATTTGGTACTTGAACCCATTTGTGCCTATGGGGTATTACATTAATACTATAAATGGGACATTGGCAAACAGTGTAGACCCAGATCAGAAGCCGGAAAACATGGCGTCAGATCAGGATCAACACAGTTTTCATTAAGTACATGAATTTCTGTGCAACAAAGAAATAATTAAATCTAATTAGACACCCCTTTTACTGGAAATGGATCGGTACAAAGAGGTATGGTAGAAGAATACACTCGGCATAAATGTGCTGAAGTTAAGCAATATCTGATAAAGTGTAAGTGAAGCTCTTTCAACAGGAGAAAGCAGTCAGTTAACTCCCTTGATTACTTTCTGTAAATAACCAGGTCCATTTAATTGGATTCCTCTGCTTTTATCATTAGTGTTTCCATTAAGTATCACTTCCTTTTCCTTAAATCTAATTTTAACAAGGTCATATGCCAATACAGATTCCAAAATATTTAAAAGAAACATTTTCTGTGCAATGAAATGTATAATATTATGGAGAAATGTAAAGTTTTGTTAAATTCCAATGATGACCTAAGATAAAAGCAGAGGATTCCAATGAGAGATAGTAGCAGTATTTCTATTATCTCCCTTGACAGGTAAAGTCCAAGGTAGATCAAATACTAACCAGGTCCTTCTAACTGGAATCCTCTGCTTTTATCATAGGTCATCAGTGGAATTTAACAAATTCTTAACTTTACATTTCTCCATATCCACATGGAAGATTAATTAATATTATATATTTCATTGCACAGAATTCTTTTAAATATTTTGGAAGGTGTATTGGCATATGACCTTGTTAAAATTAGATTTATGAAGGAAAAGGAAGTGATACTTAATGGAAACAGAAAGTAATCAAGGGAGTTAACTGACTGCTTTCTCCTATTAGAATGACCTGGCCTCGAACCACAATTATTTCTCCATTAACTTCCATACAAAGACCTCTTGGGAAACAACTTTGCAATCGATGTATACTTTCTTCTGCTTATGTCATCATTTCTTACCTTCAAATTTATCCACTTTACACATGACCATGACTAGCTCCTTTTCCTGCTGTCGTCTGTCAAAGTAAACACCTGTCAGTTCATACCAGTTACAGCCCATGTAGGCTCACCTGGGGTGTGCTTAGGGTCACCCGTTTTCCTGAAATCAAAAGGAAACAAAAGAAACTCTTAATTTTTAAAACACCTACATGTTGATCTATCAAAAGAATCACAGTGAAGTAGTCTGCTCAGTCACTCATTTGAATAGGCATGTTTTTTAATATCTCCTCAAAACATGGAGTGTGGGTACTCATTAGAACCGTCTCGTCGAGGCGGTTCTAATTAGTACCATAATGTATGTTTTAGCAAAAGAGGTGAAAATGATGCATACCCCTGCAAAACCCCAGTTTTATTATATAAAGTTGGGGTTTAAGGGGATCAAAATTGTATAAGCGTGTTTTCGTGTTGAAATAATGATGATGATGGTTTGGCATTTTTTTTTTCAACATAAATTCATATTGAGACGATTGAAGGGTGATAATGAAAGGCTCTGTACAATCATAAGCAAAATTCCGAGCGGTCACCCGGACGCTTTTTAATTTGAAACAGAATATCGGCCAATCTTGGGCCAGGGGGCGTAAACAGGGTATCACATTTTTTGTTTGTTTGTTTGTGTTGAGGTTTTACGGCCCAGTCAACACAGTGAGATCATGTCGAGTGCTGTCAGTTTACCTAGCCACACGTTTACTGGGCAGGCTTAGCCCTCTAAACGGTTAACCAGTATTGTGCACATTCTTTCGCCAGAAACTGACAATTGCCCTTCTTGAATCATGGGGTATTACATTAAAAAATGTCCGTGTAACAAACATATAAATTAATTCCTCGACACAGTTATGAAATAAAGATACTTACAACCAGTAATCGGTTTCAGTCCTTCAATGAGTTTCAGTCTACCATTGAACCACCTGTAAATATAAAAAGAACATAACATAAGTAACCTATCGTACCATACCATTTCATATTATATCATACCACACCACCCCACTCCGCATCGCACCGCATCGCACCTCACTGAATCGCACTGAATCGCACCGAATCGCACCGAATCGCACCTCACCTCACCTCTTCTCACCGCATCGCACCGCACCGCACCGCACCGCACCGCAACGTATCACACTACAGCACAACATACCACGCCACAGCATACCAAAATACAATCTTATACATTACATTACATTACATTACATTACATTACATTACATTACATTACAATCCAAATAGAAATACATTAGAATAAACACTACAAATCAAATAGAGGAATCCAAACCAAACCAACGAAACTAAATCAATCAGAAACATAACCAATCCAAACAAAACAAAACCAAATATATAAATCAATACAAAACATTACAATACACCATTATTCAAACAGCGAAAACCCAAATGAAACAGAATGCAACCAAATCAAACAGAAACTAAAACAAAATCAACGGAAACAAGCATAATACAATGCAATACATTACACTACAATATACAATACAATATAACAAACACTATAATCCAAATAGAGAAAAAACAAATGAACCCGAAAGACACCAGTAACCCCAAACCAAATGAAACGTAACCAACTATATGATACAATATAAACACATTACACTACAACATACAATACAATAAACACTACAATCCAAATAGAGAAAAAAACAAACAAACCCGGAAGAAACTGAACCAAAGAGAAACCTGATGAAACCAATCCAAATCAAACCAACATAACAATACAAAATACAAAAATACAATACTTAACTTCACTAGAATCCGGAATCTGATGACTCTTCCTAATGTTCATAGAACTTCATCTTCTACCTAAAATGAAAAAAAAAGAGTTTGTTTAGAATTAAATGAAAATTCATAGCTGAATATAAATAAAAATGTTTACATTATGTACATAATGCGAAAGTATGATCTTCTTGTTGTACCTAACAGACCTAAGCTCAGGATATACATGGTATTCTACAGTTTCCATTTATTAGATGTAAGGTGGTGTCTGATCTGGGTCTAAAGTGCTAGCTCAGGACTGTCTGTCAAATACTTAGGATATTTAAAGTATTTTGTAGTATCCATGTATTAGCTGTAACGTGGCATCTGATCTGGGTCTATACTGTTAGCACAGGACTGTCTTAAAGAAGCCATTTATTAGATGCAAGGTGTCTGGTCTGGATCCTCAGTGCTAACTCAGGACTGTCTGTCAAACACTTAGGATATTTAAGGTATTTTGTAGTATCCATTTATTAGATGTAACATGGCATTTTATTAGATGTAACATGGCATTTGATCTGGGTCTACACTGTTAGCAGGACTGTCTGTCTTAAAGTATCCATTTATTAGATGTAAGGTGGCGTCTGATCTGGGTCTACACTGTTAGCGCAGGACTGTCCGTCTGAATGAAGCCATTTATTAGATGCAAGGTGTCTGATCTGTGTCTACAGTGCTAGCTGAGGACTGTCTATCAAATACTTAGGGTATTTAAGGTATTCTGTAGTGTCCATTTATTAGATATAACATGGCATCTGATCTGGGTCTACACTGTTAGTTCAGGACTGTCTGTCTTAGGCATTTATTAAATGTTAGGTGACATCTGATCTGGGCCTACAGTGCCAGCTCAGGGCTGTCTGTCAAATACTTAGGATATTTAATGTATTTTGTAGTGTCCATTTATTAGATATAACATGGCATATAATCTGGGTCTACACTGTTAGCTCAGGACTGTCCTTCTTAGACATTTATTAGATGTAAGGTGGCGTCTGATCTGGGTCTACAGTGCTAGCTCAGGACTGTTGCAAATACCTGGGATATTTAAGGTATTCTGTAGTATCCATTTATTAGATGTAACATGGCATCAGATCTGGGTCTACACTGTTATCTCAGGACTGTCTGTTTTGAAGTAGCCATTTATTAGATGTAAGTTGGCGTCTGATCTGGGTCTACAGTGCTAGCTCAGGACTGTTTGTCAAATACTCAGGCTATTTAAGTTATTCTGCAGTATTCATTTATTAGATGTAACATGGCATCTGATTTGGTTCTACAATGTTAGCTCAGGACTATCTGTCCAATGCTTTGCATATAACATATATTCTACAGTATGCACTCATTAGATTATGGTGTCGTCTGATCTGGGTCTACACTGTTAGCTGATAGCCATGCCTTTCAGTCTAATACTTAGGGTATATTCGGTATTCCGAAGTATCCATTTATTAAACGTAAGGTGGCGTCTGATCTGGGTCTACAGTGTTAGCTCAGGACTGTCTGTTCAATACTTAGGATATATATGGCATTCTAAATTATCCATTTATTAGATATAAGGTGGCGTCTGATCTGGGTCTAAAGCGTTAGCTCAGGACTGTCTCTCCCATACTAAGGGTATATACGGTATTCTACAATATTCATTTATTAGATGCAATATGGCATCTGATTTGAGTCTACACTGTTACCTCAGGACTGTCTGTCCAATGTTTTGAGTATAACAGGTATTCTATAGTATCCATTTATTAGATGTATAGTGTCGTCTGATCTGGGTCTATACTGATTGCCCAGGCCTTTCTGTCCAATACTTAGGGTATTCTACAGTATCCATTTATTAGATTTAAGGTGGCATGATAGCCCTGAACAGACTGCATGGCATTCCACTTCCTGTTGTAGGGCAGAAGATCACATCCTGTACTGTTAAATATGTGGATTCTTTCTCATTTCTTCATGTTTAATAATTGTTGAGTCCAAATGATGATACGTATTCCAATATAAAATTTCTTAAAAATCCTCATAGGAGAAAAATACAGGTATAAAATCACTTTATTGATACCTGTCTATAAATTATGACCAGTAAACTTAAGACATAACCCTTAATTGCAGCAGAAGACACTGTGAAGTATTTTATAATAATAATAATAATTATTATTATTATTATTATTATTATTATTATTATTAAGAGAAAATAAGTCTACATTTCATGTGAAGCAGATGATTTGTATGAAATGTCATGATGTAGTTGCTATGAAAAATAATCTGCTACAAAATGTATTTGGTACTTGAACCCATTTGTGCCTATGGGGTATTACATTAATACTATAAATGGGACATTGGCAAACAGTGTAGACCCAGATCAGAAGCCGGAAAACATGGCGTCAGATCAGGATCAACACAGTTTTCATTAAGTACATGAATTTCTGTGCAACAAAGAAATAATTAAATCTAATTAGACACCCCTTTTACTGGAAATGGATCGGTACAAAGAGGTATGGTAGAAGAATACACTCGGCATAAATGTGCTGAAGTTAAGCAATATCTGATAAAGTGTAAGTGAAGCTCTTTCAACAGGAGAAAGCAGTCAGTTAACTCCCTTGATTACTTTCTGTTAATAACCAGGTCCATTTAATTGGATTCCTCTGCTTTTATCATTAGTGTTTCCATTAAGTATCACTTCCTTTTCCTTAAATCTAATTTTAACAAGGTCATATGCCAATACAGATTCCAAAATATTTAAAAGAAACATTTTCTGTGCAATGAAATGTATAATATTATGGAGAAATGTAAAGTTTTGTTAAATTCCAATGATGACCTAAGATAAAAGCAGAGGATTCCAATGAGAGATAGTAGCAGTATTTCTATTATCTCCCTTGACAGGTAAAGTCCAAGGTAGATCAAATACTAACCAGGTCCTTCTAACTGGAATCCTCTGCTTTTATCATAGGTCATCAGTGGAATTTAACAAATTCTTAACTTTACATTTCTCCATATCCACATGGAAGATTAATTAATATTATATATTTCATTGCACAGAATTCTTTTAAATATTTTGGAAGGTGTATTGGCATATGACCTTGTTAAAATTAGATTTATGAAGGAAAAGGAAGTGATACTTAATGGAAACAGAAAGTAATCAAGGGAGTTAACTGACTGCTTTCTCCTATTAGAATGACCTGGCCTCGAACCACAATTATTTCTCCATTAACTTCCATACAAAGACCCCTTGGGAAACAACTTTGCAATCGATGTATACTTTCTTCTGCTTATGTCATCATTTCTTACCTTCAAATTTATCCACTTTACACATGACCATGACTAGCTCCTTTTCCTGCTGTCGTCTGTCAAAGTAAACACCTGTCAGTTCATACCAGTTACAGCCCATGTAGGCTCACCTGGGGTGTGCTTAGGGTCACCCGTTTTCCTGAAATCAAAAGGAAACAAAAGAAACTCTTAATTTTTAAAACACCTACATGTTGATCTATCAAAAGAATCACAGTGAAGTAGTCTGCTCAGTCACTCATTTGAATAGGCATGTTTTTTAATATCTCCTCAAAACATGGAGTGTGGGTACTCATTAGAACCGTCTCGTCGAGGCGGTTCTAATTAGTACCATAATGTATGTTTTAGCAAAAGAGGTGAAAATGATGCATACCCCTGCAAAACCCCAGTTTTATTATATAAAGTTGGGGTTTAAGGGGATCAAAATTGTATAAGCGTGTTTTCGTGTTGAAATAATGATGATGATGGTTTGGCATTTTTTTTTTCAACATAAATTCATATTGAGACGATTGAAGGGTGATAATGAAAGGCTCTGTACAATCATAAGCAAAATTCCGAGCGGTCACCCGGACGCTTTTTAATTTGAAACAGAATATCGGCCAATCTTGGGCCAGGGGGCGTAAACAGGGTATCACATTTTTTGTTTGTTTGTTTGTGTTGAGGTTTTACGGCCCAGTCAACACAGTGAGATCATGTCGAGTGCTGTCAGTTTACCTAGCCACACGTTTACTGGGCAGGCTTAGCCCTCTAAACGGTTAACCAGTATTGTGCACATTCTTTCGCCAGAAACTGACAATTGCCCTTCTTGAATCATGGGGTATTACATTAAAAAATGTCCGTGTAACAAACATATAAATTAATTCCTCGACACAGTTATGAAATAAAGATACTTACAACCAGTAATCGGTTTCAGTCCTTCAATGAGTTTCAGTCTACCATTGAACCACCTGTAAATATAAAAAGAACATAACATAAGTAACCTATCGTACCATACCATTTCATATTATATCATACCACACCACCCCACTCCGCATCGCACCGCATCGCACCTCACTGAATCGCACTGAATCGCACCGAATCGCACCGAATCGCACCTCACCTCACCTCTTCTCACCGCATCGCACCGCACCGCACCGCACCGCACCGCACCGCAACGTATCACACCACAGCACAACATACCACGCCACAGCATACCAAAATACAATCTTATACATTACATTACATTACATTACATTACATTACATTACATTACAATCCAAATAGAAATACATTAGAATAAACACTACAAATCAAATAGAGGAATCCAAACCAAACCAACGAAACTAAATCAATCAGAAACATAACCAATCCAAACAAAACAAAACCAAATATATAAATCAATACAAAACATTACAATACACCATTATTCAAACAGCGAAAACCCAAATGAAACAGAATGCAACCAAATCAAACAGAAACTAAAACAAAATCAACGGAAACAAGCATAATACAATGCAATACATTACACTACAATATACAATACAATATAACAAACACTATAATCCAAATAGAGAAAAAACAAATGAACCCGAAAGACACCAGTAACCCCAAACCAAATGAAACGTAACCAACTATATGATACAATATAAACACATTACACTACAACATACAATACAATAAACACTACAATCCAAATAGAGAAAAAAACAAACAAACCCGGAAGAAACTGAACCAAAGAGAAACCTGATGAAACCAATCCAAATCAAACCAACATAACAATACAAAATACAAAAATACAATACTTAACTTCACTAGAATCCGGAATCTGATGACTCTTCCTAATGTTCATAGAACTTCATCTTCTACCTAAAATGAAAAAAAAAGAGTTTGTTTAGAATTAAATGAAAATTCATAGCTGAATATAAATAAAAATGTTTACATTATGTACATAATGCGAAAGTATGATCTTCTTGTTGTACCTAACAGACCTAAGCTCAGGATATACATGGTATTCTACAGTTTCCATTTATTAGATGTAAGGTGGTGTCTGATCTGGGTCTAAAGTGCTAGCTCAGGACTGTCTGTCAAATACTTAGGATATTTAAAGTATTTTGTAGTATCCATGTATTAGCTGTAACGTGGCATCTGATCTGGGTCTATACTGTTAGCACAGGACTGTCTTAAAGAAGCCATTTATTAGATGCAAGGTGTCTGGTCTGGATCCTCAGTGCTAACTCAGGACTGTCTGTCAAACACTTAGGATATTTAAGGTATTTTGTAGTATCCATTTATTAGATGTAACATGGCATTTTATTAGATGTAACATGGCATTTGATCTGGGTCTACACTGTTAGCAGGACTGTCTGTCTTAAAGTATCCATTTATTAGATGTAAGGTGGCGTCTGATCTGGGTCTACACTGTTAGCGCAGGACTGTCCGTCTGAATGAAGCCATTTATTAGATGCAAGGTGTCTGATCTGTGTCTACAGTGCTAGCTGAGGACTGTCTATCAAATACTTAGGGTATTTAAGGTATTCTGTAGTGTCCATTTATTAGATATAACATGGCATCTGATCTGGGTCTACATTGTTAGTTCAGGACTGTCTGTCTTAGGCATTTATTAAATGTTAGGTGACATCTGATCTGGGTCTACAGTGCCAGCTCAGGGCTGTCTGTCAAATACTTAGGATATTTAATGTATTTTGTAGTGTCCATTTATTAGATATAACATGGCATATAATCTGGGTCTACACTGTTAGCTCAGGACTGTCCTTCTTAGACATTTATTAGATGTAAGGTGGCGTCTGATCTGGGTCTACAGTGCTAGCTCAGGACTGTTGCAAATACCTGGGATATTTAAGGTATTCTGTAGTATCCATTTATTAGATGTAACATGGCATCAGATCTGGGTCTACACTGTTATCTCAGGACTGTCTGTTTTGAAGTAGCCATTTATTAGATGTAAGTTGGCGTCTGATCTGGGTCTACAGTGCTAGCTCAGGACTGTTTGTCAAATACTCAGGCTATTTAAGTTATTCTGCAGTATTCATTTATTAGATGTAACATGGCATCTGATTTGGTTCTACAATGTTAGCTCAGGACTATCTGTCCAATGCTTTGCATATAACATATATTCTACAGTATGCACTCATTAGATTATGGTGTCGTCTGATCTGGGTCTACACTGTTAGCTGATAGCCATGCCTTTCAGTCTAATACTTAGGGTATATTCGGTATTCCGAAGTATCCATTTATTAAACGTAAGGTGGCGTCTGATCTGGGTCTACAGTGTTAGCTCAGGACTGTCTGTTCAATACTTAGGATATATATGGCATTCTAAATTATCCATTTATTAGATATAAGGTGGCGTCTGATCTGGGTCTAAAGCGTTAGCTCAGGACTGTCTCTCCCATACTAAGGGTATATACGGTATTCTACAATATTCATTTATTAGATGCAATATGGCATCTGATTTGAGTCTACACTGTTACCTCAGGACTGTCTGTCCAATGTTTTGAGTATAACAGGTATTCTATAGTATCCATTTATTAGATGTATAGTGTCGTCTGATCTGGGTCTATACTGATTGCCCAGGCCTTTCTGTCCAATACTTAGGGTATTCTACAGTATCCATTTATTAGATTTAAGGTGGCATGATAGCCCTGAACAGACTGCATGGCATTCCACTTCCTGTTGTAGGGCAGAAGATCACATCCTGTACTGTTAAATATGTGGATTCTTTCTCATTTCTTCATGTTTAATAATTGTTGAGTCCAAATGATGATACGTATTCCAATATAAAATTTCTTAAAAATCCTCATAGGAGAAAAATACAGGTATAAAATCACTTTATTGATACCTGTCTATAAATTATGACCAGTAAACTTAAGACATAACCCTTAATTGCAGCAGAAGACACTGTGAAGTATTTTATAATAATAATAATAATTATTATTATTATTATTATTATTATTATTATTATTAAGAGAAAATAAGTCTACATTTCATGTGAAGCAGATGATTTGTATGAAATGTCATGATGTAGTTGCTATGAAAAATAATCTGCTACAAAATGTATTTGGTACTTGAACCCATTTGTGCCTATGGGGTATTACATTAATACTATAAATGGGACATTGGCAAACAGTGTAGACCCAGATCAGAAGCCGGAAAACATGGCGTCAGATCAGGATCAACACAGTTTTCATTAAGTACATGAATTTCTGTGCAACAAAGAAATAATTAAATCTAATTAGACACCCCTTTTACTGGAAATGGATCGGTACAAAGAGGTATGGTAGAAGAATACACTCGGCATAAATGTGCTGAAGTTAAGCAATATCTGATAAAGTGTAAGTGAAGCTCTTTCAACAGGAGAAAGCAGTCAGTTAACTCCCTTGATTACTTTCTGTAAATAACCAGGTCCATTTAATTGGATTCCTCTGCTTTTATCATTAGTGTTTCCATTAAGTATCACTTCCTTTTCCTTAAATCTAATTTTAACAAGGTCATATGCCAATACAGATTCCAAAATATTTAAAAGAAACATTTTCTGTGCAATGAAATGTATAATATTATGGAGAAATGTAAAGTTTTGTTAAATTCCAATGATGACCTAAGATAAAAGCAGAGGATTCCAATGAGAGATAGTAGCAGTATTTCTATTATCTCCCTTGACAGGTAAAGTCCAAGGTAGATCAAATACTAACCAGGTCCTTCTAACTGGAATCCTCTGCTTTTATCATAGGTCATCAGTGGAATTTAACAAATTCTTAACTTTACATTTCTCCATATCCACATGGAAGATTAATTAATATTATATATTTCATTGCACAGAATTCTTTTAAATATTTTGGAAGGTGTATTGGCATATGACCTTGTTAAAATTAGATTTATGAAGGAAAAGGAAGTGATACTTAATGGAAACAGAAAGTAATCAAGGGAGTTAACTGACTGCTTTCTCCTATTAGAATGACCTGGCCTCGAACCACAATTATTTCTCCATTAACTTCCATACAAAGACCTCTTGGGAAACAACTTTGCAATCGATGTATACTTTCTTCTGCTTATGTCATCATTTCTTACCTTCAAATTTATCCACTTTACACATGACCATGACTAGCTCCTTTTCCTGCTGTCGTCTGTCAAAGTAAACACCTGTCAGTTCATACCAGTTACAGCCCATGTAGGCTCACCTGGGGTGTGCTTAGGGTCACCCGTTTTCCTGAAATCAAAAGGAAACAAAAGAAACTCTTAATTTTTAAAACACCTACATGTTGATCTATCAAAAGAATCACAGTGAAGTAGTCTGCTCAGTCACTCATTTGAATAGGCATGTTTTTTAATATCTCCTCAAAACATGGAGTGTGGGTACTCATTAGAACCGTCTCGTCGAGGCGGTTCTAATTAGTACCATAATGTATGTTTTAGCAAAAGAGGTGAAAATGATGCATACCCCTGCAAAACCCCAGTTTTATTATATAAAGTTGGGGTTTAAGGGGATCAAAATTGTATAAGCGTGTTTTCGTGTTGAAATAATGATGATGATGGTTTGGCATTTTTTTTTTCAACATAAATTCATATTGAGACGATTGAAGGGTGATAATGAAAGGCTCTGTACAATCATAAGCAAAATTCCGAGCGGTCACCCGGACGCTTTTTAATTTGAAACAGAATATCGGCCAATCTTGGGCCAGGGGGCGTAAACAGGGTATCACATTTTTTGTTTGTTTGTTTGTGTTGAGGTTTTACGGCCCAGTCAACACAGTGAGATCATGTCGAGTGCTGTCAGTTTACCTAGCCACACGTTTACTGGGCAGGCTTAGCCCTCTAAACGGTTAACCAGTATTGTGCACATTCTTTCGCCAGAAACTGACAATTGCCCTTCTTGAATCATGGGGTATTACATTAAAAAATGTCCGTGTAACAAACATATAAATTAATTCCTCGACACAGTTATGAAATAAAGATACTTACAACCAGTAATCGGTTTCAGTCCTTCAATGAGTTTCAGTCTACCATTGAACCACCTGTAAATATAAAAAGAACATAACATAAGTAACCTATCGTACCATACCATTTCATATTATATCATACCACACCACCCCACTCCGCATCGCACCGCATCGCACCTCACTGAATCGCACTGAATCGCACCGAATCGCACCTCACCTCACCTCTTCTCACCGCATCGCACCGCACCGCACCGCACCGCACCGCAACGTATCACACCACAGCACAACATACCACGCCACAGCATACCAAAATACAATCTTATACATTACATTACATTACATTACATTACATTACATTACATTACAATCCAAATAGAAATACATTAGAATAAACACTACAAATCAAATAGAGGAATCCAAACCAAACCAACGAAACTAAATCAATCAGAAACATAACCAATCCAAACAAAACAAAACCAAATATATAAATCAATACAAAACATTACAATACACCATTATTCAAACAGCGAAAACCCAAATGAAACAGAATGCAACCAAATCAAACAGAAACTAAAACAAAATCAACGGAAACAAGCATAATACAATGCAATACATTACACTACAATATACAATACAATATAACAAACACTATAATCCAAATAGAGAAAAAACAAATGAACCCGAAAGACACCAGTAACCCCAAACCAAATGAAACGTAACCAACTATATGATACAATATAAACACATTACACTACAACATACAATACAATAAACACTACAATCCAAATAGAGAAAAAAACAAACAAACCCGGAAGAAACTGAACCAAAGAGAAACCTGATGAAACCAATCCAAATCAAACCAACATAACAATACAAAATACAAAAATACAATACTTAACTTCACTAGAATCCGGAATCTGATGACTCTTCCTAATGTTCATAGAACTTCATCTTCTACCTAAAATGAAAAAAAAAGAGTTTGTTTAGAATTAAATGAAAATTCATAGCTGAATATAAATAAAAATGTTTACATTATGTACATAATGCGAAAGTATGATCTTCTTGTTGTACCTAACAGACCTAAGCTCAGGATATACATGGTATTCTACAGTTTCCATTTATTAGATGTAAGGTGGTGTCTGATCTGGGTCTAAAGTGCTAGCTCAGGACTGTCTGTCAAATACTTAGGATATTTAAAGTATTTTGTAGTATCCATGTATTAGCTGTAACGTGGCATCTGATCTGGGTCTATACTGTTAGCACAGGACTGTCTTAAAGAAGCCATTTATTAGATGCAAGGTGTCTGGTCTGGATCCTCAGTGCTAACTCAGGACTGTCTGTCAAACACTTAGGATATTTAAGGTATTTTGTAGTATCCATTTATTAGATGTAACATGGCATTTTATTAGATGTAACATGGCATTTGATCTGGGTCTACACTGTTAGCAGGACTGTCTGTCTTAAAGTATCCATTTATTAGATGTAAGGTGGCGTCTGATCTGGGTCTACACTGTTAGCGCAGGACTGTCCGTCTGAATGAAGCCATTTATTAGATGCAAGGTGTCTGATCTGTGTCTACAGTGCTAGCTGAGGACTGTCTATCAAATACTTAGGGTATTTAAGGTATTCTGTAGTGTCCATTTATTAGATATAACATGGCATCTGATCTGGGTCTACACTGTTAGTTCAGGACTGTCTGTCTTAGGCATTTATTAAATGTTAGGTGACATCTGATCTGGGTCTACAGTGCCAGCTCAGGGCTGTCTGTCAAATACTTAGGATATTTAATGTATTTTGTAGTGTCCATTTATTAGATATAACATGGCATATAATCTGGGTCTACACTGTTAGCTCAGGACTGTCCTTCTTAGACATTTATTAGATGTAAGGTGGCGTCTGATCTGGGTCTACAGTGCTAGCTCAGGACTGTTGCAAATACCTGGGATATTTAAGGTATTCTGTAGTATCCATTTATTAGATGTAACATGGCATCAGATCTGGGTCTACACTGTTATCTCAGGACTGTCTGTTTTGAAGTAGCCATTTATTAGATGTAAGTTGGCGTCTGATCTGGGTCTACAGTGCTAGCTCAGGACTGTTTGTCAAATACTCAGGCTATTTAAGTTATTCTGCAGTATTCATTTATTAGATGTAACATGGCATCTGAATTGGTTCTACAATGTTAGCTCAGGACTATCTGTCCAATGCTTTGCATATAACATATATTCTACAGTATGCACTCATTAGATTATGGTGTCGTCTGATCTGGGTCTACACTGTTAGCTGATAGCCATGCCTTTCAGTCTAATACTTAGGGTATATTCGGTATTCCGAAGTATCCATTTATTAAACGTAAGGTGGCGTCTGATCTGGGTCTACAGTGTTAGCTCAGGACTGTCTGTTCAATACTTAGGATATATATGGCATTCTAAATTATCCATTTATTAGATATAAGGTGGCGTCTGATCTGGGTCTAAAGCGTTAGCTCAGGACTGTCTCTCCCATACTAAGGGTATATACGGTATTCTACAATATTCATTTATTAGATGCAATATGGCATCTGATTTGAGTCTACACTGTTACCTCAGGACTGTCTGTCCAATGTTTTGAGTATAACAGGTATTCTATAGTATCCATTTATTAGATGTATAGTGTCGTCTGATCTGGGTCTATACTGATTGCCCAGGCCTTTCTGTCCAATACTTAGGGTATTCTACAGTATCCATTTATTAGATTTAAGGTGGCATGATAGCCCTGAACAGACTGCATGGCATTCCACTTCCTGTTGTAGGGCAGAAGATCACATCCTGTACTGTTAAATATGTGGATTCTTTCTCATTTCTTCATGTTTAATAATTGTTGAGTCCAAATGATGATACGTATTCCAATATAAAATTTCTTAAAAATCCTCATAGGAGAAAAATACAGGTATAAAATCACTTTATTGATACCTGTCTATAAATTATGACCAGTAAACTTAAGACATAACCCTTAATTGCAGCAGAAGACACTGTGAAGTATTTTATAATAATAATAATAATTATTATTATTATTATTATTATTATTATTAAGAGAAAATAAGTCTACATTTCATGTGAAGCAGATGATTTGTATGAAATGTCATGATGTAGTTGCTATGAAAAATAATCTGCTACAAAATGTATTTGGTACTTGAACCCATTTGTGCCTATGGGGTATTACATTAATACTATAAATGGGACATTGGCAAACAGTGTAGACCCAGATCAGAAGCCGGAAAACATGGCGTCAGATCAGGATCAACACAGTTTTCATTAAGTACATGAATTTCTGTGCAACAAAGAAATAATTAAATCTAATTAGACACCCCTTTTACTGGAAATGGATCGGTACAAAGAGGTATGGTAGAAGAATACACTCGGCATAAATGTGCTGAAGTTAAGCAATATCTGATAAAGTGTAAGTGAAGCTCTTTCAACAGGAGAAAGCAGTCAGTTAACTCCCTTGATTACTTTCTGTTAATAACCAGGTCCATTTAATTGGATTCCTCTGCTTTTATCATTAGTGTTTCCATTAAGTATCACTTCCTTTTCCTTAAATCTAATTTTAACAAGGTCATATGCCAATACAGATTCCAAAATATTTAAAAGAAACATTTTCTGTGCAATGAAATGTATAATATTATGGAGAAATGTAAAGTTTTGTTAAATTCCAATGATGACCTAAGATAAAAGCAGAGGATTCCAATGAGAGATAGTAGCAGTATTTCTATTATCTCCCTTGACAGGTAAAGTCCAAGGTAGATCAAATACTAACCAGGTCCTTCTAACTGGAATCCTCTGCTTTTATCATAGGTCATCAGTGGAATTTAACAAATTCTTAACTTTACATTTCTCCATATCCACATGGAAGATTAATTAATATTATATATTTCATTGCACAGAATTCTTTTAAATATTTTGGAAGGTGTATTGGCATATGACCTTGTTAAAATTAGATTTATGAAGGAAAAGGAAGTGATACTTAATGGAAACAGAAAGTAATCAAGGGAGTTAACTGACTGCTTTCTCCTATTAGAATGACCTGGCCTCGAACCACAATTATTTCTCCATTAACTTCCATACAAAGACCTCTTGGGAAACAACTTTGCAATCGATGTATACTTTCTTCTGCTTATGTCATCATTTCTTACCTTCAAATTTATCCACTTTACACATGACCATGACTAGCTCCTTTTCCTGCTGTCGTCTGTCAAAGTAAACACCTGTCAGTTCATACCAGTTACAGCCCATGTAGGCTCACCTGGGGTGTGCTTAGGGTCACCCGTTTTCCTGAAATCAAAAGGAAACAAAAGAAACTCTTAATTTTTAAAACACCTACATGTTGATCTATCAAAAGAATCACAGTGAAGTAGTCTGCTCAGTCACTCATTTGAATAGGCATGTTTTTTAATATCTCCTCAAAACATGGAGTGTGGGTACTCATTAGAACCGTCTCGTCGAGGCGGTTCTAATTAGTACCATAATGTATGTTTTAGCAAAAGAGGTGAAAATGATGCATACCCCTGCAAAACCCCAGTTTTATTATATAAAGTTGGGGTTTAAGGGGATCAAAATTGTATAAGCGTGTTTTCGTGTTGAAATAATGATGATGATGGTTTGGCATTTTTTTTTTCAACATAAATTCATATTGAGACGATTGAAGGGTGATAATGAAAGGCTCTGTACAATCATAAGCAAAATTCCGAGCGGTCACCCGGACGCTTTTTAATTTGAAACAGAATATCGGCCAATCTTGGGCCAGGGGGCGTAAACAGGGTATCACATTTTTTGTTTGTTTGTTTGTGTTGAGGTTTTACGGCCCAGTCAACACAGTGAGATCATGTCGAGTGCTGTCAGTTTACCTAGCCACACGTTTACTGGGCAGGCTTAGCCCTCTAAACGGTTAACCAGTATTGTGCACATTCTTTCGCCAGAAACTGACAATTGCCCTTCTTGAATCATGGGGTATTACATTAAAAAATGTCCGTGTAACAAACATATAAATTAATTCCTCGACACAGTTATGAAATAAAGATACTTACAACCAGTAATCGGTTTCAGTCCTTCAATGAGTTTCAGTCTACCATTGAACCACCTGTAAATATAAAAAGAACATAACATAAGTAACCTATCGTACCATACCATTTCATATTATATCATACCACACCACCCCACTCCGCATCGCACCGCATCGCACCTCACTGAATCGCACTGAATCGCACCGAATCGCACCTCACCTCACCTCTTCTCACCGCATCGCACCGCACCGCACCGCACCGCACCGCAACGTATTACACCACAGCACAACATACCACGCCACAGCATACCAAAATACAATCTTATACATTACATTACATTACATTACATTACATTACATTACAATCCAAATAGAAATACATTAGAATAAACACTACAAATCAAATAGAGGAATCCAAACCAAACCAACGAAACTAAATCAATCAGAAACATAACCAATCCAAACAAAACAAAACCAAATATATAAATCAATACAAAACATTACAATACACCATTATTCAAACAGCGAAAACCCAAATGAAACAGAATGCAACCAAATCAAACAGAAACTAAAACAAAATCAACGGAAACAAGCATAATACAATGCAATACATTACACTACAATATACAATACAATATAACAAACACTATAATCCAAATAGAGAAAAAACAAATGAACCCGAAAGACACCAGTAACCCCAAACCAAATGAAACGTAACCAACTATATGATACAATATAAACACATTACACTACAACATACAATACAATAAACACTACAATCCAAATAGAGAAAAAAACAAACAAACCCGGAAGAAACTGAACCAAAGAGAAACCTGATGAAACCAATCCAAATCAAACCAACATAACAATACAAAATACAAAAATACAATACTTAACTTCACTAGAATCCGGAATCTGATGACTCTTCCTAATGTTCATAGAACTTCATCTTCTACCTAAAATGAAAAAAAAAGAGTTTGTTTAGAATTAAATGAAAATTCATAGCTGAATATAAATAAAAATGTTTACATTATGTACATAATGCGAAAGTATGATCTTCTTGTTGTACCTAACAGACCTAAGCTCAGGATATACATGGTATTCTACAGTTTCCATTTATTAGATGTAAGGTGGTGTCTGATCTGGGTCTAAAGTGCTAGCTCAGGACTGTCTGTCAAATACTTAGGATATTTAAAGTATTTTGTAGTATCCATGTATTAGCTGTAACGTGGCATCTGATCTGGGTCTATACTGTTAGCACAGGACTGTCTTAAAGAAGCCATTTATTAGATGCAAGGTGTCTGGTCTGGATCCTCAGTGCTAACTCAGGACTGTCTGTCAAACACTTAGGATATTTAAGGTATTTTGTAGTATCCATTTATTAGATGTAACATGGCATTTTATTAGATGTAACATGGCATTTGATCTGGGTCTACACTGTTAGCAGGACTGTCTGTCTTAAAGTATCCATTTATTAGATGTAAGGTGGCGTCTGATCTGGGTCTACACTGTTAGCGCAGGACTGTCCGTCTGAATGAAGCCATTTATTAGATGCAAGGTGTCTGATCTGTGTCTACAGTGCTAGCTGAGGACTGTCTATCAAATACTTAGGGTATTTAAGGTATTCTGTAGTGTCCATTTATTAGATATAACATGGCATCTGATCTGGGTCTACACTGTTAGTTCAGGACTGTCTGTCTTAGGCATTTATTAAATGTTAGGTGACATCTGATCTGGGTCTACAGTGCCAGCTCAGGGCTGTCTGTCAAATACTTAGGATATTTAATGTATTTTGTAGTGTCCATTTATTAGATATAACATGGCATATAATCTGGGTCTACACTGTTAGCTCAGGACTGTCCTTCTTAGACATTTATTAGATGTAAGGTGGCGTCTGATCTGGGTCTACAGTGCTAGCTCAGGACTGTTGCAAATACCTGGGATATTTAAGGTATTCTGTAGTATCCATTTATTAGATGTAACATGGCATCAGATCTGGGTCTACACTGTTATCTCAGGACTGTCTGTTTTGAAGTAGCCATTTATTAGATGTAAGTTGGCGTCTGATCTGGGTCTACAGTGCTAGCTCAGGACTGTTTGTCAAATACTCAGGCTATTTAAGTTATTCTGCAGTATTCATTTATTAGATGTAACATGGCATCTGATTTGGTTCTACAATGTTAGCTCAGGACTATCTGTCCAATGCTTTGCATATAACATATATTCTACAGTATGCACTCATTAGATTATGGTGTCGTCTGATCTGGGTCTACACTGTTAGCTGATAGCCATGCCTTTCAGTCTAATACTTAGGGTATATTCGGTATTCCGAAGTATCCATTTATTAAACGTAAGGTGGCGTCTGATCTGGGTCTACAGTGTTAGCTCAGGACTGTCTGTTCAATACTTAGGATATATATGGCATTCTAAATTATCCATTTATTAGATATAAGGTGGCGTCTGATCTGGGTCTAAAGCGTTAGCTCAGGACTGTCTCTCCCATACTAAGGGTATATACGGTATTCTACAATATTCATTTATTAGATGCAATATGGCATCTGATTTGAGTCTACACTGTTACCTCAGGACTGTCTGTCCAATGTTTTGAGTATAACAGGTATTCTATAGTATCCATTTATTAGATGTATAGTGTCGTCTGATCTGGGTCTATACTGATTGCCCAGGCCTTTCTGTCCAATACTTAGGGTATTCTACAGTATCCATTTATTAGATTTAAGGTGGCATGATAGCCCTGAACAGACTGCATGGCATTCCACTTCCTGTTGTAGGGCAGAAGATCACATCCTGTACTGTTAAATATGTGGATTCTTTCTCATTTCTTCATGTTTAATAATTGTTGAGTCCAAATGATGATACGTATTCCAATATAAAATTTCTTAAAAATCCTCATAGGAGAAAAATACAGGTATAAAATCACTTTATTGATACCTGTCTATAAATTATGACCAGTAAACTTAAGACATAACCCTTAATTGCAGCAGAAGACACTGTGAAGTATTTTATAATAATAATAATAATTATTATTATTATTATTATTATTATTATTATTATTAAGAGAAAATAAGTCTACATTTCATGTGAAGCAGATGATTTGTATGAAATGTCATGATGTAGTTGCTATGAAAAATAATCTGCTACAAAATGTATTTGGTACTTGAACCCATTTGTGCCTATGGGGTATTACATTAATACTATAAATGGGACATTGGCAAACAGTGTAGACCCAGATCAGAAGCCGGAAAACATGGCGTCAGATCAGGATCAACACAGTTTTCATTAAGTACATGAATTTCTGTGCAACAAAGAAATAATTAAATCTAATTAGACACCCCTTTTACTGGAAATGGATCGGTACAAAGAGGTATGGTAGAAGAATACACTCGGCATAAATGTGCTGAAGTTAAGCAATATCTGATAAAGTGTAAGTGAAGCTCTTTCAACAGGAGAAAGCAGTCAGTTAACTCCCTTGATTACTTTCTGTTAATAACCAGGTCCATTTAATTGGATTCCTCTGCTTTTATCATTAGTGTTTCCATTAAGTATCACTTCCTTTTCCTTAAATCTAATTTTAACAAGGTCATATGCCAATACAGATTCCAAAATATTTAAAAGAAACATTTTCTGTGCAATGAAATGTATAATATTATGGAGAAATGTAAAGTTTTGTTAAATTCCAATGATGACCTAAGATAAAAGCAGAGGATTCCAATGAGAGATAGTAGCAGTATTTCTATTATCTCCCTTGACAGGTAAAGTCCAAGGTAGATCAAATACTAACCAGGTCCTTCTAACTGGAATCCTCTGCTTTTATCATAGGTCATCAGTGGAATTTAACAAATTCTTAACTTTACATTTCTCCATATCCACATGGAAGATTAATTAATATTATATATTTCATTGCACAGAATTCTTTTAAATATTTTGGAAGGTGTATTGGCATATGACCTTGTTAAAATTAGATTTATGAAGGAAAAGGAAGTGATACTTAATGGAAACAGAAAGTAATCAAGGGAGTTAACTGACTGCTTTCTCCTATTAGAATGACCTGGCCTCGAACCACAATTATTTCTCCATTAACTTCCATACAAAGACCTCTTGGGAAACAACTTTGCAATCGATGTATACTTTCTTCTGCTTATGTCATCATTTCTTACCTTCAAATTTATCCACTTTACACATGACCATGACTAGCTCCTTTTCCTGCTGTCGTCTGTCAAAGTAAACACCTGTCAGTTCATACCAGTTACAGCCCATGTAGGCTCACCTGGGGTGTGCTTAGGGTCACCCGTTTTCCTGAAATCAAAAGGAAACAAAAGAAACTCTTAATTTTTAAAACACCTACATGTTGATCTATCAAAAGAATCACAGTGAAGTAGTCTGCTCAGTCACTCATTTGAATAGGCATGTTTTTTAATATCTCCTCAAAACATGGAGTGTGGGTACTCATTAGAACCGTCTCGTCGAGGCGGTTCTAATTAGTACCATAATGTATGTTTTAGCAAAGGAGGTGAAAATGATGCATACCCCTGCAAAACCCCAGTTTTATTATATAAAGTTGGGGTTTAAGGGGATCAAAATTGTATAAGCGTGTTTTCGTGTTGAAATAATGATGATGATGGTTTGGCATTTTTTTTTTCAACATAAATTCATATTGAGACGATTGAAGGGTGATAATGAAAGGCTCTGTACAATCATAAGCAAAATTCCGAGCGGTCACCCGGACGCTTTTTAATTTGAAACAGAATATCGGCCAATCTTGGGCCAGGGGGCGTAAACAGGGTATCACATTTTTTGTTTGTTTGTTTGTGTTGAGGTTTTACGGCCCAGTCAACACAGTGAGATCATGTCGAGTGCTGTCAGTTTACCTAGCCACACGTTTACTGGGCAGGCTTAGCCCTCTAAACGGTTAACCAGTATTGTGCACATTCTTTCGCCAGAAACTGACAATTGCCCTTCTTGAATCATGGGGTATTACATTAAAAAATGTCCGTGTAACAAACATATAAATTAATTCCTCGACACAGTTATGAAATAAAGATACTTACAACCAGTAATCGGTTTCAGTCCTTCAATGAGTTTCAGTCTACCATTGAACCACCTGTAAATATAAAAAGAACATAACATAAGTAACCTATCGTACCATACCATTTCATATTATATCATACCACACCACCCCACTCCGCATCGCACCGCATCGCACCTCACTGAATCGCACTGAATCGCACCGAATCGCACCGAATCGCACCTCACCTCACCTCTTCTCACCGCATCGCACCGCACCGCACCGCACCGCACCGCACCGCAACGTATCACACCACAGCACAACATACCACGCCACAGCATACCAAAATACAATCTTATACATTACATTACATTACATTACATTACATTACATTACATTACAATCCAAATAGAAATACATTAGAATAAACACTACAAATCAAATAGAGGAATCCAAACCAAACCAACGAAACTAAATCAATCAGAAACATAACCAATCCAAACAAAACAAAACCAAATATATAAATCAATACAAAACATTACAATACACCATTATTCAAACAGCGAAAACCCAAATGAAACAGAATGCAACCAAATCAAACAGAAACTAAAACAAAATCAACGGAAACAAGCATAATACAATGCAATACATTACACTACAATATACAATACAATATAACAAACACTATAATCCAAATAGAGAAAAAACAAATGAACCCGAAAGACACCAGTAACCCCAAACCAAATGAAACGTAACCAACTATATGATACAATATAAACACATTACACTACAACATACAATACAATAAACACTACAATCCAAATAGAGAAAAAAACAAACAAACCCGGAAGAAACTGAACCAAAGAGAAACCTGATGAAACCAATCCAAATCAAACCAACATAACAATACAAAATACAAAAATACAATACTTAACTTCACTAGAATCCGGAATCTGATGACTCTTCCTAATGTTCATAGAACTTCATCTTCTACCTAAAATGAAAAAAAAAGAGTTTGTTTAGAATTAAATGAAAATTCATAGCTGAATATAAATAAAAATGTTTACATTATGTACATAATGCGAAAGTATGATCTTCTTGTTGTACCTAACAGACCTAAGCTCAGGATATACATGGTATTCTACAGTTTCCATTTATTAGATGTAAGGTGGTGTCTGATCTGGGTCTAAAGTGCTAGCTCAGGACTGTCTGTCAAATACTTAGGATATTTAAAGTATTTTGTAGTATCCATGTATTAGCTGTAACGTGGCATCTGATCTGGGTCTATACTGTTAGCACAGGACTGTCTTAAAGAAGCCATTTATTAGATGCAAGGTGTCTGGTCTGGATCCTCAGTGCTAACTCAGGACTGTCTGTCAAACACTTAGGATATTTAAGGTATTTTGTAGTATCCATTTATTAGATGTAACATGGCATTTTATTAGATGTAACATGGCATTTGATCTGGGTCTACACTGTTAGCAGGACTGTCTGTCTTAAAGTATCCATTTATTAGATGTAAGGTGGCGTCTGATCTGGGTCTACACTGTTAGCGCAGGACTGTCCGTCTGAATGAAGCCATTTATTAGATGCAAGGTGTCTGATCTGTGTCTACAGTGCTAGCTGAGGACTGTCTATCAAATACTTAGGGTATTTAAGGTATTCTGTAGTGTCCATTTATTAGATATAACATGGCATCTGATCTGGGTCTACACTGTTAGTTCAGGACTGTCTGTCTTAGGCATTTATTAAATGTTAGGTGACATCTGATCTGGGTCTACAGTGCCAGCTCAGGGCTGTCTGTCAAATACTTAGGATATTTAATGTATTTTGTAGTGTCCATTTATTAGATATAACATGGCATATAATCTGGGTCTACACTGTTAGCTCAGGACTGTCCTTCTTAGACATTTATTAGATGTAAGGTGGCGTCTGATCTGGGTCTACAGTGCTAGCTCAGGACTGTTGCAAATACCTGGGATATTTAAGGTATTCTGTAGTATCCATTTATTAGATGTAACATGGCATCAGATCTGGGTCTACACTGTTATCTCAGGACTGTCTGTTTTGAAGTAGCCATTTATTAGATGTAAGTTGGCGTCTGATCTGGGTCTACAGTGCTAGCTCAGGACTGTTTGTCAAATACTCAGGCTATTTAAGTTATTCTGCAGTATTCATTTATTAGATGTAACATGGCATCTGATTTGGTTCTACAATGTTAGCTCAGGACTATCTGTCCAATGCTTTGCATATAACATATATTCTACAGTATGCACTCATTAGATTATGGTGTCGTCTGATCTGGGTCTACACTGTTAGCTGATAGCCATGCCTTTCAGTCTAATACTTAGGGTATATTCGGTATTCCGAAGTATCCATTTATTAAACGTAAGGTGGCGTCTGATCTGGGTCTACAGTGTTAGCTCAGGACTGTCTGTTCAATACTTAGGATATATATGGCATTCTAAATTATCCATTTATTAGATATAAGGTGGCGTCTGATCTGGGTCTAAAGCGTTAGCTCAGGACTGTCTCTCCCATACTAAGGGTATATACGGTATTCTACAATATTCATTTATTAGATGCAATATGGCATCTGATTTGAGTCTACACTGTTACCTCAGGACTGTCTGTCCAATGTTTTGAGTATAACAGGTATTCTATAGTATCCATTTATTAGATGTATAGTGTCGTCTGATCTGGGTCTATACTGATTGCCCAGGCCTTTCTGTCCAATACTTAGGGTATTCTACAGTATCCATTTATTAGATTTAAGGTGGCATGATAGCCCTGAACAGACTGCATGGCATTCCACTTCCTGTTGTAGGGCAGAAGATCACATCCTGTACTGTTAAATATGTGGATTCTTTCTCATTTCTTCATGTTTAATAATTGTTGAGTCCAAATGATGATACGTATTCCAATATAAAATTTCTTAAAAATCCTCATAGGAGAAAAATACAGGTATAAAATCACTTTATTGATACCTGTCTATAAATTATGACCAGTAAACTTAAGACATAACCCTTAATTGCAGCAGAAGACACTGTGAAGTATTTTATAATAATAATAATAATTATTATTATTATTATTATTATTATTATTATTATTAAGAGAAAATAAGTCTACATTTCATGTGAAGCAGATGATTTGTATGAAATGTCATGATGTAGTTGCTATGAAAAATAATCTGCTACAAAATGTATTTGGTACTTGAACCCATTTGTGCCTATGGGGTATTACATTAATACTATAAATGGGACATTGGCAAACAGTGTAGACCCAGATCAGAAGCCGGAAAACATGGCATGGCGTCAGATCAGGATCAACACAGTTTTCATTAAGTACATGAATTTCTGTGCAACAAAGAAATAATTAAATCTAATTAGACACCCCTTTTACTGGAAATGGATCGGTACAAAGAGGTATGGTAGAAGAATACACTCGGCATAAATGTGCTGAAGTTAAGCAATATCTGATAAAGTGTAAGTGAAGCTCTTTCAACAGGAGAAAGCAGTCAGTTAACTCCCTTGATTACTTTCTGTTAATAACCAGGTCCATTTAATTGGATTCCTCTGCTTTTATCATTAGTGTTTCCATTAAGTATCACTTCCTTTTCCTTAAATCTAATTTTAACAAGGTCATATGCCAATACAGATTCCAAAATATTTAAAAGAAACATTTTCTGTGCAATGAAATGTATAATATTATGGAGAAATGTAAAGTTTTGTTAAATTCCAATGATGACCTAAGATAAAAGCAGAGGATTCCAATGAGAGATAGTAGCAGTATTTCTATTATCTCCCTTGACAGGTAAAGTCCAAGGTAGATCAAATACTAACCAGGTCCTTCTAACTGGAATCCTCTGCTTTTATCATAGGTCATCAGTGGAATTTAACAAATTCTTAACTTTACATTTCTCCATATCCACATGGAAGATTAATTAATATTATATATTTCATTGCACAGAATTCTTTTAAATATTTTGGAAGGTGTATTGGCATATGACCTTGTTAAAATTAGATTTATGAAGGAAAAGGAAGTGATACTTAATGGAAACAGAAAGTAATCAAGGGAGTTAACTGACTGCTTTCTCCTATTAGAATGACCTGGCCTCGAACCACAATTATTTCTCCATTAACTTCCATACAAAGACCTCTTGGGAAACAACTTTGCAATCGATGTATACTTTCTTCTGCTTATGTCATCATTTCTTACCTTCAAATTTATCCACTTTACACATGACCATGACTAGCTCCTTTTCCTGCTGTCGTCTGTCAAAGTAAACACCTGTCAGTTCATACCAGTTACAGCCCATGTAGGCTCACCTGGGGTGTGCTTAGGGTCACCCGTTTTCCTGAAATCAAAAGGAAACAAAAGAAACTCTTAATTTTTAAAACACCTACATGTTGATCTATCAAAAGAATCACAGTGAAGTAGTCTGCTCAGTCACTCATTTGAATAGGCATGTTTTTTAATATCTCCTCAAAACATGGAGTGTGGGTACTCATTAGAACCGTCTCGTCGAGGCGGTTCTAATTAGTACCATAATGTATGTTTTAGCAAAAGAGGTGAAAATGATGCATACCCCTGCAAAACCCCAGTTTTATTATATAAAGTTGGGGTTTAAGGGGATCAAAATTGTATAAGCGTGTTTTCGTGTTGAAATAATGATGATGATGGTTTGGCATTTTTTTTTTCAACATAAATTCATATTGAGACGATTGAAGGGTGATAATGAAAGGCTCTGTACAATCATAAGCAAAATTCCGAGCGGTCACCCGGACGCTTTTTAATTTGAAACAGAATATCGGCCAATCTTGGGCCAGGGGGCGTAAACAGGGTATCACATTTTTTGTTTGTTTGTTTGTGTTGAGGTTTTACGGCCCAGTCAACACAGTGAGATCATGTCGAGTGCTGTCAGTTTACCTAGCCACACGTTTACTGGGCAGGCTTAGCCCTCTAAACGGTTAACCAGTATTGTGCACATTCTTTCGCCAGAAACTGACAATTGCCCTTCTTGAATCATGGGGTATTACATTAAAAAATGTCCGTGTAACAAACATATAAATTAATTCCTCGACACAGTTATGAAATAAAGATACTTACAACCAGTAATCGGTTTCAGTCCTTCAATGAGTTTCAGTCTACCATTGAACCACCTGTAAATATAAAAAGAACATAACATAAGTAACCTATCGTACCATACCATTTCATATTATATCATACCACACCACCCCACTCCGCATCGCACCGCATCGCACCTCACTGAATCGCACTGAATCGCACCGAATCGCACCGAATCGCACCTCACCTCACCTCTTCTCACCGCATCGCACCGCACCGCACCGCACCGCACCGCACCGCAACGTATCACACCACAGCACAACATACCACGCCACAGCATACCAAAATACAATCTTATACATTACATTACATTACATTACATTACATTACATTACAATCCAAATAGAAATACATTAGAATAAACACTACAAATCAAATAGAGGAATCCAAACCAAACCAACGAAACTAAATCAATCAGAAACATAACCAATCCAAACAAAACAAAACCAAATATATAAATCAATACAAAACATTACAATACACCATTATTCAAACAGCGAAAACCCAAATGAAACAGAATGCAACCAAATCAAACAGAAACTAAAACAAAATCAACGGAAACAAGCATAATACAATGCAATACATTACACTACAATATACAATACAATATAACAAACACTATAATCCAAATAGAGAAAAAACAAATGAACCCGAAAGACACCAGTAACCCCAAACCAAATGAAACGTAACCAACTATATGATACAATATAAACACATTACACTACAACATACAATACAATAAACACTACAATCCAAATAGAGAAAAAAACAAACAAACCCGGAAGAAACTGAACCAAAGAGAAACCTGATGAAACCAATCCAAATCAAACCAACATAACAATACAAAATACAAAAATACAATACTTAACTTCACTAGAATCCGGAATCTGATGACTCTTCCTAATGTTCATAGAACTTCATCTTCTACCTAAAATGAAAAAAAAAGAGTTTGTTTAGAATTAAATGAAAATTCATAGCTGAATATAAATAAAAATGTTTACATTATGTACATAATGCGAAAGTATGATCTTCTTGTTGTACCTAACAGACCTAAGCTCAGGATATACATGGTATTCTACAGTTTCCATTTATTAGATGTAAGGTGGTGTCTGATCTGGGTCTAAAGTGCTAGCTCAGGACTGTCTGTCAAATACTTAGGATATTTAAAGTATTTTGTAGTATCCATGTATTAGCTGTAACGTGGCATCTGATCTGGGTCTATACTGTTAGCACAGGACTGTCTTAAAGAAGCCATTTATTAGATGCAAGGTGTCTGGTCTGGATCCTCAGTGCTAACTCAGGACTGTCTGTCAAACACTTAGGATATTTAAGGTATTTTGTAGTATCCATTTATTAGATGTAACATGGCATTTTATTAGATGTAACATGGCATTTGATCTGGGTCTACACTGTTAGCAGGACTGTCTGTCTTAAAGTATCCATTTATTAGATGTAAGGTGGCGTCTGATCTGGGTCTACACTGTTAGCGCAGGACTGTCCGTCTGAATGAAGCCATTTATTAGATGCAAGGTGTCTGATCTGTGTCTACAGTGCTAGCTGAGGACTGTCTATCAAATACTTAGGGTATTTAAGGTATTCTGTAGTGTCCATTTATTAGATATAACATGGCATCTGATCTGGGTCTACACTGTTAGTTCAGGACTGTCTGTCTTAGGCATTTATTAAATGTTAGGTGACATCTGATCTGGGTCTACAGTGCCAGCTCAGGGCTGTCTGTCAAATACTTAGGATATTTAATGTATTTTGTAGTGTCCATTTATTAGATATAACATGGCATATAATCTGGGTCTACACTGTTAGCTCAGGACTGTCCTTCTTAGACATTTATTAGATGTAAGGTGGCGTCTGATCTGGGTCTACAGTGCTAGCTCAGGACTGTTGCAAATACCTGGGATATTTAAGGTATTCTGTAGTATCCATTTATTAGATGTAACATGGCATCAGATCTGGGTCTACACTGTTATCTCAGGACTGTCTGTTTTGAAGTAGCCATTTATTAGATGTAAGTTGGCGTCTGATCTGGGTCTACAGTGCTAGCTCAGGACTGTTTGTCAAATACTCAGGCTATTTAAGTTATTCTGCAGTATTCATTTATTAGATGTAACATGGCATCTGATTTGGTTCTACAATGTTAGCTCAGGACTATCTGTCCAATGCTTTGCATATAACATATATTCTACAGTATGCACTCATTAGATTATGGTGTCGTCTGATCTGGGTCTACACTGTTAGCTGATAGCCATGCCTTTCAGTCTAATACTTAGGGTATATTCGGTATTCCGAAGTATCCATTTATTAAACGTAAGGTGGCGTCTGATCTGGGTCTACAGTGTTAGCTCAGGACTGTCTGTTCAATACTTAGGATATATATGGCATTCTAAATTATCCATTTATTAGATATAAGGTGGCGTCTGATCTGGGTCTAAAGCGTTAGCTCAGGACTGTCTCTCCCATACTAAGGGTATATACGGTATTCTACAATATTCATTTATTAGATGCAATATGGCATCTGATTTGAGTCTACACTGTTACCTCAGGACTGTCTGTCCAATGTTTTGAGTATAACAGGTATTCTATAGTATCCATTTATTAGATGTATAGTGTCGTCTGATCTGGGTCTATACTGATTGCCCAGGCCTTTCTGTCCAATACTTAGGGTATTCTACAGTATCCATTTATTAGATTTAAGGTGGCATGATAGCCCTGAACAGACTGCATGGCATTCCACTTCCTGTTGTAGGGCAGAAGATCACATCCTGTACTGTTAAATATGTGGATTCTTTCTCATTTCTTCATGTTTAATAATTGTTGAGTCCAAATGATGATACGTATTCCAATATAAAATTTCTTAAAAATCCTCATAGGAGAAAAATACAGGTATAAAATCACTTTATTGATACCTGTCTATAAATTATGACCAGTAAACTTAAGACATAACCCTTAATTGCAGCAGAAGACACTGTGAAGTATTTTATAATAATAATAATAATTATTATTATTATTATTATTATTATTATTATTATTAAGAGAAAATAAGTCTACATTTCATGTGAAGCAGATGATTTGTATGAAATGTCATGATGTAGTTGCTATGAAAAATAATCTGCTACAAAATGTATTTGGTACTTGAACCCATTTGTGCCTATGGGGTATTACATTAATACTATAAATGGGACATTGGCAAACAGTGTAGACCCAGATCAGAAGCCGGAAAACATGGCGTCAGATCAGGATCAACACAGTTTTCATTAAGTACATGAATTTCTGTGCAACAAAGAAATAATTAAATCTAATTAGACACCCCTTTTACTGGAAATGGATCGGTACAAAGAGGTATGGTAGAAGAATACACTCGGCATAAATGTGCTGAAGTTAAGCAATATCTGATAAAGTGTAAGTGAAGCTCTTTCAACAGGAGAAAGCAGTCAGTTAACTCCCTTGATTACTTTCTGTTAATAACCAGGTCCATTTAATTGGATTCCTCTGCTTTTATCATTAGTGTTTCCATTAAGTATCACTTCCTTTTCCTTAAATCTAATTTTAACAAGGTCATATGCCAATACAGATTCCAAAATATTTAAAAGAAACATTTTCTGTGCAATGAAATGTATAATATTATGGAGAAATGTAAAGTTTTGTTAAATTCCAATGATGACCTAAGATAAAAGCAGAGGATTCCAATGAGAGATAGTAGCAGTATTTCTATTATCTCCCTTGACAGGTAAAGTCCAAGGTAGATCAAATACTAACCAGGTCCTTCTAACTGGAATCCTCTGCTTTTATCATAGGTCATCAGTGGAATTTAACAAATTCTTAACTTTACATTTCTCCATATCCACATGGAAGATTAATTAATATTATATATTTCATTGCACAGAATTCTTTTAAATATTTTGGAAGGTGTATTGGCATATGACCTTGTTAAAATTAGATTTATGAAGGAAAAGGAAGTGATACTTAATGGAAACAGAAAGTAATCAAGGGAGTTAACTGACTGCTTTCTCCTATTAGAATGACCTGGCCTCGAACCACAATTATTTCTCCATTAACTTCCATACAAAGACCTCTTGGGAAACAACTTTGCAATCGATGTATACTTTCTTCTGCTTATGTCATCATTTCTTACCTTCAAATTTATCCACTTTACACATGACCATGACTAGCTCCTTTTCCTGCTGTCGTCTGTCAAAGTAAACACCTGTCAGTTCATACCAGTTACAGCCCATGTAGGCTCACCTGGGGTGTGCTTAGGGTCACCCGTTTTCCTGAAATCAAAAGGAAACAAAAGAAACTCTTAATTTTTAAAACACCTACATGTTGATCTATCAAAAGAATCACAGTGAAGTAGTCTGCTCAGTCACTCATTTGAATAGGCATGTTTTTTAATATCTCCTCAAAACATGGAGTGTGGGTACTCATTAGAACCGTCTCGTCGAGGCGGTTCTAATTAGTACCATAATGTATGTTTTAGCAAAAGAGGTGAAAATGATGCATACCCCTGCAAAACCCCAGTTTTATTATATAAAGTTGGGGTTTAAGGGGATCAAAATTGTATAAGCGTGTTTTCGTGTTGAAATAATGATGATGATGGTTTGGCATTTTTTTTTTCAACATAAATTCATATTGAGACGATTGAAGGGTGATAATGAAAGGCTCTGTACAATCATAAGCAAAATTCCGAGCGGTCACCCGGACGCTTTTTAATTTGAAACAGAATATCGGCCAATCTTGGGCCAGGGGGCGTAAACAGGGTATCACATTTTTTGTTTGTTTGTTTGTGTTGAGGTTTTACGGCCCAGTCAACACAGTGAGATCATGTCGAGTGCTGTCAGTTTACCTAGCCACACGTTTACTGGGCAGGCTTAGCCCTCTAAACGGTTAACCAGTATTGTGCACATTCTTTCGCCAGAAACTGACAATTGCCCTTCTTGAATCATGGGGTATTACATTAAAAAATGTCCGTGTAACAAACATATAAATTAATTCCTCGACACAGTTATGAAATAAAGATACTTACAACCAGTAATCGGTTTCAGTCCTTCAATGAGTTTCAGTCTACCATTGAACCACCTGTAAATATAAAAAGAACATAACATAAGTAACCTATCGTACCATACCATTTCATATTATATCATACCACACCACCCCACTCCGCATCGCACCGCATCGCACCTCACTGAATCGCACTGAATCGCACCGAATCGCACCGAATCGCACCTCACCTCACCTCTTCTCACCGCATCGCACCGCACCGCACCGCACCGCACCGCACCGCAACGTATCACACCACAGCACAACATACCACGCCACAGCATACCAAAATACAATCTTATACATTACATTACATTACATTACATTACATTACATTACAATCCAAATAGAAATACATTAGAATAAACACTACAAATCAAATAGAGGAATCCAAACCAAACCAACGAAACTAAATCAATCAGAAACATAACCAATCCAAACAAAACAAAACCAAATATATAAATCAATACAAAACATTACAATACACCATTATTCAAACAGCGAAAACCCAAATGAAACAGAATGCAACCAAATCAAACAGAAACTAAAACAAAATCAACGGAAACAAGCATAATACAATGCAATACATTACACTACAATATACAATACAATATAACAAACACTATAATCCAAATAGAGAAAAAACAAATGAACCCGAAAGACACCAGTAACCCCAAACCAAATGAAACGTAACCAACTATATGATACAATATAAACACATTACACTACAACATACAATACAATAAACACTACAATCCAAATAGAGAAAAAAACAAACAAACCCGGAAGAAACTGAACCAAAGAGAAACCTGATGAAACCAATCCAAATCAAACCAACATAACAATACAAAATACAAAAATACAATACTTAACTTCACTAGAATCCGGAATCTGATGACTCTTCCTAATGTTCATAGAACTTCATCTTCTACCTAAAATGAAAAAAAAAGAGTTTGTTTAGAATTAAATGAAAATTCATAGCTGAATATAAATAAAAATGTTTACATTATGTACATAATGCGAAAGTATGATCTTCTTGTTGTACCTAACAGACCTAAGCTCAGGATATACATGGTATTCTACAGTTTCCATTTATTAGATGTAAGGTGGTGTCTGATCTGGGTCTAAAGTGCTAGCTCAGGACTGTCTGTCAAATACTTAGGATATTTAAAGTATTTTGTAGTATCCATGTATTAGCTGTAACGTGGCATCTGATCTGGGTCTATACTGTTAGCACAGGACTGTCTTAAAGAAGCCATTTATTAGATGCAAGGTGTCTGGTCTGGATCCTCAGTGCTAACTCAGGACTGTCTGTCAAACACTTAGGATATTTAAGGTATTTTGTAGTATCCATTTATTAGATGTAACATGGCATTTTATTAGATGTAACATGGCATTTGATCTGGGTCTACACTGTTAGCAGGACTGTCTGTCTTAAAGTATCCATTTATTAGATGTAAGGTGGCGTCTGATCTGGGTCTACACTGTTAGCGCAGGACTGTCCGTCTGAATGAAGCCATTTATTAGATGCAAGGTGTCTGATCTGTGTCTACAGTGCTAGCTGAGGACTGTCTATCAAATACTTAGGGTATTTAAGGTATTCTGTAGTGTCCATTTATTAGATATAACATGGCATCTGATCTGGGTCTACACTGTTAGTTCAGGACTGTCTGTCTTAGGCATTTATTAAATGTTAGGTGACATCTGATCTGGGTCTACAGTGCCAGCTCAGGGCTGTCTGTCAAATACTTAGGATATTTAATGTATTTTGTAGTGTCCATTTATTAGATATAACATGGCATATAATCTGGGTCTACACTGTTAGCTCAGGACTGTCCTTCTTAGACATTTATTAGATGTAAGGTGGCGTCTGATCTGGGTCTACAGTGCTAGCTCAGGACTGTTGCAAATACCTGGGATATTTAAGGTATTCTGTAGTATCCATTTATTAGATGTAACATGGCATCAGATCTGGGTCTACACTGTTATCTCAGGACTGTCTGTTTTGAAGTAGCCATTTATTAGATGTAAGTTGGCGTCTGATCTGGGTCTACAGTGCTAGCTCAGGACTGTTTGTCAAATACTCAGGCTATTTAAGTTATTCTGCAGTATTCATTTATTAGATGTAACATGGCATCTGATTTGGTTCTACAATGTTAGCTCAGGACTATCTGTCCAATGCTTTGCATATAACATATATTCTACAGTATGCACTCATTAGATTATGGTGTCGTCTGATCTGGGTCTACACTGTTAGCTGATAGCCATGCCTTTCAGTCTAATACTTAGGGTATATTCGGTATTCCGAAGTATCCATTTATTAAACGTAAGGTGGCGTCTGATCTGGGTCTACAGTGTTAGCTCAGGACTGTCTGTTCAATACTTAGGATATATATGGCATTCTAAATTATCCATTTATTAGATATAAGGTGGCGTCTGATCTGGGTCTAAAGCGTTAGCTCAGGACTGTCTCTCCCATACTAAGGGTATATACGGTATTCTACAATATTCATTTATTAGATGCAATATGGCATCTGATTTGAGTCTACACTGTTACCTCAGGACTGTCTGTCCAATGTTTTGAGTATAACAGGTATTCTATAGTATCCATTTATTAGATGTATAGTGTCGTCTGATCTGGGTCTATACTGATTGCCCAGGCCTTTCTGTCCAATACTTAGGGTATTCTACAGTATCCATTTATTAGATTTAAGGTGGCATGATAGCCCTGAACAGACTGCATGGCATTCCACTTCCTGTTGTAGGGCAGAAGATCACATCCTGTACTGTTAAATATGTGGATTCTTTCTCATTTCTTCATGTTTAATAATTGTTGAGTCCAAATGATGATACGTATTCCAATATAAAATTTCTTAAAAATCCTCATAGGAGAAAAATACAGGTATAAAATCACTTTATTGATACCTGTCTATAAATTATGACCAGTAAACTTAAGACATAACCCTTAATTGCAGCAGAAGACACTGTGAAGTATTTTATAATAATAATAATAATAATTATTATTATTATTATTATTATTATTATTATTAAGAGAAAATAAGTCTACATTTCATGTGAAGCAGATGATTTGTATGAAATGTCATGATGTAGTTGCTATGAAAAATAATCTGCTACAAAATGTATTTGGTACTTGAACCCATTTGTGCCTATGGGGTATTACATTAATACTATAAATGGGACATTGGCAAACAGTGTAGACCCAGATCAGAAGCCGGAAAACATGGCGTCAGATCAGGATCAACACAGTTTTCATTAAGTACATGAATTTCTGTGCAACAAAGAAATAATTAAATCTAATTAGACACCCCTTTTACTGGAAATGGATCGGTACAAAGAGGTATGGTAGAAGAATACACTCGGCATAAATGTGCTGAAGTTAAGCAATATCTGATAAAGTGTAAGTGAAGCTCTTTCAACAGGAGAAAGCAGTCAGTTAACTCCCTTGATTACTTTCTGTTAATAACCAGGTCCATTTAATTGGATTCCTCTGCTTTTATCATTAGTGTTTCCATTAAGTATCACTTCCTTTTCCTTAAATCTAATTTTAACAAGGTCATATGCCAATACAGATTCCAAAATATTTAAAAGAAACATTTTCTGTGCAATGAAATGTATAATATTATGGAGAAATGTAAAGTTTTGTTAAATTCCAATGATGACCTAAGATAAAAGCAGAGGATTCCAATGAGAGATAGTAGCAGTATTTCTATTATCTCCCTTGACAGGTAAAGTCCAAGGTAGATCAAATACTAACCAGGTCCTTCTAACTGGAATCCTCTGCTTTTATCATAGGTCATCAGTGGAATTTAACAAATTCTTAACTTTACATTTCTCCATATCCACATGGAAGATTAATTAATATTATATATTTCATTGCACAGAATTCTTTTAAATATTTTGGAAGGTGTATTGGCATATGACCTTGTTAAAATTAGATTTATGAAGGAAAAGGAAGTGATACTTAATGGAAACAGAAAGTAATCAAGGGAGTTAACTGACTGCTTTCTCCTATTAGAATGACCTGGCCTCGAACCACAATTATTTCTCCATTAACTTCCATACAAAGACCTCTTGGGAAACAACTTTGCAATCGATGTATACTTTCTTCTGCTTATGTCATCATTTCTTACCTTCAAATTTATCCACTTTACACATGACCATGACTAGCTCCTTTTCCTGCTGTCGTCTGTCAAAGTAAACACCTGTCAGTTTATACCAGTTACAGCCCATGTAGGCTCACCTGGGGTGTGCTTAGGGTCACCCGTTTTCCTGAAATCAAAAGGAAACAAAAGAAACTCTTAATTTTTAAAACACCTACATGTTGATCTATCAAAAGAATCACAGTGAAGTAGTCTGCTCAGTCACTCATTTGAATAGGCATGTTTTTTAATATCTCCTCAAAACATGGAGTGTGGGTACTCATTAGAACCGTCTCGTCGAGGCGGTTCTAATTAGTACCATAATGTATGTTTTAGCAAAAGAGGTGAAAATGATGCATACCCCTGCAAAACCCCAGTTTTATTATATAAAGTTGGGGTTTAAGGGGATCAAAATTGTATAAGCGTGTTTTCGTGTTGAAATAATGATGATGATGGTTTGGCATTTTTTTTTTCAACATAAATTCATATTGAGACGATTGAAGGGTGATAATGAAAGGCTCTGTACAATCATAAGCAAAATTCCGAGCGGTCACCCGGACGCTTTTTAATTTGAAACAGAATATCGGCCAATCTTGGGCCAGGGGGCGTAAACAGGGTATCACATTTTTTGTTTGTTTGTTTGTGTTGAGGTTTTACGGCCCAGTCAACACAGTGAGATCATGTCGAGTGCTGTCAGTTTACCTAGCCACACGTTTACTGGGCAGGCTTAGCCCTCTAAACGGTTAACCAGTATTGTGCACATTCTTTCGCCAGAAACTGACAATTGCCCTTCTTGAATCATGGGGTATTACATTAAAAAATGTCCGTGTAACAAACATATAAATTAATTCCTCGACACAGTTATGAAATAAAGATACTTACAACCAGTAATCGGTTTCAGTCCTTCAATGAGTTTCAGTCTACCATTGAACCACCTGTAAATATAAAAAGAACATAACATAAGTAACCTATCGTACCATACCATTTCATATTATATCATACCACACCACCCCACTCCGCATCGCACCGCATCGCACCTCACTGAATCGCACTGAATCGCACCGAATCGCACCGAATCGCACCTCACCTCACCTCTTCTCACCGCATCGCACCGCACCGCACCGCACCGCACCGCACCGCAACGTATCACACCACAGCACAACATACCACGCCACAGCATACCAAAATACAATCTTATACATTACATTACATTACATTACATTACATTACATTACATTACAATCCAAATAGAAATACATTAGAATAAACACTACAAATCAAATAGAGGAATCCAAACCAAACCAACGAAACTAAATCAATCAGAAACATAACCAATCCAAACAAAACAAAACCAAATATATAAATCAATACAAAACATTACAATACACCATTATTCAAACAGCGAAAACCCAAATGAAACAGAATGCAACCAAATCAAACAGAAACTAAAACAAAATCAACGGAAACAAGCATAATACAATGCAATACATTACACTACAATATACAATACAATATAACAAACACTATAATCCAAATAGAGAAAAAACAAATGAACCCGAAAGACACCAGTAACCCCAAACCAAATGAAACGTAACCAACTATATGATACAATATAAACACATTACACTACAACATACAATACAATAAACACTACAATCCAAATAGAGAAAAAAACAAACAAACCCGGAAGAAACTGAACCAAAGAGAAACCTGATGAAACCAATCCAAATCAAACCAACATAACAATACAAAATACAAAAATACAATACTTAACTTCACTAGAATCCGGAATCTGATGACTCTTCCTAATGTTCATAGAACTTCATCTTCTACCTAAAATGAAAAAAAAAGAGTTTGTTTAGAATTAAATGAAAATTCATAGCTGAATATAAATAAAAATGTTTACATTATGTACATAATGCGAAAGTATGATCTTCTTGTTGTACCTAACAGACCTAAGCTCAGGATATACATGGTATTCTACAGTTTCCATTTATTAGATGTAAGGTGGTGTCTGATCTGGGTCTAAAGTGCTAGCTCAGGACTGTCTGTCAAATACTTAGGATATTTAAAGTATTTTGTAGTATCCATGTATTAGCTGTAACGTGGCATCTGATCTGGGTCTATACTGTTAGCACAGGACTGTCTTAAAGAAGCCATTTATTAGATGCAAGGTGTCTGGTCTGGATCCTCAGTGCTAACTCAGGACTGTCTGTCAAACACTTAGGATATTTAAGGTATTTTGTAGTATCCATTTATTAGATGTAACATGGCATTTTATTAGATGTAACATGGCATTTGATCTGGGTCTACACTGTTAGCAGGACTGTCTGTCTTAAAGTATCCATTTATTAGATGTAAGGTGGCGTCTGATCTGGGTCTACACTGTTAGCGCAGGACTGTCCGTCTGAATGAAGCCATTTATTAGATGCAAGGTGTCTGATCTGTGTCTACAGTGCTAGCTGAGGACTGTCTATCAAATACTTAGGGTATTTAAGGTATTCTGTAGTGTCCATTTATTAGATATAACATGGCATCTGATCTGGGTCTACACTGTTAGTTCAGGACTGTCTGTCTTAGGCATTTATTAAATGTTAGGTGACATCTGATCTGGGTCTACAGTGCCAGCTCAGGGCTGTCTGTCAAATACTTAGGATATTTAATGTATTTTGTAGTGTCCATTTATTAGATATAACATGGCATATAATCTGGGTCTACACTGTTAGCTCAGGACTGTCCTTCTTAGACATTTATTAGATGTAAGGTGGCGTCTGATCTGGGTCTACAGTGCTAGCTCAGGACTGTTGCAAATACCTGGGATATTTAAGGTATTCTGTAGTATCCATTTATTAGATGTAACATGGCATCAGATCTGGGTCTACACTGTTATCTCAGGACTGTCTGTTTTGAAGTAGCCATTTATTAGATGTAAGTTGGCGTCTGATCTGGGTCTACAGTGCTAGCTCAGGACTGTTTGTCAAATACTCAGGCTATTTAAGTTATTCTGCAGTATTCATTTATTAGATGTAACATGGCATCTGATTTGGTTCTACAATGTTAGCTCAGGACTATCTGTCCAATGCTTTGCATATAACATATATTCTACAGTATGCACTCATTAGATTATGGTGTCGTCTGATCTGGGTCTACACTGTTAGCTGATAGCCATGCCTTTCAGTCTAATACTTAGGGTATATTCGGTATTCCGAAGTATCCATTTATTAAACGTAAGGTGGCGTCTGATCTGGGTCTACAGTGTTAGCTCAGGACTGTCTGTTCAATACTTAGGATATATATGGCATTCTAAATTATCCATTTATTAGATATAAGGTGGCGTCTGATCTGGGTCTAAAGCGTTAGCTCAGGACTGTCTCTCCCATACTAAGGGTATATACGGTATTCTACAATATTCATTTATTAGATGCAATATGGCATCTGATTTGAGTCTACACTGTTACCTCAGGACTGTCTGTCCAATGTTTTGAGTATAACAGGTATTCTATAGTATCCATTTATTAGATGTATAGTGTCGTCTGATCTGGGTCTATACTGATTGCCCAGGCCTTTCTGTCCAATACTTAGGGTATTCTACAGTATCCATTTATTAGATTTAAGGTGGCATGATAGCCCTGAACAGACTGCATGGCATTCCACTTCCTGTTGTAGGGCAGAAGATCACATCCTGTACTGTTAAATATGTGGATTCTTTCTCATTTCTTCATGTTTAATAATTGTTGAGTCCAAATGATGATACGTATTCCAATATAAAATTTCTTAAAAATCCTCATAGGAGAAAAATACAGGTATAAAATCACTTTATTGATACCTGTCTATAAATTATGACCAGTAAACTTAAGACATAACCCTTAATTGCAGCAGAAGACACTGTGAAGTATTTTATAATAATAATAATAATTATTATTATTATTATTATTATTATTATTATTATTAAGAGAAAATAAGTCTACATTTCATGTGAAGCAGATGATTTGTATGAAATGTCATGATGTAGTTGCTATGAAAAATAATCTGCTACAAAATGTATTTGGTACTTGAACCCATTTGTGCCTATGGGGTATTACATTAATACTATAAATGGGACATTGGCAAACAGTGTAGACCCAGATCAGAAGCCGGAAAACATGGCGTCAGATCAGGATCAACACAGTTTTCATTAAGTACATGAATTTCTGTGCAACAAAGAAATAATTAAATCTAATTAGACACCCCTTTTACTGGAAATGGATCGGTACAAAGAGGTATGGTAGAAGAATACACTCGGCATAAATGTGCTGAAGTTAAGCAATATCTGATAAAGTGTAAGTGAAGCTCTTTCAACAGGAGAAAGCAGTCAGTTAACTCCCTTGATTACTTTCTGTTAATAACCAGGTCCATTTAATTGGATTCCTCTGCTTTTATCATTAGTGTTTCCATTAAGTATCACTTCCTTTTCCTTAAATCTAATTTTAACAAGGTCATATGCCAATACAGATTCCAAAATATTTAAAAGAAACATTTTCTGTGCAATGAAATGTATAATATTATGGAGAAATGTAAAGTTTTGTTAAATTCCAATGATGACCTAAGATAAAAGCAGAGGATTCCAATGAGAGATAGTAGCAGTATTTCTATTATCTCCCTTGACAGGTAAAGTCCAAGGTAGATCAAATACTAACCAGGTCCTTCTAACTGGAATCCTCTGCTTTTATCATAGGTCATCAGTGGAATTTAACAAATTCTTAACTTTACATTTCTCCATATCCACATGGAAGATTAATTAATATTATATATTTCATTGCACAGAATTCTTTTAAATATTTTGGAAGGTGTATTGGCATATGACCTTGTTAAAATTAGATTTATGAAGGAAAAGGAAGTGATACTTAATGGAAACAGAAAGTAATCAAGGGAGTTAACTGACTGCTTTCTCCTATTAGAATGACCTGGCCTCGAACCACAATTATTTCTCCATTAACTTCCATACAAAGACCTCTTGGGAAACAACTTTGCAATCGATGTATACTTTCTTCTGCTTATGTCATCATTTCTTACCTTCAAATTTATCCACTTTACACATGACCATGACTAGCTCCTTTTCCTGCTGTCGTCTGTCAAAGTAAACACCTGTCAGTTCATACCAGTTACAGCCCATGTAGGCTCACCTGGGGTGTGCTTAGGGTCACCCGTTTTCCTGAAATCAAAAGGAAACAAAAGAAACTCTTAATTTTTAAAACACCTACATGTTGATCTATCAAAAGAATCACAGTGAAGTAGTCTGCTCAGTCACTCATTTGAATAGGCATGTTTTTTAATATCTCCTCAAAACATGGAGTGTGGGTACTCATTAGAACCGTCTCGTCGAGGCGGTTCTAATTAGTACCATAATGTATGTTTTAGCAAAAGAGGTGAAAATGATGCATACCCCTGCAAAACCCCAGTTTTATTATATAAAGTTGGGGTTTAAGGGGATCAAAATTGTATAAGCGTGTTTTCGTGTTGAAATAATGATGATGATGGTTTGGCATTTTTTTTTTCAACATAAATTCATATTGAGACGATTGAAGGGTGATAATGAAAGGCTCTGTACAATCATAAGCAAAATTCCGAGCGGTCACCCGGACGCTTTTTAATTTGAAACAGAATATCGGCCAATCTTGGGCCAGGGGGCGTAAACAGGGTATCACATTTTTTGTTTGTTTGTTTGTGTTGAGGTTTTACGGCCCAGTCAACACAGTGAGATCATGTCGAGTGCTGTCAGTTTACCTAGCCACACGTTTACTGGGCAGGCTTAGCCCTCTAAACGGTTAACCAGTATTGTGCACATTCTTTCGCCAGAAACTGACAATTGCCCTTCTTGAATCATGGGGTATTACATTAAAAAATGTCCGTGTAACAAACATATAAATTAATTCCTCGACACAGTTATGAAATAAAGATACTTACAACCAGTAATCGGTTTCAGTCCTTCAATGAGTTTCAGTCTACCATTGAACCACCTGTAAATATAAAAAGAACATAACATAAGTAACCTATCGTACCATACCATTTCATATTATATCATACCACACCACCCCACTCCGCATCGCACCGCATCGCACCTCACTGAATCGCACTGAATCGCACCGAATCGCACCGAATCGCACCTCACCTCACCTCTTCTCACCGCATCGCACCGCACCGCACCGCACCGCACCGCACCGCAACGTATCACACCACAGCACAACATACCACGCCACAGCATACCAAAATACAATCTTATACATTACATTACATTACATTACATTACATTACATTACATTACAATCCAAATAGAAATACATTAGAATAAACACTACAAATCAAATAGAGGAATCCAAACCAAACCAACGAAACTAAATCAATCAGAAACATAACCAATCCAAACAAAACAAAACCAAATATATAAATCAATACAAAACATTACAATACACCATTATTCAAACAGCGAAAACCCAAATGAAACAGAATGCAACCAAATCAAACAGAAACTAAAACAAAATCAACGGAAACAAGCATAATACAATGCAATACATTACACTACAATATACAATACAATATAACAAACACTATAATCCAAATAGAGAAAAAACAAATGAACCCGAAAGACACCAGTAACCCCAAACCAAATGAAACGTAACCAACTATATGATACAATATAAACACATTACACTACAACATACAATACAATAAACACTACAATCCAAATAGAGAAAAAAACAAACAAACCCGGAAGAAACTGAACCAAAGAGAAACCTGATGAAACCAATCCAAATCAAACCAACATAACAATACAAAATACAAAAATACAATACTTAACTTCACTAGAATCCGGAATCTGATGACTCTTCCTAATGTTCATAGAACTTCATCTTCTACCTAAAATGAAAAAAAAAGAGTTTGTTTAGAATTAAATGAAAATTCATAGCTGAATATAAATAAAAATGTTTACATTATGTACATAATGCGAAAGTATGATCTTCTTGTTGTACCTAACAGACCTAAGCTCAGGATATACATGGTATTCTACAGTTTCCATTTATTAGATGTAAGGTGGTGTCTGATCTGGGTCTAAAGTGCTAGCTCAGGACTGTCTGTCAAATACTTAGGATATTTAAAGTATTTTGTAGTATCCATGTATTAGCTGTAACGTGGCATCTGATCTGGGTCTATACTGTTAGCACAGGACTGTCTTAAAGAAGCCATTTATTAGATGCAAGGTGTCTGGTCTGGATCCTCAGTGCTAACTCAGGACTGTCTGTCAAACACTTAGGATATTTAAGGTATTTTGTAGTATCCATTTATTAGATGTAACATGGCATTTTATTAGATGTAACATGGCATTTGATCTGGGTCTACACTGTTAGCAGGACTGTCTGTCTTAAAGTATCCATTTATTAGATGTAAGGTGGCGTCTGATCTGGGTCTACACTGTTAGCGCAGGACTGTCCGTCTGAATGAAGCCATTTATTAGATGCAAGGTGTCTGATCTGTGTCTACAGTGCTAGCTGAGGACTGTCTATCAAATACTTAGGGTATTTAAGGTATTCTGTAGTGTCCATTTATTAGATATAACATGGCATCTGATCTGGGTCTACACTGTTAGTTCAGGACTGTCTGTCTTAGGCATTTATTAAATGTTAGGTGACATCTGATCTGGGTCTACAGTGCCAGCTCAGGGCTGTCTGTCAAATACTTAGGATATTTAATGTATTTTGTAGTGTCCATTTATTAGATATAACATGGCATATAATCTGGGTCTACACTGTTAGCTCAGGACTGTCCTTCTTAGACATTTATTAGATGTAAGGTGGCGTCTGATCTGGGTCTACAGTGCTAGCTCAGGACTGTTGCAAATACCTGGGATATTTAAGGTATTCTGTAGTATCCATTTATTAGATGTAACATGGCATCAGATCTGGGTCTACACTGTTATCTCAGGACTGTCTGTTTTGAAGTAGCCATTTATTAGATGTAAGTTGGCGTCTGATCTGGGTCTACAGTGCTAGCTCAGGACTGTTTGTCAAATACTCAGGCTATTTAAGTTATTCTGCAGTATTCATTTATTAGATGTAACATGGCATCTGATTTGGTTCTACAATGTTAGCTCAGGACTATCTGTCCAATGCTTTGCATATAACATATATTCTACAGTATGCACTCATTAGATTATGGTGTCGTCTGATCTGGGTCTACACTGTTAGCTGATAGCCATGCCTTTCAGTCTAATACTTAGGGTATATTCGGTATTCCGAAGTATCCATTTATTAAACGTAAGGTGGCGTCTGATCTGGGTCTACAGTGTTAGCTCAGGACTGTCTGTTCAATACTTAGGATATATATGGCATTCTAAATTATCCATTTATTAGATATAAGGTGGCGTCTGATCTGGGTCTAAAGCGTTAGCTCAGGACTGTCTCTCCCATACTAAGGGTATATACGGTATTCTACAATATTCATTTATTAGATGCAATATGGCATCTGATTTGAGTCTACACTGTTACCTCAGGACTGTCTGTCCAATGTTTTGAGTATAACAGGTATTCTATAGTATCCATTTATTAGATGTATAGTGTCGTCTGATCTGGGTCTATACTGATTGCCCAGGCCTTTCTGTCCAATACTTAGGGTATTCTACAGTATCCATTTATTAGATTTAAGGTGGCATGATAGCCCTGAACAGACTGCATGGCATTCCACTTCCTGTTGTAGGGCAGAAGATCACATCCTGTACTGTTAAATATGTGGATTCTTTCTCATTTCTTCATGTTTAATAATTGTTGAGTCCAAATGATGATACGTATTCCAATATAAAATTTCTTAAAAATCCTCATAGGAGAAAAATACAGGTATAAAATCACTTTATTGATACCTGTCTATAAATTATGACCAGTAAACTTAAGACATAACCCTTAATTGCAGCAGAAGACACTGTGAAGTATTTTATAATAATAATAATAATTATTATTATTATTATTATTATTATTATTATTATTAAGAGAAAATAAGTCTACATTTCATGTGAAGCAGATGATTTGTATGAAATGTCATGATGTAGTTGCTATGAAAAATAATCTGCTACAAAATGTATTTGGTACTTGAACCCATTTGTGCCTATGGGGTATTACATTAATACTATAAATGGGACATTGGCAAACAGTGTAGACCCAGATCAGAAGCCGGAAAACATGGCGTCAGATCAGGATCAACACAGTTTTCATTAAGTACATGAATTTCTGTGCAACAAAGAAATAATTAAATCTAATTAGACACCCCTTTTACTGGAAATGGATCGGTACAAAGAGGTATGGTAGAAGAATACACTCGGCATAAATGTGCTGAAGTTAAGCAATATCTGATAAAGTGTAAGTGAAGCTCTTTCAACAGGAGAAAGCAGTCAGTTAACTCCCTTGATTACTTTCTGTTAATAACCAGGTCCATTTAATTGGATTCCTCTGCTTTTATCATTAGTGTTTCCATTAAGTATCACTTCCTTTTCCTTAAATCTAATTTTAACAAGGTCATATGCCAATACAGATTCCAAAATATTTAAAAGAAACATTTTCTGTGCAATGAAATGTATAATATTATGGAGAAATGTAAAGTTTTGTTAAATTCCAATGATGACCTAAGATAAAAGCAGAGGATTCCAATGAGAGATAGTAGCAGTATTTCTATTATCTCCCTTGACAGGTAAAGTCCAAGGTAGATCAAATACTAACCAGGTCCTTCTAACTGGAATCCTCTGCTTTTATCATAGGTCATCAGTGGAATTTAACAAATTCTTAACTTTACATTTCTCCATATCCACATGGAAGATTAATTAATATTATATATTTCATTGCACAGAATTCTTTTAAATATTTTGGAAGGTGTATTGGCATATGACCTTGTTAAAATTAGATTTATGAAGGAAAAGGAAGTGATACTTAATGGAAACAGAAAGTAATCAAGGGAGTTAACTGACTGCTTTCTCCTATTAGAATGACCTGGCCTCGAACCACAATTATTTCTCCATTAACTTCCATACAAAGACCTCTTGGGAAACAACTTTGCAATCGATGTATACTTTCTTCTGCTTATGTCATCATTTCTTACCTTCAAATTTATCCACTTTACACATGACCATGACTAGCTCCTTTTCCTGCTGTCGTCTGTCAAAGTAAACACCTGTCAGTTCATACCAGTTACAGCCCATGTAGGCTCACCTGGGGTGTGCTTAGGGTCACCCGTTTTCCTGAAATCAAAAGGAAACAAAAGAAACTCTTAATTTTTAAAACACCTACATGTTGATCTATCAAAAGAATCACAGTGAAGTAGTCTGCTCAGTCACTCATTTGAATAGGCATGTTTTTTAATATCTCCTCAAAACATGGAGTGTGGGTACTCATTAGAACCGTCTCGTCGAGGCGGTTCTAATTAGTACCATAATGTATGTTTTAGCAAAAGAGGTGAAAATGATGCATACCCCTGCAAAACCCCAGTTTTATTATATAAAGTTGGGGTTTAAGGGGATCAAAATTGTATAAGCGTGTTTTCGTGTTGAAATAATGATGATGATGGTTTGGCATTTTTTTTTTCAACATAAATTCATATTGAGACGATTGAAGGGTGATAATGAAAGGCTCTGTACAATCATAAGCAAAATTCCGAGCGGTCACCCGGACGCTTTTTAATTTGAAACAGAATATCGGCCAATCTTGGGCCAGGGGGCGTAAACAGGGTATCACATTTTTTGTTTGTTTGTTTGTGTTGAGGTTTTACGGCCCAGTCAACACAGTGAGATCATGTCGAGTGCTGTCAGTTTACCTAGCCACACGTTTACTGGGCAGGCTTAGCCCTCTAAACGGTTAACCAGTATTGTGCACGTTCTTTCGCCAGAAACTGACAATTGCCCTTCTTGAATCATGGGGTATTACATTAAAAAATGTCCGTGTAACAAACATATAAATTAATTCCTCGACACAGTTATGAAATAAAGATACTTACAACCAGTAATCGGTTTCAGTCCTTCAATGAGTTTCAGTCTACCATTGAACCACCTGTAAATATAAAAAGAACATAACATAAGTAACCTATCGTACCATACCATTTCATATTATATCATACCACACCACCCCACTCCGCATCGCACCGCATCGCACCTCACTGAATCGCACTGAATCGCACCGAATCGCACCGAATCGCACCTCACCTCACCTCTTCTCACCGCATCGCACCGCACCGCACCGCACCGCACCGCACCGCAACGTATCACACCACAGCACAACATACCACGCCACAGCATACCAAAATACAATCTTATACATTACATTACATTACATTACATTACATTACATTACATTACAATCCAAATAGAAATACATTAGAATAAACACTACAAATCAAATAGAGGAATCCAAACCAAACCAACGAAACTAAATCAATCAGAAACATAACCAATCCAAACAAAACAAAACCAAATATATAAATCAATACAAAACATTACAATACACCATTATTCAAACAGCGAAAACCCAAATGAAACAGAATGCAACCAAATCAAACAGAAACTAAAACAAAATCAACGGAAACAAGCATAATACAATGCAATACATTACACTACAATATACAATACAATATAACAAACACTATAATCCAAATAGAGAAAAAACAAATGAACCCGAAAGACACCAGTAACCCCAAACCAAATGAAACGTAACCAACTATATGATACAATATAAACACATTACACTACAACATACAATACAATAAACACTACAATCCAAATAGAGAAAAAAACAAACAAACCCGGAAGAAACTGAACCAAAGAGAAACCTGATGAAACCAATCCAAATCAAACCAACATAACAATACAAAATACAAAAATACAATACTTAACTTCACTAGAATCCGGAATCTGATGACTCTTCCTAATGTTCATAGAACTTCATCTTCTACCTAAAATGAAAAAAAAAGAGTTTGTTTAGAATTAAATGAAAATTCATAGCTGAATATAAATAAAAATGTTTACATTATGTACATAATGCGAAAGTATGATCTTCTTGTTGTACCTAACAGACCTAAGCTCAGGATATACATGGTATTCTACAGTTTCCATTTATTAGATGTAAGGTGGTGTCTGATCTGGGTCTAAAGTGCTAGCTCAGGACTGTCTGTCAAATACTTAGGATATTTAAAGTATTTTGTAGTATCCATGTATTAGCTGTAACGTGGCATCTGATCTGGGTCTATACTGTTAGCACAGGACTGTCTTAAAGAAGCCATTTATTAGATGCAAGGTGTCTGGTCTGGATCCTCAGTGCTAACTCAGGACTGTCTGTCAAACACTTAGGATATTTAAGGTATTTTGTAGTATCCATTTATTAGATGTAACATGGCATTTTATTAGATGTAACATGGCATTTGATCTGGGTCTACACTGTTAGCAGGACTGTCTGTCTTAAAGTATCCATTTATTAGATGTAAGGTGGCGTCTGATCTGGGTCTACACTGTTAGCGCAGGACTGTCCGTCTGAATGAAGCCATTTATTAGATGCAAGGTGTCTGATCTGTGTCTACAGTGCTAGCTGAGGACTGTCTATCAAATACTTAGGGTATTTAAGGTATTCTGTAGTGTCCATTTATTAGATATAACATGGCATCTGATCTGGGTCTACACTGTTAGTTCAGGACTGTCTGTCTTAGGCATTTATTAAATGTTAGGTGACATCTGATCTGGGTCTACAGTGCCAGCTCAGGGCTGTCTGTCAAATACTTAGGATATTTAATGTATTTTGTAGTGTCCATTTATTAGATATAACATGGCATATAATCTGGGTCTACACTGTTAGCTCAGGACTGTCCTTCTTAGACATTTATTAGATGTAAGGTGGCGTCTGATCTGGGTCTACAGTGCTAGCTCAGGACTGTTGCAAATACCTGGGATATTTAAGGTATTCTGTAGTATCCATTTATTAGATGTAACATGGCATCAGATCTGGGTCTACACTGTTATCTCAGGACTGTCTGTTTTGAAGTAGCCATTTATTAGATGTAAGTTGGCGTCTGATCTGGGTCTACAGTGCTAGCTCAGGACTGTTTGTCAAATACTCAGGCTATTTAAGTTATTCTGCAGTATTCATTTATTAGATGTAACATGGCATCTGATTTGGTTCTACAATGTTAGCTCAGGACTATCTGTCCAATGCTTTGCATATAACATATATTCTACAGTATGCACTCATTAGATTATGGTGTCGTCTGATCTGGGTCTACACTGTTAGCTGATAGCCATGCCTTTCAGTCTAATACTTAGGGTATATTCGGTATTCCGAAGTATCCATTTATTAAACGTAAGGTGGCGTCTGATCTGGGTCTACAGTGTTAGCTCAGGACTGTCTGTTCAATACTTAGGATATATATGGCATTCTAAATTATCCATTTATTAGATATAAGGTGGCGTCTGATCTGGGTCTAAAGCGTTAGCTCAGGACTGTCTCTCCCATACTAAGGGTATATACGGTATTCTACAATATTCATTTATTAGATGCAATATGGCATCTGATTTGAGTCTACACTGTTACCTCAGGACTGTCTGTCCAATGTTTTGAGTATAACAGGTATTCTATAGTATCCATTTATTAGATGTATAGTGTCGTCTGATCTGGGTCTATACTGATTGCCCAGGCCTTTCTGTCCAATACTTAGGGTATTCTACAGTATCCATTTATTAGATTTAAGGTGGCATGATAGCCCTGAACAGACTGCATGGCATTCCACTTCCTGTTGTAGGGCAGAAGATCACATCCTGTACTGTTAAATATGTGGATTCTTTCTCATTTCTTCATGTTTAATAATTGTTGAGTCCAAATGATGATACGTATTCCAATATAAAATTTCTTAAAAATCCTCATAGGAGAAAAATACAGGTATAAAATCACTTTATTGATACCTGTCTATAAATTATGACCAGTAAACTTAAGACATAACCCTTAATTGCAGCAGAAGACACTGTGAAGTATTTTATAATAATAATAATAATTATTATTATTATTATTATTATTATTATTATTATTAAGAGAAAATAAGTCTACATTTCATGTGAAGCAGATGATTTGTATGAAATGTCATGATGTAGTTGCTATGAAAAATAATCTGCTACAAAATGTATTTGGTACTTGAACCCATTTGTGCCTATGGGGTATTACATTAATACTATAAATGGGACATTGGCAAACAGTGTAGACCCAGATCAGAAGCCGGAAAACATGGCGTCAGATCAGGATCAACACAGTTTTCATTAAGTACATGAATTTCTGTGCAACAAAGAAATAATTAAATCTAATTAGACACCCCTTTTACTGGAAATGGATCGGTACAAAGAGGTATGGTAGAAGAATACACTCGGCATAAATGTGCTGAAGTTAAGCAATATCTGATAAAGTGTAAGTGAAGCTCTTTCAACAGGAGAAAGCAGTCAGTTAACTCCCTTGATTACTTTCTGTTAATAACCAGGTCCATTTAATTGGATTCCTCTGCTTTTATCATTAGTGTTTCCATTAAGTATCACTTCCTTTTCCTTAAATCTAATTTTAACAAGGTCATATGCCAATACAGATTCCAAAATATTTAAAAGAAACATTTTCTGTGCAATGAAATGTATAATATTATGGAGAAATGTAAAGTTTTGTTAAATTCCAATGATGACCTAAGATAAAAGCAGAGGATTCCAATGAGAGATAGTAGCAGTATTTCTATTATCTCCCTTGACAGGTAAAGTCCAAGGTAGATCAAATACTAACCAGGTCCTTCTAACTGGAATCCTCTGCTTTTATCATAGGTCATCAGTGGAATTTAACAAATTCTTAACTTTACATTTCTCCATATCCACATGGAAGATTAATTAATATTATATATTTCATTGCACAGAATTCTTTTAAATATTTTGGAAGGTGTATTGGCATATGACCTTGTTAAAATTAGATTTATGAAGGAAAAGGAAGTGATACTTAATGGAAACAGAAAGTAATCAAGGGAGTTAACTGACTGCTTTCTCCTATTAGAATGACCTGGCCTCGAACCACAATTATTTCTCCATTAACTTCCATACAAAGACCTCTTGGGAAACAACTTTGCAATCGATGTATACTTTCTTCTGCTTATGTCATCATTTCTTACCTTCAAATTTATCCACTTTACACATGACCATGACTAGCTCCTTTTCCTGCTGTCGTCTGTCAAAGTAAACACCTGTCAGTTCATACCAGTTACAGCCCATGTAGGCTCACCTGGGGTGTGCTTAGGGTCACCCGTTTTCCTGAAATCAAAAGGAAACAAAAGAAACTCTTAATTTTTAAAACACCTACATGTTGATCTATCAAAAGAATCACAGTGAAGTAGTCTGCTCAGTCACTCATTTGAATAGGCATGTTTTTTAATATCTCCTCAAAACATGGAGTGTGGGTACTCATTAGAACCGTCTCGTCGAGGCGGTTCTAATTAGTACCATAATGTATGTTTTAGCAAAAGAGGTGAAAATGATGCATACCCCTGCAAAACCCCAGTTTTATTATATAAAGTTGGGGTTTAAGGGGATCAAAATTGTATAAGCGTGTTTTCGTGTTGAAATAATGATGATGATGGTTTGGCATTTTTTTTTTCAACATAAATTCATATTGAGACGATTGAAGGGTGATAATGAAAGGCTCTGTACAATCATAAGCAAAATTCCGAGCGGTCACCCGGACGCTTTTTAATTTGAAACAGAATATCGGCCAATCTTGGGCCAGGGGGCGTAAACAGGGTATCACATTTTTTGTTTGTTTGTTTGTGTTGAGGTTTTACGGCCCAGTCAACACAGTGAGATCATGTCGAGTGCTGTCAGTTTACCTAGCCACACGTTTACTGGGCAGGCTTAGCCCTCTAAACGGTTAACCAGTATTGTGCACATTCTTTCGCCAGAAACTGACAATTGCCCTTCTTGAATCATGGGGTATTACATTAAAAAATGTCCGTGTAACAAACATATAAATTAATTCCTCGACACAGTTATGAAATAAAGATACTTACAACCAGTAATCGGTTTCAGTCCTTCAATGAGTTTCAGTCTACCATTGAACCACCTGTAAATATAAAAAGAACATAACATAAGTAACCTATCGTACCATACCATTTCATATTATATCATACCACACCACCCCACTCCGCATCGCACCGCATCGCACCTCACTGAATCGCACTGAATCGCACCGAATCGCACCGAATCGCACCTCACCTCACCTCTTCTCACCGCATCGCACCGCACCGCACCGCACCGCACCGCACCGCAACGTATCACACCACAGCACAACATACCACGCCACAGCATACCAAAATACAATCTTATACATTACATTACATTACATTACATTACATTACATTACATTACAATCCAAATAGAAATACATTAGAATAAACACTACAAATCAAATAGAGGAATCCAAACCAAACCAACGAAACTAAATCAATCAGAAACATAACCAATCCAAACAAAACAAAACCAAATATATAAATCAATACAAAACATTACAATACACCATTATTCAAACAGCGAAAACCCAAATGAAACAGAATGCAACCAAATCAAACAGAAACTAAAACAAAATCAACGGAAACAAGCATAATACAATGCAATACATTACACTACAATATACAATACAATATAACAAACACTATAATCCAAATAGAGAAAAAACAAATGAACCCGAAAGACACCAGTAACCCCAAACCAAATGAAACGTAACCAACTATATGATACAATATAAACACATTACACTACAACATACAATACAATAAACACTACAATCCAAATAGAGAAAAAAACAAACAAACCCGGAAGAAACTGAACCAAAGAGAAACCTGATGAAACCAATCCAAATCAAACCAACATAACAATACAAAATACAAAAATACAATACTTAACTTCACTAGAATCCGGAATCTGATGACTCTTCCTAATGTTCATAGAACTTCATCTTCTACCTAAAATGAAAAAAAAAGAGTTTGTTTAGAATTAAATGAAAATTCATAGCTGAATATAAATAAAAATGTTTACATTATGTACATAATGCGAAAGTATGATCTTCTTGTTGTACCTAACAGACCTAAGCTCAGGATATACATGGTATTCTACAGTTTCCATTTATTAGATGTAAGGTGGTGTCTGATCTGGGTCTAAAGTGCTAGCTCAGGACTGTCTGTCAAATACTTAGGATATTTAAAGTATTTTGTAGTATCCATGTATTAGCTGTAACGTGGCATCTGATCTGGGTCTATACTGTTAGCACAGGACTGTCTTAAAGAAGCCATTTATTAGATGCAAGGTGTCTGGTCTGGATCCTCAGTGCTAACTCAGGACTGTCTGTCAAACACTTAGGATATTTAAGGTATTTTGTAGTATCCATTTATTAGATGTAACATGGCATTTTATTAGATGTAACATGGCATTTGATCTGGGTCTACACTGTTAGCAGGACTGTCTGTCTTAAAGTATCCATTTATTAGATGTAAGGTGGCGTCTGATCTGGGTCTACACTGTTAGCGCAGGACTGTCCGTCTGAATGAAGCCATTTATTAGATGCAAGGTGTCTGATCTGTGTCTACAGTGCTAGCTGAGGACTGTCTATCAAATACTTAGGGTATTTAAGGTATTCTGTAGTGTCCATTTATTAGATATAACATGGCATCTGATCTGGGTCTACACTGTTAGTTCAGGACTGTCTGTCTTAGGCATTTATTAAATGTTAGGTGACATCTGATCTGGGTCTACAGTGCCAGCTCAGGGCTGTCTGTCAAATACTTAGGATATTTAATGTATTTTGTAGTGTCCATTTATTAGATATAACATGGCATATAATCTGGGTCTACACTGTTAGCTCAGGACTGTCCTTCTTAGACATTTATTAGATGTAAGGTGGCGTCTGATCTGGGTCTACAGTGCTAGCTCAGGACTGTTGCAAATACCTGGGATATTTAAGGTATTCTGTAGTATCCATTTATTAGATGTAACATGGCATCAGATCTGGGTCTACACTGTTATCTCAGGACTGTCTGTTTTGAAGTAGCCATTTATTAGATGTAAGTTGGCGTCTGATCTGGGTCTACAGTGCTAGCTCAGGACTGTTTGTCAAATACTCAGGCTATTTAAGTTATTCTGCAGTATTCATTTATTAGATGTAACATGGCATCTGATTTGGTTCTACAATGTTAGCTCAGGACTATCTGTCCAATGCTTTGCATATAACATATATTCTACAGTATGCACTCATTAGATTATGGTGTCGTCTGATCTGGGTCTACACTGTTAGCTGATAGCCATGCCTTTCAGTCTAATACTTAGGGTATATTCGGTATTCCGAAGTATCCATTTATTAAACGTAAGGTGGCGTCTGATCTGGGTCTACAGTGTTAGCTCAGGACTGTCTGTTCAATACTTAGGATATATATGGCATTCTAAATTATCCATTTATTAGATATAAGGTGGCGTCTGATCTGGGTCTAAAGCGTTAGCTCAGGACTGTCTCTCCCATACTAAGGGTATATACGGTATTCTACAATATTCATTTATTAGATGCAATATGGCATCTGATTTGAGTCTACACTGTTACCTCAGGACTGTCTGTCCAATGTTTTGAGTATAACAGGTATTCTATAGTATCCATTTATTAGATGTATAGTGTCGTCTGATCTGGGTCTATACTGATTGCCCAGGCCTTTCTGTCCAATACTTAGGGTATTCTACAGTATCCATTTATTAGATTTAAGGTGGCATGATAGCCCTGAACAGACTGCATGGCATTCCACTTCCTGTTGTAGGGCAGAAGATCACATCCTGTACTGTTAAATATGTGGATTCTTTCTCATTTCTTCATGTTTAATAATTGTTGAGTCCAAATGATGATACGTATTCCAATATAAAATTTCTTAAAAATCCTCATAGGAGAAAAATACAGGTATAAAATCACTTTATTGATACCTGTCTATAAATTATGACCAGTAAACTTAAGACATAACCCTTAATTGCAGCAGAAGACACTGTGAAGTATTTTATAATAATAATAATAATTATTATTATTATTATTATTATTATTATTATTATTAAGAGAAAATAAGTCTACATTTCATGTGAAGCAGATGATTTGTATGAAATGTCATGATGTAGTTGCTATGAAAAATAATCTGCTACAAAATGTATTTGGTACTTGAACCCATTTGTGCCTATGGGGTATTACATTAATACTATAAATGGGACATTGGCAAACAGTGTAGACCCAGATCAGAAGCCGGAAAACATGGCATGGCGTCAGATCAGGATCAACACAGTTTTCATTAAGTACATGAATTTCTGTGCAACAAAGAAATAATTAAATCTAATTAGACACCCCTTTTACTGGAAATGGATCGGTACAAAGAGGTATGGTAGAAGAATACACTCGGCATAAATGTGCTGAAGTTAAGCAATATCTGATAAAGTGTAAGTGAAGCTCTTTCAACAGGAGAAAGCAGTCAGTTAACTCCCTTGATTACTTTCTGTTAATAACCAGGTCCATTTAATTGGATTCCTCTGCTTTTATCATTAGTGTTTCCATTAAGTATCACTTCCTTTTCCTTAAATCTAATTTTAACAAGGTCATATGCCAATACAGATTCCAAAATATTTAAAAGAAACATTTTCTGTGCAATGAAATGTATAATATTATGGAGAAATGTAAAGTTTTGTTAAATTCCAATGATGACCTAAGATAAAAGCAGAGGATTCCAATGAGAGATAGTAGCAGTATTTCTATTATCTCCCTTGACAGGTAAAGTCCAAGGTAGATCAAATACTAACCAGGTCCTTCTAACTGGAATCCTCTGCTTTTATCATAGGTCATCAGTGGAATTTAACAAATTCTTAACTTTACATTTCTCCATATCCACATGGAAGATTAATTAATATTATATATTTCATTGCACAGAATTCTTTTAAATATTTTGGAAGGTGTATTGGCATATGACCTTGTTAAAATTAGATTTATGAAGGAAAAGGAAGTGATACTTAATGGAAACAGAAAGTAATCAAGGGAGTTAACTGACTGCTTTCTCCTATTAGAATGACCTGGCCTCGAACCACAATTATTTCTCCATTAACTTCCATACAAAGACCTCTTGGGAAACAACTTTGCAATCGATGTATACTTTCTTCTGCTTATGTCATCATTTCTTACCTTCAAATTTATCCACTTTACACATGACCATGACTAGCTCCTTTTCCTGCTGTCGTCTGTCAAAGTAAACACCTGTCAGTTCATACCAGTTACAGCCCATGTAGGCTCACCTGGGGTGTGCTTAGGGTCACCCGTTTTCCTGAAATCAAAAGGAAACAAAAGAAACTCTTAATTTTTAAAACACCTACATGTTGATCTATCAAAAGAATCACAGTGAAGTAGTCTGCTCAGTCACTCATTTGAATAGGCATGTTTTTTAATATCTCCTCAAAACATGGAGTGTGGGTACTCATTAGAACCGTCTCGTCGAGGCGGTTCTAATTAGTACCATAATGTATGTTTTAGCAAAAGAGGTGAAAATGATGCATACCCCTGCAAAACCCCAGTTTTATTATATAAAGTTGGGGTTTAAGGGGATCAAAATTGTATAAGCGTGTTTTCGTGTTGAAATAATGATGATGATGGTTTGGCATTTTTTTTTTCAACATAAATTCATATTGAGACGATTGAAGGGTGATAATGAAAGGCTCTGTACAATCATAAGCAAAATTCCGAGCGGTCACCCGGACGCTTTTTAATTTGAAACAGAATATCGGCCAATCTTGGGCCAGGGGGCGTAAACAGGGTATCACATTTTTTGTTTGTTTGTTTGTGTTGAGGTTTTACGGCCCAGTCAACACAGTGAGATCATGTCGAGTGCTGTCAGTTTACCTAGCCACACGTTTACTGGGCAGGCTTAGCCCTCTAAACGGTTAACCAGTATTGTGCACATTCTTTCGCCAGAAACTGACAATTGCCCTTCTTGAATCATGGGGTATTACATTAAAAAATGTCCGTGTAACAAACATATAAATTAATTCCTCGACACAGTTATGAAATAAAGATACTTACAACCAGTAATCGGTTTCAGTCCTTCAATGAGTTTCAGTCTACCATTGAACCACCTGTAAATATAAAAAGAACATAACATAAGTAACCTATCGTACCATACCATTTCATATTATATCATACCACACCACCCCACTCCGCATCGCACCGCATCGCACCTCACTGAATCGCACTGAATCGCACCGAATCGCACCGAATCGCACCTCACCTCACCTCTTCTCACCGCATCGCACCGCACCGCACCGCACCGCACCGCACCGCAACGTATCACACCACAGCACAACATACCACGCCACAGCATACCAAAATACAATCTTATACATTACATTACATTACATTACATTACATTACATTACAATCCAAATAGAAATACATTAGAATAAACACTACAAATCAAATAGAGGAATCCAAACCAAACCAACGAAACTAAATCAATCAGAAACATAACCAATCCAAACAAAACAAAACCAAATATATAAATCAATACAAAACATTACAATACACCATTATTCAAACAGCGAAAACCCAAATGAAACAGAATGCAACCAAATCAAACAGAAACTAAAACAAAATCAACGGAAACAAGCATAATACAATGCAATACATTACACTACAATATACAATACAATATAACAAACACTATAATCCAAATAGAGAAAAAACAAATGAACCCGAAAGACACCAGTAACCCCAAACCAAATGAAACGTAACCAACTATATGATACAATATAAACACATTACACTACAACATACAATACAATAAACACTACAATCCAAATAGAGAAAAAAACAAACAAACCCGGAAGAAACTGAACCAAAGAGAAACCTGATGAAACCAATCCAAATCAAACCAACATAACAATACAAAATACAAAAATACAATACTTAACTTCACTAGAATCCGGAATCTGATGACTCTTCCTAATGTTCATAGAACTTCATCTTCTACCTAAAATGAAAAAAAAAGAGTTTGTTTAGAATTAAATGAAAATTCATAGCTGAATATAAATAAAAATGTTTACATTATGTACATAATGCGAAAGTATGATCTTCTTGTTGTACCTAACAGACCTAAGCTCAGGATATACATGGTATTCTACAGTTTCCATTTATTAGATGTAAGGTGGTGTCTGATCTGGGTCTAAAGTGCTAGCTCAGGACTGTCTGTCAAATACTTAGGATATTTAAAGTATTTTGTAGTATCCATGTATTAGCTGTAACGTGGCATCTGATCTGGGTCTATACTGTTAGCACAGGACTGTCTTAAAGAAGCCATTTATTAGATGCAAGGTGTCTGGTCTGGATCCTCAGTGCTAACTCAGGACTGTCTGTCAAACACTTAGGATATTTAAGGTATTTTGTAGTATCCATTTATTAGATGTAACATGGCATTTTATTAGATGTAACATGGCATTTGATCTGGGTCTACACTGTTAGCAGGACTGTCTGTCTTAAAGTATCCATTTATTAGATGTAAGGTGGCGTCTGATCTGGGTCTACACTGTTAGCGCAGGACTGTCCGTCTGAATGAAGCCATTTATTAGATGCAAGGTGTCTGATCTGTGTCTACAGTGCTAGCTGAGGACTGTCTATCAAATACTTAGGGTATTTAAGGTATTCTGTAGTGTCCATTTATTAGATATAACATGGCATCTGATCTGGGTCTACACTGTTAGTTCAGGACTGTCTGTCTTAGGCATTTATTAAATGTTAGGTGACATCTGATCTGGGTCTACAGTGCCAGCTCAGGGCTGTCTGTCAAATACTTAGGATATTTAATGTATTTTGTAGTGTCCATTTATTAGATATAACATGGCATATAATCTGGGTCTACACTGTTAGCTCAGGACTGTCCTTCTTAGACATTTATTAGATGTAAGGTGGCGTCTGATCTGGGTCTACAGTGCTAGCTCAGGACTGTTGCAAATACCTGGGATATTTAAGGTATTCTGTAGTATCCATTTATTAGATGTAACATGGCATCAGATCTGGGTCTACACTGTTATCTCAGGACTGTCTGTTTTGAAGTAGCCATTTATTAGATGTAAGTTGGCGTCTGATCTGGGTCTACAGTGCTAGCTCAGGACTGTTTGTCAAATACTCAGGCTATTTAAGTTATTCTGCAGTATTCATTTATTAGATGTAACATGGCATCTGATTTGGTTCTACAATGTTAGCTCAGGACTATCTGTCCAATGCTTTGCATATAACATATATTCTACAGTATGCACTCATTAGATTATGGTGTCGTCTGATCTGGGTCTACACTGTTAGCTGATAGCCATGCCTTTCAGTCTAATACTTAGGGTATATTCGGTATTCCGAAGTATCCATTTATTAAACGTAAGGTGGCGTCTGATCTGGGTCTACAGTGTTAGCTCAGGACTGTCTGTTCAATACTTAGGATATATATGGCATTCTAAATTATCCATTTATTAGATATAAGGTGGCGTCTGATCTGGGTCTAAAGCGTTAGCTCAGGACTGTCTCTCCCATACTAAGGGTATATACGGTATTCTACAATATTCATTTATTAGATGCAATATGGCATCTGATTTGAGTCTACACTGTTACCTCAGGACTGTCTGTCCAATGTTTTGAGTATAACAGGTATTCTATAGTATCCATTTATTAGATGTATAGTGTCGTCTGATCTGGGTCTATACTGATTGCCCAGGCCTTTCTGTCCAATACTTAGGGTATTCTACAGTATCCATTTATTAGATTTAAGGTGGCATGATAGCCCTGAACAGACTGCATGGCATTCCACTTCCTGTTGTAGGGCAGAAGATCACATCCTGTACTGTTAAATATGTGGATTCTTTCTCATTTCTTCATGTTTAATAATTGTTGAGTCCAAATGATGATACGTATTCCAATATAAAATTTCTTAAAAATCCTCATAGGAGAAAAATACAGGTATAAAATCACTTTATTGATACCTGTCTATAAATTATGACCAGTAAACTTAAGACATAACCCTTAATTGCAGCAGAAGACACTGTGAAGTATTTTATAATAATAATAATAATTATTATTATTATTATTATTATTATTATTATTATTAAGAGAAAATAAGTCTACATTTCATGTGAAGCAGATGATTTGTATGAAATGTCATGATGTAGTTGCTATGAAAAATAATCTGCTACAAAATGTATTTGGTACTTGAACCCATTTGTGCCTATGGGGTATTACATTAATACTATAAATGGGACATTGGCAAACAGTGTAGACCCAGATCAGAAGCCGGAAAACATGGCGTCAGATCAGGATCAACACAGTTTTCATTAAGTACATGAATTTCTGTGCAACAAAGAAATAATTAAATCTAATTAGACACCCCTTTTACTGGAAATGGATCGGTACAAAGAGGTATGGTAGAAGAATACACTCGGCATAAATGTGCTGAAGTTAAGCAATATCTGATAAAGTGTAAGTGAAGCTCTTTCAACAGGAGAAAGCAGTCAGTTAACTCCCTTGATTACTTTCTGTTAATAACCAGGTCCATTTAATTGGATTCCTCTGCTTTTATCATTAGTGTTTCCATTAAGTATCACTTCCTTTTCCTTAAATCTAATTTTAACAAGGTCATATGCCAATACAGATTCCAAAATATTTAAAAGAAACATTTTCTGTGCAATGAAATGTATAATATTATGGAGAAATGTAAAGTTTTGTTAAATTCCAATGATGACCTAAGATAAAAGCAGAGGATTCCAATGAGAGATAGTAGCAGTATTTCTATTATCTCCCTTGACAGGTAAAGTCCAAGGTAGATCAAATACTAACCAGGTCCTTCTAACTGGAATCCTCTGCTTTTATCATAGGTCATCAGTGGAATTTAACAAATTCTTAACTTTACATTTCTCCATATCCACATGGAAGATTAATTAATATTATATATTTCATTGCACAGAATTCTTTTAAATATTTTGGAAGGTGTATTGGCATATGACCTTGTTAAAATTAGATTTATGAAGGAAAAGGAAGTGATACTTAATGGAAACAGAAAGTAATCAAGGGAGTTAACTGACTGCTTTCTCCTATTAGAATGACCTGGCCTCGAACCACAATTATTTCTCCATTAACTTCCATACAAAGACCTCTTGGGAAACAACTTTGCAATCGATGTATACTTTCTTCTGCTTATGTCATCATTTCTTACCTTCAAATTTATCCACTTTACACATGACCATGACTAGCTCCTTTTCCTGCTGTCGTCTGTCAAAGTAAACACCTGTCAGTTCATACCAGTTACAGCCCATGTAGGCTCACCTGGGGTGTGCTTAGGGTCACCCGTTTTCCTGAAATCAAAAGGAAACAAAAGAAACTCTTAATTTTTAAAACACCTACATGTTGATCTATCAAAAGAATCACAGTGAAGTAGTCTGCTCAGTCACTCATTTGAATAGGCATGTTTTTTAATATCTCCTCAAAACATGGAGTGTGGGTACTCATTAGAACCGTCTCGTCGAGGCGGTTCTAATTAGTACCATAATGTATGTTTTAGCAAAAGAGGTGAAAATGATGCATACCCCTGCAAAACCCCAGTTTTATTATATAAAGTTGGGGTTTAAGGGGATCAAAATTGTATAAGCGTGTTTTCGTGTTGAAATAATGATGATGATGGTTTGGCATTTTTTTTTTCAACATAAATTCATATTGAGACGATTGAAGGGTGATAATGAAAGGCTCTGTACAATCATAAGCAAAATTCCGAGCGGTCACCCGGACGCTTTTTAATTTGAAACAGAATATCGGCCAATCTTGGGCCAGGGGGCGTAAACAGGGTATCACATTTTTTGTTTGTTTGTTTGTGTTGAGGTTTTACGGCCCAGTCAACACAGTGAGATCATGTCGAGTGCTGTCAGTTTACCTAGCCACACGTTTACTGGGCAGGCTTAGCCCTCTAAACGGTTAACCAGTATTGTGCACATTCTTTCGCCAGAAACTGACAATTGCCCTTCTTGAATCATGGGGTATTACATTAAAAAATGTCCGTGTAACAAACATATAAATTAATTCCTCGACACAGTTATGAAATAAAGATACTTACAACCAGTAATCGGTTTCAGTCCTTCAATGAGTTTCAGTCTACCATTGAACCACCTGTAAATATAAAAAGAACATAACATAAGTAACCTATCGTACCATACCATTTCATATTATATCATACCACACCACCCCACTCCGCATCGCACCGCATCGCACCTCACTGAATCGCACTGAATCGCACCGAATCGCACCGAATCGCACCTCACCTCACCTCTTCTCACCGCATCGCACCGCACCGCACCGCACCGCACCGCACCGCAACGTATCACACCACAGCACAACATACCACGCCACAGCATACCAAAATACAATCTTATACATTACATTACATTACATTACATTACATTACATTACAATCCAAATAGAAATACATTAGAATAAACACTACAAATCAAATAGAGGAATCCAAACCAAACCAACGAAACTAAATCAATCAGAAACATAACCAATCCAAACAAAACAAAACCAAATATATAAATCAATACAAAACATTACAATACACCATTATTCAAACAGCGAAAACCCAAATGAAACAGAATGCAACCAAATCAAACAGAAACTAAAACAAAATCAACGGAAACAAGCATAATACAATGCAATACATTACACTACAATATACAATACAATATAACAAACACTATAATCCAAATAGAGAAAAAACAAATGAACCCGAAAGACACCAGTAACCCCAAACCAAATGAAACGTAACCAACTATATGATACAATATAAACACATTACACTACAACATACAATACAATAAACACTACAATCCAAATAGAGAAAAAAACAAACAAACCCGGAAGAAACTGAACCAAAGAGAAACCTGATGAAACCAATCCAAATCAAACCAACATAACAATACAAAATACAAAAATACAATACTTAACTTCACTAGAATCCGGAATCTGATGACTCTTCCTAATGTTCATAGAACTTCATCTTCTACCTAAAATGAAAAAAAAAGAGTTTGTTTAGAATTAAATGAAAATTCATAGCTGAATATAAATAAAAATGTTTACATTATGTACATAATGCGAAAGTATGATCTTCTTGTTGTACCTAACAGACCTAAGCTCAGGATATACATGGTATTCTACAGTTTCCATTTATTAGATGTAAGGTGGTGTCTGATCTGGGTCTAAAGTGCTAGCTCAGGACTGTCTGTCAAATACTTAGGATATTTAAAGTATTTTGTAGTATCCATGTATTAGCTGTAACGTGGCATCTGATCTGGGTCTATACTGTTAGCACAGGACTGTCTTAAAGAAGCCATTTATTAGATGCAAGGTGTCTGGTCTGGATCCTCAGTGCTAACTCAGGACTGTCTGTCAAACACTTAGGATATTTAAGGTATTTTGTAGTATCCATTTATTAGATGTAACATGGCATTTTATTAGATGTAACATGGCATTTGATCTGGGTCTACACTGTTAGCAGGACTGTCTGTCTTAAAGTATCCATTTATTAGATGTAAGGTGGCGTCTGATCTGGGTCTACACTGTTAGCGCAGGACTGTCCGTCTGAATGAAGCCATTTATTAGATGCAAGGTGTCTGATCTGTGTCTACAGTGCTAGCTGAGGACTGTCTATCAAATACTTAGGGTATTTAAGGTATTCTGTAGTGTCCATTTATTAGATATAACATGGCATCTGATCTGGGTCTACACTGTTAGTTCAGGACTGTCTGTCTTAGGCATTTATTAAATGTTAGGTGACATCTGATCTGGGTCTACAGTGCCAGCTCAGGGCTGTCTGTCAAATACTTAGGATATTTAATGTATTTTGTAGTGTCCATTTATTAGATATAACATGGCATATAATCTGGGTCTACACTGTTAGCTCAGGACTGTCCTTCTTAGACATTTATTAGATGTAAGGTGGCGTCTGATCTGGGTCTACAGTGCTAGCTCAGGACTGTTGCAAATACCTGGGATATTTAAGGTATTCTGTAGTATCCATTTATTAGATGTAACATGGCATCAGATCTGGGTCTACACTGTTATCTCAGGACTGTCTGTTTTGAAGTAGCCATTTATTAGATGTAAGTTGGCGTCTGATCTGGGTCTACAGTGCTAGCTCAGGACTGTTTGTCAAATACTCAGGCTATTTAAGTTATTCTGCAGTATTCATTTATTAGATGTAACATGGCATCTGATTTGGTTCTACAATGTTAGCTCAGGACTATCTGTCCAATGCTTTGCATATAACATATATTCTACAGTATGCACTCATTAGATTATGGTGTCGTCTGATCTGGGTCTACACTGTTAGCTGATAGCCATGCCTTTCAGTCTAATACTTAGGGTATATTCGGTATTCCGAAGTATCCATTTATTAAACGTAAGGTGGCGTCTGATCTGGGTCTACAGTGTTAGCTCAGGACTGTCTGTTCAATACTTAGGATATATATGGCATTCTAAATTATCCATTTATTAGATATAAGGTGGCGTCTGATCTGGGTCTAAAGCGTTAGCTCAGGACTGTCTCTCCCATACTAAGGGTATATACGGTATTCTACAATATTCATTTATTAGATGCAATATGGCATCTGATTTGAGTCTACACTGTTACCTCAGGACTGTCTGTCCAATGTTTTGAGTATAACAGGTATTCTATAGTATCCATTTATTAGATGTATAGTGTCGTCTGATCTGGGTCTATACTGATTGCCCAGGCCTTTCTGTCCAATACTTAGGGTATTCTACAGTATCCATTTATTAGATTTAAGGTGGCATGATAGCCCTGAACAGACTGCATGGCATTCCACTTCCTGTTGTAGGGCAGAAGATCACATCCTGTACTGTTAAATATGTGGATTCTTTCTCATTTCTTCATGTTTAATAATTGTTGAGTCCAAATGATGATACGTATTCCAATATAAAATTTCTTAAAAATCCTCATAGGAGAAAAATACAGGTATAAAATCACTTTATTGATACCTGTCTATAAATTATGACCAGTAAACTTAAGACATAACCCTTAATTGCAGCAGAAGACACTGTGAAGTATTTTATAATAATAATAATAATAATTATTATTATTATTATTATTATTATTATTATTAAGAGAAAATAAGTCTACATTTCATGTGAAGCAGATGATTTGTATGAAATGTCATGATGTAGTTGCTATGAAAAATAATCTGCTACAAAATGTATTTGGTACTTGAACCCATTTGTGCCTATGGGGTATTACATTAATACTATAAATGGGACATTGGCAAACAGTGTAGACCCAGATCAGAAGCCGGAAAACATGGCGTCAGATCAGGATCAACACAGTTTTCATTAAGTACATGAATTTCTGTGCAACAAAGAAATAATTAAATCTAATTAGACACCCCTTTTACTGGAAATGGATCGGTACAAAGAGGTATGGTAGAAGAATACACTCGGCATAAATGTGCTGAAGTTAAGCAATATCTGATAAAGTGTAAGTGAAGCTCTTTCAACAGGAGAAAGCAGTCAGTTAACTCCCTTGATTACTTTCTGTTAATAACCAGGTCCATTTAATTGGATTCCTCTGCTTTTATCATTAGTGTTTCCATTAAGTATCACTTCCTTTTCCTTAAATCTAATTTTAACAAGGTCATATGCCAATACAGATTCCAAAATATTTAAAAGAAACATTTTCTGTGCAATGAAATGTATAATATTATGGAGAAATGTAAAGTTTTGTTAAATTCCAATGATGACCTAAGATAAAAGCAGAGGATTCCAATGAGAGATAGTAGCAGTATTTCTATTATCTCCCTTGACAGGTAAAGTCCAAGGTAGATCAAATACTAACCAGGTCCTTCTAACTGGAATCCTCTGCTTTTATCATAGGTCATCAGTGGAATTTAACAAATTCTTAACTTTACATTTCTCCATATCCACATGGAAGATTAATTAATATTATATATTTCATTGCACAGAATTCTTTTAAATATTTTGGAAGGTGTATTGGCATATGACCTTGTTAAAATTAGATTTATGAAGGAAAAGGAAGTGATACTTAATGGAAACAGAAAGTAATCAAGGGAGTTAACTGACTGCTTTCTCCTATTAGAATGACCTGGCCTCGAACCACAATTATTTCTCCATTAACTTCCATACAAAGACCTCTTGGGAAACAACTTTGCAATCGATGTATACTTTCTTCTGCTTATGTCATCATTTCTTACCTTCAAATTTATCCACTTTACACATGACCATGACTAGCTCCTTTTCCTGCTGTCGTCTGTCAAAGTAAACACCTGTCAGTTTATACCAGTTACAGCCCATGTAGGCTCACCTGGGGTGTGCTTAGGGTCACCCGTTTTCCTGAAATCAAAAGGAAACAAAAGAAACTCTTAATTTTTAAAACACCTACATGTTGATCTATCAAAAGAATCACAGTGAAGTAGTCTGCTCAGTCACTCATTTGAATAGGCATGTTTTTTAATATCTCCTCAAAACATGGAGTGTGGGTACTCATTAGAACCGTCTCGTCGAGGCGGTTCTAATTAGTACCATAATGTATGTTTTAGCAAAAGAGGTGAAAATGATGCATACCCCTGCAAAACCCCAGTTTTATTATATAAAGTTGGGGTTTAAGGGGATCAAAATTGTATAAGCGTGTTTTCGTGTTGAAATAATGATGATGATGGTTTGGCATTTTTTTTTTCAACATAAATTCATATTGAGACGATTGAAGGGTGATAATGAAAGGCTCTGTACAATCATAAGCAAAATTCCGAGCGGTCACCCGGACGCTTTTTAATTTGAAACAGAATATCGGCCAATCTTGGGCCAGGGGGCGTAAACAGGGTATCACATTTTTTGTTTGTTTGTTTGTGTTGAGGTTTTACGGCCCAGTCAACACAGTGAGATCATGTCGAGTGCTGTCAGTTTACCTAGCCACACGTTTACTGGGCAGGCTTAGCCCTCTAAACGGTTAACCAGTATTGTGCACATTCTTTCGCCAGAAACTGACAATTGCCCTTCTTGAATCATGGGGTATTACATTAAAAAATGTCCGTGTAACAAACATATAAATTAATTCCTCGACACAGTTATGAAATAAAGATACTTACAACCAGTAATCGGTTTCAGTCCTTCAATGAGTTTCAGTCTACCATTGAACCACCTGTAAATATAAAAAGAACATAACATAAGTAACCTATCGTACCATACCATTTCATATTATATCATACCACACCACCCCACTCCGCATCGCACCGCATCGCACCTCACTGAATCGCACTGAATCGCACCGAATCGCACCGAATCGCACCTCACCTCACCTCTTCTCACCGCATCGCACCGCACCGCACCGCACCGCACCGCACCGCAACGTATCACACCACAGCACAACATACCACGCCACAGCATACCAAAATACAATCTTATACATTACATTACATTACATTACATTACATTACATTACATTACAATCCAAATAGAAATACATTAGAATAAACACTACAAATCAAATAGAGGAATCCAAACCAAACCAACGAAACTAAATCAATCAGAAACATAACCAATCCAAACAAAACAAAACCAAATATATAAATCAATACAAAACATTACAATACACCATTATTCAAACAGCGAAAACCCAAATGAAACAGAATGCAACCAAATCAAACAGAAACTAAAACAAAATCAACGGAAACAAGCATAATACAATGCAATACATTACACTACAATATACAATACAATATAACAAACACTATAATCCAAATAGAGAAAAAACAAATGAACCCGAAAGACACCAGTAACCCCAAACCAAATGAAACGTAACCAACTATATGATACAATATAAACACATTACACTACAACATACAATACAATAAACACTACAATCCAAATAGAGAAAAAAACAAACAAACCCGGAAGAAACTGAACCAAAGAGAAACCTGATGAAACCAATCCAAATCAAACCAACATAACAATACAAAATACAAAAATACAATACTTAACTTCACTAGAATCCGGAATCTGATGACTCTTCCTAATGTTCATAGAACTTCATCTTCTACCTAAAATGAAAAAAAAAGAGTTTGTTTAGAATTAAATGAAAATTCATAGCTGAATATAAATAAAAATGTTTACATTATGTACATAATGCGAAAGTATGATCTTCTTGTTGTACCTAACAGACCTAAGCTCAGGATATACATGGTATTCTACAGTTTCCATTTATTAGATGTAAGGTGGTGTCTGATCTGGGTCTAAAGTGCTAGCTCAGGACTGTCTGTCAAATACTTAGGATATTTAAAGTATTTTGTAGTATCCATGTATTAGCTGTAACGTGGCATCTGATCTGGGTCTATACTGTTAGCACAGGACTGTCTTAAAGAAGCCATTTATTAGATGCAAGGTGTCTGGTCTGGATCCTCAGTGCTAACTCAGGACTGTCTGTCAAACACTTAGGATATTTAAGGTATTTTGTAGTATCCATTTATTAGATGTAACATGGCATTTTATTAGATGTAACATGGCATTTGATCTGGGTCTACACTGTTAGCAGGACTGTCTGTCTTAAAGTATCCATTTATTAGATGTAAGGTGGCGTCTGATCTGGGTCTACACTGTTAGCGCAGGACTGTCCGTCTGAATGAAGCCATTTATTAGATGCAAGGTGTCTGATCTGTGTCTACAGTGCTAGCTGAGGACTGTCTATCAAATACTTAGGGTATTTAAGGTATTCTGTAGTGTCCATTTATTAGATATAACATGGCATCTGATCTGGGTCTACACTGTTAGTTCAGGACTGTCTGTCTTAGGCATTTATTAAATGTTAGGTGACATCTGATCTGGGTCTACAGTGCCAGCTCAGGGCTGTCTGTCAAATACTTAGGATATTTAATGTATTTTGTAGTGTCCATTTATTAGATATAACATGGCATATAATCTGGGTCTACACTGTTAGCTCAGGACTGTCCTTCTTAGACATTTATTAGATGTAAGGTGGCGTCTGATCTGGGTCTACAGTGCTAGCTCAGGACTGTTGCAAATACCTGGGATATTTAAGGTATTCTGTAGTATCCATTTATTAGATGTAACATGGCATCAGATCTGGGTCTACACTGTTATCTCAGGACTGTCTGTTTTGAAGTAGCCATTTATTAGATGTAAGTTGGCGTCTGATCTGGGTCTACAGTGCTAGCTCAGGACTGTTTGTCAAATACTCAGGCTATTTAAGTTATTCTGCAGTATTCATTTATTAGATGTAACATGGCATCTGATTTGGTTCTACAATGTTAGCTCAGGACTATCTGTCCAATGCTTTGCATATAACATATATTCTACAGTATGCACTCATTAGATTATGGTGTCGTCTGATCTGGGTCTACACTGTTAGCTGATAGCCATGCCTTTCAGTCTAATACTTAGGGTATATTCGGTATTCCGAAGTATCCATTTATTAAACGTAAGGTGGCGTCTGATCTGGGTCTACAGTGTTAGCTCAGGACTGTCTGTTCAATACTTAGGATATATATGGCATTCTAAATTATCCATTTATTAGATATAAGGTGGCGTCTGATCTGGGTCTAAAGCGTTAGCTCAGGACTGTCTCTCCCATACTAAGGGTATATACGGTATTCTACAATATTCATTTATTAGATGCAATATGGCATCTGATTTGAGTCTACACTGTTACCTCAGGACTGTCTGTCCAATGTTTTGAGTATAACAGGTATTCTATAGTATCCATTTATTAGATGTATAGTGTCGTCTGATCTGGGTCTATACTGATTGCCCAGGCCTTTCTGTCCAATACTTAGGGTATTCTACAGTATCCATTTATTAGATTTAAGGTGGCATGATAGCCCTGAACAGACTGCATGGCATTCCACTTCCTGTTGTAGGGCAGAAGATCACATCCTGTACTGTTAAATATGTGGATTCTTTCTCATTTCTTCATGTTTAATAATTGTTGAGTCCAAATGATGATACGTATTCCAATATAAAATTTCTTAAAAATCCTCATAGGAGAAAAATACAGGTATAAAATCACTTTATTGATACCTGTCTATAAATTATGACCAGTAAACTTAAGACATAACCCTTAATTGCAGCAGAAGACACTGTGAAGTATTTTATAATAATAATAATAATTATTATTATTATTATTATTATTATTATTATTATTAAGAGAAAATAAGTCTACATTTCATGTGAAGCAGATGATTTGTATGAAATGTCATGATGTAGTTGCTATGAAAAATAATCTGCTACAAAATGTATTTGGTACTTGAACCCATTTGTGCCTATGGGGTATTACATTAATACTATAAATGGGACATTGGCAAACAGTGTAGACCCAGATCAGAAGCCGGAAAACATGGCGTCAGATCAGGATCAACACAGTTTTCATTAAGTACATGAATTTCTGTGCAACAAAGAAATAATTAAATCTAATTAGACACCCCTTTTACTGGAAATGGATCGGTACAAAGAGGTATGGTAGAAGAATACACTCGGCATAAATGTGCTGAAGTTAAGCAATATCTGATAAAGTGTAAGTGAAGCTCTTTCAACAGGAGAAAGCAGTCAGTTAACTCCCTTGATTACTTTCTGTTAATAACCAGGTCCATTTAATTGGATTCCTCTGCTTTTATCATTAGTGTTTCCATTAAGTATCACTTCCTTTTCCTTAAATCTAATTTTAACAAGGTCATATGCCAATACAGATTCCAAAATATTTAAAAGAAACATTTTCTGTGCAATGAAATGTATAATATTATGGAGAAATGTAAAGTTTTGTTAAATTCCAATGATGACCTAAGATAAAAGCAGAGGATTCCAATGAGAGATAGTAGCAGTATTTCTATTATCTCCCTTGACAGGTAAAGTCCAAGGTAGATCAAATACTAACCAGGTCCTTCTAACTGGAATCCTCTGCTTTTATCATAGGTCATCAGTGGAATTTAACAAATTCTTAACTTTACATTTCTCCATATCCACATGGAAGATTAATTAATATTATATATTTCATTGCACAGAATTCTTTTAAATATTTTGGAAGGTGTATTGGCATATGACCTTGTTAAAATTAGATTTATGAAGGAAAAGGAAGTGATACTTAATGGAAACAGAAAGTAATCAAGGGAGTTAACTGACTGCTTTCTCCTATTAGAATGACCTGGCCTCGAACCACAATTATTTCTCCATTAACTTCCATACAAAGACCTCTTGGGAAACAACTTTGCAATCGATGTATACTTTCTTCTGCTTATGTCATCATTTCTTACCTTCAAATTTATCCACTTTACACATGACCATGACTAGCTCCTTTTCCTGCTGTCGTCTGTCAAAGTAAACACCTGTCAGTTCATACCAGTTACAGCCCATGTAGGCTCACCTGGGGTGTGCTTAGGGTCACCCGTTTTCCTGAAATCAAAAGGAAACAAAAGAAACTCTTAATTTTTAAAACACCTACATGTTGATCTATCAAAAGAATCACAGTGAAGTAGTCTGCTCAGTCACTCATTTGAATAGGCATGTTTTTTAATATCTCCTCAAAACATGGAGTGTGGGTACTCATTAGAACCGTCTCGTCGAGGCGGTTCTAATTAGTACCATAATGTATGTTTTAGCAAAAGAGGTGAAAATGATGCATACCCCTGCAAAACCCCAGTTTTATTATATAAAGTTGGGGTTTAAGGGGATCAAAATTGTATAAGCGTGTTTTCGTGTTGAAATAATGATGATGATGGTTTGGCATTTTTTTTTTCAACATAAATTCATATTGAGACGATTGAAGGGTGATAATGAAAGGCTCTGTACAATCATAAGCAAAATTCCGAGCGGTCACCCGGACGCTTTTTAATTTGAAACAGAATATCGGCCAATCTTGGGCCAGGGGGCGTAAACAGGGTATCACATTTTTTGTTTGTTTGTTTGTGTTGAGGTTTTACGGCCCAGTCAACACAGTGAGATCATGTCGAGTGCTGTCAGTTTACCTAGCCACACGTTTACTGGGCAGGCTTAGCCCTCTAAACGGTTAACCAGTATTGTGCACATTCTTTCGCCAGAAACTGACAATTGCCCTTCTTGAATCATGGGGTATTACATTAAAAAATGTCCGTGTAACAAACATATAAATTAATTCCTCGACACAGTTATGAAATAAAGATACTTACAACCAGTAATCGGTTTCAGTCCTTCAATGAGTTTCAGTCTACCATTGAACCACCTGTAAATATAAAAAGAACATAACATAAGTAACCTATCGTACCATACCATTTCATATTATATCATACCACACCACCCCACTCCGCATCGCACCGCATCGCACCTCACTGAATCGCACTGAATCGCACCGAATCGCACCGAATCGCACCTCACCTCACCTCTTCTCACCGCATCGCACCGCACCGCACCGCACCGCACCGCACCGCAACGTATCACACCACAGCACAACATACCACGCCACAGCATACCAAAATACAATCTTATACATTACATTACATTACATTACATTACATTACATTACATTACAATCCAAATAGAAATACATTAGAATAAACACTACAAATCAAATAGAGGAATCCAAACCAAACCAACGAAACTAAATCAATCAGAAACATAACCAATCCAAACAAAACAAAACCAAATATATAAATCAATACAAAACATTACAATACACCATTATTCAAACAGCGAAAACCCAAATGAAACAGAATGCAACCAAATCAAACAGAAACTAAAACAAAATCAACGGAAACAAGCATAATACAATGCAATACATTACACTACAATATACAATACAATATAACAAACACTATAATCCAAATAGAGAAAAAACAAATGAACCCGAAAGACACCAGTAACCCCAAACCAAATGAAACGTAACCAACTATATGATACAATATAAACACATTACACTACAACATACAATACAATAAACACTACAATCCAAATAGAGAAAAAAACAAACAAACCCGGAAGAAACTGAACCAAAGAGAAACCTGATGAAACCAATCCAAATCAAACCAACATAACAATACAAAATACAAAAATACAATACTTAACTTCACTAGAATCCGGAATCTGATGACTCTTCCTAATGTTCATAGAACTTCATCTTCTACCTAAAATGAAAAAAAAAGAGTTTGTTTAGAATTAAATGAAAATTCATAGCTGAATATAAATAAAAATGTTTACATTATGTACATAATGCGAAAGTATGATCTTCTTGTTGTACCTAACAGACCTAAGCTCAGGATATACATGGTATTCTACAGTTTCCATTTATTAGATGTAAGGTGGTGTCTGATCTGGGTCTAAAGTGCTAGCTCAGGACTGTCTGTCAAATACTTAGGATATTTAAAGTATTTTGTAGTATCCATGTATTAGCTGTAACGTGGCATCTGATCTGGGTCTATACTGTTAGCACAGGACTGTCTTAAAGAAGCCATTTATTAGATGCAAGGTGTCTGGTCTGGATCCTCAGTGCTAACTCAGGACTGTCTGTCAAACACTTAGGATATTTAAGGTATTTTGTAGTATCCATTTATTAGATGTAACATGGCATTTTATTAGATGTAACATGGCATTTGATCTGGGTCTACACTGTTAGCAGGACTGTCTGTCTTAAAGTATCCATTTATTAGATGTAAGGTGGCGTCTGATCTGGGTCTACACTGTTAGCGCAGGACTGTCCGTCTGAATGAAGCCATTTATTAGATGCAAGGTGTCTGATCTGTGTCTACAGTGCTAGCTGAGGACTGTCTATCAAATACTTAGGGTATTTAAGGTATTCTGTAGTGTCCATTTATTAGATATAACATGGCATCTGATCTGGGTCTACACTGTTAGTTCAGGACTGTCTGTCTTAGGCATTTATTAAATGTTAGGTGACATCTGATCTGGGTCTACAGTGCCAGCTCAGGGCTGTCTGTCAAATACTTAGGATATTTAATGTATTTTGTAGTGTCCATTTATTAGATATAACATGGCATATAATCTGGGTCTACACTGTTAGCTCAGGACTGTCCTTCTTAGACATTTATTAGATGTAAGGTGGCGTCTGATCTGGGTCTACAGTGCTAGCTCAGGACTGTTGCAAATACCTGGGATATTTAAGGTATTCTGTAGTATCCATTTATTAGATGTAACATGGCATCAGATCTGGGTCTACACTGTTATCTCAGGACTGTCTGTTTTGAAGTAGCCATTTATTAGATGTAAGTTGGCGTCTGATCTGGGTCTACAGTGCTAGCTCAGGACTGTTTGTCAAATACTCAGGCTATTTAAGTTATTCTGCAGTATTCATTTATTAGATGTAACATGGCATCTGATTTGGTTCTACAATGTTAGCTCAGGACTATCTGTCCAATGCTTTGCATATAACATATATTCTACAGTATGCACTCATTAGATTATGGTGTCGTCTGATCTGGGTCTACACTGTTAGCTGATAGCCATGCCTTTCAGTCTAATACTTAGGGTATATTCGGTATTCCGAAGTATCCATTTATTAAACGTAAGGTGGCGTCTGATCTGGGTCTACAGTGTTAGCTCAGGACTGTCTGTTCAATACTTAGGATATATATGGCATTCTAAATTATCCATTTATTAGATATAAGGTGGCGTCTGATCTGGGTCTAAAGCGTTAGCTCAGGACTGTCTCTCCCATACTAAGGGTATATACGGTATTCTACAATATTCATTTATTAGATGCAATATGGCATCTGATTTGAGTCTACACTGTTACCTCAGGACTGTCTGTCCAATGTTTTGAGTATAACAGGTATTCTATAGTATCCATTTATTAGATGTATAGTGTCGTCTGATCTGGGTCTATACTGATTGCCCAGGCCTTTCTGTCCAATACTTAGGGTATTCTACAGTATCCATTTATTAGATTTAAGGTGGCATGATAGCCCTGAACAGACTGCATGGCATTCCACTTCCTGTTGTAGGGCAGAAGATCACATCCTGTACTGTTAAATATGTGGATTCTTTCTCATTTCTTCATGTTTAATAATTGTTGAGTCCAAATGATGATACGTATTCCAATATAAAATTTCTTAAAAATCCTCATAGGAGAAAAATACAGGTATAAAATCACTTTATTGATACCTGTCTATAAATTATGACCAGTAAACTTAAGACATAACCCTTAATTGCAGCAGAAGACACTGTGAAGTATTTTATAATAATAATAATAATTATTATTATTATTATTATTATTATTATTATTATTAAGAGAAAATAAGTCTACATTTCATGTGAAGCAGATGATTTGTATGAAATGTCATGATGTAGTTGCTATGAAAAATAATCTGCTACAAAATGTATTTGGTACTTGAACCCATTTGTGCCTATGGGGTATTACATTAATACTATAAATGGGACATTGGCAAACAGTGTAGACCCAGATCAGAAGCCGGAAAACATGGCGTCAGATCAGGATCAACACAGTTTTCATTAAGTACATGAATTTCTGTGCAACAAAGAAATAATTAAATCTAATTAGACACCCCTTTTACTGGAAATGGATCGGTACAAAGAGGTATGGTAGAAGAATACACTCGGCATAAATGTGCTGAAGTTAAGCAATATCTGATAAAGTGTAAGTGAAGCTCTTTCAACAGGAGAAAGCAGTCAGTTAACTCCCTTGATTACTTTCTGTTAATAACCAGGTCCATTTAATTGGATTCCTCTGCTTTTATCATTAGTGTTTCCATTAAGTATCACTTCCTTTTCCTTAAATCTAATTTTAACAAGGTCATATGCCAATACAGATTCCAAAATATTTAAAAGAAACATTTTCTGTGCAATGAAATGTATAATATTATGGAGAAATGTAAAGTTTTGTTAAATTCCAATGATGACCTAAGATAAAAGCAGAGGATTCCAATGAGAGATAGTAGCAGTATTTCTATTATCTCCCTTGACAGGTAAAGTCCAAGGTAGATCAAATACTAACCAGGTCCTTCTAACTGGAATCCTCTGCTTTTATCATAGGTCATCAGTGGAATTTAACAAATTCTTAACTTTACATTTCTCCATATCCACATGGAAGATTAATTAATATTATATATTTCATTGCACAGAATTCTTTTAAATATTTTGGAAGGTGTATTGGCATATGACCTTGTTAAAATTAGATTTATGAAGGAAAAGGAAGTGATACTTAATGGAAACAGAAAGTAATCAAGGGAGTTAACTGACTGCTTTCTCCTATTAGAATGACCTGGCCTCGAACCACAATTATTTCTCCATTAACTTCCATACAAAGACCTCTTGGGAAACAACTTTGCAATCGATGTATACTTTCTTCTGCTTATGTCATCATTTCTTACCTTCAAATTTATCCACTTTACACATGACCATGACTAGCTCCTTTTCCTGCTGTCGTCTGTCAAAGTAAACACCTGTCAGTTCATACCAGTTACAGCCCATGTAGGCTCACCTGGGGTGTGCTTAGGGTCACCCGTTTTCCTGAAATCAAAAGGAAACAAAAGAAACTCTTAATTTTTAAAACACCTACATGTTGATCTATCAAAAGAATCACAGTGAAGTAGTCTGCTCAGTCACTCTGGCATAAAACACATCATCCAAGTGAGTGACTATTTGTGCGACTATATTTCCTTATTTTGGACAGTGAATCATGGAAGCTAATTGTGGACTGGTTCCATCTGGTTAGTATTTGATCTACCTTGGACTTTACCTGTCAAGGGAGCTAATAGTCAATTCAAGGTTTATAGTCAGAAGACTGATGAATATCTTTGTAAAAAGTAACAAGCATCAAATTTTAAATAAATCAGGCCGATAAATTAATAGCATGTGCCAATAGTTAGGAGAAAATTGAACTCTGCTATGATATTCAGCAAATGACAGTTAAAATTATTCGAATTCAGGTACAACCATAAAACCATTCAGTGAAGCATTTTGGTATATTCAAAAGTGTCAAATGAACTTTTCGCGCCGTTTCAATTCAAATTCATACTTTTTTCCAAGGGCTCTCAAAGTTTGAAGGTTATCATAAGTTTTCGCGCCCGTTTCATTGAACTCTGATAAGAATTTATTATTCCTTGTCAAACACTGACCTCTTGGGAGACATCTTCATAAGTCAGTTGACTTTCTTCAGAATCCCTTTGTATAATATTGTAATGCAGTAAACACGTGTCTTGTATGTGTTCAAATAAGATATTAAACATGAAATAATCGTTCAAATTAACACTGACCAGCTAGCAGGTCGGTAAGACTGGAACTCACCAGTCTCTAGTGACCAACCTCTAGTCATGTATTTCAGTGAATTATCAGACAGGATTATAATGAAAAAGATATTCGCTGTAGACTGGAGCCAGTCTAACGTGACACTAACACGAGTCGCATCATACTGAGAGTATTTCTACCTTTTCCATCCAATGCTAAGCGCCAAGATAGACAAGCAGACACAAAGTGTGATTCACACAGGATATCACGTGACAGAAGGCTGCTGATCATCCAAATCGTACGGGCCTTTTTTTCTGAGGAATTTCGTTAATTCTGTATGAATTCTCATTAAATATAATATGAGCACTTAACCCATTTATGCCTAGTTGGCACTCCCAGTCCCACATCTACCCTTTGGATTGGTCAATTTCCAATAGAAGGTCTGTCTGATTAGTTTTTATGAGTACCATGTTTTATAGAAATGCCTTTCCTAAATGCAAACAGTGTACACCCTGATCAGATGCCGCGTTCTGTGGCGAAAAAATGGTATATACGAATTTACGTTTCGTACATGACGAAACATACGAGTCTAGCCGTACCTGCAGATCTAGCTCAAACCTGCATTCTGTTTCACTCGTTAGTACATTAAATAAATCAAATGTTCAATTAATGTAGGGGTGTGATTTTGTTTTGTTCAAAACAATAATTCAAGGGGGTCATAATGCGCAAATTCACAGGCTAGCTCGTCAATACACTTAATCTAGTTTATAAAATGCTTACTTTCTACACTTCTTCGTGTCTCTCCGTATAGGGTGGACACAGAGTTCTCGTTATTTCAGTGAAGTTAAGCAACAGCAACCCGGTTAGTACTTGGATAGGTGAACGCCTAATACTACCGGGTGTTGTAGATTCTTTATGTATTGACCTCTTCCTGCTGTTTTATCTCTCTTTTTTTTTTCATAATTTTGTCACTCATCGCAATAATTCTGCCTGCGTATGTTCTGCAGATGCATTTTCACATGATATGCGATATACATGCCCTGTACAAGTTCATGGAAAGATAATTTAAGAATTGAAAAAATAAAAATGTGGCTAATACATATCCAACAATCTATTGAAAAATCAAACGAACTTAAGACTTACTATCAGTGACAGAATTATCTTACTTGTAGTGGCTCGAGCATTAACACTTGTGTATTCCAATATGATAGGTAGAACCAGACTACTATTGACATCATATTGGCTTGGTAACGTGAAAAATAGTCCTATCTAAAAAAAAAAAAAAAAAAAAAAAAAACAGAGTCGACGGCGTAGCTGTTGTTAACAGTGTCAGTAAAGGGCACAGTGAACCAACTGTGACAGGAGTGCTGGTTAGTGCTAAAACGTGTAGGGAAAATGTTTGTGTGTAATTTTCTGATTATTTCAAAGAAATTAATGTTTCTGCTTGTGCTTGCTGCAGCCAAAAGGAGAAGTGGTGAAATTTCAAAGTTTCAATTTTTTGATACCTGCCAATTGAGTGATTGCTACATACAGCCTCCAAAAAAAAAGTTAAAAAATGGCAATTTACAGTCATACTTATTAAAGATGTGTTCTCGAAGAAGGAGGACTAGAAATAATATAACTTCATCTTGCCTCTCCAGCAAGTCGATTGATTGTGTTGGGGTTTAACGACACGTCAACCCTTGTGGGTCCTTTTGTGTCGTCTCCTAGAGAAAGGGATAAAAAAGATAGAAGAGATAGTAGAAGAGATTAAAGAGAGGGGCAGGGAAGAAAGAGGAACAGGAATGAAAGTGAAGAAACAGAAGAAATAATAATAATAATAATAAAATAATACAAGAACAGCAGGGCTTGACCAACTTGTGAGCCAATATCAATTGGACGCCCCGGCGACGTAAGATAAACGACATCTTCGCACCACCCGACCACCCCTCCAGCAAGTCGATCGTATCGGATCTGTCTTGAGAATGGTGGGAGGACGGCAAATCAAGGTTTCTTACTTGTAACATGTATTCCCCGTTTTTTTTTTTTTTTTTTTTTTGTTGTTTTTTTTTTGTTTTTTTGGGGGGGGGGGGTTTCGAATTCCCAGTTAAGCTCTAGTACAAATGTAGCATACATATTTAAAGGAGCTCGCGAGTATAAACAGTGCAAAAGTAGCAATCGACCTGATATGATTTGGACTCTTTTTTCCTGTGTTACATCTACAAATGTACAAGTACGAAGTCTTCGTTTTTGTTGTTTTATGAAAGCAGCGACACCATTTATTCATATTTTGTTTTATTACTAGTAAAAAATGAAAAATGCTCATAAAGCAAAGTATGTATATATCCCAAGTTTCATTTTAATTCAGATCGAATCTATCAAATTGCTTATTCTCCTGTGAATTCCAATGATTCTGTTTGTGGACAGTGAAGGTCCAGATCAGACTGTGCGGATGCGCAGGCTGATCTTGGCTTTCGTTGTCCTCATATGCCCGAAAACATGTTTTCGCATGGCGCGGCTCTAATAAATGTAACACACTCAAAACATGAAAAAGTATGTGCCCGGTTGTGTATTTACCTGAAGGAACAATACGCCAAATCATTATCGTCGACCCAACGCCATGTCCCGGCCGATGCAGCCATCACGAAAACATGCCTTTATAATTTTGACCCCCTTAAACCCCACTTTTATTAAGTAAAACTGGGGTTTACAGAGGTAAACATTATTTTTCTTATTTCTGCTCAAAAACATAGATTGTGGGTACTCGTTAGAACCGCCTCGTCGAGGCGGTTCTAACGAGTACCCACAATTTATGTTTTGGGCAGAAATATGAAAAAAAAAATCAGAATTTTTATCTGAAACTAAGTTTTTGGTGGTGAAATTTTCAAAATATTTGAATAGGCATGTTTTCGTAATGAATCGCTAAAATACATATTCGATCTGCGCCGACCTAAGATCAGACCGCAGGGTTCAATGGAGCCCCGCTTCACTCGCAATAAATAAGAACATACATTTATTCAAAGCGTATAAACCATGTGAAAGAATAAAGTAAATATTCCTTTCGATTCTAAGGGCGTTAACGCTTAGCATGCTCGGTAAAATTTTCAGCAGACGGAATTTTGAAATATTTTTTCTTGTTTTTTTTTTTTTTTTTTTTTTTCCCGAAAACATGATTAGACATATCATGCAAATTGTCTATTTTGGAGACGATTTCTAGGAAATGTCAAATCCTATTTTCTGGGAATAATTAAGAAAACTATGATCAATCTCTCGTCTGCTGAAATTGTTCATAGCGCTGTACAATGTATTAGGTTCACAATAGAACTAGTTTCGTTTAACTTGAAAAACAAATGCAGAAATCAATCAAAAGCATAATAAAAGATGCATATTGGCCGTAACTTATTATTACCCCTTCATTTGCACATAATTTTTCTTTATATTTATTGCACTTCAACTGACAACCGCCTGGTTTCTGAATGGAATTAGTAATGTGCTTGTCTAAGCATCGAAGATATTACCATTCAAAAGATGAAGACGCTATTATAAAACCCCGGCTTGAGCAAAATATATTTTCTTTCGACGTTGTGTGCTTCCAGTTGGTATTAATGTTAAAATTGATCTTGCGCAGGAATTAAGATGTTTCTCGAAGGCTTTTTTCAGCAATCAAGAGGACGTAACTAATAATGTTCCGGTCTGGCCAGTTTTCATACTCATCTGAGATTGCCGACCTCGGTGGCTCAGTTGGATGCGCCGTCCGACTGGAGACCAGGAGGTCGCGGGTTCAACCCCCGCCGAGGTCGGCAACATTCTTTCGTGGAGATTGATCATGAAATATTTTCTACGGTCATTCTCTCCCTTCCGCTGATTCAAGAAGGGCAGTTGTCAGTTTCTGGCGAAAGAATGTGCACAATACTGGTTAACCGCTTAGAGGACTAAGCCTGCCCAGTAAACGTGTGGTTAGGTAAACTGACCGCACTCGACATGACCCCATTGGGTTGACTGGGCCGTAAAACTTCAACACAAACAAACAATACTCATCTGAGATTTCATCCATGTGCACCTTTTTGCATGTTTCAGAAAGATCAAACCTGAACGAGTTGTGCTAATGACAAAGTCAAACAGAGGCTTTTTCAGCAATCAAGGGGACGTAACTCTAAGATTAATGATCCGATATGTCCAGTTTTCGAACTCTTTCGAGATTTCATCCATGTCTATCTTATCTGCAATTTTCAGGAATATCCGATAAAAGCTGAAGGAGTTATGATGACAAGCATTTTCCCGTTGCAAATGTATGGGACATTTCGGTTGCCATAGCAACCAAAGTTTTCATTGGATTTCCATGAAAAGCTTGATTCATCGATGCCCCACCAAAGGCAAGCTATAGATGAGAAATGATTGAGATCAGCCTGCAGACATGTTAAAGACATGTGCTGTTGTTCAAATCTGAAATCTGAAATTTGTCTGATTTCTGTTTTTATTTCTTTGAAATATTAATAAATGATATTGCTTGACGTAACAACTGCAGATACGTCGGGGTATCCTCATCATAGTTTTCATATATCTTCATTGAAACATATGTTGTGGCTTCTCATTAAAATCGCCTATATTCGAGTCTTGATAGAGTACCCGTCTAATTTGTACATGCTGGCCAGCGTTAAATAATCCTGATCTATGTACTGAAACTTTTGGTCCAAATAAACTTAAACCAGGATATTGCCACCGCCTCGCCGAGGCGGTTCTAATGCCTCCCCACAATCTTTTTTTTTATTTTTGAGCAGAAATAAGAACAAGAGCACCGCATGCGGATGCCAACGCTCGGCTGCAGTTTCTTTCAGAAATATATAGGGCATGTTTGACATTTTTCAGCAAAACTTCTAAGTCGAGAAAGGGGCATAATGTGGCAAAAATATTTTGAGGGTTACCTCCCCTATTGGTACGAGTTCCTCTTTTCGTAATGAACAACTAGTCCGAGTTTCAAGTAAAAATCTTCAGTAATGACAGAGATATTACAAAATGTCCAAGTTTTTGCACGACGACGACGAAATTCTTAGTCGAAAAAGGGTCATAACTGTGCCAAAAATATTTTGAGGGTTACCTCCCTTATTGTATGAGTTCCCCTTTTCATAATAAACAACTAGTCCGAGTTTCAAGTAAATATCTTCAGTAATAACAGAGATATTACAAAATGTCCAAGTTTTTGCACGACGACGACGCAGACGCAGACAACGCCAGAGCTATGACAATACCTCGTCATTTTCTTCGAAAACAGCCAAGCTAAAAATAATGTATACCCCTGTAAACTCCAGTTTTACTATACAAAAGAGGGGTTTATGGGGGTTAAAATTATATTGGTATGTTTTCATGATGGCTTGCAATGAACAGATTCTTCACTGGGCGTATTTTGGAAAGCTATGACTGCAAAAATTCTTCACGGAGACAACGAAAACTCTGATCAGACAGACTGCACGTATGCTCAAGCTGAATTGAGAGCGTCGAAAACACGTGAATAGGTATGTTTTCTCACGTTGTGATTCGTGTTACCCACTGTTGATGTATGTGACAGCACCGAAGACAATAAATAACACCTAAAGTAAGAAGTGGATGAAAAACTGTTGGACGAGTGGCAAACTGTAGGCCCTGATCAGACGGCGCACTTTGTGGCATCTCGTCTGGGTCTACACTGTTTGCTCTGGCCTGTATGTTCCAGTAATTTGGTTTATCACAAAAAAACACTAAGCAACAGCATGGGAAAATGAACCTTTCATTTGAACATATGTTCCCAGCGCAGACTCTGATCAGACGATGAATATGCAGGCTGATACGAGTCTTCACCGGAAGCACATGTCTGCTGAAGGCTTATCCTATCACGTTGTGCGTGTGTGTGGAAGAGTGGGAGAGGAGGGGGGAGGGAGATGGACTGGCTATGAGTTTGTATGTGCGTGCGTGCGTGTTTTAGAAATTACTTACAAAAGCTGTGACCACTGCATACTCTTCTTTAGAAACCAGTAACTAAAAAAGCAAACAAAACAAAATAAAAATACCAGTCATTCAATATTTCTGATTCTCACTGTTAAGTCAGTAAAATCCTGATCGAGGACACTTTGTAAGTATCCATGGGAAGCGCGCTTCCAATTCGAGGTTGGCCTCATCAATGAATGACTAAGCGGAAACAAACATGTAATTTATCCCATTAAGAAAAATGTATTATTCCCCTTCGAATGCGAGATACCTCGGCGATTTCAGGACTAGATATTTTTCTTCCTGCTCTTAGAGGCCCTCAGTAAATGTGTTTGTTTTGTTTTTGTTTTTTTGTTTTTTTTTTGTTTTTTTTTTTTTGTTTTTTTGTTTTTTTTTTTTTTTTTTTTTTTTTTTTTTTTTTTTTTGTTTTTTGTTGTTGTTGTTGTTGTTTTTTTGTTTTGTTTTTTTGTTTTCTATCTTTTTCTCTATTTATCTTCCTTCTTTATCTCTTTCCTATGTCATATTGTTTGATTTGTTAAATAAGACTACTGAAATTTCATGTTATATAAAATTAAAGAATATTGATTTGATTAATCGATTGATTGATTGACTGATTAATTTATTAACTGATTTTTTTTATTAATTGATTAACTGATTGCTTGATTGCATACCCGCAAAGTCTGATTGGGGTTTCTGCTAGCTGCTCATTGGATAGCCATGGGCCAAAGGTATATTCAGGCGAACAGCAAAGATTGATCAGATTGCGCGGATGCGCAGGAAGATGCGAGTCTTCGCTGGACACACACATCCGAAGGAACATTTGAGTCGAAATATCAGAAACCATTTGATCGGGCACGTGCGCCCGATGAATATTCAGATCAGCTTGTGCACGGTCGCAGTCTGATTAGAATCTTCACTGGGCTTTCTTTATATAGCAAAGGATGCAGAGTTCTTCATGCGGTCAACTAAGACTGTGATCTAACTGTGCGGAGGCGCAGGCTAGTCTGAGTCTCTGTTGCACGCACATGCCAGAAAGTACGTTTTCTCACGTTTTAGGTCATACACATTTCCGCTACTGACAAGGTGGAACCCAGTAGGGTACCTGACTGGCCCGCTTTAGATTTATAAAGAATGTTAGCTGGAAGGCAGATGGGTATTATTTCTAAATGGATACATTCTGGGATTTCTTGAAACTATCCGATTTATTCATTTATTTATTTATTATTTCCAAAATGTTTACATTTCCAGCACACACAAAAATACAACAATAGGATTTTTCTTTTAATTCGGAGTGTGGTTTGAGTTTGACGGTCAACACCGTTACGGTCATGTCGAGCCAGTAGTCCTCTAAGCGGTTAACCAGTATTCGTGCACATTCTTTCACCAGCAACTCACAGCTGCCCTTCTTGAATCAGCGGCGGGAGTGTGTGTGTGTGTGGAGGGGGGGGGCGTCACCAGCAACTCACAGCTGCCCTTCTTGAATCAGCGGCGGGAGTGTGTGTGGGTGGGTGCGGGGGGTGGGGGCGAATGACCTTTGAAATGATTTCATGATCAATTGAAAGCTATGTGACCGAGCTGGTATTCGAACTTGCGACCCCTGGATCTATAGTCAGACGCACTACAGAGTAGCCCGGCCTCAGCGAACGTGGAAGTGCTGCGATTGATTAGGAATTTTACGACTGTCAACACTGTTCAGATCATGTCGAGTCGACCAGTCTTTTGGATCTGGGCGTGATCTGATGGGAAGGGGCGGGATTTTTCAGGCATATACAAAAGAGGACTGGATAAACGTGGTAAATTATTTTTTTTATTTTTAAGGAGGAGACAATCTTTATGTGTTTTCGTGTTTGCTTTCCCGCACATGAAGCACCTTCTGAAATTGAGGTCTACCCTAAAAGAAATAATTTACTTTCTTTTTGCAGCCATCACGAAAACATGCCTTTATATGTTGATCCCCTTAAACCCAACTTATATATAGTAAAACTGGGGTTTACATGGATTATACATATTTTTTCTTATTTCTGCTCAAAATAATAGATAGTGGGTACTCGTTAGAACCGCCTCGCCGAGGCGATTCTAACGAGTACCCACAATCTATGTTTTGAGCAGAAATATGAAAAATATCAGATTTTTTTAGCTGAAAATTTTCATTTTTTGGTCGTAAAATTTTCAGTATATTTGAATAGGCTTGTTTTCGTAATGAGACCTCATTTCAGAAGGGAGGCGAAATAATTTTGACAGAGTTGCCTCCCTTGAAGTCTAATCCAATTCCTGGTGACAAAAAGTTCTTAGCGGCCCAGTCCGAAGACAAATACCGACTCTCAGCCCTATCTCGTGTATCTACATGTGTATAGACAAGCATATCTGTCATTTCAGAGGAATTAGGGTGTTGCTATTATGTCATTTAGAGAGTTTGGTATGTTGTAAATTAAGATTTTGGCAATCTATAAATTTCGACGGTTATAAGTCTGTATTTAGAGAGATGACAGTCTGTATCTAGAGAGTTGACAGTCTGTTTAGTTAGAGGGTTGGCAGTCTGTATTTAGAGCTGACAGTCTGTAAATTTGGAGAATTGACAATGGGTAAATTTAGACAATTGACAGTCTTTAAATTTAATAAAAAGCAATAGTATACACTGAACAACAATTTTATCCCCATTGAGCATAAATTCGTGCCAACGTCGAAGCTAAATAAATAGGAATGGACATGGGGATACTGGATATAGTGTTCAATATTTCAGAGGGGTTCGATTTGATCAAACTACCATATATACTCTGACTATTCTTCAGAAAACCCTGATCAAATTGTGTCGACCCAGATCAGCTGCCGCTGATCAATGTCTATACTGTCACTTATCTTGCAATTTCAGAACGTTTACAACCAGTAAAATGGACTTGTTGAGCTTTTAGAAGTAAAAGGTGCAGAGTAAGATGTGCGAAGATTTTTCGTAAATACCATATTCAGACTTGAACATAGATGTACATTTATCCATGAAAATGAAATTTCGACTCAAATAGGTGGGAGCTCAACTGAACCCCCTAATCGCCTCTAAAGCAGTCCCTTGTAAGGTTAAAACACTGGTTATATATATACATTGTAACTGCGTGTAAGGATTAACCCGCTTTCGTCTGGATACCCACGAAAGGGAATTTGGCAATTAGTGCAGACCCAGATCAGACGCTGCAGAACGCGGTATCTGATCAGAATCTCTCCTGTTTGCAAATCGATTAGCCATTTCTGGGAATATTTAGTTCATATATGCTGTCATATCTAAACTTGAAATGGGCTTTTTCAATATATAATGTGGGGGAGTCTGTTCAGTTTAAAATGGGTTAAAATAAATGATCGGTTAAGGAGAATTATTTTCTTTCCAATACGCAGTCCAGTTTTAGAATGTCAGAGAATGCGATTTCAATTTTAAATTTGCACAGACTATAAAAGTATATAGATACCTGATAATTGTCGAATAAGACCTTGTGTAACACAGAAACAAAGAAAGAGGATTCTGTCTTATTTTTCTGTCTTTCTTCCTCCAGTGCAGTCGGCCGTATTCTAATAAAATCGCAAAATATTTTTTGAAATAATAAACTCACCAAATATTCCGATTTCCTCCTCTAAAACAGCAAGACAGTCAAAATGAGATCAAGTCAGAGTTATTGTACTCACAAATCCGCATTCCGATTGGTTGATTTTAAATTTTACTCACACAAGACAACAATGCATTGCATGTACATTCATCTGACCAACAATAGTTTCATGCAACGTGTCCTTAGGGCATTATCATAGCTCCAAATAAACAGGGGTTGACTCAGAGGTAGTTCTGGGATTCAGTCGAAACCGGCTTTGATTCAAAATTTCATTTTCATGGGAAACTGTGGAGAAATTTGGGATACCGTAAATATGCACACCCCTTACTAATGTTATGAAATCGACCCTACTTACCTAAGTTCAAACAAGAACAGAGCGTAACGCTACGAAGTTGTCAGCCCCAAAAGCCCTGACGTCTCAAAGGAAACGTCAACATCTCGTGCAGCACATGGCCACGTAGAATATTACGGGTCATCCAGGTCATCCAGGGGTCGAAGGTGTCGATTGCTGGTTCCAGGTAAACATACTACTGGCTCAACTACGAAAGACCGGTAGTGACATTTCAACTACATTAATTCAAGGTTTCAACTTCATGAATTCACGATTTCAGCTTCACGAATTCACGATTTCAACTTCACGAATTCACGATTTCAACTTCACGAATTCAACTTCACGAATTCAACTTCACGAATTCACGAATTCAACTTCACGAATTCACGAATTCAACTTCATGAATTCACGAATTCAATTTCACGAATTCCACTTCACGAATTCAACTTCACGAATTCACGAATTCAACTTCATGAATTCACGAATTCAACTTCACGAATTCCACTTCACGAGTTCAACTTCACGAATTCCCGAATTCAGCTTCAAGAATTCACGAATTCAACTTCACGAATTCAACTGTTGAATTCGTGAAGTTGAATTCGTGAAGTTGAATTCGTAAATTCGTGAAGTTGAATTCTTGAATTCGTGAAGTTGAATTCGTGAAGTGGAATTCGTGAAGTTGAATTCGTGAATTCGTGAAGTTGAATTCGTGAATTCGTGAAGTTGAATTCATGAAGTTGAATTCGTGAAGTTGAATTCGTGAAGTTGAATTCGTAAATTCGTGAAGTTGAATTCTTGAATTCGTGAAGTTGAATTCGTGAAGTGGAATTCGTGAAGTTGAATTCGTGAATTCGTGAAGTTGAATTCGTGAATTCGTGAAGTTGAATTCATGAAGTTGAATTCGTGAAGTTGAATTCGTGAATTCGTGAAGTTGAAATCGTGAATTCGTGAAGTTGAATTCGTGAATTCGTGAAGCTGAAATCATGAATTCGTGAAGTTGAAACCTTGAATTAATGTAGTTGAAATGTCACTACCGGTCTTTCGTAACTACGAAAGACCGGTAGTGACATTTCAACTACATTAATTCAAGGTTTCAACTTCATGAATTCACGATTTCAGCTTCACGAATTCACGATTTCAACTTCACGAATTCACGATTTCAACTTCACGAATTCAACTTCACGAATTCAACTTCACGAATTCACGAATTCAACTTCACGAATTCACGAATTCAACTTCATGAATTCACGAATTCAATTTCACGAATTCCACTTCACGAATTCAACTTCACGAATTCACGAATTCAACTTCATGAATTCACGAATTCAACTTCACGAATTCCACTTCACGAGTTCAACTTCACGAATTCCCGAATTCAGCTTCAAGAATTCACGAATTCAACTTCACGAATTCAACTGTTGAATTCGTGAAGTTGAATTCGTGAAGTTGAATTCGTAAATTCGTGAACTTGAATTCATGAAGTTGAATTCGTGAAGTTGAATTCGTGAATTCGTGAAGTTGAAATCGTGAATTCGTGAAGTTGAATTCGTGAATTCGTGAAGCTGAAATCATGAATTCGTGAAGTTGAAACCTTGAATTAATGTAGTTGAAATGACACTACCGGTCTTTCGTACTCAACACTATTTACCTAATATTTCTCTTCAACAGTCCATTTTACTACCTGTGAATGTGTGTAAAATTGCTGGAAGAATGGCAAACAGTAAAGACCCTGTTCCTACGCAGCGTTCTGCGCTCAACGGCCTGTCGGTCCCAATACGAAGAGTAAATGCAGTAATTTGATTGACCCACCTTAGAAATCATCCAAGATCCGCCTCTGAAAAAAATCTTTGAACAGAACAGAACAAAATTTTATTTCGTATAACTCTTAGGCCACTAACCAGTGGCAAATGAGGAACGAAATACATTTTACATTTTGAATAACACCATATGGTGACATGCGATAAGCTAAAGTTTAGTTGATATATATATATATATATATATATATATATATATATATATATATATATATATATATATATAGAGAGAGAGAGAGAGAGAGAGAGAGAGAGAGAGAGAGAGAGAGAGAGAGAGAGTATACTGTATATGACGTATATACAATTCGAACAAAAGTGTGGTTTGGTAAACTTATCGCGCTTGACATGATCCTTATGGGCTGACTGACCTGTTAAACCTCAACGCAAACATATGATAATATGGGCAACAGGTATTCAATTTTTTCGCTGTCCAGGCTGTGTTCAAATGTGCAAGTTACTCGCATGTGTTTTGCCCTGGCATCAGGCGGTCTAACGAGTACCCGCAATCTATCTTTTGAGCAGAAATATGAAAAATATCAGAACTTTATCTGAAAACTTTCAAAAGTCTTTGGTGGTGAAATTTTCAATACGTTTGAATAGGCATTTTTTCGTAATGACCCCTAGCTGCTCCTGTTGGCGCTCGTCATCAGGTACAGGGACAAGGGAGTTTAAACATGCGCTATCACTTTTGCATTCCTGTACCCAGGGCTGCGTTCAAAGGTGCAAGCTACTCGCGAATGTGTTTTGCCCTGGACCTCTGTTCCTGTTGGCGCTATTCATAAGGTACAAGGATCTAGGGCAAAAAACATTAGATAATTGTTGCGGGTCGTCTTGACGGCCCTCAAATATGGGAGTTGAGCTAATCACACATCAAATTCGGGAATTATACCGAACCGATATGGTAGTCGTGCATCGGATAACAGATAGAATAGAATATTATAGCATCTCTTAAGCCTAACGTCCCATAAAAACATAAAAGGGCAGTGGCAAACAGTATAGACCCAGATCTGACGCCGCGTTTTAGACGGCGCAAAACGCGACGGCTGATCTAGGTCTACTCTGTATTAGGGATAGAAATCTTTATAATACATGATAATTACGGGGAATGGCTACAGCTTCCTGTTATTGTATTTTTTTTTTTTTTTTTTTTTTTGATTTTTTTTTTTTTTTTTTTTTTGATTACCGAAAGTTTCTACCGCAGACGAGTAGCAAGGGAAATTATAATTTACTCTTCTAGGCCAGTTCAGTTCAGATTTTTAACGCTACCAGGTAACTGAGTTACATAGAGGTAGCGCCTCTTCTAGGCCAGTTCAGTTTTCAGATATTTAACGCTACTAGGCAACTGAGTCACATAGAGGCAGCGCCTCTTCTAGCACATAGAGGCAGCGCCTCTTCTAGGCCAGTTCAGTTCAGTTTTCAGATTTTTAACGCTGATAGCAACTGAGTCACATAGAGGCAGCGCCAGATAAATCTGGATTAGTTTTACAAGACTACTGGGTTGGCTTGAAAAGGTGCCTAGCTATAATTCATAACTAGGTCACCTCACCCTGACACGGAGTGCGTGCACGTCCAGATACGGTGCGGGCGTGTTCCAGATCTCGTGCGAGAGTAGTAGTCCAGCCTGTAAGTTGCAGAATTTTGAAGATCGGCCGAAAAGTTTGAGCTTTTAATCTCGTACCTAAAGCGTGTCAATTCCGACTGCATGGTGCATTAGGTACTCAGCTCGAGTCGTGCTAAAGTTTCAGTCACTAGCCGAGGAAGGGAGTCGACGGAGGGATGTCCTCATCCCTCGCGGGGGGGGGGGGGGGGGGTAACATCCTATATATGGCATAGTACGGATGTGCGTGCCGAATACCCGCCTTTTTCAGCACTGCCAGGTATATGACTGGCCCCCTTTTTTCTAAAAAAAAGTATATGAATGGCCCAATTTTTCTGGATTCCTATGTGAAAGGCCCCATTTTTCTGACATCCTGGAATATGCACATATTTTTCGCTCAGAGATTTTTAGGGGCTGCTTATCCTCTTGGTATTATATGAATTGACTGATATTTGTCTAACAACCAGCAAAAAATGGGTACAAAAAAAATCAAAGGGAAGTATATGAATAGGTCAACATTTTGGGTGATCAAGTATATGAATGGGTCCGATTTTTCAAAGGCCAGATGTATGAATGGGGTAGCTTTTGAAATACTCGTCACTGTCCGTATGTATGTATGTCATCATGATATATCTTGCGCCGTACAGTTATTATGGCATACAGTTATTATATTTGCGGACATTGGAGACTCTGATCGAAGTGCGCGGAGGCGCATACTGGTCAGAATCGTCACTGTCCGTATGTATGTATGTCATCATGATATATATTGCGCCGTACAGTTATTATGACATAGAGTTATTATATTCGCGGACATTGGAGACTCTGATCGAAGTGCGCGGAGGCGCATACTGGTTAGAATCGTCACTGTCCGTATGTATGTATGTCATCATGATATATATTGTGACATACAGTTATTATATTTGCGGACATTGGGGACTCTGATCGAAGTGCGAGAATGCGCATACTGGTCAGAATCGTCACTGTCCGTATGTATGTATGTCATCATGATATATATTGTGACATACAGATATTATGACATACAGTTATTATATTTGCGGACATGGAGACTCTGATCGAAGTGCGCGGAGGCGCATACTGCTCAGAATCGTCACTGTCCGTATGTATGTATGTATGTATGTATGTCATCATGATATATATTGTGACATACAGTTATTATATTTGCGGACATTGGAGACTCTGATCGAAGTGCGCGGAGGCGCATACTGGTTAGAATCGTCACTGTCCGTATGTATGTATGTATGTCATCATGATATATATTGTGCCGTACAGTTATTATGACATACAGTTATTATATTTGCGGACATTGGAGACTCTGATCGAAGTGCGCGGAGGCGCATACTGGTCAGAATCGTCACTGTCCGTATGTATGTATGTCATCATGATATATATTGTGACATACAGTTATTATATTTACGGACATTGGAGACTCTGAGCGAAGTGCGAGAATGCGCATACTGGTCAGCATCGTCACAGTCCGTATGTATGTACGTTATCATGATAAATATTGCCATATATACAATGTATTATTGTTATTATTATATGTTACAGATTGCAGAAAACTCCGACATCGTCAATTCTACAACCACTGATGGCTGTATACCTCCTCTCGACGTGGACATCTCTAGTATCCTAGCTAGTACTCGACGTGGACAGCTCCAATATCCCAGTACTAGAGAATTCCACTGCTGTTCCGTTCCAGCCAGATATATACGATGAGCCACCCATACTTCAGTATATGTGTCTTGATATTCCAGTGCCAGCTGAGCTTGACAGCCATGAATTTGCCATGAATGAGCTTTCGGACATGACGGGTCGTTCTGAACAAGACATTTACGTAACTTACGAGTAAGTAGACACTTTAATTCATTCGCACAATTAAGAAACCGTAACTTTTGTTGTAAAATTGGCCATACATACCATACTTATCATATATGATTCGTACTTATATGATTAACTATTACCATACTTGTCTTAGAATTTGCCATGCTAACAATACGTTTCATAAAAATTGTGCTATACTTACCCTTACTATTACCATATATGTCATAGAAATTGCCATCATAAAAGTATTCGTACTTACCCTATTGCCATTCTTGTCATAAAATTGCCATGCTCATGCCATACGCATCATAAAGGTGTCATCCTTTCCCTAACTATTATCATATTTGTCATTTATACCCTACTTACCATAAAATTTATCGAGCTTATCCTAACTGTTGCCATGCTTGTCATTACATTTGCCATGTTTATACCATACTGATCATAAAAGGTGTCATATTAATTCTAACTGTTGCCATACTTTTATAATATTTGCCATGCTTATACCATACTTATCATAAAAGGTGTCATAGTTGCATTAACTGTTGCGACACTTGTCATAACATTTGCCATGCTTATACCATACTTATCATAAAAGGTGTCGTATTACCCTAACTGTTGCCATACTTGTCATAACATTTGTCATGCTTATACCATACTTATCCTAAAAGGTGTCATAGTTACCCTAACTGTTGCCATACTTGTCATAACATTTGTCATACTTATACCATACTTATCATAAAAGGTGTCGTATCGTAGTTACCCTAAATGTTTCCGTACTTGTCAAAACAGTTGCCATGCTTATACCATACTTATCATAAAAGGTGTCGTAGTTACCCAAATGGTTCCGTACTTGTCAAAACATTTGCCATAACTGTTGCCATACTTGTCATAACATTTGTTATGCTTATACCCTACATATCATAAAAGGTGTCATAGTTACCCTAACTGTTGCCATACTTGTGATAACATTTCCAATGCTTATACCATACTTATCATAAAAAGTGTCGTAGTTACCCTAAATGCTTCCGTACTTGTCAAAAAAGTTGCCATGCGTATACCATACTTATCATAAAAGGTGCCATAGTTACCCTAACTGTTGCCATACTTGTCATAACATTTGCCATGCTTATACCATACTATCATAAAAGGTGTCGTAGTTACCCTAAATGCTTTCGTACTTGTCACGACATCTGCCATGCTTATACCATGCAAACATATGTATTACAAACATATGTACATATAACATAGTTACAGATAATAATATAGTTCTTGCACTCTATATATTGTGGGTACTCATTTAAAACGGTTCGGCGAGGCACTTCTGATGAGTACCCACAACGTATAACACAATATAATTTTCTAGTCTATCCTGTTACTAGGTAAGAATAAGTATCAGGACATCTTATCAATGATCATATCCTGCCACCTAAGCTGAATTTAATGTCATTTTGTATCTTGCAGAGTTATTGAAAATGACTCAGATGATGAGGCATTCAACCGAGAGAATGACACTGATTATGACGATTCATCTGTCAACAATACAAATACCGAGGAATCAACAGCTTACACATCAACGTCTCGTCTAAACTACACGATATCCCCGCCAGACCCAAGTTTGCTGGAGGAACCAACCGTTCATCCTTACAACCACACTAGTGACAGTGAGGAAGAGTCGTTGTTAGAAGAAGCTCCTTCTGCTGCATATGACAATTCATTTTCAGGTACTGTTCAGGAATGGGAACTTATTGAAAATGGAACTGAAAAGGGGAGACCAAAATTAGTGAACAATAATAGCGGGTATTCTTACGTAATAAGTACCCAGCTAGCATTCTACGTAAATCTACATCGGGCCGTCATCGGCCCGTCAGCTACCCTGACGGGCCGATGACGGCCCGATATAGATTTACGTAGAATGCTGACTGGGTGGACAAAGAAATAACACTACATACTGGATTTGTTCGATTAGAAATAAAAATGTGAAATGTAAGGCAGCAGTAACGGAGAAAAATGGAGATTTGACCTCATCAGTGCATGAACACTGCCATCCACCTACAGCAGGGGAATCAGCCGTTGTTAAAATGAAGGCCCAATTCAAGCAGAAAGCTCTATCGGAACCATTTCTATCAACACCGGCTATAGTGGAAGAAGCCATGGACATAAACATTAACCCTGGGGACGCGTACAATCCGCCAAATCCTAGGTCATTGTACAGGACAGCCAACAGAGTAAGGCAAGCAACAAGACCTAATCACCCTAGTAATCTTGATCTGAACCTAGACGCTATTCCAGAAGACTTTGTACAGGCGGATATTAACGTTAAGGGTAACAGACATCTTTTATTGGCCACCACTTTTATGCTATCTCTTCTTCTTAGTGCTCAACACTGGTTTGTTGATGGTACCTTCAAGGTTGTTCGTTCACCATTTGCGCAACTTCTTAGTGTTCATGCTTTTGTTCGGCAGGGTGATTCTTTGAAACAGATACCACTTGTGTACTTTCTGATGTCCGGGAAAACGACAAAGGATTATGAAGCAATTTTCAGAACTCTTCTCAGAATTCTTCCTCGTGGGAATATTGGTGTTCAATCTATAACTTTGGATTTCGAAGCTGCTGTTTGGGTTGCATTGAAAACAGTTCTTCCTTCTGTATCCTTGAAAGGCTGTTTATTTCACTGGAACCAAGCTATTTGGTGTAAGATTCAACAACTTGGGCTTGTCACTAGTTATTTAAAGAAAGATTCGGCATATAAATTTTGCAGACGGGTCATGGCACTTCCTTTCCTTCCTTCTTAGTCTATTTACCCTATGTTTTGCATTTTGAGATCTTCTGTTCAACCTGGGCTATTTTCTGTATTAATGCAGTACATTCACGATACTTGGATGAAACATTCTGTTTGGTCAGTTGAATCTTGGTGTGTGTTTAAACGCAATATTCGCACTAATAATGATTGTGAAGGTTGGCATAGACGTTTGAATAACTTGGCACCGGGACAAGCTGGATTGAACATGTATTTTCTTATTCAGATTCTTTTCAGAGAAACTAGGAGCATCACTCGGCAAGTAAAATTTGTATCTGAAGGCAAAATCTTAAGGTATCATAAGAGGAAATATAACATAGGCATATACTAAAACCTGGAGTGGTGTCAGGCTTTGGTGTGGGGTGACTTTTTGGAGTGACTTTTTGGAGTGGGATTTTGGAGCGACATTTTGGAGCATGATTGGGTTAACTAAGGTAATAAGTCCAATGAAAGAGAAGATGTGACCTCTCTGTGACTCCAAAGATATTTGGAATGAAAGTCAGTTCCATCCCCTTGAGACCATCATTAGTGTCAAGAACTTGCAGGGACTTGTCAAGGGAAGATGTACCTTATGATGTCAAATCTCTGGTTAGCGTGTCTGGTCATAGTCTCTGTTCGAGGGTATAGGTATGTGAAGGCTGATTTGAGTATTTGCTGAGTGCTATTTTTTCTGGCCTGTTGTATGACTGAGCACAACACATTTTTTTCTAGATTGCATATCTCTATGTGTTTTACCCTTTTGATTTGAAATGGTGACTTTACAAAAATAAATAAATAAAAAGTACTGGTGGCCTTAAACTGCAATGTTCTGGTAAATGGCAATGTGATAGTTGATGTAGCCACACAACAGATTACACAATATGATCATTACATTACTATGAGCAGTGTGCAACAATGAATGTACAGTCCTGTCAAAGTTTTTTTTTGTTGTTGTTGTTGTTGTTGTTTTTTGCGCTTTAAAAACATGAATTAACTATAAAGGTCAACATTGACCATTAATTCAGACACTGAGTTTCTCCCAGAATTTGGTTATTTAACCTGTCAGAACTAATTATAATTGATCCCAAGTGGCTGATAACATCAGCAGCTCATCAACAGTATCATTCTGGTCTTTGTTCATCATTCATACATTCTGGTAGTATCCAATGATTCTGTTAGCTTACAGAGAAGTCCCTGATCATACTGCGGGGATGCACAGGCTAATCTGGGTTTTCACCATCCGCATATGCCAGAGGACACGTTTGAGCATGGCACGGCAATTATATATTGTGTGCAAACAGCACTTTCAAGCCCATTTAGTGTTTGTGTTACAGGTGTGGGTCTTCACTGCTCACACATACACTTAAGCAAAGCCTTGACGTCTCTGTGGTTTGAACCTTACAAGCAGGAAAGTTAGAAAAGTGTGTCAAGTCTCAGATCATTCTGTACGTTTCATTGTCTGGCCAAAGTCTTTGCTGCCACTCAGGAACAGGAGGTGTTCGATGTTTTTAGTGAAGAGGAGGAGGCAAAGGGGACATTCAAGACTCACAACAGACTACTCGGCTGTTCAGGTTGATCGGAGTGCTATTTCTACACCTTGTAGTTCATACGGGTATGCGAACAGTACGCGAATGCAAATATAAAACTAGAAATGCGACATTTTGTCCTTAAGATAACGCTTTTTTAATTATGAATATAAATAGTGTTAAACAAATTAAGTGACACAGTATGTCATTACACTATCAGTTTAAAGTAAGAATTTAATATGTACATAATAAGAGAATGTATTTAAACATTCTGTAAACATGCAGGGGTTATTATTGGTTGTACAGACCGTGATTCGAGGGTAGCAGCTGCGTAATCCTAGGATAAGAATCACTGTTGGTCATCAACGGTCTATAAATATAGCATCTGTAGTTGTTGATGAACCAACTGGCACGGTCCCAAGTCCGTGACAGTCTGTCCAACTAGATAACCAACATGTCAGCTTTTATATATAGCTCCGCTGACATCACAAGGAAATATAAACAAAAAGAAAGAAACAATAAAAGAAACAAAGAAAGAAACAAAGAAGGAAAAATAATTTTATTTTGGTGTTTACATTACAGATTTGCTTGGAAGGTGAATTTGCAAATTCTTGATCAATATTAATAGAATATAATTAGAAAGAATGTGTAATAAAATGCTGGTCACACTATCCACTCTATCTTTCTCTTTAGTTCATACAGGAAATCAATAAATTAATAAAGTGATGTTGAAAGAGCAAGTCGCCACTACTGATTAACAGGACAAAGTCAATAGTTATGCGACAAAATGTATACAAGCTGTACCTGTATGGATGAAGTTTTGTTTATGTTACTTTACATAAATAAATGATATAAATAATGTTTTGTTTAGTAATATATTTAAATGTAGAAGACAAAGAATAAAATAAATTCTACCTCAAATAGGAACAAATATCACTCCGCATTTACATTATGTATTGGATACAGAAATACTCTTAAGTAATATCTATTATATAAAACTAAAAATGCTAAGTACTGGTTATGTGTGTGCCACTGCTGTCATGATTTTTATTAATAGTGGCATTAATAATGTTACAAGGCAATAATGCCACCTTGTGGCACTGCAAAATTATACATTAACATAATGTGTAAAATGTATGCTTGTCATGTTGGGTATAAAAGTGTTATTTATGTTACTGATATACAATATTGTATTTAATGTGCAGAACACAATTCTACTTCATAAACAATGGTTCTCCTAATAAAGAAAAAAATAATTCCTTTACACTAAGACCCATTCTATAAAGGAGAAATACCTCAGGCTCCGCTCCGCTACGCCTGAGTAGATATAAGGTATGTGTGTTACACATATAATGATATTCGAAAAAACTTTTTCGTCCTTAACGCATGTTTATACTTATAACGTGCAGTATTCAATTCCACTTTATAACTTGTAGTTCTCCAAATAAAGATAATTTTAAATCCTTAACATAGCTTAGACCCAGTCTGTATAGGAGAAATACCTCAGGCTCCGCTCCGTTACGCCTGAGTAGATATAAGGTATGTGTGTTTACACAACAATTGATATTCAAATAAATTTTAAGTGTTTAAATACTATATTTTATCTGATGGAAATTACTACGGAATTTTGTTAAATATATTTATATATATCCAATGTAATAAAGTAAATGTATTGTTACAAATTATGAATTTATTTTATGTTATACTCTGATTATGTCTTCATTGTCGTCGACGACGGACATACACAATTCTGCACGCGGGTGGGAAACCAGCCCAGACATGCCAACGTATGTCTCAGAGCGTCCTTGCACGTAGGTCCTTCAAGGTCAAACAATATTTAAGTTATGATCCCAACCTATTCAAAATACTATTGATAAACTATAAAATGTTACATGATCACCTTATTTCCAATCAACTTATAATGCAGTATATGGCAGTAACACAGATTTCTTGACACCCTGTCTCAAGGGACTTCTTAATCAACAGTGCTAAAGTTCATGACAGGTCAGCTGTTGTTAGTGTGTTTGTTGTTGTACATTTTGGAGGTCTTGACCCTATGCAGGCTTTACCCTTGACCGGGTTCAACTAAGTTCGCTCCAAAATCCGGCTCCAAAAAGTCACCCCAAAAAGTCACTCCACGCCAAAACCTGACACCACTCCAGGTTTTAGTATATGCCAATATGTTAGGCATCATGGTGTTATAATTAAAGCTTGGGAGGATTTTGATGAGAAACGCATAACGAGAGAGTTTGTTCTAAACTGAATGGACCTGTACTTCCCGTATCATTATCATAAACCGATTATCAAAACAAACAGCAAAATAAACATAAGCGTATTTACTCTAAATATTCTGAGGCGTTATCTGCGTATTTATATTTACCCTAAATATTGAACATTTTTTTACTATCTGTTGATCCCTATCTGTTGACAAGTTGCCGGATGAGTAGAAAACAGTGTGTACCCTGATCAGCGGCGTCTGATCTTAGTCTACACTGTTTGATCCTGGTAATTACTTAAAGTAATTACGGTAACACATTGGTATTTCAAGAAACAGTTGCAGCTACCACTTCCTTGAATTTTCAATACATCAGCAGGGAGCACCTTGGATTTGTTCAATTTTTTTTTTACCTGTGCTTACGTTCAAATGTGCTGTGTGTTTTATTTTTATACCTAATGACAGGCGATTAGCGTAGACACAGATAAGAATACATGTCGGCACAGTCTGAGACGACGCTGGTCTATGTGCGTTAACATAATGAATTTGCCGTAAACATTCTATCGATGAAAAACGTAGACTATGATCAGCCTGAGCTGATGTGCATGCTTTCCTGAGTTTTCTTCGCTATTCGCATATCAGCAATGTTATATTAGGCCGTGCATTTAGAAAGTCTCATTCTTAAATTTTGTGCTGTTATTCGTTATTTTTATGTTATTGTGTGAATGTGAGTTGAAGTCGTTCATGGACGAAATTTGCTTCAGCATACAGCATAAATGCAAAGTGTGTATAGAAGCGCGTTCGTGCGTATGCATAAATATACGTGAACTTTGAATTCAGGAGCACATTGATCAAGATCAAACTAAACATCCAATGATTCTATAAGCGGACAGCAAAGGTCATGAACACATGGCGTGGATGCGCAGGCTGATCTAGGTCATCGCTATCTGCATATGCTCCAAAGCGGACTGTAGGTATTTATGCACATACGTATATACGTAAGTAAGTATGTATGTATGTATGTATGTATGTATGTATTCGTTTACATAATTATTATCTGTACAATATATATATATATAGTTCATATTTGAGCTATACCTTGCGAAAATGTACAATGTGACATGTTCGTAAAATGGGTCTGTGCGCTTGGCATCTTCAAGCAAGAGTGAATTCTGTGACTACGAATGTACAAGCTAATACGTAGTATTCACAGGCTATATACACATCATATTGTAGACCTTGATTAGACGCTGCGTTCCACAGTGTCTTATCTGAGTCTGCATTTTACACTCAAGCATGTTTTAGGGTTATTATGGTGGTGTCAGGTGTAGATTGTGCTAATGTACACTATCAACTGCATCATTCTTTTTGCTTGAAGAGATGCCAGTGTTCAGTAATAAACGAAATCGTTTGTTTTTGTTGTTTTTGTGTATGTGTGTTTTTTTTAATTTTGTAAGGATATGTCATTTAATAAAATTCCATTTTTGCACGATAGTTTTTGAATTTTTTTTGTGTGTGTGTGTGTGTGTGTGTGTGTGTGTGTGTGTGTGTGTGTGTGTGTGTATCTGTGTTTAGAATACATTCCTGTATAGACAGGTAGATAAGCATGCAAACCATATATACATACTGGTCAAACTTTTACTAATGAAGAGATTAGAAGAGTTTGTACTGTTTACCACCGATGATCATTCTAAATGAAACATAAGCATGATGAGTCAAGTCTGCCACTGGAGGTTTTTTAAATGAAACATGAGCAACGGTATGTAAGCAAAAGTCTACTTAAGAATTTCTGCATGCATATTTTATATGAAATAATACCCAGATGTAATTGTCAAACGACCTTCTATAGCTACAGTCGGGCATAGTTAACATTTATCTGAATATTACACCACCACCAACCCCTCCACCTCTCACACACATATACTTCTACTAGATGAAGTTTATCTATAGCAATATTCTATGTCTACACACACACTAAAAAAACAGGTCTTATGCATGTTGTGGCGCTGCCTCTATGTGATCCAGTTGCCTGGTAGCATTAAAAATCAAGACACACACACACATGCATGTTACAATCATGCAGAGCGTGCAACTATGCCGGATACTCATTTTTATATGAATCACCTGTAAAACTTGACGCTACAATCATTCGTTATATATATTTTCTCCGAATATAAACACATATTTCACTGTCATCTAATACTTTTGTCGGTGAACTGTCTTCAAATCTGTCGGTGAACTGTCTCCAATTTTGTCGGTGAACTGTCTCCAAAATACGTGTCGGTGAACTGTTTTGTCGGTGAACTGTCTCGGAACCTGCATGACGAGTAAGTGTGTGATTCTTTTCCGATTTTGTACAAACTGAATAATACCTTATCGTTATTAGAGATGTCACTGTAATTTTACGGACAGTAATGTTGTCAAACATAAAAGTAAAGCGTAAACACTTAAAAAAGAGGATAATAAGTAAACTTACATTTCGGGTGGTTCTTCGTCTTTGTTCCAGCCAGCTTGATTGTGACGTTCTGAATATTCTTCCGAAAATGGAACACCTCTTCTCAGGGTACCGCACCGGGCCGGATAGATTTAGGATCGTCTGTACAACAAGTTCATTTGCTTTTGTTGCAGACTCTCTCTTTCTCTCTCCTTAGCCAGCCAACATTTGTTTTGTTTGAGTTATGACTATACCACCGAGAAAACCCTTAGGGAAGTCCTCCCAGGGGTGTTCCTGGTCCCCTGAAATAAATTCAGCATTTTCCCTTGTTCCCCAAAATTAAAATCTTGACTTTCTATATTCCTTGTTCCCCAAGCACAATGGCTCAGTTGTCAGTGCATCTGCTTGACAGGGAGGTTGTGGGTTCGATCCCCGACAAAGGATACAAAGACCTGTCAGCTACACTGTACCCCTGTGTCAATCAGTAACGCCGGGTATAGTGGTCTGTCACCTAATTGTATACCGGAATATCTGTCAGCGACAAAGCATACAAAGACCAGTGCCAGCTGCACTGTCGGTTACCCGGAATATCAGTCAGGAACCCAGGGTATAGTGGCCTGTTACTTAACTGAAGTGTACACCCGAATATCAATCAGCAACAAAGTGTATGAAGTCCTGCCAGCTACATTGTACTCTGATGTATCAGTCAGTAACCTGGGGTATATACTTAGGGTGTATAGATATACTAGAATATCAGTCAGCAACAATTAAAGTATACGAAGATCTAGCTACACTGGTCCCCGGTGTATCAGTCAGTAACCCGGGATATAACAGCCTGTCACCCAGAATGTTTCGTAGTATACTTTGTCGCTGACTGATATTCACTGGTTTACACTTTAGGTGACAGGCCGCTTTACACTGGCTTACTGACTGATATACCAGGGAGCAGTGTAGCTTACAGGTCTTCATATACACTTTGTTGCTGACTAATATTCCGGTATACATTCCATGTGACAGGCCACTATACCCCAGGTTACAGACTTATATACTGGGTAACAGTGTAGCCGACAGGTATTCGTATACTTTGTCGCTGACCGGTATTCGGGTATGTACTTCAGGTGACAAGCGGCTATACCTGGGTACAGTGTAGCCTTATTAAACCTTATGTAAACCTTATTATACAGTGTAGCCTTATTAAACCTTGTGTAAACCTTATTATACTTTGTCGCTGACCGGCATTCTAGTCCAGGTGAGAGGCTGCTATACCCTAAGTTACAGACTGATACTTTGGGGTACAATGTAGCTGATGGGTATTTGTATACTTTGTCTCCGACTGATATTCCGGTATACACTTTAGGTGACAGGCCGCTATACCCTGGGTTACTGACTGATACGCTGATATACAGTGTAGCTTGCAGGTCTTGGTTTACTCTGTCGCTGACAAATATTCTGGTATACTCTTCATGAGACAGACCATTATACCCTGGGTTACTGACTGAGACACTGGGTAACAGTGCAGCTGACAGGTCTTTGTATACTTTGTTGCTTATTCAGGTATATTTATAACTGTCAGCTATCAAAAAAAAAAACATTAATCTCGACCCTGTCACACTGAGTAGAACATAACATACTTTCTATGCTGCTCATCGTGTTTGCAAATCAGTCAATCAATCAATCAGCGATATGTTCTCTAATACCATGTTAGGATGTGTTTATTTTTAAATTTCAATTGTTGTTTTGTCAAGGACAATGCCTGTCACTGCCTTTAGTGTAATTCTTTGCTTATTACCCAGTCAACATTCTACGTAAATCTATATCGGGCCGTCATCGGCCCGTCAGGGTAGCTGACGGGCCGATGACGGCCCGATGTAGATTTACGTAGAATGCTAGCTGGGTATATGAGCGTCTTTTTATAAAGGGTAAAGTTTACTGAAACTTATATCAGGGATTTACATATTTATTCTATTTACTCATAACCCAAATATTCAGAGAGAGAGGGGGGGGGGCGGGCGGGGGCGGGGGCGGGAAGAAACCTTTTTTCTTAGCTGACAAACCAAGTAAAATCTCCTTTGGCAGCATATTAAAGACAGCATTGACTGCTTTAAGATTATTTAGATTGTCATTTTAAGAAAGTACGAGTACTGTTTTAGAATATGTATTGGAGCGGGAAGAGCGGTCACTTTGTATTGTATTAAAGGTCAAATTGCGTTTCGTCTGATAACAACTCAATTTTAGTAAACACCGTTCCATTTTTTCACTGGAATGGACCGGAACGACCGGGAACGCTAAGAAAACGAGAAATGGAACTGACCGTCGCTCCATTCCAGTCGTTCCGGTACCGATCCGGTCCCGGTTGCGTTCCGGTCGTTCTCCGTTCATCGGTCGTTCAGGTGGTAAAGTTCACCGCTGACTGGACTGTAATACGGATCACGTCCCAGTTAGCATTCTTTATAAATCTGTATATAGCGGGCCGTTATCGGCCCGTCAGTTACCCTGAGAACCAATAACGACCCGCTATAGATTTATGTAGAATGTGTACTGGGGTAATGTGAGACAATGGTTCGGAGTTATGGATCTGTGAAGTGACAACTACATTTTTTTTTTTTTTTTTTTTTTTTTTTTTTTTCATCTGAGCCAGCGCACGACAAAACCTAAAATAAGAGCTGTGTGACCAGCAAATCCTCAGATCAGCCTGTACATCCACCCAGTATGACAAGGATTCTCGTTTATCCCCCTTTGGATATCCCGGAAGCTGTAGAAGGCATAAGCGATCAGCGAAGACTGATCAGACTGCGCGAATGCGGAAGCTGGTCTGAGTCTTCGCTGGCCGCACAAGTCTTATTGTAGGTTTTGTCGTGCGCTGGCTCATTTCGTCAAAACTCAGAATTAAAGATTCGTATATTGGTTCGTTTAACATTAATATTTTGTTTAAACTGTATTAATGATCGGTTTAAATGGCGTATGACTTATTTAGAACTCATATAGTATAAGTGAGCTATTTATATTCGTTATCTCGAAATATTAAATACAGCCATATTTTAGCCACAGACTGTAGAAAGCAAAGTCATAATTAGAGAGAATGTATACATTCATTTTGGAGCTTGAATGAGATGAGAGACAGTAGAGCTGAACGAGGACAACCAGCTCCGATTCATATCACCAACACATAATTCCCACCATTCATATATCCCGTGTTCACTGAATAATGTGTTATTTATCCATGTGAAAAATAGGACCATATGGATTAGAATCGCCTGCTGAGCTTGATATATTTGTAAACACACCGAATTGAATGTTATGATTGCATCCAAAGATAAAGACTCGTTGTCGTTTAGGTGTACTTGCAAATATGCTTATTTCTCTGTGAAAACATATGTTCTAGTAATCATTAGAATTATGTTTAAATGAAATAATTCCTTTAAGCGAATTAACCCTTGTTCTGCTGAATCCGGATATACCCTGCCTTTGCAAACAGTGAAGATCCAGATCAGTATCTGGATATGCACTGTTTGCCATTAAGTATGTGAACTTATAGCAATAAACTGGATTAAGCAATCTGATTGGCTGTCAGTTAGAAGTGGGTGTGGCATCTTAATTTATTCAGCAGGACAAGGGTTATAATAATTCAAAATTGCAACGAACACATATTTGGTTTAAACTATTTGATTTGTATAAATCTTTACATAGAAATACAAATACAGAACATAACATGTATGACTCAGCTATACAAAAGGAATCCAGAAGAAATTTTACTTGTTTGAAACTATATCCCAACAATAAATATGGTAAACCAAGAGTGTGTGATTTAAATAATCAGAAACGTAACAGTCAGTGTTAATACGTGGATACCTTGCTTTTTAAGTTCCCTGATAATTCTTAAAAATAGTTGGCAGATTAATACGGTCAATGGGGATCGGAGCTTACACTTGCATGTGTAGGTCGTCATGCAGCATTCTCAAAAGTCCTTCTATAAGTTTATAGTCAGGGCCAAAGGAACCATAATTAAATGACACAGACATTTGTTTTTGAAATAAAGAATACTATTGTACGGTGTATTATAACGGAAAAAGATATTTATTGTGTGTATATTGCAGAGCATTAATCGGAAGCGTTAGTTTCTAATATGAAAGTCTAAACAGTTGTGCATATTGATATGTTTGTTTTATTCGAAATGTTAAGACTTCCATAAAGAATAACGTCTCACCCAGGGTTACAAAACCGAGCAATAGCAGTTAGCATATCATGTCATATTGATAAGAGACTGCATTCAAGATGAAAATGTTTGGACTCTTTAATTTCTCCGCACTACATAGTGGGCTCTGAATTATAGTTTTTGAGTAAAGATGTTAAGAGTACTGCATCTTGTTCTTAACCGAGCGATGTATGACGTTTTCCGCATTGTAATGAACACATAGAAGGACGATAGTGGCGTTTAGGCGTCTTTTGAATGAAGCTATGTTGACTGAGTCCCGTGTTTTGACAGTTCTTTCCAACTTTTAATAACCGATGGAAGAAAAGAAGTGTAGTATACATGTAATTGGGACATTACGAAAACATACCTATTTAAATATAACGAAAATTTTACCATTAAAAATTGAAAATTTTCAGATAAATATTCTGATATTTTTCATACATGTATTTCTCCTCGAAACATAGATTGTGGGTGCTCGTTAGAACCGCCTCGACGAGGCCGTCCTAACGAGTACCCACAATCTATGTTTTTGAGCAGAAATAAGAAAAATAATGTATACCCCTGTAAACCCCAGTTTTACTATTTAAAAGTGGGGTTTAAGGGGGTCAAATTATATAGGCGTGTTTTCGTGATGATTTGCTTGCATGGTTTCAACATTGTTTGCATTCCGCACGATGTATGCAGAATTTGTACGAACTAATGGTGGTACAAGTGATGATAAGAAAAGGAAAAGTCAGACCTTTTATTAGAGAATAAAAGTAATGTATGTTTCTGTATTATCGTGGCTAACGCTTCCCATCCTGTTTCCGTACGTAGTGAATCAACAGATACAAGCCTGGTTGCCCCCGTTACGATCCATGCCACCGTCATTTGATGTTTTGGAGTTCGTTCGCATGACACCGGGTACTATTATCCAAAACTATAAATCTACATATTCTGATAACAGTCTTATGAAAGAAAAGTAGATTACTTAAAGGAACTGTCAATCAAGGAATATTTTCAGTTTGCGCATTATGTTCATTCGCTACCATGCATTAGATTTAAGTTCGGCCAAATAAATGCTCATGCCACGAACAGTCACTATTAAAAATAACGCCTAAATGTTTGTGTGAATGGGTTACTGGTTTATAATGATTCCAGAATGCTGCGGTCGGTTATTTTCCTAGAGAGGCGAAGAGATCAAACTAACATTTCGAAATACTGAATTCGTTTCTAATGAAGCCTCAAGATTTTGTCATGAGGAGGCGACTTAAAATAAAAACATATCATGTCCAATCCATCGAATTAAAATGAGCCAGCGCATGACAAAGCATACAAAATGGGCATCCGCCCAGTCTGATCAGAGTCTTCGCTGTGCGCTCAATGGGTAGCTAAGGACCCAAGCTTTCTTCTTGCGGACAGCGAACTGATCAGACTAGGCGGATGCCCAGGCTGATCTGAGTCTTCGCTGGGCGCGTATGCCATTTTGTAGGTTTTGTCATGCGCTGGCTAAAACAGTACACATTTGGTACAATCATAATCACATACAGTATTGAGATTATATCAAGCAAAGTTTATTAACCATGTCATTATAGGTTGTACACAACAAAAGATGGATTAATGGACAAACTGGCCACTGATCAGGTAAAATGATACCTTATCGCTTGTGCAAAACGAGCGTCCGCGTATTCTGAATAGGGTCCACTATTTCGCTAATACAACATTTTGTGGAATCGGTTTTTCGAATGGGCATATAACCTCATTGCACTGCGCAACTTTGCAGACCGATCTCGTTTGAGCACTTCGCGTTTACGATGATATACCCTCTTGAATGACACATGGTTAAAATAAGAAAAAAACAAGAAAACACTCTTATTTACGGTCAGCGTAGACCCAGACCTGACGAAGCAGTTGGTGAGTCTACTCTGTTCACGTACAGCGAGCAGCGTACACTAACAGGTTGGTCACAGGATTATCCTAGTCACATTTATCTTTAAATAAGATTAAATTTCTTATTTAACTTTTACCACTCTCTGGTTTAATTCAGCAGACGACAAACTGATATTTTTTTTCTTATTTTCCCCAGAAAACGGGGTTTGTGTATTTCAAGCAAATTGTCTCTGAATTACCAAAACCTGTTTGTCTTGGTGGTGGTGGTGTGGGGTGGGGGTGGGGGTCGTCTGCTGAATTTTCCCCCAGAATGCTAAGCTTTAACGAGGATTATATTGACCACAGCTGAGAGATAAGAGCCTTACAGGAATTATCGACTTCAACACTTAGCACTCTGGGTACATTTTTCATCAGAAGACATATTGAAACATTTTTTCTTATTTTCCGCAGAAAACAGGTTTTGACTTTTCGTATAAATTGTCTCCAATGAAGGCAATTTACATGAAGTGTCAAATCCTGCTTTCTGGGGAAATAAGAAAAAAATATCATCAATTTGTCGTCTGCTGGATTAGCCCAGAGAGTGGTAAAGGTGGAATAAGAAAATAGATCTTAAAGATAAATATGACTCAGATCATGCTGCGACCGATCTAGTAATGTGTAACGTATCATCAATTTGTCGTCTGCTGAATTAGCCCAGAGAGTGGTAAAGGTTAAGCAAAGCATACTTTAATATACGCTATAAAAGGCATCCGAAAATACGATGCATTTTCGCCTGACAAGGCGTATCGGTATCTGACTTCATCTATTTTCGTGCTAATGTGAAGCAAGGAAATCTCAATATATTCGCTGAAGGTTTAACGCTGAGCACTCATGGTAAAATTTTCAGCAGACGACATTTTGAAATATTGCTCTTTTCCGTCTCCAGAAACAGGATTTAACATTTTATGCAAATTTCAATGAAATATCTGCTCCTGTTTACATAAGAAACAAATAGAAAAGTATCAGCAATTTGTCGTCTGCTGAAATAGCCAAACAATTGGTAAAGGATAAAATAGTTCAGTATCTTGATCTGGTCATTGTAATACGAGCTAGCGGATAGTTTAGATTATTTCTTCAATCATGGATGAACAGGCAAATTCCACGGGAATGTCGAAACAGGAAATTTCTCCCCTAATGTCCGTGGAAATTAGTGAAATAATTCCGTGTGAAGAACCATCGCTGGGAGAACGAATTTGGGGACATGTGCAGCGGAATCTGCTGCTCTTGTTGACAATCGTCGGAGTGCTTGTTGGATTTGGTATTGGTTTTGGGGTAAGGCCGACCAACCCGTCAACCACAGCTATCATGTGGATTGGTACGTATCGTTATTATAAATACTGTGTTTACCTTAACCCATTTATGCCTAGCGTCCCATAAAACGGACATTAACAAACAGTGTAGACCCAGATCAGACGCCGCAGAACGCGGCGTCTGATCAGGGTCTACACTGTTTACATTAAATACATGACTTTCTATAAAACATGGTAATAATAAAAACTAACGAAACACCCTTTACATTAAAAATGCACCGGTCCGAAGTTTGAAGGTAGGAAAATCCATTAGGCATAAATGGGTTAAGTATTGAGACACCCAAACTCCCAGCTAGCATTCTACGTAAATCTACATCGGGCCGTCATCGGCCCGTCAGCTACCCTGACGGGCCGATGACGGCCCGGTATAGATTTACGTAGAATGCTGACTGGGTCTTTCACTCCTGTGTTTATGAACTGGACTCTTCCATCTTTGAATTTGGGCATGTCCATCGTTGCAAATAGGGGATTCGATCCAAAAAGAAGAGTAGCAAACAGTGTAGATCCTGATGTGACGGCTCGAAACGAGCCGTCTCATCTGGATCTATAATGTTTGCATAAGTATCCGTTTTGATCTACATGCAGGGCTGAAAAGGTCAGCTCCTTGTCCGGTCCTAAATTTTGAACAAGTCCATTTAACTACCCGTTGATGCGTCTAAAACTGGTAGATGAGTGGTGAAAAGTAGATCCTGATCAAATGCCGCCTTCCCCAGTGTCTGATCTTGGTTTACACGGGGTTCTACACTGCTAATGGCTGTTTGGCCAAATATTTAGGGTAAATAAGGTTGTGTCTGAGAAATATCCCAGCGGGCACATAACATTGCATCGACGTTAATTCGACGTTGTATATTTTGAAACGTCATGTTCATGCTGGAATGTATTCATTGCGTTCCATCAAACAGAAGTTTGGTACAGTGGTGGGCAGTCGTGTTTTCCCGATTGTCCTCTAATTCAAAGAATTCCAGGAGCAATCAAGCCGTTCAACCCACAGCTTTCACACGTCCCAAACATTTTTTATAGTTTATGTGGCCAAACATCCCAAGCCTAGTGGATTATTTTCTCTCAGTAATTTGTATGTCTCAGTAGAAAAGAAAATCTGTATACTCTGATCAAAATATAGTTTTGTATGCAAATATGTCGTTTCGTATGTAAATATGTTATTTGGTACTTCTGAATTAAAAAGTATTTTTCTTCTCTAATCTCCTCGATAATTCAAAACAAAACCTACCTAAATTGCTTATTTATATTTGTATTCGTCAATGTCTTTTAATGTATTTGCACCGATAACGATTTCAGCCGCAAATAAAATAGATTTCAATGCCTGATTTTGTGTAGATAAATATGCAATTGGTACTGTTCGTACTAATTGCCGAAGCTAACCTGGGCCCAGTTGTTCAAAGCTAACGATGTCGTTAGTTAACGATTCGTTAAAATTTACATCGAGTGATACGCAAATATTTTGATATTTTTTGCTGCAAAAATGTGAGTAGCTTTTGCAGTGCAAAAGCTACTCACATTTTTTCAGCAAAAAATATCAAAATATTGTATATTGAATCCGCTAAAACAGTTAACGAAATGACCCTTAACGAGCTCGTTAAGCTAACGACGCTTTGAACAACTGGGCCCTGGTGGAGAAATATTTGTGAACCATACGTGACCCATAAGTGATCATCGGTCTTTGGCATGTGTAAAAACAGAAAAGGCCCATGCTAGCCTGCGCGATCGCACAGGCTCGTCAAGGACGTTTACTTTGCGTTGATGTGATTTATTCTGTTAGCGGAGAGTGAAAGCCGCTCGTGCGTATGTGTGTCTGTTTCACAGTCCAGACAAGAAAAAGGTGATGCCTACAAGTTGACACGATAAAGGAAAGCACAGTAATGAAAATGAGTTGTTAGTCTTGTACTGGACACATCGGCTTCACATGTTCTGTAATCCTGCAATGAATTCCAAAATGCATTCGTGTTACGGTCCTGATAAGAAAAGTTGAGAATCGCTCGCTTGTCCGACCATCCACCGTCGCGCCGACATTCGCCAAACCTAAAGCCATAGTTTCAATGAGAAAAAAAAAACATTATTAGAAGTCGTTGTTTTGCTGAGTCATATCCATCATATGCCAAATGCGCAGTCAGATCATTCTGCATATCAGAAGATATTTGAGCCGCGACGTAAGAAAACGTATTTTCTGACATGTGCGCCCAATGAAGACTCAGATCAGCCTGCGCGTCCGCACAGTCTGATCAGTCTTCGTTGTCCGCATGAATAAAATTTGACCCTTATCCATCAAAAATGCGCAAAGTGAAGATTCTGATAGGATTGTACGAATACGATAATATTTGATCAATAAAGTGTCCCATTTCAATACGGTAAGTTGACCAATAAAATGTCCCATTTCAGTATAATGAATTAGCCAATAAAGTGTCCCATTTCAATAAGGCAAGTGAGTTGACCAATAAAGTGCTCCATTTCAGTTGAGTAAGTTGATCAACAAAGTGTCCCATTTCCGTATGATGAATTGATCAATAAGGTGTCTCATTTCAGTAGGGTAAGTTGATCAAGAAAGTGTCCCATTTCAGTAGGGTAAGTTGATCAAGAAACTGTCCCATTTCAATAGGGAAAGTTGATCAACAAATCGTCCTATTTCAGTATGATGAATTGATCAATAAAGTGTCCCATTTCAATAGGGTGAGTTGACCAATAAAATGTCTCATTTTAGTATGATGAATTGGTCAATAAAATGTGTCATTTCAATAGGGTAAGTCAGTTGATCAATAAAGTGCTCCATTTCAGTAGGGTAGGTTGATCAACAATAAAGTGTCCCATTTCAACAGAGTAGGTTGATAAAAACGTGTCACGTTTCAACAGGGTAAAATGTCAATAAAGTGCCACATTTCAGTAGGGTAAGTTGATCAATGATGTGTCATATTTCGGTGGGATAAGTTGACCAGTAAAGTCTCCCATTTCAGAAAAAAATAAGTTGATCAATAAACCGTTATTTTTCAATGTCCTCATGCAAACTACAATGCTTGCCGGCGTGTCATACCTGCCGTCATATGGAAACAGCGCATAACAAGCCTGTACATTGACTCAATGACACTACTTTAACATTTACCGCTATCTAGGCTAACTGAGTAGATGACAAATTGGTGTTTGTTTGTTGTTTTTTTTTGTTTTTTTTTTGTTTTTTGTTTTTTTTTTTTTTCTTATTTTTCCTAGAAAACAGGAATTGACATTCCATGCAAATTGTCTCCATTGGACTCAATTTGTATGAAATGTCAAATCCTGTTTTCTGGGAAAAATAAGAAAAATATTTCGAAATGGCATCTGCTGAAAAGTTTACCCATAGTGCTAAGCGTTAAAACTGAATTACCGATAGTACACAAATAAATATTTGCTACTTAAAAAATAAATCCTAATCCTGGCGTTGGAAATATCTGAGCTTATCCCCCGCTTTACACCCTCAGGCTTTTATCTAGTTTTACGCCTGGTCAGAATAAATTCTGAACGAGTTCCCGGTGAGAGGAAAACTCACATTTGCAAACAAAACATCCAGACCAGCCTACACACCCTTATCATGATATTTGCTTTTCGATACAGTCTACCAGAGTTTCTATATAGTGTATAGCACAAGATTGCTAACAGACTGGTCGGGAAACGTTTTCTGTTCTGGGTGGTTTCTGTTCGCAGATGAGAAAAAAAAGTTCTTTTTTCCTACAGAAGGACGTTATTGACCCATAGCACTGTCTGAACAAAACTCAGCAGACGACAGTTTAATTATACTTTACTTATTATTATTATTTTTTTTTTTTTTTTTTTTTTTGTAATAGAGTAGGTCTGGAATTTCTCAGGAGATATTGGAATATACTTTTACGGGGCTGGGTACGGGTTGGCATCAGGGTGGGGGTGGGGTAAAATTTTACCAAACTGTCGTCTGCTGTTGTTTAATTCCAGCAGGTTAACGAATACATTAAAGCACGGAGATTACAGAGGGTTGCCCTGACAAGCCGCATTTTAGGAGTAGTGCACAATATACATGATATAAATACGGGAATTATACCGAACCCAGCTTAAGCGGAAGTAACTACCAATTTAAGACTGTTGACAAAGTAGTCGTGCGTCTGATAGCTAATAGAATAGAATAGTATGTTTTATTACCCAGAAAACAATCAACGAGATCGTCCGCTTCCAGACCGATTTCGCCCTCAAATGAAATAATACTTCATTAAGTACGAGAACTCATCAAGACATAAAAGGAGCAACTTATAAAGATTGGTGCGTCCAGTCTTTGGAGTAAGGTGTAGTTAGGAAGAACACGAAAGCATGCAAAAGCGCGCAGCAAGATTTGTAACACTGTCTAGTGAATCGTCATAATCTGGTAGGTATAAAAAAAAATCAGATCTCTTTCTGAAAAAAAGCAGTTGCCCTTTTTAAAATATTTCTTGTATACAATTTGTAGAATCCATATAAATTAGGTAAAAGTCCCAACCAGCCACCTGGTATAAGTATAATTTCTTTACTACAGTAGACTTGCCCAAGTATTTTCATTTATTTCCTTTTTTATATTTATTAAAGTAAAAACAAATCAAGTTTTATAATTGTAATTACTGAAATGAACCTACATTTAGAGATAAAAACTAAAGCGGCCGTTATCATATTTTACTCAACCCATTTGAGCCACCCCATGACAAAATCCAACAAAATGGAAACAGACTGTGCGGAAGCCCAGGCTGATTTGAGGTTTCCCTGACGCCAGGGAAACCTCAAATCAGCCTGGGCTTCCGCACAGTCTGCGCTGTCCGCATGTAGAAAGCTTGGGTCCTTAGCTACCCAATGAACGCACATCGAAGATTCTGATAAACTGGGCGGATGTTCAGGCTGATCTGTCTTCACTGGGCGCACATGCCACTTTGTGGGTTTGGTCAAGATGTGGCTCATTTATGCCTGCCGCCCCATCAAATTGATATTGGCAAGCAGTGCAGACCCAGATCAGACGCCTCAAAAACGCAGCGTCTGATCAGGGTCTGTACTGTTTACATTAAGCACACAAATTTCTGTAATAAATGATAATACTAAAAAAAAAACAGACACCCCTTAAGTTGGAAATGAGTCTCCTAATTGAATGTTAGAAGATTCCACTATACTAGGCATAAATGGGTTAAAGAGACGTTTCCAGTTACACTTACAAGGGAGGACAAATTCAAAACGAACAGACTTCAGCAAGTCTAAAGCGGGGTTCACGCTCATCTGGGCCTTGTTTTTCCTCATAAGCATTAAGGGCCGTTTTCTTGTGCTAGGCGTTACTTGTGTTTTGCTGGTAGTTGGTGTGAGATGTAAGCCGAAATTAGATGAACTGAAGTTGAGCTACAGTCTTCCTCATTTCTTGCCTTAACGCTTAGCACACTGCGTAAAAGTTTCAGCGGATGACATATTGAAATAGTTTCCTTATTTTCCCCAGAAAATAGGATTTGACTTTTCATGTGAATTGTCTCAATTAGCATGAAATGTCAAGACCAGTTTTCCGGGAAAAAAAAGAAAAAATATTTAAAAATGTCATCTACTGAAAATTTTACCCAGAGTGTTAAACGTTAATTTGACAGTCCATGAATAAGATATGAATTCTGTGTTTTATTTTTACCAGGCACAGCAAAATATCCCCGAAGGGACATGAACAGACAAATCTATATTACCGTAGTTATCCTTAGTATTTGGACAGACATGCTTGGACAAACAGTGTAGACCCAGATCAGCCGCCGCACGCGAAGTCTGATCAGGGTCTACACTCTTTGCCCCTCACTAACAATTTTTAGAATTATGAGCAGGTCGTAAAATGGACTCGTTTGAATTATAGGACAAATATGGTAAGGAGTTAAGGTGTCACATTATTTATGGTAAATGCGGTATTGGCCGATGTGCGTGCCGATGAGGAACAAGCATGATTCTAGATCCTAATCTTATATCGGCCATCTGCTATACGCATACTGGACAGTCTTCGCTTTTCGCTGCAAAATTTTACAAGATCTTGATACTGTGAAGACAAACGATCAGACTGCTTGAAACTTCTGGCTGGTCTGTCGTTTTTAATGTGCACATGTAGGAAATTGTTTTGCCACAAAGATGATTTCAGCGAAATGTCCGATCCAGAGTTTGTAAGCTTCTGCTCATATCAAAAGAGACGAGAGAATATAGACATGTAAAGGTAATAAGATGTGTTTTGGCATTCACCAACAATGCCGCTGTTAGTTGAAAGGTGAGTGCAAATAAAGGTCCTTTATTGCATATGCGGACAGTAATGTCCTAGATCTGCAGGCTGAACTAAAACCTTCGCTACATTTTTTTTTTTTTTTTTTTTTTTTTTTTTTTTTTTGCATTATGCATTAATCTCAGTAGCCGGACACCTTAAAGTACAATACAGTACAATTTATTCCAAAATTTAAACAGCCTATAATAGAGTACATGCATAATATACGTACCATATACAGAACGAATCAAAAGATGTCATTTGGATAAACTGACTGCGTATCTTTGTCGCCTATATCAGATATTTGGCAAAGTTACAGAGAATCTTCATATTATGCGATTGAAATATTTGAGTCAACTTAAAAACACTATGTCTTATGTAATAATATCATCTAATGTATTTTATTCTGATGTTAGTATATCTATGACAGACAAGAATGAAATGAAATTCGTCTTCGGTTTCATTCAATGAGCAAAACTGACACTTTCAGTTGTTTCGATCTAGTTTGGTATATCGTCCTACTTCGACAAGCAATTGATGAGAAGACATTCCACATCTTGCCAATATCAGTTCATATTCCTCTGGAAATGGTTTAGGCAAATAAAATTGAATTTTCCTATCTTCCGAGACAATATTTCTGTAAATTGACGAATTGACAAGAACTGAGTCAAGATTTTGACAAAATATATAACAGCCTTTGTTTAATCTGGATAAGCAATAACTGGGTGTTTATGGTATTTGGTGATTACCAAACATTATTCATTCCAGCAGAAGATAAAGTGTTTTTAATGTTTGTTAGTGTCGCACCCTTAAATGTGAAAACTGTTATAAATGTAATAAAGCCCCGTAAATGTTATAACTTTTTACCGCATATGTAGTAATGGCCCGTAAATGTTATAACTTTTTTCCACAAATGTGAAAACAAATTGGTAGTTACGACGCTAAATGTGAAAACGTTTTCTTTACTTTACAACATTCAATATGTTTCATTATGACAATAAACTGGTTGGTTTATGACAGTTTGGGATTTTGTGACACTCGTGTGTTACTTTACCACACTGTATAGGTAACTTTACGCCATTGTACACCCTATTTTACAAATGTATGAGCTACTTTACAACAATGTATATGTTTCTTTACGGCAGTGTACAGATGACTTGAATACAGTATAGAGTATTCTACGACTGTGTATATGTTACTTTTTACCTCACCTGAGCCAAAGGCACGAGGGGAGCTATTGTGGTCACTCACCGTCCGTCGTCATCGTCCGTCTGTCCGTCCACAATTTCTTTAAACAGCATCTCCTACTAAACCACTAAGCCAATTTTAACCAAATTTCACATGAATGATAACTGGGTGGTACTGATTCAAAATTGTTTAAAGAGTTGCAATCCATGCAGGATTCTGGTTGCCATGACAACAAAAAAAATAAATAGATGAATGAAAATAAAAAATAACGTTAAAAATCTATTTATTAGAAACCACTGGACCAATTTCAATATAATTTAGCAGAAATACTCCTTTGGTGATCCTCTACCAAGATTGTTCAGCCATCATGATTCGTCAAAAAAAAAAAAAAAAAAAAAAAAAAAAAAAACATGGCCGCCAGGGAACGGGGTTTATTTTCCCTATTTATCTATATAGAAAACTAAACAAAAATTGTCAGAAACCAACTTGACCGATTTCAACATAGTTTTGTAGAATGTTCCCTTGGTGACTTCCTACCAAGATTGTTAAGCCATCATGATTCGTCGGGGGGTGGGGCTGGGGAGGGGCGCGGGGCTTATTTTCTCTATATATTTATATAGATAAAAAAAAATAAAAATCTTCTTGTCAAAAACCACTACTAGACAAATTTCAATACAAGTTGGCAGAAATGTTCCTTTGGTGACCTTCTGCCAAGATTAGTCAAACCATCATGAATCGTAAAAAAAAAAAAAAAAAAAAAAAAAAAAAAAAACATGATCATCATGGTAGGGGCTTATTTTCCCTATATATCTACATATAAAACTTTAAAAAATCATTAATTCGAATTATGCAGGTCACTATTTCGATTTACGTGCATCCGTAATTCGAATTAATTACATCCATAAATCAAATGATTTGAGATATCCATTATTCGAATAAGTGATAGCCATACATCGAAATAGTGATATCCTAATGAAATCCATAATTTAAATTAGTGATATCCATAAATCATTTAGATTATTGAATACATGTATCTATAATTTGAAATATGGATATCGCTTATTCGAATTATGGATATTCATAAATAAAATGGATGTCACTTACTCGTGTTATGGATATCATTCATTGAAATTATATATTACATTGAAATATAATTATGGATATATATAAATAGGGAATAAATGGTAAAAACTGTGCCCATATGATTGATCATCGTGTGTAAACGGAACTGCTAGACTTCGGATATATTCCGAACCCATCTCGCTCCATCACGAAAACACGCCTATATAATTTTGATCCCCTTATACCCCACTTTTACATAGTAAAATTGGGGTTTCTAGGGGTATACATTATTTTTCTTATTTCTGCTCAAAAACATAGATTGTGGGTGCTCGTTAGAACCGCCTCGCCGAGGCGGTTCTAACGAGTACCCACAATCTATGTTTTGACCAGAAGTATGAGAAATATCCGAATTTTTATCTGAAAATTTTCATTTTTTTTTGGTGGTTAAACTGTTCAGTATATTTGAATAGGCGTGTTTCCGTAATGCACGATATTTATCTCGCAAAAGGTCATCTGGAAAAGAGCAGCACCTCAAAAATGGGGGATATTTTTTTCAGATTTCAACTTAGGACTCTCTAAGCATCGTCCCGTTCGTCTCACTCGCGTTTTGTCTCTCCTGACCTCATTCATTTTGGTGTGTTGAAGGGGGTTGTTAAAAACAGAACATAGAATGTACTAACTTTTCGTATTTATTTTCCTGCTTAGGACTGAAAAAAAGGAATGGTAAGAACAATGAAGCCATAAGCACGAAGAACATATTCGATTAAGTAAGATAGTTCGATATTTGACAGTCCTACGTTGAAACCTGAAAAACAATTTTCCCAACTTTTGAAGTGCTGCTATTTTCCAGATGACCTTTTCCGTGATAAATATCGTGTGCGGAAGCTCCAGAGCGTGGCCAATGTGAACCCCAGGGGCGTGGGGGGGCAGGGTTGGCAAAATTCATGAAGAGTACCACTAGATATTTGTACATACTAAATATGAAAGCTCAGGGCCTCATGGTTTCAGAGATGATCTTTTAAGTTTTTCACATAAGTCTATGGGAGCTAATGACCCCCAGGGCAGAGCCAATTTGGACCCCAGGGGCTTGGTTGGCAGGATTTATGTAGAGTACCACTGGACATTGCTCCATACTAAATATGAAAGGTCTGGGCTTCGTAGTTTTGGAGAATAGTTTTGAATTCTTTCCATTTCCCTCTATAAGTCTATGGGAGCCGGGGGCGTGGCATATTTGGATCCCGGGGGATTGGTAGGCAGGATTTATGTATGGAACCACTAGCCATTGCTACATACTAAATATGAAAGCTCTGTGCCTCATGGTTTCAGAAAATCAGATTTTTTTTTTTTTTTTTTTTTTTTTTTTTTTTAAATCCCATTAATAGTCTATGAGAGCTAAGTGTTGCCATGTCAACCAGAGTTTTCATCTGATCTGCCCCAAAACCTAATGCAGCCTTTCCCACTGCCCAATGATGTTTGATGCTACACATGAAATTTGGTCAAGATTGGCCAACTGAAATGCCTTTGGAAATATACAAGTTTGAAAATGTGGACAGAGAACAGCAGACGACGAACGACGAAGGCATGGGCATACTAATAGCTCACTTGAGCCTTCAGCTTAGGTGAGCTAATAACCTATATACTGTAATAAAGTAAACTGTCACAACGTACCTTATACATTGTTATTAAACAATCTAGTCGTGGTCATAAAGAAACCTATATACTCAAAGTAACATATACACTGTCGTAGAATACCCTCTATACTGTATTCAAGTCACCCGTACACTGCCGTAAAAATATATATATACATACATTGTTGTAAAGTAGCTCATACACTTGCAAAGTAGGGTGTACACGGTCGTAAAGTTACCTATACAGTGAGATAAAGTAACATATACAGTGTAACAAAATCACAAACTGTCATAAACCAACCAATTTACATGTATTTGTCATAATGAAACATATTAAATGTCGTAAAGAAAAGAAAAAGTTTTCACATTTACCGTCGCAACTACCTATATTTGTTTTCACATTTGTGGAATTAAGTTATAACATTTACGGGGCCTTATTACATATCCGGTAAAAAGTTATAACATTTACTGGGCTTTATTACATTTATAACAGTTTTCACATCTAGGGGTGCGACAGTTAGCCAACTATGTTTATTTTGCGGTATTGATTCATATTCCGAGATGAGATATTATACACTGACTGAACTATACGGCCGTCACTCTATTCCTGATTAGCCAGTATCTGACTTATCTAATACACCTGTTGATATGAAGCGGGTAGCTGTCAAGTTCTCGATAAACCGCCATGCTACAGGCTTTTCGCTTTAAGCCAACACGTCTTTTCAGAAAATATAAATGGACGCGTTTAATGTCTGGACTTTCATGGTTGCCCATACGTAATTCAAAATGCTTCCAATATACCGTGTCAGACAGTTCAAGTTTTGATTGCAAATTAAACAAATGGTCTTTTATTTGTTTCATGAGACAGAACATTGCTTTCCGTGCTTGAGTTGCAAGCATTATCTAAGTTGTATATACTTTTCCGTTATATTTTAAGAACACTCCTAAAATATCTAAATGTGTAAACGAAATAAATGTTTTTTTAAAGTCTAATGTTCCATATTATACATTTGCCATGCGCGTCTAAATACAACTATTTTAATTTTTAATGTATTAACTTTTCTACTTCTACTTTAATACTGCCCAGGGCATCAGCATCACGGGCAAGTGACGTCATCAAATTGTTAAACGCCGTGTTTACAATTAAAACATCGTGTGATTGTTCTGTTTAGAATGTGTGAATCTGCAGACGGGCGGTGAACTCGTCCACAGATGCCGCATGCACTAGGCAGGTGGTAAGGCGCTCCCGTCTCTGATGGTCCGAAGCAGGAAGCTATTCTTGTACTGTTCATAATTAGCGTGGAGCTGTATATAAGCAAGCTCATGGGGTCTTGTGTGGTTGGAGGAGGTAGTGACATACTGTGAATGATAACTGGTGACAGGTTGTTGGTTGCTTTATAGAAAGCTGTAAGACGTTTTATTTTCCTTCTGTGCTGAAGTGGAGGCCAATGAAGGTCGTCAAGCATTGATGTTACACTCTCTCTGTACGAGTAAATGCCAGTAACAAAACGGGCTCCCTTTCGCTGAACTTTTACTATGGACAAAATATCCTGTTTAAAGTAAGGGTCCCAAACTGATTACGAGTATTCGAGATGTGGTTGGACAAGTGAAGGCTCTGTCTTTTACATCGTGGTTGCAGCCATAAAGATGACGTCTAAGGAGATAGAGTATTCTATGGGCTTTGCTTGTAATATTACTTATGTGGTTTTTCCAGGTAAGATCCGATGATAGCTCAACACCAAGATACGGATGATGACTGACCTCTTGAAGCTTGGAAGCATTAATGTTGTATTTCATCGGGAGATATTTTCGCTGTCCAGTGATTTTGAGTAGTTGGCAGCGTTGAACCTCATCAACCCGGTATTGGACCATTCAATCATGGTGTCTAAGTCCTGTTGCAGCTGTCTTTCATCGGCGACACTGTTGATAGCTCTATTCAGTAGACAATCATCAGCAAACAACTTGATGGTAGTCTGTGAAGACACCTTTGCACCAATGTCGTTGACATAAAGCAGGAACATCAGGGGCCCCGGAACTGTTCCTTGGGGCACTCCTGAAAGGACTTGAGAATCAGTTGAGGCAGACTCATCAAGAACAACTCTCTGCTGACGGTTGTACAGCCATGACTTGATCCACATGTTGGTCCTTCCTGTAATGCCGTAATGCTGGATTTTATGAAGCAGTCTGCGATGAGCCAAGGTGTCGAAAGCCTTACTGAAATCGAATATTAGGAGATCAGTGGCTTGTCTTCTCGACACTCTTCAACTGTATTGTGCAACTGTGTCTCACAAGACACAGTACGACTTGTACGACTGCTGAAAAATGATGCACAAGATTGGAGCAATCTCTTTCGATGCCAGTTTGAAGATCCGTGTCGGTATAAGATCTGGACCAGAGGCCTTGGCAGGAACTCTACTAAAACGTGGTGTTTGTCTAGATGAGTCATGATCTGACTGTAGACTTTGTGTTCCATAGTCTTACAGACGATACAGGTCAGTGAAATTGGTCTATAGTTAGCCGGGTTGGTCTTATGGCCACCCTTTGTAAAGACAGCTGTAACGCTGGCTTGTTGCCAGCCTAGAGGAACTTGGCCAGTGATGTACGACTGCTGAAAATGATGCACAAGATTGGAACAATCTCTTTCGATGCCAGTTTGAAGATCCGTGTCGGTATAAGATCTGGACCAGAGGCCTTGGCAGGATTGAGGTTATTTAATAGCTTCTTAATTCCTGGTACGGTGAATACAATACCTGGCATAGATGGAACAGAATGCCCGTCTACATCTGGAAGGTCACCGCTTGGTTCTCTCGTGAACTGTGAGATGTACTGGGAATTTAAGGCTACGGCTACTTCTGCTGGTTCGATGAGTTTGACGTTAGTTTTGAGAACTGTGATATATCTTTTTCCAGATTTCTTCTGTTTTATATAGGAATAAAACTTCTTAGGGTTTTCATTGATGCCTGTATTAAGAATATTGTCAACATAGGTTCTGTGTGAATTTCAAGGGATTCTTTAACCAGTTTGTTGATTTTCAAATATCTTTTCCAGGCATGACTGTGTCTGTTGCACTTTCCAGCATCCCAGGCTCCCTTTTTCCTACGACAGAGCCTCTTGACTTCGGGCGTCATCCAGGGTAGATTCCATCTGGAAGTGATCTTCTTCTGAGGAATATTTTTCTTCATGGACGACACTAAGTTGTCCTTGAGTAGGTTCCTGTTGTCATAAAGGATCGTCAGACAAAAACCTTGCCCCAAACTCTCCTATATCCCGCTTTGCCCCATCAAAGTCACCTTTTCTGTATAGGAAGACATGGCGATCTAGTTTCTTGTGTCTCTTCACTGTCACATTCACCTTGAATGCTACCGCGCAGCGATCACTCATGCCTGGGTGGGTGTCCAGTTCCGCAATCAGGTCAGGATCGGTTGTCAGGGTCAGGTCCAGTGCATTGTCGTGTCTAGTGGGCTTGTTTGTCATCTGAATCAAGAAGTTGGCGCTGACAAAGTCCAGTATAGTATTTTTAAGAGTCATGGAGTAGTTTTAAAACCCCATTTTTCAGTACAGTCTTGCAGAGAATTAAGAAGCAATTGTAGTTCTGTGGGGACCCAGCTTACAAGACAGCATTAAGATAAACAAATTTATATCACCGATTTGTAAGGATGGGCAGTTATTATTTGACAATTAAGTTCAAGGTCGTTATTAAATAATGAAACCACTTGCGGTGAGAGGGCATCACCTTGGTCTGTAGACGTCTGAATACTCATTATCCAATCGAATGCAACATCTTATATCGTTATACATTAACTTGATTACTTTACCCCCTATTTAAACTTTTACAAGCCGTCGCCACAAATCATTATGCAGTTTCATCTATGTTGTGCTGTTTTCGCCTGACATATTAAGTGGCTCTGATTTAGCATTTACAGCTTCAGTCGAATTTTGATTGTTATTTTCATCCCACCTTGACGTGAGATAAATGAAAGGTGAACAGTCGCATTGTTAAGGTTGTAGTTGAGTCGACGTCAATAGAACCATGACTATTGGCGCTTGGTCTGAGAATTCATTGAAATCTACCCAGAAATCAGTTGATAAAGGTACATTGCACTACAGCATTGTCTATAACACTAGAGCACAGTCGATTCTGAAACGTTATACTACCATTTAAAATACTACCATTTAAAACGGCATCCATAATTGTTTACATGCAGGTCCATAGTAGTACGTTTGTGTATATGCAGTTCTACTGGGTAGACAAAACACGACTTAATGATATCCAAAATATGACTGTCGAGTTTATCACGTTCTGTGTAGTCTTCCAGATTAGCTATTCTAGAGTTCAGGTCTTTTACACAAGCAAAACTTCTAAGATTTGAAAAATTGTCTGATCTGGGTCTACACTGTTTGTCAATGTCCCATTTATGGGACGCTTGGCTTAAATGGGTTAATGTCGTTTTACTTAGTTTTATCCACCGCATACTATCAACAGTTTTTTTTGTCAACAGTAATAACTTCATGTTTGTACTTACAATGCGAAGCCTAAATTAAGAAGTGAATGACACTATGCGGAGATGTGTCGAAAACCTACTGGCTGAATGGCAAACGATGTGACCATGGTCAGTTTGATTTGAAGGAGCAGCTTGATCTGAGTCTACTCTGTTTGCTCAGTCATGTCTATCCGAATATTTAGAGAGTAAGGTAAATACAGCAGTTTGATCATTATACCACGCTGCTACGTTTTGTAGATAATATCGCGGTACAATAAATAATATCGCTTTACAGTAAAACATCTGATCAGACTGCGACTGCGTAGTCTAAGCTAGCTTTTTTACTGGACTGTGCAGTTGAGTCGGGGATTTTTTGGTATCCCTGGCATGCTCCGAGGTTCCGTTTTCTCATGACGTGGTCTAGATATTGCTTATTTCTGAAAAGGCCAAACTCCGGAGGGAATTACTTTGAGTTGTTCAATTTGCCTCTAAAGAACATGCCTGAAACATATCAATATCATAACCCAGTCAAACAAAACGAACGATATCGTATATTAACTGAGATCAGAGAAACAGGCCTTATGATGGCGTTTTAGCCAAACCATGAAAAAAGGTCTTCGGAGTAACCAAAACTCTAGATAAGAGAATATCAAATAAAACATTTTTTGCGAGGCGCTTCTAATGAGTACCATAACATATGTTTTCGTACAAAAACAAGAAAAATATCAATAATTTTTGTTTGGAAAAGCACTTTATCTAGAGCCCTGAACATTGAAAAGAAAGGAAGACCCAATCAATGTTTGCAGTCGGTCTGATCCGGATCTTCTCTGTTCCTCGATATATACTACAGTATCCACTAATTCTGAATATAGACAAGCAGAGAGCATCACGAAAACATGCCTTTATAATTTTGACCCCCTTAAACCCCACTTTTATATATATAGTAAAACTGGCGTTTACAGAGGTATACATTATTTTTCTTATTTTCGCTATGTTATGAGCAGAAATATGAAAAATATAAGAAATTTTTAATCTAAAAATTTTCAGTTTTTGGAGATGAAATTTTCTATATATTTGAATAGGCGTGTTTTCGTAATGGATTATGAACAGACCAGAGGCCCAGTTATGTGAAATTGAATATTCGGATCAGCTAGCGTACCCGGCCTTCTGTACTGACCTTTTATTGTACCGCAATTAATATGACAACTAGATCAGGATGCCCGGACCAGGAGGCTGGTATATATGCTTTTTCCTGTATGCACGAAAAGGTGTTTAACCTTTTCTACTCTCTTGGCTAATCCAGCAGACGACTAATTAGTGATATTTTTCTTATTTTTCCCAGAAAACAGAATTTGACATTTCATGCAAATTGTCTCCAATTGCATGAAATGTCAAATCCTGTTTCCTGGGAAAAATAAGAAAAATATTTCAAAATATCGTCTGCTGAAAATTTTACCCAGCGTGCTTAGCGTTAAGAACACAGTATGTAGATGCTGAGAACCCTGTGTACAAGTCACATCAGATATGCTCACCATTGGTACATTCTACAATATCCCATGCTACTGTAAGAGGGTAACGACGCGCTGCGGACGAACAGGTTCGTCTAGGCCCTTACTCCCCGCGTACGAGAAGAACAGACCAACAGCGTAAAGAGAAAAGTTGATTGGTTACACCGAAAGTGCAGATTAAGCTCATAGAATTGATGTACGTGCAATCAGACAGCTTTAGGATTAAATCTTTAACGCTGTGCGATGAGAAAAGGGATCGGAGCGTAAGTGAGTAGTGAAGGACCAGGTCTAGCATCAGCGCTCTCCGATCAAACCTTTCGTTGTCCTAGAACAGAACAGAATACATGTATCTATGACTAGCCACCACGCTGATATGAGGCATGACTAGTGAGGCCCATTATACCATGGCGCAATTTAGATGTAATATTGTCAAAATTATTTGTGATTCGGTTTCTGTTTATCAATATCAGCTTCTTCTAGTTTATCTTTGTGCACAAGAGAAAAGCTAGGTAGCATCAAGCGAAAAGAGTCTTATCGCAAAAAAACTTAGGCCAACAAACAACAGCACAGCGACATAGCACAGCAAACAACAGCATAGCGACATAGCCCGGCAAACAACAATACAGCATCCTTGGCTATCAGACTGGGTGAATGCGCTGGCTGATCTGAATCTTCACTGGGCGCACATGCCAAAACGTACGTTTTCAGATGTTGCGACTAACTCTGGTATAGGCGTCTGCGCATGTCGGCGCCCGCTTTCCACCCAGTCTTACGTTTTCGATTCTAACTTCCGAACATTAAGATTTTTTCACCTAGTAAAGAATAGTGTAGCATACCAATGACACAAAGACACAGAGCATAGCCTACCAAATACACCAAACCACGGAAAATAGCATACCAATGATACCAAGACAAAGAGCATAGCCTACCAAATACACCAAATCACAGAAAATAACATACCAATGACACCAAGACTCAGAGCATAGCCCACCAATTACACCAAGCCACAGAAAATAGCATACCAATAACACCAAGACGCAGAACATAGCCCACCAAATACACCAAGCCACAGAAAATAGCATACCAATGACACCAAGATACAGAGCGTAGCCTACCAAATACACCAAGCCACAAAAAAATAGCATACCAATGACACCAAGACACAGAACATAGCCTACCAAATACACCAAGCCACAGAAATAGCATACCAATGACACCAAGACACAGAGCATAGCCTACCAAATACAGCAAACCACAGAAAATAGCATAACAAAGACACCAAGACACAGAGCATAGCCTACCAAATACACCAAAACGGTAAGAGAACAGTCCACAAGCCGCAGCTCATCCCAGACACGAAGATGAAGAGGAAACAGACAAAACCAAACAAGCACAAATCGAACAAACGCACGAAAAGCACCAAGGTGAACTCTCTCTTCCCCAAGCGAGGCAAATGCAATGCTAAAAAAAAACTGAAAAATACAAGAACAAAATAACACAAGGCAAGACTTAAAGCAAATCGCCTCGTAGAATAAACCACAAAGCAACAAAGAGTAAGACTGACACCGGGACCACCACTCGGTCAGTAGAATAAACCACCGGGGTAGGGGGGTAGGGTGGGTGGCGGGGGTTAAGGCACTTTTACGGCCAGCCAACTTCACCCTGGGTCTCGATGCTACTTTTAATACAGAACACAGAAAAACATAAAAAAATCGGTTTGCATAAAGGTTCCCAACTCAGTCAATGCATCAAAGCGAAAACATAAAAATCAACTTAATCACTATGATAAACAAAGACGAGTACTCATGGTGCCAGAGTAAATGAAAACCAATAGTTGAACCACGGCGGACCAAGCCAAAATCATATTGTCAAGCCCCAACCCACTGGTTAAAGTTTTACGAAGAGGCCGTCATTGAGTCTGAGGCCCGAACCGCCGTCGTGCAATTAAAGAGTGAAGCATAGTCATCAACAGTGATTGGGTTGATAACAAGGCATGCAGTTTGCCGCATAATATCCAGGTTATAGCCAATTCTTTTATAACGGTTAATTAGTTTTCTGAATTGTTCCGAAGAGTTAGATTTTCCCACAATTTTTTCTAACTATGTACACTAAGTCACCGTAAAATTCTGGTTCCGATATACCTTGTTGCAGAAGTGTTTTCAGACCGACGTTATATTTTTCTACTAAGGCACTGTGTCTGCGGTCAAATTTCGAAAACGCCTTGCGAAGTTTAAAATAACGATAGCCCTGTGTAAGAAGTTTGGCAGTAAGAGCTTTATTACGGCTTTATTACGGCAGTAAAAGTCGCTAAGATTTGAAGAAGCTCTGGCGAATCTAATGAGATATGTATACCCCATATGAGGCACACCGGGGGACATCGCTATCCAGAAATGAGAAATTGACTATATCAAAATCAAAATCGTCCCGTTTATCATAAATTTTGGTGGAAATTGTACCAATAGATATACATAGATTCCAAACCGAAAACGGTGCCTCGGTATCGGAAGAATTGGCTTTATTTAATTGGAGTTCAGTAGGGTATATGCGGTCCAAAGACACAGAGCATAGCCTATCAAATACACCGACACATAATATAGCCTACCAATGACACCAAGACACAGAGCATAGCATACCAAATACACAAAGACACAGAACATAGCCTACCAAATACACCAAGCCACAGAATATAGCCTACCAATGACATCAAGAGGAAGAAAAAACAAACCACGACGGATAGCACGCACGCCACAAAACCAAGATACGCAAAGTAACCAAACCATTCTTCTTCAAAGTGGTGATCACAATGCAAGACAGGATCAAGCAAACACAACAATAAAACAACAAACAGGTCAAAACATGAAGGAAAAAAACACGCAGTAAATAACCACAAGGCCACCCGAGGAACAAACAACACTAGAACCGCCGCCTTAAAACGGTCTGTTGTAAAACCTACCGCAAGGGAGGAGGGGGTAAAAGTACTGTTACTGGTACCAGGCCCCGAGGTTATAAAACTTTTTTTTTCATGTTGAAATCAGTTGAGCATAAAATTTCTCTACTAATAAATATAAAAATGCCAACTATAATTTGCATTTTTATATTTATTAGTAGAGAAATTTCTTGCTCAGCAATGTTCAGTAAGAAAGAATTTGCAATTGTTAGTAATTTGAGATTTATTAGCAGGACATTCATGATCAACTAAGTTGAGCATGAAAAACATTTTATAACTTCGGGGCCTGATCCAAAAATTCAAGGAAATAAATATTATAACATCTGTAATTATACATCCCCATATCAGCAGTAGCGTATTTGTTTTCAAGAAAAAAAAATGTTTGGTCTAAGTAGGAAGTATGGTTCATACTGAGTTCAGCAGTTTAAAAGTCGATTTCTACAGGGATGGATTAGTGTAAGAATTAATTCATTCTAAACGTTTCATAAATAGTACGTTTAATCTGGTGGGCAAGTATGGTATAAGAATAATTCATTGACCATTTGTAGAATCTTTTAATGAAATGACATAAAATTCGATCACCAAGCACTATTATTTGGTTATTATAGCCTGGAAATTTGATCAGTATATTGTCAAAGCTAACTACATTGTACATTGTTTGTTTGGTCATTCCATAAAACTAAATCCTTTCTTTAAACATCTAATATAACAATATGACTTAAATATGGATTGTCATGTTGATAGATATACAGATTATTAATTGTCCTACATACAAGCTATAAGTGCATGTTAACAGACATTTAATATATCCGTGAAGCAAACTCAAATGTGAACAATAAAAAAAAATAACATACATATGTTATAATTATTTTCAGACCAAAGAACCATATAGAAACAATAGCATTGTCAGTACATGCTGTGCAAACTATAAAGTTTCTAATATAATATACCATTTGGTGTTTAACACTCAGTATACCGGGTAAAGTTTTCAGCAGACGACAGTTTTAAATAGTTTTCTTATTATGTCCCCACACCTAGTGGGAGGGGGACATATTGTTATGGTGCTGATCCCGATGGCGTCGTCGTTGGCGTTGTCTGCAAAATATATTGTGAACCAGTGGTTGGATTCTTATCAAATAGTCATGAATATATAGTTGGGACATAACAAAGAACCAATAAGATTTTGGTGAGCTTGACCTAATTATCAAGGCCACATCCGTAGAAAACTGAAAATTCGGTGGGGGACATCTGTTTTCCCTGAAAACATTCTTGTTTGTCCCAGAAACAAAGGTTTGACATTTCATGCAGATTTTCTTAGGAGACAACTGGCATACTAGACGTCAGTTAGTTAAGCTACTATAAGTAAATTTGGTATACTACTATTTTTATTTTATAGGAATCCTTGGTGAGTTGTACATGCGTTCTCTGAAGGTTACAATTCTGCCATTGATTGTATCTAGTGTTATTGCAGGTAATACCACTTATTTTTGTCTGTCTATCGAAGTACTGAAGTACTCTCTGTCTCTCTCTCTCTCTCTCTCTCTCTCACACACACACACACACACACACACACATACATGGTAAGAAAATGGACATATATTGTCAAGGACAATACGCGAATCAATTTTTGCTGAGCATAAAAATTCAATATCGTGTAACTTTTTGTGACGTGATAAAATATAATTAAAGCTACCTAGGAAAGGTCACAGCCACGAAGGACAGCATTCTCGAGGCACCAGAAAGGAAACGAGATGGGGGTCAAACAATGACAAGACGCAACGGCACAGTTACAACCCAGAAAGCATTCTTTATAAATATATACTCAAGCAAAAAAGGAACTGTGCAAATGAGTTGACCGTTATTTTTCACATATTTTTAAATTTACATATACAAATTTGGTACCAAAATGTAGGTCGTTTATAGGCCGATCTGACACTTTGTATTTTATTAAAATTATTGGTAAAAAAAAAACATGTGTTGTTCACGTTAAATGTCGTAGGGGTCAAAATTCAAATGTTAACTTGACAGTGTTTTTGTTCCTCCGGATTTTTCAATAAATGTGCATCTCGTTCAATACGACACACTCCTCCGAATTACAGCAATCATTCTCGAGCGCATTGACCGAACGTAACGTCTAACAACGTCATTTGGAATAGCGTTCCATTCTTGGATTAGTGCAGCCCTAAGGTTATTAATGTTGTTGATGACATGGTTCTCCCTTGCCCTGCGTTCAAGAACGTTCCAAATGTGTTCAATGGGGTTCGTGTCCGGAGAGCCGCCCATTGAAGCACGTTAGCATTATGTCTGGCTAGGTAATTCTGTGTCAATCTAGCCGTGTGTAGCCGTGCATTGTCATGCATCAGGGTACCAGGATTCTGGTTCAGAAACAGGATAACAACAGGACCGAGAACCTCGGTGATGTAACGTTGGGCATTAAGACTACCAGTAATTACGATCAAGTCTGTTTTCCTACCACCCATTTCCCTCCCCAAACCATTACACTACCTACGCCAAATCTGTCCCTCTCTGGCAAGCAATTATGGGCGGCGAAAAACGCGTATTCTGCCATCAGCAAAGCTCAAATTGAAACGGGACTCATTTGTAAACAGGACCCTTGCCCACTGGGCTCTAGTCCAACGTAAATGACGTCGAGCCCAAAGCAACCGAAGATTTCGATTGCGAGGTCTCATGATGTGTCCTACATATGGTCGCCTGGCTCTTATTGGATCTGCGTTTTTGCGAAGGCGATACAGAACAGTTTGTCTTGAAATGCAAAACTGAATACCAGTGCTTTTAGCCGTTTAAAACCTGTTACGTAGATGCGTTAACGTAATGTAATGATCTTGACGTGGGGTCGTTACCTTTGGCCTACCTGAACGAACCGCATTCTTGACGCTTCCAGTTTGCTGAAAACGTTGTCGAAGATTTTTTATGGTGTTCCGATGGCAGTGAAATTGTCTTGCGACGTCAGAAACACTAACGCCAGAAGCAAGGAGTACAATAGCCTGAACTATCATTTTCACGAAGCCGTGGCGTCTTTGAATTGAAACGAATTCAAAGTGGTGTGTGATTTTTCGATTGTATAGAGGTCGCGTAAATCGGTCACTGACAAATAACACTTTGTAATCGAGGAGCACGACTTGCACGTGCAAAAAATTACATAACTGCACTCGGTCGCTTTGGAGGACATGTATGCAATAAAATGTAAGGCAAATGAGTGCAGTAAGTACATGGGTATATGTGTACTTATCCTTGAAAAATCCGCTCATGTAGTCACAAAAGTGCACATATATAGAGAGAGACGTTATCGGTCCGTTATGGAGCTGACGGGTCGATAACGGCCCACTGTAGATTTATAAAGAATGCTAACTGGGAATAGCCTTGGAACGATTATGCAACAGAAACGACTACCGGGGGCTAAAACTAGTTTCCTCGATTGAAACCTCACCCTTAATTCTGCTGCAGCTCGAAATTATAAAAATATGCTCGGTCTGCGAAAGGTTATCCTCCTCATCAGTGAAACATCGAAATAAAACAAATAACCACCGGAAAACTGTACGCAGTTAAAAATTTGCGTTTTCTTAAAAATCATTTTGCTTAAAGAATAATTAAAGCCGCAACAACAATAAATGTACCTTCTGACATGTGCGCCCAACGAAGATTCAGATCGCGCAGGCTGATCAGAATCTTCTCTGGGCACATTTTGGATAGCCAAGGATACTGTGTCTTCATGCGGACAACGAAGACTGTAATCAGACTGTATGCGCAGGCTGATTTGAGTCTTCATTGTGCGCACATATCAGAAGGTACGTTTCCTCACGATGCGGCTTAATTTATCGTCTTTTCTAGGAGCTGCCTCGATGGATCCCAAATCCAACGGGAAAGTGAGTATTCTGGCCCTGGTATACATTCTCGTCACCAATCTGTTCGGGGTACTTCTCGCCCTGGTGCTCTTCTTTTCATTCAACATAGGTGAGTAGAACTTGCCTTCATCCTGTTATGTGCCGCAAAGTGAGAAAACGTACCTTCTCATATGTGCTTCCAACGAAGACTTAGATCAGCCTGCGCATCCGCGCAGTCTGATCAGAGTCTTCGTTGTCCGCATCAAAACACGTTGCCTCCTTGGCTATCCGAAAATGCGCCCAATGAAGATTCTGATCAGACTGCTCGAATGCGCAGGCTGATCTGAATCTTCGTGGGCGCACATGCACGAAGGTACGTTTTCTGACGTTGCGTCTCTTACAATTCCAACTGAACTGGCCTGTCATGGTTTCTTTGCTCTTCGTCTTGGTGTCATTGGTAGGCTATGTTTTGTGATTGTGGCTCTTCCTTGAAATCTTCTCTAGTATTTTTCAATTATATAGTGCAATTTGATTAGTAGAGAGCAAATTCAAGCCTGCATTTCTATTTCGATAAAATCCACTGAGCAAGAATCTTGGAACTATTTTTTTTTTTTTTTTTTTTTTTATCTTTCTACATATAATATAACTTGCGTTTTCAAATTAAACACGACCAAGTTAGATTTACTAGGAATGAATTTCATCCACAAAAATGAAATTAGATGTTCAGTCGACCTCGTTATCTCTACTTCGTTTATCTCGAATAACCGCTTATCTCGAAGTGAAAATCTGGTCCCTGTTTAAATATGAAAGTCAACCAACAGATAACAAAATTTAGCAGTTTCTCCTCTTTCCCAGAATATTTTTAAATATACCTCTAACATCAGGAGTCAAATTACATATTCATTTGTGAAATGTGGTTGTTTGATTTATTTTTTCCTCAAATCTGCAAATCTGATATGGCTGATTCTAAAATGGATGTAGCATGTATAACGTGCAATGTAAATCAACAATTTAGGGTACATTTAAATTGTTTATTCCACAATATAAAGTATACATGGAACAAATTGTGGACAAACAGATATAGATAGTTTTTTTATTGGAAAAGAAATACGGGCTTTAAAAGGCAATACTTGGATAACAACTCTAAGTTAAACATTACGAAAACAAGCCTATTCAAATATACTGAACATTTTACCACCAATAAAATGAAAAGTTTCGGATAAAAAACTCGGATATTTTTCATATTTCTGCTCAAAACATATATTGTGGGTACTCGTTAGAACCGCCTCGGCGAGGCGGTTCTAAGAGTACCCACAATCTATGTTTTTGAGAAGAAATAAGAAAAATAATGTATACCCCTGTAAACCCCAGGTTTACTATATAAAAGTGGGGTTTAAGGGGGTCAAAATTATATAGGCATGTTTTCGTGATGACTTTAAAAATGCACACATTGATCTTTTTTTTTTTTTTTTTTTGTATGTTAAAGACTCATCGAGAAAAAAAAGCCACAATTTGAACCAATTTCTTGTTTATGTGACCTTGCCTTTGAAGGTTTGTAGTTTTATTTAATATAGCCATACCTTCTGAAAGAAAGTTTGGTATGTGATATACTTTCCCAGTTAGAAGTCAAACGCCTTTTACAATTTGTAAATGTTTAACAAATATCATAAAATCTTAAGTTAATGTTCGCATTTTTCTTTCAGTTTAATGACCTTGACCTTGGAGACATTTTTGTAGAAGGAATTTTATTTGTAAGAGTATTGTAATGGTGTTAATAAAGACCAAGTACAATGCAATGAGACTAGAAACTGTGAAAATAAACTCAATTTAGAAAACTAAATTTTTGTTTATGTGACCTTGACCTTGAAGGCCTGTAGGTAATTTATGAAAAAATTATCTTTGCCGAAAGTAAGTTTGATATGTGACATAGTTCCACAGTTAGAAGCAAAATGACTTCAAAGTTTCAAGATATTTAACAAATATCATTAAATATTTATTTAACGTTAAATTAAAGATAACCGTTTTTCAGTTTAAATAACATTGACCTTGCAGGCATTTTGCAAAAGCAATTTACTTGTATTTGAAAAACACTGTAATGGTGTTAATAAAGATTAAGTACAATGGCAATGTGACAAGCAAATATGTAAAAAATAAACCCATATTAGTGTGAAATATACCATTTTAAGCCAATTTCTTCTATCTGTGACCTTGATCTTGATCTTAAGAAGGTAATTTATGAAATATACCCAGGCTTTCTGAAAGATATTTATCCAAATTAAAAGCAAATGTGCTCCATCAGTAGGGCTTTATGATGCTAGAAATTCAATTATCCTAAAAGAAATTGCTTTTTGTGACCATACACTGATTGTTGTTATGATTACTCTTCAGGAAACATGTCTTTTCATAACTACATTCCGGAAACCTTCTTGTATATGGGGAAAGTACGCTCATATGTGATCCTGGATGTATAAACTGTGGAAACGTTATTGAATCTGCTCAAAAATCGCCTTTTTAACCCATTTATGCCGAGTGGACACTTCAGCCTTAACATTCAGACAGGTCCATTATCTATTTAAGGAGTTTTTGGTTAGTTTTTATCATTATCATATTTTGTAGAGATTTCTGAACTTCACGCAAACAGTATAGACCCAGATCAGACGCTGAATTCTGCGGCGTCTGATCTGGGTCTACACTGTTTGCCAATTTCCTTTTGTGGGGCGCTAGGCTTAAATGGGTTAAATGTGTTAAATGGGTTAAATGTGTCACATCCTTAAATGGGTTAAATGGGTTAGATATACTGAAACCCCACCACTTTAATTATGGCTTACAACATCAAACGTTTTTTAAATATAAAGTTTTTTTTCTTTCAGCCTTGTATGAACCGTATATACTCCTCGCCAAAATTTTAGCATAATGCAAATATAAACACAGGGAATTTATACAGATCAATGTAATATAATAATGCACATTTTTCAGCATAAAATTTCTGATGTATAGTTCCAACACTAGATTTCATTGGATTTTGTACAACAATGGTAAAATAAAAACGCATGTGCAATGTCATCTAAAACTATACCTTTTGAAAAAGAAAAGAAGTTTGAGTTCGATCTTACAAAACTTTACGTTTTTGTAAAATAAACACTTTATAATCAACAAAAAAGTTTCATTTGATGTCTTCGATAGATTATTCACTAATAAGAGTACTGTCCGGCTGAGCGTCATTTCAGAAATCGATGTCAATAATGGATGTATCCTCCTCTACGCTGTTGTAACTCATGTATTCGCCGTGGCATACCGAAGAAACTGGGCTCCGAATTGTTCCACTTGTAAACAAGTGCACGTGCAAGATCGTCGAGCGACGACGTCATTTCGTTTGTTGAAGTCCAATACGGTCCTAACAGTGCACGATAGTATTCGTATCGGGACTCCTGCTGGGCCACTAAAGTTTCTCAATCCCTTCCTGGGCAAGAGATTCTGTAACAACATGGGCCCTATGCCGACGGGCATTGTCGTCCTGAAAAATGGGACGTGCAGCTTGATGTGCTCGAAAATTTTGGTACACAATAGGCTGAAGGACATCGTTTATGTAACGTTGCCTTGTCTAAGTTTGTCTAACCACTACAAGATCAAGCGTAATGACTAAAACAGCCCCACACCATAATGGATCCACCACCGAACATCTCAGTCTCGGCAACAACGTTATCTTGACGGATCCTGTCCACGTCGGCGTCACACACATGCGCACCTATCCGTAAATCGTAACCAAAAATGGCTCTCGTCTGATCAGTAGATACGGCGGTACGTTCTTAAGTTCCAGCAAAGGTTTTCAGTGCGTCGATGATCAGGCGTCAGAAATGTTCGACGGCGAGGGCGACGCGTCTTCAATCCGGCCTTGTTAAGTCGCCTGTGAACAGTTCTGGTACTGGCACGCATATTAAGATTTTGCCACTGCTGATGAAGTTCAGAACAAGGAGTCCTAGGATCACGAACAACCGATCGCACAAGCACTCTATCGTCGGCTGCAGAAAAGAGTCTCGGTCTCCCAGGACGTGGTCTGTCAGTGACGTCATTGGTTTGGCGATACTTTGCGATTAATCAGCTTACTTGGCTCTGCTTTATCCAAAAACGTCTGGCAATTACAGTCTGGGTTTGGTCGGCCTCACACATACAGATTATGCGCCAGAGGTCCTTAATTTGCAGAGTACGATGCATCATGATGTCGTCTTATCAAACTTGAAATTTTGGTACAAGAGGGTAGCCCAAGAAAAACGTCAGCCATTTGCAGTACATTTTTTCATCGGCAAAAAAACATGCTATTGTTTTATCAAATGTTTATAAGACGTTTATACAATGCTAAACAAATTATATCAAATACGCCAATTTTCTTACTTTTGCGAATTTCCAAACATATACTAAATTTTTGGCAAGGAGTATATTTATACATTTAAAATTGTATTCTCTGTATGTGCTCCTAAGTGGACCGAAAATTTCATCACGAAAACATGCCTATATAATATTGATCCCCTTAAACCCCACTTTTATATAGTAAAACTGGGGTTTACAGGGGTATACATTATTTTTCATACTTTTGCTCAAAACATAGAGTGTGGGTACTCGTTAGAACCGCCTCGGCGAGGCGGTTCTAACGAGTACCCTCAATCTATGTTTTGAGCAAAAGTATGAAAAATATCAGAGTATTTTTATCTGAAATTTATCAGTTTTTGGAGGTGAAATTTTCTATATATTTGAATAGGCGTGTTTTCGTAATGTGAATTAAAGATTCTTGAACCTTGTATGTGATTTTTCTGGTAGTAAGTATTTTAGTGGAAAGCCTGTCGATTTTAGGCAGATTTGTATCACACTTTTAGCCGAAATATTCATCTGACGTTGCCATGGCAATGAGTATGCGTAGGGATGAAAGGAGTTTTGAGGGCTTATTATTTGTGTCAAAACAAACAAAATAGGAAAGTTTCAAGAAAGTCCGTGTCTTTACCATAAATAAAATTTCAACTGTTAAATGAAGATTGGGATGAGGGTATATAGGACGTTGTTGGCAACCCGACAATCATTTCCACTTTGACTGGAAAGTCTCCTTTAGAACAAAATCGTTTATTTAAAGATTTATTATTGGTACCCCTTGCCATAAAAGCTAAATATTGCAACGATTTTTGAACGATTTTAATGACTATTTCGAATTTTGACCTTGTACCATTGGTAAAATTGGTTATTATATCGATATGGTAACATTATCAAAACAAAGAATTCTTATTTTACATTGGCACCTGGAAGATATTGAGTAAAGAAAGTGTCGCGTTTTTAAAGTCTTTGAGTATATATTACAAAATGTCGCCTGTTTTAAGATGTTGTCGTCTTAATGTAGAGATCCTAAAAACCGTTTTATGGATTTCCAACATAAAATGCTTGGAAATCTTATTTTATTGTAGTCACTAATAGGTTTTAACGCTAAGCATGTTGGATAAACATTTCAGCAGACACACTTTAATTTTTGTTTTGTTATTTTTCTAGAAAATGGATTTGTGTCAGAATATAAACTGTATGACAAATGTCAACCACATTGTACAGCAAACGGCGAAAAACCAAAGCAGACAGTGCCGATGCACTATCAAACATATTGTATTGTTAAAAGTGAAAAACAAGACCAGACTACGCAGGTTGCACCGGATCTTCGCTATTCATATATGTTGGCTGGGACATTTTTCCATGAAATTTTGCAGTTTATTGTCTTATGCGGAGGAGGGGTTCTGTAATATTATCATATTCAATAATAAGATATGTCACGGCAACTATAGTGCCACTGACCTGTCTATGACTAATCCTACGTCTGCCAGATCAATAGAAGCGTATTAACCGATTTAAGCCTAGCGTCCCATAAAAGGGACATTGTCAAACAGCGTAGAACCAGGTCAGACGCCAAAGAACGCGGCGTCTGATCAGGGTCTACACTGTTTGCATTAAATACGGGAAATTCTTTATAACATGGTAATAATAAAAACTAACCAGACACCCCTTATACTGGAAACGGACCGGTCCAAAGAGTAAAGGTAGAAGAGTCCATTCTGCATGAATGGGTTAAGGACGCGCTTATGTATGAAATTCGAAGGCCCCTGTGAACGCAGAGTTCTTCACATGCTTTAATACGGTGCTTGATTTCATTAACCTATTACAGACTGAATAAACTCTCCCCACACAATATATTGGAAGAATCAAATTTCAATTTTAGGTATGTCAGGCTATGTGATTTAGATATTCTTAGAGATGAAAATGGCCAGACTATTTGCAAACAGTGGATACCCTGATCAGCGCAGCATTCTGCGGTATCTGATCTGGGTATGCACTGTTTGGCAATTACCCTTTTGGGGTCTCCAGACTAAAATGGGTTAACGTGTGTACAGACTTTTTCCATTCAGTTGTTTTGGGAGAATGGTCAAGCAACCAGGCAACCGTTACCGTATTTACCTTAGGTATTGGAACACACGGGCCTGTGCAAACAGTGTAGACACAGATCAGACGCCGCAGAACGCGGCGTCTGATCTGTGTCTACACTGTTTGACACTCATCCGACAGTTTGTCAGACACCAACATATTCTGAAATGGATCTGTTTTAAGATAAGAATGATAAGGTGTTAAATTGTCCGAATATTTAGGGTAAATGCGGTACCAACATTTTTAATGGAACTTCATACACTTGGAAGATTTTCTGCCAGTTTTACAAGGGAGACAACTTTTTGTGATTTTTTTTCTTGACTGCTTACCTATATACAAATCCCCTTCTGAAAAGGGATCTACTCTACATTACGAAAACACGCCTATTCAAATATATTGAAAATTTCTCTACCAAAAACTGGAAGTTTTCAGATTAAAAATTCTGATAGTTTTCATATTTCTGCTCGAAACATAGATTGTGGGTATTTGTTAGAACCGCCTCGCCGAGGCGGTTCTAAAGAGTACTCACAATCTATGTTTTTGATCAGAGATAAGAAAAATAATGTATACCCTGTAAACCACAGTTTTACTATATAAAAGTGGTGTTAAGGGGGTCAAAATTATATAGGTATGATTTCGTGGTGTAAAAGGAAAGAATGTGCTCCCCTTTTAGAACAGACCCCTTTTCAGAATTTAGACAGTAGCCTCCCCTGCCAGAGTATCATTTCACCTTAACGTTCCGATCAAGGGAACGCGGTAGAAATTTGGAAGGATTTGGATGCTTTGGGGTTTAACGGCCCAGTCAGCATTATTAAGGTCATGTCGAGCCAGTCAGTTTACCTAACCTCACTTTACCTGGATATGTTTAGTCCTCTAAGCAGTTAACCAGTATTTGCGCACACTCTTGCGCCAGAAAGGAATTTAGCCCCAAGTGAGTTTTGATCTCCAAACTGCCAGAACAGTAGGCTTTCGCAAAATTTTAACCATAGCCTATCATCTTCTTGCTTTTAAGTCTTTTTTTCTTTTCTTCTTTAATTTTCAGACCTTTCTTTCCCCTTTCTTTTGTTTTCATTCATTCATTCATTCATTCATTCATTCTCTCTTTCTTTCTTTTATTTATTTTTTTAATCCAATCATTCATTTATTTGTTTAGGTAATGGTATTGTGGCAAACTCTATGACAAATGGAGACAATGCAAAATCTACGCAACTGCAAACTGAAGATATTTTTGCTGATATGATAAGGTAAGTTTCTTTCCCAGTGATCATACTCAAGGTTTTGAACAAAACTTGATCGCCACAAGAGAAAACAGCCCTTGTGTCAAATGCGAACAAAGAAGACCCAGAGCACCCTGCACATTCGTACAGACTGCTCATTGGTTTCTCTAGCCATCTGTATATTCTATCCAATTACGGTTCTGTACGCGGACAGATAACTCTGATCAGACTGCATGGATGCATTGGTTGATCTTGGATTTCACTATCCAATGTGATACAAGTGTCCACTTCTCAGGGTAAATTTCGTGTTTCTGTACTTTTATAGTCGAAAAAAAGGTTGGCGCCCAAACATTCAGATTCGTCAGGCGAATAGTTTGTTTTTTTTTTTGTTTTGTTTTTTTTATGCACCAAAAGACCTTAAATGACATTAACCCTGTCATTTAAGCTCTTTTGGTGCTTAGCAATATACTCTTCAATATTATATAATTCTATAAGCGGATAGCGAAGGCCCTGATCAGACTGCGCGAAAGCGCAGTCTGATCTAGGCCTTCGCTGTCCGCACATGCCCCAACGACATCTTTTCCCGTGGCGCGGCATACTTGTAGATAAAACATAATTTCTGTGAATTGTGTCATTCTTGTGACATCGCAGAACATGGATACTTAGACTAGCTCCTAGACCTTGATGTCATGTTTTAACACTCCTTACTATAAGCTGATTTAAATGTGTATGGTACTTTGTATAGCCAGTCTCTAATAATGGCCTCTGACATCAAGATGAGTTGCTGCTATCAAAGAGGTGAGGCAAGCTGTAAGCAGTAAGCATTAGATAGCCATTAGTTCATTAAGTAAATGTATAATTATAATTGATTGATGAAAATAATATTGATATCCGACTAGTAGCTAGTCTAACGGATACTGTATGAAAACTGAAGGACACTGTCTTTATTTTCCCCTAAAACATAAATCGTACCCAGAGCACTGTTTCACGACCTATAAATTCTAAGAAAATTCATCTTTGTTTTGTTCCTGTTTTGTTTTTTTTTAACAGTAGGATGTAGTTTAACCTTAATTGATCTATTTCAGGAATCTTCTTCCAGACAACATAGTAACGGCCTGTTTTCAGAAGGTAAGCAATCCACAAGTATATTCGTTCAATGTAACTAGACATGATTTTGTACGGGGCTTGAATCCAGGGGCACACTATATACATGTACATATGAAAAATAGTCATACCAAATTAGGACCCGTAATTGTTTGTTGAAACTGGATGACTAACTATAAGACAGTATCATTTACAAAGTCACACAGGGTTGTGGTTAGAATGTCAAGAGATTTTGTTGCTTCTATTCACTATCTCTATGTTTAAGCTGTTCGAGTAAGCAATTCAGGACCACTCGGGTCTCTTGTTATTACTGCTGGCACCGTTTAAATGTGTCCTCAAAATATATTGTTTTAGCTGTCTGTTTTCCAGTCAAACGCGTAGGAGCGTTGTCCTTGAAAGCTTCGCACAGAATGTTTACCAATTGCTATTGTAAGCTGCCTGTCTATCTATCTTCCTTAATCTTTACCACTCTCTGGGCTTATTCAGCAGATCACAAATTAATATTTTTTTCTATTTTCCCAAACAATAGGCTTTGATATTTCATGCTAATTGTCCCCTTTGGAGACAATTTTCATGAAATGCCAAAGACTAGTTTCTGGATAAAATATGGAAAAATATTTTAAAATATTTTCTGCTGACATTTTTACCCCGCATGCCAAGCGTTAAATGGCTTGGTCATTAAACCTACGAAATTGTGTGTTAACCCTTGTCCTGCTGATCCCGGAAATACCCTGCCTTTGCAAACAGTGTAGATCCAGATCAGGATCTGCACTGTTTGTCATTTAGAATGTGAATTTGTATCAAGTAATCCCATTGGCTGAAAATTAGAAGTGGGCATGGCATCTTAAATTATTCAGCATGGCAAGGGTTAAATGGTCTTTATATGCACGTGGTAGATTTTCCACTATTTTTATTAGAACTATTTTTATTAGAGGGACAATTATTGTGACTTCCTGTTTGCTTTCCTGCACATAAAGTTCCTTCTGAAAGGGATCAACTCTAAAGGGGAAGAATTCGTTCCCATCGGGAGAGCATTATTTGCTCCTGCTGGGAGCAAAACAGGAGCAAATTCTTTCTTTTTAGAGTGGACTCCTTTTCAGACGGGATGCAAAACAATTTTGACAAAGTTGTCTCTCTTGAAAATGAATCCCTTCACCCTTAACCCATTTATGCCAAGTGGGTTCTTCTTTGGGCAAGTTCATTTCCTGTATAAAGGGTGTCTGGTTAGTTTTTATTATCGTCATGTTTTATAGAAATATCTGAACTTAATGCAAACAGTGTATACCTGATCAGACGCCGCGTTCTGCGGCGTCTGATCTGGGTCTAGACTGTTTGCCAATGTCCCCTTTTATGGGACGCTAAGCTTATATTGGTTAAAGGCTCCATATTCCTCAAAAATAGACCTTTTTACATCCAAGAAAGGTTTAATAAATTGGTATATCGTATTAATACGATCATAAAATGTGGTATCTGACAGCCTGGAAATTTTCAGTTTTTCGTTTTTGAACTAGATCAAAAATGAAATGATTTTTTATGGCATCGCTGAATTAATGTTGGCAACGTTAATTCAGATATATGATAAAAAACAGAATCGTTTCATTTTTTATGCAGTTCAAGAACGAGAGGCTAACTGAAATTTTGCAGGCTGTCAGATGCCACATTTTAAGATGTATTAATACCATATATCAATTTATTAAAAATTTCATGGATAATAAAATGTCTATTGAGGAATACGGAGCCTTTAAGTGGACTGTGACATGCTAAAATGAGCCAGCGCACAAACCTACAATTAGACTGGTGCGACCAGCGAAGACTCAGATCAGCCTGCGCATCCAAGCTATTCAAAGAGGGATGAACAAAAAGCTTTGCCGTACTGAGTGGATGTACAGGCTGATCTGAGTCTTTGCTGGTCACACAGGTCTTATTGTAGGTTTTGTCGTGCGCTGACTCAAATGTCTTCGAGATGTATAGATATATTCGGACTAATTTGCGCATGCGCGCAGTATAATCATGACCTTAGTTATCAACTAACAGAATCATTGATGCTGTAGAACGTTTCAGCAGAGAACAAAAGCCCGTATGAGGCTGTGTGGATGTGCAGTTGATCTTGGCCTTCGTGGTTGTTTATGTGCCGAAAATACTTTTTCGTTTTGCGTGTCACACAACTCAGATTTTTAACCCTCGTCCTGCTGAACTTGGATATACCCTGCCTTTGCAAACAGTGTAGGTCCAGATCAGTTGGCTTCTGAAGAAGCCAACTGATCTGGATCTGCACTGTTTGCCATTCAGTATTTGAATTTGTATCAACAACCTCGATCAAATAAAATGATTGGCTAAAAATTAGAAGTGGGCGTGGCATCTTAATTTATTCAATATGACAAGGGTTAATAAGTGTCTGTGGTAGAAGATTCCTATGTGGACCGAACATATATTTGTAATTTGGAGCTGCATTTGAATTAAGTGTGAGGTTTCGCGCGATAAAACTGGTTTATACCTCACCTCCTCTCTCTCTCTCTCTCTCTCTCTCTCTCTCTCTCACACACACACACACACATCAGTAGTTTTCCTAATGACCGTTCCAAGGCGGTTCCTCTGTTGCAGTTCTTATTTCTTTGTGTGTCGGTGTTTTCATATGTGACGTTTGTTTTGTCATTATTTGTTCCTCATATCTGTTTCTATTTGTGCCTCAAGAAGCTGTGCTTTGTGACTGTGGCATTGCCTTGGTAACTTCACTTATATTTATTGTAAAACGAAAGTACAGCTGCTAATAATGCATGTTTATATCCGGTTTGATATGAAGGAGATTCCTGCCGAATAAATCTTAGTTTTGGTCAGTCCATAGTTTCTAGCAAGTAACAAATCTCATATTTTGAAGTTTGTGGTCCGGAACCTGGAGACCATGAAAACTAGCAGTGTTCTGTGGGTACACAAACTTGGAAGGAATCTAAATGTAGGATGCGTATAGTGTTTGGTAAATATGTCTGCATGAAAGCACGGATAAATGGATATTGCATAAACCCGCCTTTTAACGCATAACACTCTTAGGTAAACTTTTAAGCAGACGGCACATTGGAGTTTTTTTTCTTATTTTCCCAGAAAACAGGGTTTGACATTTCAAGGGAATTGTCTCCAACTACTTGAAAAACGTCAAATCCTGTCCTCTAGAAAAATAAGAAAATATTATCAATTTGTCGTTGGCTGAATTAACCCAGAGAGCAACAAAGGTTAAAACTACATTTTAGCATCAGTCGATAATAATCTCGTTGTGAGTAGTAGTTATTCCTGTATTAAACGTTTTGCACGGAAGGCTTTTTTGGCAGATGAGATTGTGTCTGGATCACAAGATAAAAGCATATTGTTGGATAAATTTGCCGGTTTGGGTTGAAATGACCAATTTTTGACGATATTCAGTACATATGAGCCAACGCATGACAAAACCTATAAAATGCCATGTGCACCCATCGAAGGCTCAGATCAGCCTGGGCATCCACCCAGTCTGATCAGTCTTCGCTGTCCGCATGAAGAAAGCTTGGGTCCTTAGCTACCCATTGAGCGCATAGCAAAGACTCTGATCAGACTGGGCGTATGCCCAGGCTGATCTGAGTGTTCGCTAGGCGCACATGGCACTTTGTATGTTTTGTCATGCGCTGGCTTAGTTGTATATTTGATCCACCACGTGAGAAAATGTACCACATATGCTATCATCGAAGATTCAGATCAGCCTGCGCATCAATGCAGTCTGATTGGAATGTTGGCTGGGCACTCTGTGGATATCCAAGGATTCTAGGCTTTAACAGGCGAGCAGCGAAGATTCTGATCGTACTGAGCCGATACACCGGCTGATCTGTGTTTTCGCTGGATGACACGTCCGAAGCATAAAATAAGCTGAAAGGGAGTCCTTTGGAAATAAAGACTAAACAAAAGATAGACTGATTCATGCACGCAGTCTGATCCGGGTATTCCCAGTGCCCTGAAGGAATCACTGAATACGTAGATGCAGAGACTGTTTGCACGTGCCCCGAAGACACACGTTAGCTTGTATGTGCCGCATCGACATTAACCAAAAGCTAAGTATAAGATTTACCCTGGTCCTACTGAAACATAATATGCCTTGCCTTTGCAAACAGTGTAGATCCAGATCAGTTCTGGATCTGCACTGTTTGTCATTTAGTATGTGACTTTGTATCAAAAACCTATAAAATTTCCCCCAAAACGCGGTTTCTATATCAGTTGCACTGATCGGACTAATTTTGAATGTAAATTTTATTTTAGAGCAAACATTTGTAATAAAATACAGACACAGAAAAAGACAAATGGTTTTCAGTAAGTCACAACAGTTTTTTATTTAGATTGAAACGGCAAACAAAAGAAACAGCCTCTCTAAAGCCTATCTGATGCAATCATTTATCTTGTGATGTACATCTTTACTTATCTCTCCAGTCCCAGACAGTTTATCTGCCATCTGATACCACAACAATAGTAAATGGGACTGAGATCACAACGAAAACCTTTTCTAAAAGCCTGGGAATATCATCTGGAACAAATATATTAGGTAATCGAAACATATGACCAAGACAAACAAAACGGCACCTAATCGGGTATATGACATGAGTAGACCCTGATCATTCCTGAGCATTCATGCAGTATTCGCCAAGTCTAGCCTCTGCACAATATGTGTGCAGGCATAGATATTGTCTGTTTTGTTGAATTAATAGATAAGCATCCGACTCATTTGAGCCAGCGCTTGACAAAACCTACAAAATGGCATGTGTGCCCAGCAAAGACTCAGGTCAGCCTGGGCATCCGCCCAGTCTGATCAGTCTTCGCTGTCCGCATGTAGAAAACTTGGGCCCTTAGCTACCCATTGAGTGCACAGAGTAGACTCTGATCAGACTGGGCGGATGCCCAGGCTGATCTGAGTCTTCGCTGGGCGCACATGCCATTTTGTTGGTTTTGTCACGCGCTGGCTCATTTATGCCCAGTGGACTCTTTGGACAGGTTCATTTCCAATTGAAGGGTTTCCGGGTAATTTTTATTATTACCATGTTTTTATAGAAAATCCTATTTTCACTGTAAACAGTGTACACCCTGATCTGGGTCTACACTATTTGCCAGTGTCCCTTTTATCTGACACAAAGCATAAATGGGTTAAGTTTTTATGTCATATGCACACAGTGAAAGCCTAGATCAGTTTGCGCAGTCTACACCCTGATCAAGTACTGTGGCCATTTATATATTCGGCAACATCCAACGATAGTGTAAGCGAACAGCGAATGCCCTGATCAGACTGTGCAAATGCACAGGGTGGTCTAACCTTCTCCGTACACATACAACATAATGACCATTATCTTGTGCGATGTTCGGGTATCCTGAACCACCTGAATGAATGCGCAGGTTGTTCTTTGTCTACACTGATGACATATGTACGAAAAAGTGCCTGTTTGTTTGTCACTTTGTCCTGAGTATATGTACCACCATATTTGCCCAAAATACTCCGATTCTGCAACTCCTAATCGTAGTTATAATAAATCTGAAGTATTTGTGTTTGAAAGGTGCTCAGTAGCCTTAATCAGCACTGAAATCACAGAGCAGGACAAACAAAACCATTTCCATATATGGTCACTATAAATTCTACCTTTTTATGCTTTTTCAATGACCATTACTGTTAAGTGTGAGTAGTCCCAGCAGGCACACAACGTTAAAATAACGTCGATTGAACGTTGATTCAACGTCAAGACGTAATATCAACGTTGTGTTAAGGTTTGTTTGTCCTACTATTGTATTTTATTAATCTTTTTATAGCCAATTTATATGTGTGTTGATGGGTGCTATAGAGAAGCAAACAGATTAAATCTTTGTAGTTTGATTTGGTTCACTCAAATTGTGCAACGGGTTTTAGGCATTCCTGTCCGGTTATTTATGGTAAATGCGGTATAAAAAGGAGAACTCATAGGGTTTGCACATCTCGGCGTGGTGAGGGTCACTTAACATAAGCCAATAAGTCATTGAACATAAGCCAATAAAGAATGGTCTGCTCTCTCTCTCTCTCTCTCTCTCTCTCTCTCTCTCTCTCTCTCTCTCTCTCTCTCTGTTTGCGTGCATGCTTGCGTGTGTGTGTTTACATTACGGTTCAGTTTTGCTTGACATTTCTATTTTCTGTCTTCTAACTAGTCCATACAGTGTTAAGTTTCCATATTCATCTTGAAATTTAAATCTCTCTGCTACTATTTACAGTAACAAGAGAAAAAAATAGAGCTCTGACAGCAATATCTTTTATTGAAAAACAAATGTGTACCATATTTACCCTAAATTAGCAAACAGTTTACACCCAGATCAGACACCACAGAACCCCGCGTCTGATCAGGGTCTAAGCTGTTTTGCCACTTATCGAGCTAATTTTAGACAAATCAGCAGTTTATCATATAAACTTGATAAACTTTAGAACAAGTATGAGATGGAGTTAATGTGTTTGAACTCTTAGATTAATATGGTGATGCTATTCTTCATAACATGACATTTGTAAAAGACAATCCCAGAAATAAACCGTCATATCACGCCATTTATAGTTCGAAACTACATTTGCACATAATGTAATTATTTGAGTTTGTTTGTTTGTGTTGAGCTTTTACGGCCCAATCAACCCAATGGGGTCATGTCGACGCGGTCAGTTTACCTAATCACACGTTTACTACCAATATCAGTATTTCTTATCGTATTTACCTGAAAGTCCTACCATACTCCCAGTAAGCATTCTTTATAAATCTACAGCAGGCCGTTATCGGCCCGTCAGGGTAGCAGAACAACGGCCCACTGTAGATTTATAAAGAATGCTAGCTGGGCCTATAATTTGATCAAGTCAATTGTACTATCTCTTCATAGTTCTAAAATATTTACTGGATGAGTTGCAAATAGTGTAGACCCCAGCTAGCATTGTCCTTAAATCTATATCGGACCGTTATCGGCCCGACAGGATTCCTCCGATATAGATTTGTATTTATTTATTAGAAATTTCATGGATACATACATACATACAAGACGAGTACATATATATGTACCATTGGATTGGACGTAGGCATAGCCGATATAGATTTCAGTAAAATGCTAGCTGGGACCCAAAGTCTGTGGCCTCTTATCTGTCGATACAGTTTGTTTGGGCATGTCTGTCCGAATACTAATGGTATTATGGTAAATATGGTATTATGGTGTATCGGTAACTTTGGTACTGATGTGAAGTTAGCTTTATGTCACTTCCGTTATGAATTTTCTAAAAACAAATAAAAAACTAAGATTGTCTTTTCAAATTATATTTCGCAAGTCTGGGCTTCCGCTTTTTCTTATTTTTTGGTTTTCACAAGTTTTACTGAAAATGCGTATGTCGGCACAGTAATGTTTATTTTATGATCATAGTAGTTCAGATACCTGCATAGCTACAGCTGATATTTAGTGACATACATGCATTTGTAATATGCTTTTGTTTTGTGTACAGAGGCCACAAAAAGTATTCATGCATGCGATCCCCATAAAATGCGATGACCGTTTGCGCGCATATGCATTTTATTTCTCATTTAAGCAAACACGTGTTATGACCATTTACCAATGAAAACATTAGGTCACAACCTTAAAAGTTGTATAGTCCATCACATCTCCTTTAAAACAAATGCTGTTATGTGGAATATATGTAACTGTTACTGTCCACAGTAATTACAAGGTACTCAACTTATGTTGACATAAAATTACCAAATGAGAATATATGTAAGACAATCTTGTATCATTAGGTATCTTTTTAATTCGGCATTCCCAGACAGCAGTGAGATGGAAAATTGACTTTGTTCAGAATAACCATTCCTGTGCATATGGAATCCAGACCTTATTTTCATAGAGATGTTTAAATTGAAATACTACAATTGTGTGTAACCATTATATGGTTGATACCATAGTGTACTAAAATTTACACACTAGGTTTGGTGCTCATGATCAGGATTTGATCAACAAACAACCACCTTTGGAAGCGTTTGGGAACTGTCTGGTTAGAATTGAGCAGGCAGAAGAAAACACGCTTGTCTTACAGATCTTGATTCTATGACCCTGCCGGATAATGCAAAACATACAAAAGATTCGAATGTACAATGTTGTTTTTTTTAGTGTTAAGAGAACATGGTATCACCGAGATTGGAGGGCTTTTTTCTTGGTCCATTTCGTTGACCTTACATACAACATGAAATCCACTGTTAGCTATGGACTAAAGAATTCTCACGTATTCTTGCTCCATTAAGAATTCTGAATTCTCTTTTTCAGTAATAGTTGGCAAACCATTTTGATAGCATGCGCTTTGGCAATTGTCTTAATCACTTATGCATACTAGTTACAAGCAGTTTTTTTTTTTGTTTTTTAACCCTTGTCCTGCTGAACCCGGATATACCCTGCTTTGCAAACAGTGTAGATCCAGACCAGTTGACTTCTGAAGCCAACTGATCGTAATCTGCACTGTTTGTCATTCAGTATGTGGATTTTTATCAACAATCTGGATTAAAAAATCTGATTGGCTGGCAGTTAGAAATGGGCGTGGCATCTGAATTTATTCAGCATGACAAGGGTTAAATCAAACATATTATGTGAAAATTTGGTCTGGACCCACAATGCATTTAAATGAGAATTCTAAGCCCTAATTATACCCATTTTTTCATTGTTATTGCTGACTTGGAGGCCCTGGTTATCAAACTACTTGTCAAAACAAGAATATCTTCAAAATATTTTTATTTAGTAATTTTCCGAGGTCAAAATTAAAAAGCCCTTCTGTTCGTGAACAGTATAATCTAAATGATTATCATTTGTAGTTGTATTATTATTATTATTATTATTATTATTATTATTATTATTATTCCAACAGGACTAATAATCATATGTACATTAGTTGGTATGGCAACGTCGAAACTTGGAGAAGTTGGACGACCTTTCGTGCAGTTCTTTAAGGCTACATCGGAGGTGGTTATCCAGGTTTTAAGGTGGTTAATATGGTAAGTTCGTTCTTGAAATTTTACAAAAGGAAAAAGAAAAACATGTATTTATTTTAGTTTTATATAAAATGTATTATTTTCTGTTATTCTGTCAAACTGGAATCATTAAAAATTACCATATTTATACTAATTATTACGACAAACAGCCCCAAGCAAACAGCGTAGGCCCAGATCAGAACGCGGCATCTGATCTGGGTATTCACTGTTTGTCATTCGTCCAGCAATTTTTAGACATATCTATAGGTAGCAAAATGGACTTATGCAAGTTTTCACAATTATGGTAAGAAGTTAAAGGTGTATGAATACTTAGGGTAAAACCGGTATGAATAATATTTTATTGTGGAACTTTTATAGTTTGAGAGCCGTGGTCTCAGATTAATGTACTAGCTCTTTGGTCCCAAAGAATCAGAAAGTTGAAAGCAAATATCATCACTACATCGCAATACAGGGCGAAGTTTTACAACAACCGCACAAACATTTAACAACAGCCATAGCTATCACAAAAAAAGCTTCGATAGATTGTGAAAAGATGGATCATATCGAACCAAGAAACTTTTGTAAGCCCAAAAATTGGAATCCAAAGAACAAACGCTAGATATAGATCTGTTGAGGTAATTCAGGCCGTAAAGTACAGATCTGGATATTCTTTCACTCTGACGACTTAGATATGACTGCTTTTATATTTCCAGGTTCACTCCTATAGGCGTGGCTAGTTTGATAGCACATGCAGTTGCCAAAGAAACTCATATCGTGGACACCTTCAGAAGCCTGGGCATGTTTGTAATGGCCTATGTTGTTGGGATTTTGCTATTATTAGTGGTAGCTATACCCTTGGCCTACTTCATCGTGGTTAGGAAAAATCCATTTCTCTTTCTGTACCACCTTCTACGGCCGTTTGTGACAGCTTTTGCTACGGCATCCTCGTAAGTAATACATATCCCAGTGGGCAAATCACGTTGATACAACGTCGCATCAACGTCGATACAACGTCTAATGACGTTGCATCGACGTTGATACGACGTTGTAGAAACGCCATTTATCCGCTGGGAGGTACCGTATTTTCTCTAGATATTGGGACATTTTAAGTAATTATCATATAAAATTTGAACAAAATAACAAAGAAGAAGTCCAGAAGAGCAACAATCACAGGATATAGCCTAATAATGACACCAAGAGAGATAGTAAACCCAGCAGGCACAGGACGTTAATACAACGTCGCCTCAACGTCGATGCAAGGTCATGACGTTGCAGCGACGTTGAGCCGACGTTGTATAAACGTCATATGCCTGCAGGGAACAAACTTCGACGGACAACACACACCTTACAAACCATCAAAAAGCAAAGCAACCAAGGCCCAGTTGTTCAAAGCGTCGTTAGCTTAACGAGATCGTTAAGGGTCAAAATGTTAACTGTTCTAGTAAGTACAATATCTAATTCACAGGTAATCTTGCTGAACAAAAATGTCACATTTTTTCAGCAAAAATATTGTCGCATATGCCATATTCAATGATCAAAGTTTTAACGATATGTAACTAACGACATCGTTAGTTTTGAACAACTGGGCCCAGCTCTCTTTTCTCCATCTAGGTAATCACAATGCCAGGTAGGACCAACCCAGCTAGCATTCTACGTAAATCTACATCGGGCCGTCATCGGCCCGTCAGCTACCCTGACGGGCCGATGACGGCCCGATATAGATTTACGTAGAATGCTGACTGGGAACCAAGCACAAACAGTAAGACAGCAAACAAAACAAAACAGCTTCTTGTAGTGTTGCAGATGTGTGGTAAACCGCTTGGACCCTGGCGTCGGATCTATCTACTTGTCTAAACACATTGTTCAGGCCTGTCCGTCTCAATACTTAGAGTTATTACAGTATACAAAAGATGTGACAATTATGAATAAACATTTTTGTGCCATTTGCGAGCAATTAAAACAGTCCAGCGGAGGTAATACTATAGGACCTTCAACTAGAACTTTGCTGTCGCAGCAGCATTTGGCCATGATTATGACGGCTCTTGGCTGACATTATTTACGAAATGTGATTGTGTCAGAATAAAACATTTTGTCCGTCTGTTCTTGTTCTCGTCATCGTGAGGATATACATTATACACTTGTGCAACAAATGATTGGTCTGACAATATTTCCTCAAACAAGCATTGTCATGTGGCAATGCAATTTATGATGAAATCTGAATAACAAATCACTAGTTGTCCCTATTCAAATCCCCATTAATTTCACATACCGTAATCTTCTCCGACAAAATATTTTAAATGTCAATATGCAAGTCCGCGAATGAACAATACTGATACATAAAATGCGTGTAAAGAGGAAATAAATTTGCAAGTTCCATAAAACGACTTGTCAATTTCTAGCAAATTTTCTCTTTAAATTTGAAAGTTAAATGGTCTGGATACATATGGTAGGTTTTGTTGGGGTTTTTTTTACACTTTTTACAAGAAGACAATTTTTGTGACTTCCTGTTTGGCTATTCTGCACACCAAACCCTTCTGAAAAAGGATCCATTCTAAAAGGAAGGAATTTGCCCCCCTTTAAACACCTTTTCAGAAGGGATGTAAAACAACTTTGGCAGTTGCCAACACACCCACCCTCGAGAAAGTGTAGATCAATTTGCTTTAAGCTCAAACTCTTAATTTTTTCTTTCAGCGCCGTCGCCATACCGGAAGTGCTCAACACGTGCGAGACAAAACATGGTGTCAACCCAAATATTTCACGCTTCTTTGTTCCATTCGCCACTGCTCTTAACAGAACGGGAAGTTGCATATTTATAACCATGTCGGGTCTTCTTCTGTGTCAATTGGAAGGTCTGCAATTGGAAGGAGTTAAAGTGCTTTTCTTAGCGTATGTAATTTTGCGCTCTTAATTGTTATTAATGCTTTTCCTGGTGCATTTGAGCCCACCATGGGAAAAGGGGTCTACGGGGACTTATGCGGACAGCGGAGGCACAGATCAGACTGCGCTTCCGCACAGTCTGATCAGGGCCTTCGCTGTCCACTGACAGAAACATTATATACTGTAGAATACAAGCGAACTTCAATGGCTCGAACGTCTTTGGGTCTATGGATATTTGTTCTAGATAAGGGTATTTTGAGCCACTGAGGGTAAATCATAGCGCCAGGTCAGGAGACAAATGGGGATGATTTAATCTTCTATAAAATAACGGTATGTTGAGTGTACTTGTTATCCCCACGCTTTAGATATGAAAATATTGTGAACGCCTCCGTCCGTCCATCTGTCCGTCCGTCCGTCATGCTATCTCCTCCTAAACCATTGGGTGGAAATTAACCAGACTTGCTGTATGAATTCCCCTCGTGGCATTATTTTTCCGTCCGTCCGTCTATCACGCCATTTGCAATATTAGCATGGAGCATGTGGAATTTGCGATGGCATGCGATCGACTGTGCAATCTATTTAGGATTGCGTCGATGATACGATTCTAATAAAAACACACAATATACATTTTCCTGAAAAATAAGAAAATTTCCCGTATATATCCCTAAATATTTGTTTCCTTGAGCTATTGTAAGAATTTCCTAGGGCCTCAAAAACAAGTTCGAATCAGCCACGATAAACGAGCTATCGGTGTTCGAGTCACTGAATGTTTACTGTAGATCGATATATAGCAAAGGCCCATATCCATTTGTGTGACTTCATATATTGTTCTTGCTCTTCACTCTTGCTTATGCCCGAAGCCTTTTATTCATGGCGCATTCTAACAGTTTGAGAGCATTAATTAGCGAACTGGGCCCAGTTATTCAAAGCACCGTTAGCTTAACAAGCTAGTTAATGACAAACTCGTTAACTGTTGTAACTAAGGTATTTTAAATACATTGATATTTTGCTACAAAACTGTGGGTAGCTTTTGCAATGGAAAAGCTACTCATATTTTTTCAGCAAAAATATCAATGCATTTGCCAATTGTCAAGACAGAAATTTTAACGTCACGTTAGCTAACAACTTCGTTAAGTTTTCAAAAGCTGGTCCTGTCAGTTAATTATTATTATTAACTGACCCTGTCAGTTAAGTAGTAGTAGTAGTAGTAGTAGTAGTAGTAGTAGTATATAGAGCCGATGGCTACTGTATAATATATACATCACGAAAACATACCTATATATTTTGACCCCCTTAAACCCCACTTTTATATAGTAAAAGTGGGGTTTACAGGGGTATACATTATTTTTCTTATTTCTGCTTAAAAGCATAGATTGTGGGTACTCGTTGGAACCGCTGTTTTGGGCAGAAATATGAAAAATATCAGAATTTTTATCAGAAAACTTTCAGTTTTTGGTGGTGAAATTTTCAATATATTTGAATAGGCGTGTTTTAATGGATGAACAGGGAAAGCTGAGAATGCTACAACGAAGCACTGGGTCCTCTAGTTGTTCACTGTTTGCATCCTTTCTCTAGTTGCGACCAAGTTTTGTTCAAAACCTAGAGTATGATCACTGGGAAACAAACTGACCTTAACATATCAGCAAAAATAGCCTCAATTTGGAGTGGCGTAGATTTTGCATTCTCTCTATTAAATTTTGTCGTAGAGTCTGCTACATTATTATTATTATTATTATTATTATTATTATTATTACTATTATTATTATTATTATTATTATTATTATTTCATCATACAGCTAATGAAGAATGGAAGCTCTATATTTCACTAAGATCTGGAAGTTGCCTATTCCCAAATATCAATACATTTTTATGTCTTTTCCCAAATATATGTCAAAGTTAAAAAAATCTTTAACCCAAGTATTAACACAGTTCTAGAATTTGACTTAATTTGTAAAAATTCCAAGATGTACAGAAAGAACCTAGTGGCTAGTAATGTCTGTCTCCAGTATACAGTTCAGAATAGTCAGAAATCATGATCTGAAGCCAAGTGTGAAGAAGTGATGGATAGAAAAATATCTTGGTAGGCCTCAGTCCGGTTTTCAGGCGAGAAAAAAACATTAACGTGTTGCAATTTAAAAACGTACATTCTAGACACACTTTTACCCATCGTGTTATTTAAATGGCTGTGGTTTATCCCAGTGTATTTGAAGGGGACTGGGGTGCCAGATCATTTGGTCTATCGAATGTTCCGTGTCTGTCAGATCTACCATGCGCACATTTTTTTTTTTTCTTCTTAATCCGTGAATTTAATTTGACAAAAGCATACATGTATTTAGTTTGTCGATATTTGACGTTTACCATTGTTTGTCATAAGGACTTCCCTTCTGCCTTGGTAAGGGTCGATACCAGGAAAGATGCTTCGTTTTGTCATTGTATCAAATTTTGACATAAGATCAATTTCCATTGGAACAATCACATAGGATGTATAAAGAAAGAAAATAAGACGAATTAACCTCCGGCCCGTACAAAGCAGAGAAAGTTCCTGGTTAATTGTTAGTCATGCCAGTATTTTAAATGCCTAGCGTCCCATAAAAGGGACATTTGCAAGCAGTATAGACCCAGATCAGACACCGCAAAACACTGCGTCTGATCAGGGTCTACACTGTTTGCATTAAATATAGGAATTTATAAAAAATAAACATTGTGATAATATAAACTAACTAGATACCCCTTCTGGTAAAAATGGACCTGTCCAAAGAGTTGAGGCAGAAGAGTCCATTCGGCGTAAATGAGTTAATTCTGATTCATCAAAAATTAAAGATGATTGCAAATTAATGGGACTTGGTGGTCCAGTGAGTCACGCTTCGGCATGTAAACGAAGGAGATGTTGATTTAATGAGTAGCATTCTGGGTAAAACAAATCAGCAGATTACATGTTGAAATATTATCCTTATTTGTTCCAGAAAACAGGGTTTGACATTTCATGCAAATTATCTCCATTGGAGACAATTTGCATGAAATGTCAAATCCTCTTTTCTGGGAAAAATAAGAAAAAATTTGTCGTCTGCTGAATTAACCCAGAGAGTGATAAAGGTTGAAATTCGCTCGAGTCGGAATTTTTATTACACCTTGGTTGCAAATTGTCTCCATTGGAGACAATTTGCATGAAATGTCAAATCCTGTTTTCTGGGAAAAATAAGAAAAAATGTCATCAATTTATCGTCTGCTGAATTAACCCAGAGAGTGATAAAGGTTGAAATTCGCTCGAGTCGGAATTTTTTTACACCTTGGTTGCAAATCCATTGGAGACAATTTGCATGAAATGTCAAATCCTGTTTTCTGGGAAAAATAAGAAAAAATGTCATCAATTTGTCGTCTGCTGAATTAACCCAGAGAGTGATAAAGGTTGAAATTCGCTCGAGTCGGAATTTTTATTACACCTTGGTTGCGTTTAGAAGTGCAAAGTGATAGCGACGTTTTGCCCTGGATCCCTTTACCTAATGACGAGCGCCAACAGGAACAGGGGTCGAAGGCAAAACACGCGAGTAACTTGCACTTCTGAATGCAGCCCCAGCTCATACTTATTATGGTGTGGATATCAAGTTGTCAGTATGGCGCATTGTAATAGGTATTGATACTGGGCATGGGTAGAGTCCATGCAAGAAAAGCTGCACAAAGCTATACTTCGAATGGCTAGTGGTATAAAAATCAGGAACCAACAATATATTACATATTTGCATATTTTATCTTACTGTAGAACCTTATTACAAAGCATAGTTTCATTTATCGTGGCGAAGTCGCATAATGCAATAAACACACAATGGTGCAACAAGACCGTTTCAACTAGCAACCTCGCCACTTTGGGACGGCTTTAGTACATATACGTTATTGAAACGTTTACATGACAAATTGATATATCAAGTTATATATACCATTCTGTTCTGGTTCCCTTTAGGCACATGACCTTGAACTGACATTGGATCAATGTCATGCGACGTCGATCAAACATTTACCCGACATCATATGTATTCTGGGTTATATATATTTGCCCAGCAAGCATTCACCGGCATGACGACTTCATTTCGACGTCGCGAAGTCGTTTGTTGTTTTGGCTCTCAGAAGCCAAACGGTAATGAACACCAAACGTTTAAACACACATACAAAAACAAAACTTTATTTAGAATCTTAGTAATTACAGAGCACTTTCTCACCCGTTAATTCAGCATAAAGATTCTTTCTGTTTCAGGATATTGAGTACTGTGAGTTCATTGGCTATACCCGGTGTTCCTAGTGGCAGTATCATCTGTATCCTGATCATTCTGTCATCTATAGGCGTACATACGACCAATATAGGATTGCTCATGGCTGTAGAATGGTTTACGTAAGTTATTACAACTTGATTCTAAAGGGGACTGGATACACCCGGTAGATCTTCCGCCATTTTGTAAAAGGTAGACAACATTTGTGACTTCCTGTTTGCTTTCATGCAGACCAGATACCTTCTGAAGAAAGAGTCTACTCTAAAAGGAAAGAATTTGCTCCCCAGAAGAGATGAAAACCAATGTTGACAGAGTTGCCTTCACTGAAAATGTATCTTTTCCCATTAACTTAAGATACGCCATATACAAACATAAAATGCCGAAATTCGACTCTGCATCCCACAGTCTGATCAAGACATTCTGTTTATCGGTAGTGTCCATTGATCCCGTATTTAACCTCAGTTTTCGTACACATTAAACCCTAGACGTACTGGTCCTAAAGTCCATTTTACTACTTATTGGAGGGCGTAAAAATGCTAGCATAATGACAAACAGTGCAGACCATATTCAGATTACTTGTTGTGCCGCAACTGATCTTGGTCTGCACTGTTCGGTAAGTCTTCTCTGTCCAAATACCCAGTGTAAATACGGTAGGCTGTACTTTATGTGTTAGGTGGCATTTCCTGATTTTGATGTTGTTATTGTGAATGTTGTTTATTTTAAGTTTTTTCAAATATTTTCTTACAGTACATGTTTTAAGACAGTTTTCATTTTACCTAACAAAAAGACTTTTAAACTTACCGTGCTGTTGTTCTTTTTTTGTTGTTTTTTTGTTTTTTTTGTTTTTTTTTTTTTGTTTTTTTTTTTTTTTTTTGTTCTTCTTCTTCTTCTTTTTTTTCTTCTTCTTTTTATATTTCAAAAGGATTCCCCTTTCAGATGATTATTTATTCAAGTCAGTTTATCACATGCTGTTAGTCTTACTCTTTGTTACTTTGTGGTTTATTCTACGAGGCGATTTGTTTTATTTTGTTCTTGTATTTTTCAGTCCTTTTAGCGGTGGTCCTGGTATTAGTCTTACTCTTTGTTGCTTTGTGATTTATTCTACAAGGCGATTTGTTTAAAGTCTTGCCTTGTGTTATTTTGTTCTTGTATTTTTTAGTCCTTTTAGCATTGCGATTACCTCGCTTGAGGAAGAGAGAGCTAAGCTTAATGCTTTTCGTACGTTTGTTCGATTTGCGCTTGTTTGGTTTTGTCTTTTTCTTCTTCCTCTTCGTGTCTGGGATGGGCTACGACTTGTGATTGTGGTACTCCCTGGACTTTTCTCTTACTTTTTTGTTCCTCATGCTTATCCTGTCCTTCCTAACTGTGAAACCTAGCTATAAAAGGTTGAACGGGATATGCAGGCGTTAGAAAAAACTTTTCTGCAACCTTTGAAAAATATAGAAAGTCTTTTTTTACCCTCTAAAAGCAGGAACTTTATTACAGATCTCTATTCCTCCGGCTTAGAGTCCACGGTAGCCCTAACACCTACCTTATTTAATGCTCAAAACCTTCGTGTATATATATATAGGTAGCTGTACGTGGAAAGACATCAGCTATAGGCGTACATACGACCAATATAGGATTACTCATGGCTGTAGAATGGTTTACGTAAGTTATTACAACTTGATTCTAAAGGGGACTGGATACACCCGGTAGATCTTCCGCCATTTTGTAAAAGGTAGACAACATTTGTGACTTCCTGTTTGCTTTCATGCAGACCAGATACCTTCTGAAGAAAGAGTCTACTCTAAAAGGAAAGAATTTGCTCCCCAGAAGAGATGAAAACCAATGTTGACAGAGTTGCCTTCACTGAAAATGTATCTTTTCCCATTAACTTAAGATACGCCATATACAAACATAAAATGCCGAAATTCGACTCTGCATCCCACAGTCTGATCAAGACATTCTGTTTATCGGTAGTGTCCATTGATCCCGTATTTAACCTCAGTTTTCGTACACATTAAACCCTAGACGTACTGGTCCTAAAGTCCATTTTACTACTTATTGGAGGGCGTAAAAATGCTATCATAATGACAAACAGTGCAGACCATATTCAGATTACTTGTTGTGCCGCAACTGATCTTGGTCTGCACTGTTCGGTAAGTCTTCTCTGTCCAAATACCCAGTGTAAATACGGTAGGCTGTACTTTATGTGTTAGGTGGCATTTCCTGATTTTGATGTTGTTATTGTGAGTGTTGTTTATTTTAAGTTTTTTCAAATATTTTCTTACAGTACATGTTTTAAGACAGTTTTCATTTTACCTAACAAAAAGACTTTTAAACTTACCGTGCTGTTGTTTTTTTTTTTGTTGTTTTTTTGTTTTGTTTTTTTTTTTTGTTGTTTTTTTTTTTTTTTTTTTGTTCTTCTTCTTCTTCTTTTTTTTTTCTTCTTCTTTTTATATTTCAAAAGGATTCCCCTTTCAGATGATTATTTATTCAAGTCAGTTTATCACATGCTGTTAGTCTTACTCTTTGTTACTTTGTGGTTTATTCTACGAGGCGATTTGTTTTATTTTGTTCTTGTATTTTTCAGTCCTTTTAGCGGTGGTCCTGGTATTAGTCTTACTCTTTGTTGCTTTGTGATTTATTCTACAAGGCGATTTGTTTAAAGTCTTGCCTTGTGTTATTTTGTTCTTGTATTTTTTAGTCCTTTTAGCATTGCGATTACCTCGCTTGAGGAAGAGAGAGCTAAGCTTAATGCTTTTCGTACGTTTGTTCGATTTGCGCTTGTTTGGTTTTGTCTTTTTCTTCTTCCTCTTCGTGTCTGGGATGGGCTACGACTTGTGATTGTGGTACTCCCTGGACTTTTCTCTTACTTTTTTGTTCCTCATGCTTATCCTGTCCTTCCTAACTGTGAAACCTAGCTATAAAAGGTTGAACGGGATATGCAGGCGTTAGAAAAAACTTTTCTGCAACCTTTGAAAAATATAGAAAGTCTTTTTTTACCCTCTAAAAGCAGGAACTTTATTACAGATCTCTATTCCTCCGGCTTAGAGTCCACGGTAGCCCTAACACCTACCTTATTTAATGCTCAAAACCTTCGTGTATATATATATAGGTAGCTGTACGTGGAAAGACATCAGCGGGAAAAATACGGATATTTTCCGACTGCCCCTCGTATACTGATTGAGTTACGGAGACTCGTTTTTTAGTTGTATATGTTTTGTACTTCTTACAACATTTGAACCTAAGGTGAAGATTAGGTACCAGTCGATTTAACGCTGGTAGCTTTCCCCGGTAGTTTTTACTACTAACCCTTCTAAGGCTTCTTCGTAAAAACTTTAACCAGTGGGTTGGGGCTTGACGATATGTCTGGCTTGGCCCGCCGTCGTTCAACTATTGGTTTTTATTTACTCTGGCACACAGTAGAATTAACCATGAGTACTCGTCTTTGTTTATCATAGTGATTAATTTGATTTTTATGTTTTCTTTTTGATGCATTGACTGAGTTGAGAGCCTTTATGCGAACCCTATTTTTATGTATTTCTATATTAAGAGTAGAATCGGGACCCAGGGTGAAATTGGCTGGTTGTAAAAGTGCTTTAAATCCGCCGGTGATTTATTCTGCTGGCCGTTCTAAGGCGGTATTAGTCTTACTCTTTGTTGCTTTGTGGTTTGTTCTGCGGGACGGTTTGCTTTGGGTCTTGCCTTGTGTTGTTTTGTTCTTGTGTTTTTCGGTCCTTTTGGCGTTGCGATTGCCTCGCTTGGGGAGGGGATGGGGCTGGTCTTGGTGCTTTTCGAGCGTTTGTTCGATTTGCGCTTGTTGGTTTTGTCTGTTTCCTCTTCTTCTTCGTGTCTGGGATGGCTGCGATTTGCGGTTGTGGCGCTCCCTAAGCTTTTCTCTTGCCTTTTTTTATTATTTGCATCAGCAACATCGGGTACTTAGTTATACATAAGACATGTCTTAGTAGCGTTGAAGATAACGCCTCAAGTCAAAGTGGTTGTCTGTTACTTTTGCTGTCAATGGCTGCCTCCATTGGATTTGATAAAGAACAAAGCCGTATCTACTTTGTCTTTGCTTTGATCACTATGCGTTTGGCACCCTTGTATTTTTTAAATTTAACATTTATGCTGTGATGACAGTTTATAATGTCATTTTACTTTTTGTAAGTCTATAGTATTTATTTTAAATCCAGATTATAGTTGCTACCAAGATATCATTTTGTTTGGGTTTTCTTGCCATACATTTGTTTTCAGGTGAGAGTTTCCCTGAGAGGCAAGTGAATAGTATTTTACTGTATTTGCCCTTATTCGGACAGATAGACAGTGAAGATTCACATAAAAAGAGTTAGTGTTTCCGAATATTTAGGGTTAAAGCGGTAAAGTTTTATATAATGTTTATATGATAAATTTTGTCTTGTTTACAGAGATCGGCTCAGAACGGGAGCAAATATTGCCAGTATCACTTTTGGCGGTATTTTGATACATGTCATCTGTAAAGACAGCCTCAACCTCTCAAATGACAGTGGACATCTAGAATCAGATGACAGTGTGGATGATCAGAAAGAGAAAGTGTTCCATCAAAAAGCATAAATAAAAACTGTCAAACTGAACCCACATTTCCAAAATATGCCAAACAATGCAAACAATCGAATAGTTTCTGTACAATGTACTATCCAAGCAAACACACAAAGTCGCAACGACAATGGTTTGACACTGTGTATTTAAAGGGAGGTCTCAGAGAGTCAAAAATATTCACATTAGAAACTACGGATTATGCTTTGCACGAAAATATTGATATTAGAAAACATAAAGTAATGCTCTGCAACGAAAATGCGTGTAGTCCGTCAGTCTGTGGTGTCGTTTTCGCTCTTACTGATAAAATGAGTATTAGCAGCATTGAGATATATGTATATGCCCTGATACAATTCATTCTGCTATTTTCAAAACTTTGAATGCTCTCTTTATTCCGACAATTTTTTTTCTTTTTTTTTTCTTTATCCAAGAAGAAATATTCACTTACTGAGAAAGTTTCGGTTCTCTTCGAGAGCCATCATCAAACTGTGATCTTGACCACACGAAGTCACAGGACTTGGACTACTTACCACTAGACTGGTTATTAGTGGTAAATCAAGGCCTGTAGATGTTGCTCAGATTGTGTACCCCCTGGTGCCGACTCATGATTCGCCAATAGTCGCGAACTTGTGTATGGAGTTCTTTGAACAACATGCTGTCTCAACATTACCTGTCACATGTGCACATTGATTGTGGAACGGTATGTGGATGACATTTTAGAAATCATTAAGAAAGAACAAGTAGAAAATCTTACACAGCACCTTAACAAAGCCGATGCCATCGGGAACTTCAAATTCACATACGAAGAAGAAGAAGGAAAAATATCTTTCCTAGATACTCCTAGATTGTTAGAAAGGGTGATAAGATAGTGAAATAGTTGATATACCGAAAATCAACTCACACTGACCAATATCTACAGAACTTTTGCTTTACACTACCCGTTATAACACAAACTCTGTGTACTCAGAACATTGCTGAATAGGTGTTTCTCGGTTGTTACGGAGGAAGAGGTCAGGGAAGAAAATGTGTGCATATAACATCTGCGCTTAAGAGACATGGATATCCGCGGTGGTCGATAGAAAAAGTGAAAGACTTTGTGATAAATAAAGTAAAAAATGGAAAGGGAAAGAAAAACCTCAAAAACGGAAAAGGACAAATCCAGAGGCTGTGTGGTTATTCCATATATCAAAGGCTTATCAGAAAGCATAGCCAGGGTAATGAAAAATCATGGCATATCAGTATCTATGCGACCACATTACACACAGACGAAAGACTTCCATCCCAAGACAAAGTGGAAAATCGTGTGCGACATTCTGTGACACAATTTGAATTCAAATATATAGGGGAATTAGGCAGAAAATTCAACACGGGGCTGAGTGAATATCAGAAAGATGCCAAAAGTGTGCCACAGGTATACAACAGATCAGAGCGAAAGTCATCTGAAGTATGTACATGTATTAACAAAAGCGCAATGACAGATTATATCGCTAAGGCTAACCATGCCATCGATTGGTAGGGCTCAAAAGCAGTTCACAGTGAAAATAATCAGATACTCAGACAAGTCGAAGAAGGTAATATGAAAATAGGCTTAGCCTAAATGCGAGCAGAGCACAGACCTATCTGTAGTCTCTTCAAAAGTCCTTCACAGCATCATTAAAGAACGAATATTAGTATATATTTATAATAATAAATAATAAAAATAATCAGCAAAATATGTTCGTGACACTTATTGACACTCGTTTCTTGTCGAGACCCAAATTTTGTAAAAAAAAACGGTATCCAGTCAGTTCTGCCAACTTCCGGTGACAACTTCCGGGAAGAAAAAAAAAGGAAGAAAATTGGTCAGAGCGATTTCTGCTGAAAGTATATATCGTTGTATGTTACTTTTTCTTGATCATATTCTCTACCGTAGAGCTCACTTCGCGTCGCGAGCTGTGCTCGCTATCAGGATCAGTCAACCTCAACACGTCATGAACCGGGAGCAGGATGGGGGGCACACAACCTGAGCAACATCTACAGGCCTTTTTCACCACTAGTAACCAACCTAGCGGTAAGCAGTCCAAGTCCCGTGACATCACGAGGTCATGCTCACAGCATGTTGTTCAATGAACTCCATATACAAATTAGCGACTGTTGGAGACTCATAAACTGGGACCAGGGGCATACAATCTGAGCAACATCTACAGGCCTTGGTTTACCACTAGTAACCAGTTTAGTGGTAAGTAGTCCGTGACATCATGTGGTCAAGATGACAGTTTGACGATGGTTTTCGAAGAGAACCGAAACTGTCACAGTAATTTAATATTTCTTCTTGGATACGATAAAAAGAAATTGTTGGAATAATGTGATATTCTATCCTGATAAACCTATTCGGTGAATTTGAATGCTCTCTTTACATCTAAGGGATCCCCTTTATGAGGTTGTTTCTAGTAATATAAACGTCTTTGGTGTAGAATTGATATTATTTAATTTTCCCATCCTCATGAACTGGGTCTGCTATATTTTTTATATTGATTTGTATGTATTTCCAAAGGATCCGTATTTCAGAATATTTTGTGATGACAACACTTGCTATTAACTGCCTGTGTTGAGGCCGTAAACGAAGCCTCATACAGCAATAGAGTGCTGCTGTTATTTTGTCTGGTCTTTTAGAACTATTGAGCTCATACTTGATATTTGAAAACATAGTTAGGCTTAAAGCTGTCAGGGGCGCGTGACGGATGTTACATATTTTCATTATTCCTTAAGTCGGCCTCAACCATTCTAAGTCTGATATTTCTTGTTTATCACTTAAATTGTATTTCCAAAGGATTCCCGTTTAAAAATCTTTTGGTGGCAGCAGCTGTCGTTAAATGTTTTTTGTGGAGGTCGTAAAACGTCGCCCCATGCATATATATAGCGCTGATATTATTCATTTTGTTGCTTTTTTGGACTATTGGACTGGTTATATTTTTATTTCGAGATTGCAGAATATATTTTTACTTCCTTTGGGATCATTGAGCCCATTCTGGTTACTTTGAAAATCGAACACCGCTTAAGGGGCAGCCTCACAAACTACAGTGTTGCATATGCAGAGACTTAATAAAACCGAGTCCCCGATATTCGTTCTTTTGTGTGTTCTTTGTTTCCAAGGGCAATCTTTTAGATATTTTTTATACATTATATGTGAAAATAGATCTTTATTTAAAGACGTTATGGACGTGAGAGCTGTTGCATTTATTTTCATTATTCATCATCAACAGACGCGGTTTAACCGAGTCTGATATTTATTCTTATTTTTTTTTTTTTTAATTTGTTTTAAATGATCCCCATTTCAGAATATTTTATATTATATTTCTAACTTATATTTATAGTAATATATTCATTGACATGCTGTGTTATGTATACTTTTTGGTTTTGACTTATTAATTTATAATATCTATGAATAAATATAAATATCTTTGTATGTTTGTCATTTTCAAAAGGTGCTTGAAGGTGCCAATATTATGTTGCTTTTTTCCTACGCGTCACCTGTCAGAAGTCTGCCATTTGCAAAACAAATCATGGCAGTTCAATGAGTGGTAAATGAATGTAACATGACACGTCACCCAAGCAATTCTGATTCATCCTGATATGCGATCGGAACAATAGGCTGCTTACTGATTTCATGACACTTCTTCATTGGTTTCGCGTAAACATTTGGGGCTTCGTGCTGCCGAGGAGGTTAATTACAGAAACGAGCTAATTACAGAAACGAGCTTTCGTCCAGAATTTAGTGCGATTATTTTTATATTCAATATGCCCAGTCTAAATATTATCACAATAAAGGGTTTCAAATACATCGAACCTCAAACTCGAACAACTTTGGAACCATGAATTTGTTCTGGACATGGTAGTTCGAGCCACTGAGGGTTAATCATAACGCCAGGTCAGGAGGCAAATGGACATTATTTGGGGATGTCTTTTCGGTCGTCTATATAATAATGGTATGTTGAGTGTACTCATTTAAATCGCCTCGATGAGACGATTCTACACACAACATATATTTCATGATAAAATAAGAAAATTTCCATATATTATCCATAAATATTTGCTTTCTTGGGCTCTCGAGAGAACTTCCTAGGGACTCAAAAACGAGTTCGAATTAGCCATAGTAAACGAGGTTTTACTGTACCTAGGAGCCATCATATCTGCTGAAGGCTCTAAAACAGAGAGTATGAGTATGTCTAGGATTGCTCAGATGATTGAGGCTTCAACAAAATTGAAGCTGGTACAGAAAGATCAGAACATCGGACATCTCAGAGAAAAGGCTCCTGTGCTCTCTTGCTTCATCTACCTTCCTGTTCCCTTCTGATGTTTGGCTTCTGACTACATATCTCCAGAAAATAACCCAGGCTTTAGAAATGATATGCTGCCGAAGCTACTGAACACCTCGTAATTGAACCTAATACCAGTTAGGAGTTGCGCAAGCAAATCCAAATTACCATCAGTCCGCATGATGATCTCCTCGCCATTGTCAGGAAACGAACACTCATGTGGTAGGGTCATTTTGCATTCCTCTGGCATGGCAAAGACAATTCTGCAAGGAATTAACAGTTAAACGGACAAAAAGAAGGGCCTACTGAAAAAAAATGGGAGCAACATATCAAGGGCTGGACTTGTTTTAGTTTTACCAACTCATAACGTGCAGCTGAAGACATCAGACTAGGGAGAAATAATCTCATAGTTATCAGTGGTGCTAATGACCGACAAGCTAAAGGGAATAATGTGACTAATCATGTGTATAAAATGTATATGATATTATATATTTACAATTCTACAATCTTGCTATTTGAAACTAGCTACTCCTTATATTCTCGTATACCCTAGGGCTGGCTAATCAGAGCTGAAAAGATAATCGATTATCAGTCCTGCCATTGTGATTGATAATCGATTAGTAATCGCTGAAGATTTGATCTTATTTTTTCCTATGACCCATTTCATATGTTACATTGAGCAAACAGTGTAGACCCAGATGAGGCGCGCAAATGCGACGTCTCATCTGGGTCTACACTGTTTGCCACTAACACAGCTATTTTAGACACAACAGTGGGTAGTATAAATTTTAGATGAAAGTATGATAAGGAGTTGAGGTGTCTGAATACTAAGGGTAAATACGGTAAAGTAACAAACGCAGAAATCAAATGATCGATATTAGCAAATCTGTAATGATAGTCATTTTTGTGGAATTTATCGATCGATTATCCGATTAATCGTGCAAGCCCTAGTATACCCTTCATTATGATATCAAACTGTGCTTCATCTGGACCTTTCGTCATCAATGGTTGTTTTCGAAAGATCATCCAGTCCAACAAGCTTTTTGTGTTTTTTTTCTAGCGACACTCATCTGCACGATATTTCTACCTCTAATACTAACATTTCTCCTATTGTCTCCTAAAACATCAGAAGAGAGCCGCGTCAAGCGAAAACGTGCCTCCAAGCATGTTGCAAAATGCGTGGATTAAGATCATCCTGCGCATGCGCAAAGCATCATCCGGGGTCTTTGCTCTCCATTCGAACATTCTGTCTTATCCAACGCTTCTGTTAGCGGACAGTGGTGGTCCTGATTAGACTGCGCGAATGCGCAGATATGATTCTTCCTAAGAAGGTGTTTGAGAGTGTTATGAGAGAAGGCCTCCTGCTCCAACTCGAAGTGTTGTTCTCAGCAACTTGTCCGTCCTGCCATTGACTAGTGCTCCTTTAGCAGAGTCTCTTCAGATAAAAATGCGACCTTACGGCATATGTAACCAGAGTATAGTCAGCTCAGCCTGCGTATCCAATGGATGCGCAAGCTGATCGGAGTTTACGCTGGTCACATACGTGAACAAGGTTGCCACTGCTGTTATACTTTCTCAGAGTAGCCCATTTGACTTCATGTCATCCTTCGAAGGTTTGAATATTTGTTCTATGATACTGCATGCTCTTCAACAATTTAATCTTCAAAAATCTTTAGGATCACTTTCAAGCAGGGAACGAATTAATAAATCTACGCCGGATTTATGCCAGGGTCAAATTTATAAGTACTATTTTCAAGCGTTTCAGCCTCACTGTACACCAAACTGATTAAATCGATTGGGAAATAGATTGCTCCATATTTTTGGCATGAATTCCGTTAAGCTCTGAGGAATTTATTGACTGTCCTAACACTTTGTTTAATCACTTCTAACGCATGATTGTACCCAAACATAATCAACTGAGACATAAAGTCAGAAAACGTACCTTCGGACATGTGCGCCCAGCAAAGTATCAGATCAGCCTGCGCATTCGCGCAGTCTGATCAGAATCTTTACTGTGCGCATTTTGGATCGCCAAGGATGCAAAAATTCTTCATAAGGACAACGAGGACTCTGATTAGACTGCGCGACTGGGCAAGGTAATTTGGGTCTTTGTTGGGTGCACATTTCAGAAGGTACGTTTTCTCATGTTTCGGCTCAATTTTCTACAGCAACGGGAACTAGATAGGTATCTCGCGTGCCAACTATGTATTCTATGCGCGCGTGTTTTGTTTACTGTTTTCACTTTTGTTCCCAATTAGTTTAGACTATTGGACTGGAGATCCCTAAACTGGTAAACAGTGCAGACCCAGATCAGACGCCGGAGAAGCAGCGTCTTATCAGGGTTTCCACTGTTTGAAATAGTTCAACCATTTTTCTTTAGGAATATCTACATCATATAGCCTGACATACCTAAAATTAAAAATAGACTCTTCCAATATATAGCGTGGGAGAGTTTATTAAGTCTTTAATTAGTTAAGTATAATCAGCACAAATGTTTAATATGCACCAGATCGGGATTGGCTGGTAACGCTACGAAAAGCCAAGCAGGCTCTACACATAGCTCTATCTTTAACTTATTTACAGTTGTAACAATATAGCATACTGTTATTGAATATTGAACATATCTTCATGACTTTCAATATACATTTATAGCTTTACAAATAACATTTCAAATTTTGCCTCCCAAGAGGTACGTGATACCCATTAAATTTATATTTTCGTTTTCTGGATGATTTCAAAGTACTCTTGTCAGAGGACTTCTTAACCTTTTCATCTCTGCAGACCAAACTGATATGGATACCTTTGCAAACAGTGCAGATCCAGAGGAGACGTTTCGTAACGAGTCGTCTCATCAGGATCTACACTATTTGCCATTCTGTTATTGATGACTGAAGCCTCTGTTTGCAACAATGGATATGTCCGATTTCAGAGATGGAAGGGTACATTTCAGGACCTCAGGAGTGAAAGGGTAAAGGAAGCGTACTTGATAATTTTATGGAATGATTTTCTGCTGTTCTTCATAAGAGTATATGTTGTGGGTATTCGTTAACGAGTATCCAGATTATGTGTTTTAGCTAGTTAAGAAAACTATTATCACCAAATAAGCCTCCTTAACACGTCCTCCATTTCAGTGTAATATAATGTGATATGCAGATTTCTTCATATGGACTCGCCCTATCGCCCTATGTAAAAAGAGGTTTCCGGCACACGGGAACAGCAATGACGCAGACCATCTTATACAGCCAGCCAACCAGGGAAGCCATGACAACCGTAAAGAGTGTAATATAATGACAATAGATTACGTTGAACTTTTATTTCCGACAGTTTATTGTCCGACGAAAGATTAAAGGGGACTTGATTCACTTGGTAGTTTTTGTTTCCGCCATTTTTACAAAAAGAGGACAATTGTGACGACCTGTTTGCTTTTCCGCACATCAATCACTTTATAAAATGTGTCTACTCTAAAGGAAAGAATTTATCTCTATCTTATGCTTCCTTTGGCGTAACAAGTACTCTTATGCCAGTCAATACCCGAGTCAGCTTTCTGGCAATACTTTGTTACAAGTTCTACACTGGGTCAAAAGCATTATGGTCCAAGTACAGTCGACTCTCGTTATCTCGAACTCGCTTATCTCGAATAACCGCTTATCTCGAAGTGAAAATCTGGTCCCTGTTTTAACACAGATCTACCAACAGGCAACAAAATATTGTGGAAAAGAGGAGAAGTTGCTCCTTAGGAGCAATTTCTCCTCTTTTCCACAATATTTTCAATATATCTCTAACTTAGGAATCAAATTAAAGATTCATTCTGTTAGAGGTGGTTTTTCGATTGTTTTCCTCAGTTCCGCAAATCTGATATGTCGAACTACGGATATCTCGAAGTGTTTCATAGAGTCCCTTGGATTTCGAGATAACGGGAGTCGACTGTATACCGTTCCAACGCGGTTCCTCTGACGGTTGCAGTTTTTCGTTTTTTGCATCTGTGGTTTCAAATGTGGTGTTTATCATTTTTGTTCATCTCTTCTTCGTGACTGTGGCGTTTCCTGTGTACCTTCACTTTTATGAATAGATGCCAAAAGTTCTGGGAAGGCTAGGTTAGGGAATGGAAGTGTGATTACTTGAGGCTTCTGAACTTGTTCAAAGGTTTGTGGCTTTCGCTTAGAAATGATTTACTAGTATACCAAAACATGGGTTTTTCTCCGGCTTTGTCGTCTGCGTTTTTTTTTTTTTTTTTTTTTTAACAAACTATCGTTTGGAAAGACGTTTATATGTAAAGTTGAAAGACTGAATGTCAAACAGTGTAGATGAGCTCAATGAGCCGTCTCATCTGGATCTACGCTGTTTGCAAAAGCCTATTATTACCGCCTGTGGCAGTGAAAGAGTTAAAGGTGTATTTCTGGCACAAGCTGACTTATACAAAGAACGAAAGAGTCAAATTTAACCCATTTTAGTCTGGAGACCCCCAAAAATGGTAATTGGCAAATAGTGGAAACCTAGATCAGACGCCGCAAAGTCAGCGAAATGCGGCGTATGATAAAGGTATCTACTGTTTGCCTATAGTTTAAACATTTTTCTCTCGAAATATCTAAATCACATGGCTGGACATACACCTAAAACTGAAATTCGACTCTTCCAATATATAGTGCAGACGGGTGTGCCTGAGATGGTGGTTGGGGTGGGGTGGGGGCCGGGTATTCAGTCTAAAATGGGTTAAACTACTACACACCTTATAACCACTTGCCTTTCTATCATACAAGCTCTCAAAACTAATGCATACGTTTGAAAAACTGCTAGATTAATCAACCCATTGTTAAGTCTCATTTAAATGATCAATTTTTTTCCTGTAGTAAGTTTGGCAAGGAAAACTTCATTTTCGATATACTCATGAGATAAATATTGGACCGAGAAAGATGGCTATGTGAAGCTTTGTCAAAGATTACATCAATGAATTCAGTATTTGTGGTAGAAAAACGTGAAAAACTTTTCCCCACATTTTCTGTGATTAATATCTGACACCGTGTAATGTGTACACTGTTTGCTAAAGTTTCTGTGCAAGGATAGTTGCCCCTGTAAACAAATCTTTAGGTCCATAATGGTCCTACTTTTGTTTTGCTCTGACCAGATTGCCACCGAGCCCTCTACTTTGTCTATCAGTGTTTGTGATTATGCGTTTAACTTTGACCTTTCACCGAGCAGGTCACAAGCGAATTCCTATGCTGACCAAACACATATTTGTAATCTAGAGCTCCATCAGAATTTTGGGAGTTTTTGTGCAAGTAAAACTAGTTTAACAGCCCTGCATCACCCACTCACCCCCCAGTTAGCTTTTCTATTAACCATTCCAAGATTATTTCTCTGTTGCATTCTACTTTGTTCAAATGTTGTTTGCTACAATGTTGTTTTGCTTTGTCGTTATTTGTTCAACAACCCTTCTTCTTTTGATACCTCCAGAAAGCCTGGCTTCTTCACTGTGGCATTTCCTGGGAAACTTCTTATACATTTTCAGATTATAATCATTTTTTAGTAGTTTCACCGAAAGAAAGACAACCCTTTTCTTTACCACACATATTTTTCTCTAAACTGTGACAATTTTCCCACCATGAAATTTATGGAAATCACCAAAACAAAAGTGAACATAAAATGATAACGGAGGAGGTAATTGAAAAAATATTTTGCTGTCTTTGCTGACATTCTGAAAACACGCCTATTCAAATATATTGAAAACTTCACCACCAAAAACTGGAAGTTTGCAGACAAAATTTCTGATATTTTTCATATTGCTGCTCAAAACATAGATTGTGGTACTCGTTAGAACCGCCTTGCCGAGGCAGTTCTGACGGGTACCCACAATCTATGTTTTTGAGCAAAAATAAGAAAAATAATGTATACCCCTGCAAACTCCACTTTTAGTATATAAAAGTGGGATTTAAGGGGGTCAAAATTATATAGGAATGTTTTGGTAATGAAGACAAATATGTATCTTGTGGTACTCATTCACCTGGAATAGCCTCAGCAATGTAAATCAAATGAGTACCTGCAAGTTATATTTTCATGCAAAAACAACAAATCTCTTCTAATTACTCCTTTTATCTTCTTGTAAATTCAATGTATCAAAACTTTTTTGACCCATTATAACCCATTTATGTGGACAGGACTCTTCTACCACAACTTTTTGGAGTAGTCCATTTCCAATAGCAGGGTGTCTGGTTAGTTTGTAATATTTGTATGTTTTACAGAAATTCCTTTATTTAATGCAAACATCAGACGCATTTTGCCGCATCTGATCTGGGTCTGCATTGTTTGCCAATTATCCTTTTGGGGGTCTCCAGACTAAAATGGGATAATATGGGATCAATCCATAACATCCAATTCATAGGAAGGGAAATTTACATGGAAAAGCAACAAACAGGTACACATATTCGCTTTACTTCACTTTTTGTAAGAAATGTAACAAGTTGAAGCATGTTTAAGATTACTGTGGGTGAATTTAAAATGAATAAAGATGATAAAATGATAAAAACACAAACACTTCCATGCAGTCATACATGATAGGATCACATTTAGAAAAAGGACACGTTTCATACACAAGTACCTTAAAAACCCTAAGTATTGGGACAACCAGGCATGTCCAAAGAATGCAGTGTCTGATCAGGGTCTATATCCTTTGCCACTCATCCAGCAAAATTTTAGACATATCAACCGCATGTAGAATGAACTCCTTCTGAATTTTAGGAGAAGTTTGTGTTGAGGCTTTACGACCCAGTCAACCCAATGGGGTCATGTTGAGTGCAGTCAGTTTACCTAACCACACTTTTACTGGGCAGGCTTAGTCCTCTAAGCGGTTAACCTGTAAGGTGCACATTCTTTCGCCAACAACTGACAACTGCCCTTCTTTAATCAGCAGCCGCAAAAAATATTTCACGATCAAATCTCCGCAAAAGAATATTGGCAACGTGAAAGAATGTTGGCAACGCGGCGGGTGTCGAACCCGTAACCTCCTGATCACCAGTCGGACGCGCATCCAACTGAGCCACTGAGGCCAGCGAATTTTAAAAGTATGGTTAGTAGTAAAGGTGTCCCAATATTTAGGGTGAATACCAGTAGTAGTGAAGATTCCGATATAACACTAAATAAGACGATTTTACAGCCAAAATGTATGGTTTTTTTTTGGGGGGTTTTTTTCCATGAAACCATCCCAGTGGGCACACAACTTTGAAACATCGATTCAACGTCTTGACATTGAATCAGCGTTGTTTCAACATTGTGTGCCTGCTGGGATACATTGTTTGTTACTCATTTTGAGTACCATGGTGAGCAACTCAAATGAGTACCCAGGTTTCCATGGCGAAATAAAAAGACTTTAGATTCTCATCTAATCTAGACATGCCTCTTCTGTTAAGTTTTCAGTCACCATTTACACATTAGCTAAACTATATGGAATTTACAAAGCAAGACCCAGGAATTAGTGATAATTTAGGATAACCGTTTTGTTTTTGGGGTGAGGCAATACCAATGAGTACCCGTAAGATATGGTTGTCGCTTTTTTTGTTGTTGTTTTGTTGAATTCAAAACAGAACTGATTCTTATGTTTCCAATGTAATTAATCAACTTACACTTACAAATGGTAAAACTCACAAAAGTACAAAGTGAAATATTTCATACTGCCCTATAAGTAAGCTACCAGTGAAGTCTCAGACTAACCAGCATATCTGCAAGATTTTGCCATCTCCTATTTACTTCCTTATTCAGAGTATTTGTTATAAAACATTTTTCGATAACTATACGAAGATAATTTTTCTTGGTAAGCATATACTTCGACTCTGTCGCATAACATTTTTTTGCTGTGAAAGGTTGCTAAGAAATTTAGGTATTGATTTATTGTCTATTAATGACTAAATGTAGGTCATGTGACATAATTAAACCGTAACCTTTTCCCTTGTTTCTTTCAAAATATTTTTTCTGTCCTGTATAGTTGTTTTTGTTGTTCTTTTTTTTTTAAGTATACAGCTCTGTTCTGCTCAATGCTGCTTTCTAGAATGTCCCAAAATCCTATTTTTTTAAGTCAATAATAAAATCCCCCGATTAAAATCGGACAACCAATCTTTACCGTAACTTAGAATTGTTACACCCAAGCTGATCGTGTTGTAGTCACAGGTCCATCCTCGCCTGAACAACCATATAATCTGATCTGGTCCTTCAAGGACTGCCAATACTCTGCTTTATCTATTAACCCTTGTCATGCTGAATAAAATTAAGATGCCACGCCCACTTCTAATTTCCAGCCAATCAGATTACTTGATCCGGGTTTTTGATAGAAATTCACAAATTTAATGACAAACAGTGCAGATCCAGATCAGTTGGCTTCTTCAGAAGCCAACTGATCTGGATCTACACTGTTTGCTAAAACAGGGCATGTCATGCTCAGCAAGAGAAGGGTTAAATGTACTTCAAATATGTTGTACAGATGCATAGGCTGATCATAGCTTTTGCTGGTTATATTATGTTTACATTTTCTCTTGATGTGGCTCTTGCTTAATCTTTAAAGCACTTAACAAAATTGCAGCAGAAAATATTCCATTTTTTTTTTATTATTATTTATTTCCCAAGAATAAGACTGGCATTTCATGTAAATTGTCTGCAAGCAGATGATTCACATAAAATGTAGACTTATTTCCTCTGAAAAACTACAAAAAAGAAACATCAAAATGTTGTCTGCTGCAGTTATGATTAGCACTTTAAGGTTTAATAAGAAAACCTTCAATGCCTTTCTCAAGGACATTATATGCAAAAACAAATACAAGAAGAAAAAAATAAAACTATATAAAAAATACTTCTTTATGTTTCTACAACTGAGCCAATCCCACAGAACAAGGAATGCAGATGTTTGAAAATGTTTAGGCAGCTATTAAACATCAACAAAAGGAAAATACATATATGTACAAGTGCGAACAAAATAGGATCCACTGATGTTACTATTCATATTGACAATTAAAGGGATATTCAAAATTGTACCAGATGACACTATTTTATTTTATTATTTTACCAAGAAACTAAGACAGCATACAATGTAAATCATCTGCTAGGCAGATGACAGATGATTCATATTAAAGCCAAGCCTTATTTTCTTGGAAAAATACAAAAAGTAAAATGTCAGCTGCAATTGTGATTAGCACCTTAAGGTTTAAATAACTGAGACCTTTGGATATGTGCAGTCAGTCTGGCATTGTCTTCACTGTTCACAGGATATTAGGTTTGTGTTCCTCATAATAACCTTAAGTATTGGGGCAGATAGGCCTGAGCAAACAGTGTAGACCCAGATCAGATGCAGAATGCGGTGTCTGATCAGGGTACACTGTTTGCCACTTGTCCAGCACTATTTTAGACACATCAACAAATAGTAAAATAGACTTGTTCAAATTTTAGGACAAGTATGGTAAGGAGTTAAGGTGCCCTAATACTTTTAGGCTTGATACTGTAAGTCATTCTTTTTTCATCTTACACCATGAGCTGTGACAAGCAAAATCCATTCCTACTATAATTATCCTAAATTTTGGGTCAACCTAGCTCCTTACCATACATAGCTCTTGATAAGGTGCATTTTTTCAACCAAACAGTATTGATATTTTCTTATTTCTCCACGAAAACATATGTTGTGGGTACTCATGAAAAGCTTCTCTGCGAGGCACTTTTCATGAGTACCCACAACATATGTTTTTCTGGAGAAATTAGAAAAATATTTATCCTATACCCACCCTTGTCTAGACCTAGGAGGTTATATTACCATACCCATCCTAAAATTTGAACCTGTCCATTTTACTACCTGTTTATGTGTCTGCTGGATGAGAGACAAACCTTTTTTTTTTTTTTTTTTTTTTTATGTAGAAATTAAAATTCAGAAATTTGGCTAGAGATGCAGTTTTAGGAAGAAGAGAAAATGCTGGTCTGTTTCATATTTTTTCAATGAAAATGCACTGAGGCAGCTAATAAAAATTATTTCACTAAGACAATTTTGAAAAAGGTAAAAAATACACATAGAGAACTAACACCCACATTAAATGAAAACAATACCATATATCATATAAAGTTCAACACTATATGCCCAGACTAGCCTGCAAATCCTGCTGTCAAGGTGTTTCGTGAAAACATTAAAGCATTTGCAGAGTTCAAATGAGCTACACCTTACCTTTTAGTGGAATATTTAAATAACTGCATTTCCTACAATTTTACGCACACCCAGCGAACTCAGATCAGCCTGCACATCTGTGCAGTCTGAGCTGAGTCTTTGCTGGCCACATGAAGATGGTATCAGCCCTTAGCTATCCATAGACTGCACAGCAAAGACTGATCAGACAACATGAATGTGCAGGCTGATCCAAGTCTTCACTGAGGTGCACATGTAAAATTGTAGGAAAAGCTGTGTCCCAGCTCATTTTGTCAGAAAGACAATTTTACAAAATACACCACAACCTCTTTATAACACTATTGTTGGGGGTCCATAGCATAAACAGTGTTAGTTAAACAACCATGTTATATCCAAAGAAAAATGTATAGATTATATTGAAAAATGACCATTTATGGTCATTTTTCAATATAATCTATACATTTTTGGGATCCATCTTTGAATCGTGTTATATCCAAAACTGAGTTATAACAAACCATGTTATAAAGAGGTTGTAGTGTACAAGTATTCAGGGACCAACCTAGTCACCAGGACCAACCTAGCGCTTTAGAGCAAGCAGAAGTAATATTCCAGATGTATCTAACACCATAGGACAGCACATTGTACTTGCTGTTTCTTCTACGGTAGATGTCCTCAAATTTGGAACACTTTATTCCATACTATTTGGCCTAAATTTTGCTTTTTATGCACCTGTTGCTTAAAATACTTAGTTGAATGGCAAACAGTGCAGACCCAGATCAGACTGCTCCTGAAGGAGCAGTCTGATCTGGGTCTGCACTGTTTGCATATGTCATTTTGTCAGACAACTTGTTCAAAATTTTAGGACATTTACCTTAATGTAGTAACCATCTTTGCAAAGAGAGCCATTGCTGTATTTTGGTAAAGCTAGGTATTATTATTTTGTAAACTGAATACTTCCTTTTCCTATATTTACAGTGTCAGAATTTCTTGTCACAAATTATTTAACATCCAAATTTTATAAAAGTATTCTGTCTTCTCTATCAGCATGGAGCATAACTGTAGGTAAGAGGGAGTATCAGACATTTTTTCTTATTTCTCCATGAAAATGCAAGTTGTGGGTACTCGTTAGAAGCATTTCGATGAATACCAACAACTTATGTTTTTATGGAGAAATCAGAAAAAATATCAATATTTTCTACTGAAAAAAGTCCCTTATCTGGAGCTATGATGGAGATATCGGGTCTTCCTGTGCAAATATTCTCCCAAACTGCCTGTTACCTTGGTCCCTGCCTTTTTTGATTAAATACATACATATGGACAGCTTCAGTTTCAATTTCAGATACCATGATTGCAGATGTATTATGAATGTATCATTCTCTGCCCCATCATAGGTGAACAATGAACATCCAGATCACTTGTCCAGAAACTCTGTCTGATCAGGGTTTTTAATTTTTGTAAGAAAAACATGTACAATATAGAACCTACTGGTATTACTGTATTTACCCTAAATATACAGACACCTTAACTTCTTACCATACTTGTTCTAAACTTGAACAAGTTTACTTTCCTGTTAAAGTGTCTACAAACTGCTGGATGTATGGCAAACAGTGCAGACTCAGATCAGATGCCGCATAATGCGGCATCTGATCTGGGTCCACACTGTTTGCTAAATAAAGCAGGTCTATCCCAACAGGGTAAATACAGTAAACTGCAGGTGCTGAACTGACTGTTCAGAGGCATAAACTGATCAGAACTGTTCTAACAGAACAAGTACTAAGGCCCATATGCGGAAAATAATGTTTACATGATTGAGAAATAAAAGTATATAAACAGTGACAAATTACAATAAATACATGCTGCCACCCACTTTTACTCATGACATTTTTACGTGCAAGGCTCCAGATATGTCTGTACCCAAACATAAATTTTGACAATTTTACATCATGTTTTCAACGATGATTCAGTTATATACTAGGACAATGGAAGGATAACTATGAAAGGCAAAGAAGCTGAATTCTGCCTCCTGTGGAATTTGTGATTTTGTATTATATACATATATTTTGATGATTTTACATCTCACTTCAATAGTAGTTCAGTTATACTGAGATGTTGGAAGGGTGAAAATGAAGTTCAATGATCAAGTCAAGCCAGGAGCACTAACTTTTCAGCCATGCAGATGCAAACATACATTTTTAGTAGAACATGTATGAGGAAATACATTATGACATCTCCATCCTTAGTTGTAATAAGATTCCATCATGTTTTTTCGAGAAATGAGAAAAAAGAAATGAGCCAACCCACGACAAAACCTACAAATGGCATGTGCGCCCAGCGAAGACTCAGATTATGACATCTCCATCCTTAGTTGTAATAAGATTCCATCATGTTTTTTCAACAAATGAGAAAAAAGAAATCAGTCAGCCCATAATAAAACCTACAAAATGGCATGTGTGCCCAGCGAAGACTCAGATCAACCTGGGCATCCGCCCAGTCTGATCAGAGTCTTTGCTGTCCGCATGAAGAAAGCTTGGGACCTTAGCTACCCAATGAGCGCAAAGACTGATCAGACGGGGCAGATGCCCAGGCTGATCTGAGTTTGCTGGGTGCACATGCCATTTTGTTGGTTTTGTCGTGCGCTGGCTCAAATGATTTGGAGTTGGGACAATATCAGAGAGGATGCTGTGATAAATGTCTGACTATAAGACAACAAGACAGAAATGTGATAACTGGCAAGACATCATTGGTGGCAAAAAAAAAAGAAAATGATGATGACTTATAAGAAATTAGGGAAGCAAAAAAATATTTTAAAAAATCTTATTGCTACCCAGAAACATCTCGTTACAATCATTGCACAAACATATATATATATATCTTATCAGATTCATCTCAAAAGACTGTTCTAATGAGATACCAAGTTTTCGTTGCAACTTAAGAAAAATATTCATCTAGGTATCTTGCTTATCTGGAGCCTTGGTGATAACAACACTGACAAGGACAGTTTTAAATATATCCAGGATTTAAGTGTCTGTCACAGGTAACTGTATAATCTTGTAGACTTCACCTGAAATACACAAATAGACCTGTACATATAGCTCTTGGTAAGATGCTTTTCCATCCAAAAAGTCAATACTTTTCATATTTCTCCAAGAAAACATCTGTTGCTGGCATAATTCACTCTAGTTAAGGGAGCTTTTTTCAATCCAAATGTGTTGAAACTTTTATTTCTCCACAAAAACATATGTTGTGGGTATTCATTAGAAGCGCCTCGCTGAGGCGCTTCTAATGAGTACCCACAACATATGTTTTTGTTGAGAAATAAGAAAACTATTAACCTGATACCCACTCTTATCTAGACCTATGTAGCATTTCTTTTTTTCTTATTTGATTTGTAGTTTTACTACTTAGTCAACATTTTTATGGTTTTTGTTTTTGTTGAGGTTTTACGGCCCAGTCAACCCAATGGTGTCATGTCAAGCGTGGTCAGTTTACCTAACCACACGTTTACTCCAAGCGGTTAACCAGTATTGTACACATTCTTTCACCAGAAACTGACAACTGCCCTTCCTGAATCAGCGGAAGGGAGAGAATGACCGTAGAAAATATTTCATGATCAATCTCCACGAAAGAATGTTGCCGACCTCGGCAGGGGTTGAAACATTGTTATGGTTATGTCGAGCCAGTCAGTTAACCTACTCACACTTTTCCTGTGCAGGCTTAGTCCTCTAAGTCAGGGTGGCCACACATTTTTAGCAATCAAATTCCCTGATTTTTCCCTGATTTGATTTGATTTTCCCTGATAAAAACCTTAATATCGCAATGGCCCCTACTTTTAGAAGTCATATACCGATTCAAATGCTGGGTTTGCAATAAAATGTTCACTTCCGAATGAGAAAAAGAAAAAACAGAATATACAGCAAACAAGTACTCCACCTAACAAGTACTCCACCTTTAAGTAAGATTAGATCTGCAGGTATTTTAAGCATATGGCAGAAAGAAACCACCAGTAGCCACATCTGAACAGTTATAAAATTTGAATATTTTGACCTTACAAAGATAAGATTTTTTTAAATTCCCCGATTTTTCCCTGATTTTCAGCAAAATTTCAAATTCCCTGATTTTTCCCTGCAGGGAATTTTTTTTCACTGTTTTCCCTGTTTTCCAGAGTGCGTGGCCACCCTGTAAGTGATCAGTCAGTACTTTGTGCACATACATTTACCAGTAACTAATAACTGCCCTTCTTGAATCAGCAAAAGGGGAGGAATGACCATAGAAATCATCTTGATCAATCTCCATAGAAGTTATGTTGCAGAGCTACAATTCTATCTTGCGATTCCTGGATCTACAGTCAGACGTGCTACTGACTGCCCTATGGAGTCTTGGAAATCATACATTGCAGCTACACAAATGAAATACCTTGCCAAAGAGTAATGAATACCCAAAACATGAGCATGTGTCTTCGGGTCATATGAGAACAGTAAATATCCAGCCCAGGCAGCGAATCCAAGGGCCTTTGATATACATCAGTGTATGCCGCAATGTCAGAGAACATACCTTCGGTCATGTATGCCCAGTGAAGATTCTGATCAGACTGCACAAATTCAGACTGCGCATTTGCGCAGTCTGATCAGAATCTTTGCTAGGCTAATTTTTGGATAGCCAGTGATATAAAGTTTCTTTATGTGGACAACGAAGACTGATCGGACTGCACAGAAGCCCAGGCTGATTTGAGTATTCCCTGGGTCTATGTCAGAAGATACATTCTCTTGTTGCACTTCAAATGATTCTGCAAGAGGATAATGAAGGCCCTGATCAGACTGCTAGGATGTACAAGTTATTTTTATTCTTTTTTTAAAATCTGATCACCCCTAAATCTCCTGAAGTATGGTAAATGTCCAAAAATTTCGAACATTTTATTTCATACTTTTTCTGGCCTAAATTTTGCTATTTATATAGTTGCTTCTTTAAATACTTAGTGGAATCGCAAATAGTGTAGACCCTGATCAGACTGCTCCTGAAGGAGCAGTCTGATCTGGGTCTACACTGTTTGCACATGCCATGGGTCTAGATCTACATTGTTTGCACATGCCATTTTTGTTGGAAACTGGTGTACGAATTTTTTATATATACAATGTACATGGTGAAAGTTGCAAATGCTTAAACAATAGTACAAGTCTTGGACATACTTTAGAGATCTCATCTTCTGTCTTCATAAGGTGATCTGTCTCTCTCTTCTCTGTCTTCAGATCTGTCACGTGCTGGTGAATTACGTTTTGGTGATCTGGAAAATAAAAAAAAATATTTTAACTTTTCGGAAGATTACCATTACACAAAAACACAATTGGAGCTGATTGCAAGCCCGTCTATAAGCAATAAAAGCACCGCAAACATAATACCCAACCATAGCAATTATTTGTTTATGTATTAAAGTTATCGTTGTGAAAATGTCTGGAAAGAAAATGACGGAGGGACAGATAACAATCCTAAACCAGATTTTGATAATATCAATGGACAGATAACAATCCTAAACCAGATCTTGATAATATCAATGCATATAGCAAGTTTGATTAAAAAGCCTTGTTATTTACGCAAGTTATCGTCCGGAAACGAAAATATGGGCGTGTCTCGGGCAGATAACTCCGTAAAAATGTGACAAAATTTGCCCATTAGCAATTCCAAAACAGATCTTACGGTCAATGCATATAGCAAGTTTGGTTAAAATCCCTTGTTATTTACTCAAGTTATTGTCTGGAAACCAAAATATGGGCGTGTCTTGGGCAGATAACTCCGTAAAAATTTGACAAAATTTGCCCATTAGCAATTCCATACCAGATCTCCTTAATGTCAATATATACAGCAGGTTTACTTAAAATCCCTTGTTATTTACTCAAGTTATCCTCCGGACACAAAAATATGGGCATGTCTCGGGCAGATAACTCCTTAAAAATTTGACGAAATTTGCCCATTAACAATCCCAAACCAGACCTCCTTAATGTCAATGCATATAGCAAGTTTGGTTAAAATCCCTTATTACTTACTCAAGTTATCGTCCAGAAACGTAACTATAGGCGTGTCTTGGGCAGATAACTCTGTAAAAATTAGACAGAATTTGCCCATTAGCAATCCTAAACCACAGTATCAATGCACATACCAGGTTTGGTGAAAATCCATTGATGTTAACTCAAGTTATCATCCAGAAACGAAAAACGGACAGACAGACAACTGTACAATGGATGGACACATGCACAGACGGACGGATGCAAGGACAGACAGACACACGGACGTCCAACGTGAAACCATTATACTCTGCTACTATTGTGTGGCGGGGTATAATAAGTGCACAAATTTAAAACTATATTAACCCTTATCATTGTATGGGCAGATTCAGCAGAATAAAAGAGTTGATATTTTTCTTTTTTTTTTCAAAGAAAATAGACTCCGACATTTCATACAATTGGTCTCCTGAAAAGGCAATTTGCATGAAATGTCAGAGCCTTTTTTCTACAAAGAATAAGAAAAAACTAGAAATGTGTCAGTATGACACAGATGTCCCCGCCCAGGGCCATCCTCACCCACAGGCATTTTGCAAAACATGAAGTTGAAAAAAGGGCCATAACTCTTATAATAATTGGCAGATTTTACCCTAAATCGAACTTGACCATATTTTATGATTTTAAACCTATGTATAAAATATGAATCCAACACACAAATCAATCTTTTTTTAAAAAAATATTGGAAGGAAAACATCTTTTGAAGGTGAAAAAGGGCCGTAACTCCAAAAAATAAATGGTGCATTTTACCCTAAATCAAACTTGACCTATATTTTATAATTATATGCTTGTGTATAAAATATGAATCCAATTCACTAATCTTTTCAAAAGTTATGGAACACAAACCATTTTCTGAAGTTGAAAAAGGGCCATAACTCCCAAAATAATTGGTGGATGTTACCCTAAATCGAACTTGACCTACATTTTATGATGATATACCTGTGTATAAAATTTGAATGCAATACACTAATCTTTTCAAAAGTTACGGAAAGATATCAAACGGAAACCATTTTTCAACTATTTTTCAACATTGAAAGAGGGCCGTAACTCCAAAAATAATTGGTGGATTTTACCCTAAATCGAACTTGACCTATATTTTATAATTATATGCTTGTGTATAAAATATGAATCAACACACTAATCTTTTCACTAATCTTTTCAAAAGTTATGGAACGGAAACCATTTTTCAAAGTTGAAAAAGGGCCATAACTCCCAAAATAATATGTGGATTCTCCTCTAAATCGAACTGGACCTACGTTTTATGATTATATACCTGTGTATAAAATTTCAATCCAATATACCAATTCTTTCAGAAGATATCGCACGGAAACCATTTTTCAAAGTTGAAAAGGGCCATAACTCCCAAAATAATTGGTGGATTTTACCCAAAATCGAACTTGACCTACATTTTATGATTATACACCTGTGTATAAAATTTCAATCCAATATACCAATCCTTTCAAAAGATATCGCACGGAAACTGTGTTATGTACGGGACGGACGGGACAGATGGACGGGACGGACAGCGGTGATACTATATGCCCCCCATTGAAAATGGCCGGGGCATAAAAAATCAAATTGTCATCTGCTGAAAATTTTATCAAGCATGCTAAACGTTAAAACTATATTAAACTAAACTGAATATCAATTTCAGTTTACAGTTCATATCTCCGTATGATGGCTGCAGATAAAGAGATTATTAAGATGGTTTTAATATTGGGGTTCTTGCTGAAATAGCCTTGTGATCCAGATAAAGGGAGTACATGTATTAACAAGACAATTTTGTATTTTTGGCAACAAAACGTAGATACTGCATTTTGGATACTCTTTATTTCAAGTAAACTACATGGTAGCTGCATATGATCCTCATTATTTCGAGAAGCCAACTGATCTGGATCTGCACTCTTTGCCATTAAGTGTGAATTTTTATCAACAATCTGGATCAAGTAATCTGATTGGCTGAAAATTAGAAGTGGGTGTGGCATCTTAATTTATTCAGCAGGACAAAGGGTTCAGGGTAAAAGAAAATGCAAGATAATTACCTGCTCCTGCTTCTTCTTCTTGGTGAAGATGACCTCCTTCTTGGGGAGTAAGATCTCCTTCTGGGTGACCTTGACCTACAATAAGTTTTGTAACATTTTCAATACATTAGTATATAAAACCATTACTGATAAAAATTGTCAAATATAATTCATAAATGAATAAATATCAAATTTGTTTTCTAATATCAAAAAGGTTTTTGTTTTGTTTTAATGAAATAATTGATTTTTCTGTTTACAATGAACTGCAGATGGTATCTGAGTATATTCTATTAAATTAAAACACCTTGGTAAAACCTGGAAATGTATTGCTGACCTGTGTGATTAGCCTAAATTAAACTCAACTCACTTTCTACTGCACTGTTTTTTCAACAAACTTTCAATGTTCAAAATGTATATGCAATCTGATCAGACAGAGCCTTTGTCCTTTTGTCCACTAATAAGATCATAAGATATAAATGTACTAACTGCAAAGACCATTTCATACAACATCCAGCACATCAGGTCACCTGACATAACCAATTAGATCAATACAGGCTTAGGAAGCATCTTAGTGTGCCAAAATTCATAATTTTAAGAAGTCTGGTCAATGCCTTTTCTTTCGCATATACAACACAGGGATTTGAATTTTTGTTGTTGTTTTTTTTTTTGCCTATACATGTACAATACAGGGATTTTGCTGTAAAAAATGCTAACAGTAAAAAACACAGACAAGACTGTGTGTATATTTTTCTCATTTACACTGCTGTCTCTTAATAAGAATAAGAAGAAAATATCAGTACTTTTTGGTTGAATAAATAAAAAATGTCCAAAAGCTATGAGAAAAAATTAAAAAAATCTTCAAAATACAGCTTTCATCTGCAGCTTTGCATAGCTTTTAAAATGGTTTATTTTTGCCAGAAATTAGAGCTTGATATTCTGTACTAAGGAAACATATCACATAAAACATCAAATCCTATCAAAATACCACCAATTTGTCATTGGCTGCTGAAGTTTGAATGGACGACGCTAATTATTAGAGCGTCTCTTTACTGCATAGTAGCAGTGTCAATAGTTGATACGGTTACACATATACATGTATACATATATGTTCATAAGATAATGCATACTTTTAACAGAACATTAAAAAAAAATATATATAACCACAACTATTGCAGCCTTCATGAAATTCTCTCATTCTCTATTTTCTCTTTTTATATAACTTTTCTTCCATATTACTAATATTAATGGTAATTTTCTCTAGAAATTATCTACGGTAAATGTCCTAAAATTTTGAACACTTTATTCCATTTTTTTTTCTTCTTTTTTTTCTTTTTGGCTTAAATTGTGTTGTTTGTGCAGTTGTTTCTTAACATGTTTGGGGGAATAGCAAACAGTATAGACCATGATCAGAAGCAGTCTGATCTAGGTCTGCACTTTTTGCATATGCCACTTTGGCAGGAACTTAAATGTATGAAATTTTAGGATATTTACCGTAACTACAAAGTTGTCATGACATCATAATAAACTGAAATACTTTAACCTTTACCACTCTCTGAGCAAATTCAGCAGATGACAATTAGATATTTTTCTTATTTTTCCAAGAAAATAGGTTTTGACATTTCATGCAAATTGTCCTTTTTTAAGACAATTTGCATAAAATGTCAAAGCCTGTTGTCTGGGAAAAATATGAAAAACATTAAAAAATGTCTGCAGAAATTTTTACCCAGTTAAAATCATACTCAGAAATTAAAATATATACAGAAGTGTAATTGTTTTGTAGCAATACAATCATATAAGAAGAAAAACTTTCAAAATGTAAATTTATCTCATGAAGCCATGCAAAGCTGCTAAAATCCGAGACATGTCATTGGAAAACTAATGGAATTGCAATGGTCTCAGACAAAATTGTGTACCAAAGTAGTCTAGTCAGTCTTCAATGTTCCCTTACGACACTGAGGAGTGTACACGGTACATGTATAGAGTAAATACCCTGAATGCAGACTATGTTCCCGATACGCTTGCTAAATCACAACGGCAGCAGACGACACTTAATTATTAATATTATGCTGTTGTTTTTATTTTTTTTGCTTGTATTTTTCAGAGAGTCTTAATTGATAAATAAAAATAATAAAAAAAATAGAATGCTGTCTGTGCTTAAACCCTTGCCTTGCTGAATAAATTAAGATGCCATACCCACTTTTAATTTCCAGCCAATCAGATTGCTTGATATGAGTTTTTGATAGAAATTCACATATTTAATGACAAAAAGTGCAGATCCAGATCAGTTGGCTTCTTCAGAAGCCAACTGATCTGGAACTACACTGTTTGCTAAGACAGGGCATGTCATGTTAAGCAAGAGAAGGGTTAAGCAGGGCCTGACAAATCAAAAAAAAATCCACTTGCCCACTGGGCAAGTAAATTTTTTTTTCACTTGCCCAGCTCAAATTCCTACTTGCCCAGGATTTGTGCGGCTCAAATTCCTATATGCCCAAGATTTGCAAACAGAAATAGAAGTCCCACTTTTAACATTGCGTTAACAAGTCTATGAAAGCAATACTCTTGTAAATCCCAGTTAATATACAGAAAAGCGAGGTTTTAAATGGTTTTACTCCTTTTTTTTGGCTCAAAAACATAGATAATGGGCACTCAGTGAGGTAGTTTCAGACCCCACAATCTAAGTTTGCAATGGAAATAAGAAAAGTATCATAATTTCACATCAGAAAATACCAAAGGGATGAAAAGAGAGCATATTGAAAAAGAATTTTATTTGTATTTACTTGAAGCCTTGAATAAATACTCATGTGTTTGTAAAAAAAAAAAAAAAAAAAAATTCTTAAGGTAAATGTATACACCTGCAAGGAAATTAACTTGATTGAAGAACTGCCTACAAACTATAGGACAATTCATAATTAAAAGACTTCATTTTTTATCAAAGAAGCCATTTTGAAAATGGTGTATTTATTTATCCCAGGAACAGAGAACAACCTCCAAGAAATTGGAAAGAACTGAATATTATTCTGTGTGGTATTGTATATCAGTGCTCATCAAGTCTTTCTGGTTTTAGGAGCACATAAGTCATCAAGCACTAGTCAGTTGTGTAAGCCATCAGTGTTCATATTTTGTTTTTCATCCTAACACGTTATCAGTAATATCAACAGAGAATAAATTTTTCATAAATGACTTTGACACACAGTATTTTTAGTCTTACAAATTCATTATTATTTGATGAACACTAAGTAAATCCAGATTTCGAGAGGGAAATAACAAAGGTTTTGCAAACAGGCGAGATCGTAACGGTATCAAGCTTTTTTTTTTTCTTTTTTTTTTCCAAACAAAAACTCAATTTCTTACCTGTGTTTTTATATTGTGTCATTTTGTACTTTCGTTTTCATAGCCAAACACGTCGTAAGCAACGACTTATTTCATTGGTGTATGCCCAGTCGCATAGCCAATGAAATACGAGAATATCAAAAACCAATAATTGCCGACCTTACTTGGTTCATACTACACAGAAGCCATGTTTAGATACAATTATTGATCAGCTGTTACGACGGAAGATTAAAGGCACGCGCCGGAAGGTAAACAACCAGGGCCTGACAAATCCATTGCCCGGCCGCCCGGGACAAGTCCTAAATCCCGCCGGGCAAGTCTGTTCCGTCTTTACGACGCCCGGTCGGGCAAGTGTCAAAAAATCGCCAGGACAGTTAAAAGTGCGAGTATTTACGGTAAAAAAGTCTGATCAAAAGATGTCAATAAATATTGATAATTAATTGCCCAGCTGTCCTGATTAATGCAGACAACCCATGTATAACGGTTTTCATTATCACACTACCGTTAATCCAATTGATCAGTTGTTTACCTTCCGGCGCGTGCCTTTAATCTTCCGTCGTAACAGCTGATCAATAATTGTATCTAAACATGGCTTCTGTGTAGTATGAACCAAGTAAGGTCGGCAATTATTGGTTTTTGATATTCTCGTATTTCATTGGCTATGCGACTGGGCATACACCAATGAAATAAGTCGTTGCTTACGACGTGTTTGGCTATGAAAACGAAAGTACAAAATGACACAATATAAAAACACAGGTAAGAAATTGAGTTTTTGTTTGGAAAAAAAAAAAGAAAAAAAAAAAGCTTGATACCGTTACGATCTCGCCTGTTTGCAAAACCTTTGTTATTTCCCTCTCGAAATCTGGATTTACTTAGTGTTCATCAAATAATAATGAATTTGTAAGACTAAAAATACTGTGTGTCAAAGTCATTTATGAAAAATTTATTCTCTGTTGATATTACTGATAACGTGTTAGGATGAAAAACAAAATATGAACACTGATGGCTTACACAACTGACTAGTGCTTGATGACTTATGTGCTCCTAAAACCAGAAAGACTTGATGAGCACTGATATACAATACCACACAGAATAATATTCAGTTCTTTCCAATTTCTTGGAGGTTGTTCTCTGTTCCTGGGATAAATAAATACACCATTTTCAAAATGGCTTCTTTGATAAAAAATGAAGTCTTTTAATTATGAATTGTCCTATAGTTTGTAGGCAGTTCTTCAATCAAGTTAATTTCCTTGCAGGTGTATACATTTACCTTAAGAATTTTTTTTTTTTTTTTTTTTTTACAAACACATGAGTATTTATTCAAGGCTTCAAGTAAATACAAATAAAATTCTTTTTCAATATGCTCTCTTTTCATCCCTTTGGTATTTTCTGATGTGAAATTATGATACTTTTCTTATTTCCATTGCAAACTTAGATTGTGGGGTCTGAAACTACCTCACTGAGTGCCCATTATCTATGTTTTTGAGCCAAAAAAAAGGAGTAAAACCATTTAAAACCTCGCTTTTCTGTATATTAACTGGGATTTACAAGAGTATTGCTTTCATAGACTTGTTAACGCAATGTTAAAAGTGGGACTTCTATTTCTGTTTGCAAATCTTGGGCATATAGGAATTTGAGCCGCACAAATCCTGGGCAAGTAGGAATTTGAGCTGGGCAAGTGAAAAAAAAATTTACTTGCCCAGTGGGCAAGTGGATTTTTTTTTGATTTGTCAGGCCCTGAACAACTGATCAATTGGATTAACGGTAGTGTGATAATGAAAACCGTTATACATGGGTTGTCTGCATTAATCAGGACAGCTGGGCAATTAATTATCAATATTTATTGACATCTTTTGATCAGACTTTTTTACCGTAAATACTCGCACTTTTAACTGTCCTGGCGATTTTTTGACACTTGCCCGACCGGGCGTCGTAAAGACGGAACAGACTTGCCCGGCGGGATTTAGGACTTGTCCCGGGCGGCCGGGCAATGGATTTGTCAGGCCCTGGGTTAAGGGTAATTGCCAAAGTAATTCCATTTACTCTTCAGTTATATTCTGATGCAAAAAAATAACAAATACACTCAGGGATCAACCTACAGGGCGACTGGGGCGAAATAGTCGCCCTAAAGGGCTCAAAGTCGCCCTGGGAAGCCCAGAGGGCGACAAAAACTTCGCCCTCCGTTTTTTGCAACTTTTGAAAAAGCTAGTACTTGTGCAAAACGAACTTTTTGTTGGGAGAATTCCAGTAAAAATTGAGCAAACATGCAAGGTAAAAATCTGTTGAAAAATGTTGTTAGATGTATCAGAAATGCCACTGAATGAAAGTCTGATGTGATTTAACAAGTTTTGGAGGAAAACTGTTCGCCTATTAAGTGACCAAAAGATCGTTTTCATCAATGTCATTAGATTTCGTGGGTGTCCGTTTTTTCATAAATGAACCATTTACATGCTGAAAATTGGCCAGAAACATCATTAAAAGTGCAAAAAACTAAGTTTAGAAGTTGGCAGACACTTTAGTTTAACAAATTTATTATTATCATTATGTTTATAGCATACTTACCAAGCCACAGACCTTGATGTTCTGACTGTATCTACTCAAAAGAATTGTCAATTTCCAAAAAGATATGAACTTATGTGTCCAGATATAATGTATTTGCCCTACTCATGTCTGTGTTACTTTGCATCATTTAATTGGTTTAGAAGTAAGAATGAACAGGTCTACAGTAAAATTTGTTTCCTTCTTTGTTAATTCCCAAGACAATATGGTAAAAATTCCCAAGACAATGCAGTAAAGTGAGTCGAGAGTCCTAAATTGTTGAGCTTTCAGTAAGGCGATAGGTGAACCGAGTCTTGACTTCTCCCTCATCCTATAAAACTTCTCCCTGTTTTGTCTGGAGGGAGAAGTCACTTCTCCCTAAATTTTTGAGCTAGCTTGATCCCTGTACACTACCCTTATAAGGCCCTGTAATAAAAGCTACAGTTAATTACTAAACTTTACACAGGCAGGAGAAGAGAAGTAACCAATTTTTCAAAGGGAGATATTGCCTCCTTCCGCAGAATTGGTAACTTCCTTTCCCTATATTGTTGAAGTAATTATTTTGTAATCCATTATTTTTACAATCCAAATTTCAGGGTAATTACAAAATACAATGACCATGCGAGACTGCAGATTTTCAATAATCAAGTGACCATGACAAGGCTGCAGATTTTCAATAATCACACACATTAGTTTTCCAAAAACATGCTTATCCTCTTCAAAAGGAGTATAAACACTAGAACTTTATCATTTCACTAACACACTGCATTACCATTCTACTCATTAAAGCTGAAAGTTGAAAATGGTAAAATCAGTTGTGCGGCGTTGACAACAGTGTTGACTTTAGCGATGTCTGCCCAAGGGAGATAATTAGAGCTGAAGACACAAGACATTCTCGTCAAGCCGGTGATCAGCTGTCAAGCCAATTAAAGATGATTTGTTGAGATGTTGACAAAGGGACGATGATGTAACGTTGACAGAGGGAGGGATGTCAGGTTGAATTGATGAGCATTTTCAAGGGGAGTTAAGTTGGTATCAAGTTGAGATGTTGCTGAATGATGTGTCCTATTTATATAATAATAACTGTAAGATTAGAAAACAGTCATACAATAAGAAATAACAAAATCTACCTAAAACTTACCACAAACAGATGTAAATAACATATTACTTACGACATCTGATGCTACAGTTTATACATGTATTTCTGATCTGGGCCCAGTTGTCCAAAGCATCGTTAGCTTAATGAGCTCATTAGTGGTCAAAATGTTAGCTGTTCTAGTAGTACAATATCTAATTCACAGGTATTTTTGCTGAAAAAATTTGCAAAAGCTACTCTCATTTTTTCAGCAAAAATATTAGCGAATATGCCATAATTAATGATCAAAGTTTTAACGATACATTAACTAACAACATTAGCTTTGAACAACTGGGCCCAGATCTCTTTGTACTGCATATATCATTTCATAGTCTCAGTGTGCATTTTTCAACCAAAAAGTACATGTACTGATATTTTCTTATTTCTACATGAAAACATATATCATGGGTACTCGTAAGAAGTACCTTGGAGATGTGTTTCTAATGAATACCCACAATGTATGGTTTCATAAAGAAATAAGAAAAATACTATGTGGATACCCTCTTATATCTGAGGCTATGTTATTTGTTAACTTTCTTGAAAAGTCATAAAACAATGTTTGTTACAGAAATGCCAGAATTCTTGTTTGGTTTTTCTTTAACAAAAAATTAAGTTCTGTTTTCGTTTGTTTGTTTGTGTTATGGTTCTATGGCCCAGTCAACCCAATGGGATCATGTTGAGCGCGGTCAGTTTATCTAACCACACTTTTACTGAACAGGCTTAGTCCCCTAAGCAGTTATAAACCAGTAGCGTGCACATTCTTTCACCAGAAACTGACAACTGCCCTTCTTGAATTAGCGGAAAGGAGAGAATGACCATAGAAATTATTTCATGATCAATCTCTATTGCTAAGATTTTTATAAAAAATATGTTAACATACATTTATTAATTAGTTCTTTTGTGTATAAATAAGTTCTTTTATGTGTAAATTAAGGAAAACTTTTCATTTATGTAACCATAATATAAAATTTACCTTAATGTAAGAACTGAATTAGCAGACAACAATTAATATGGTTGGTCATTTCATGACAAAGTAAAGCATTCCAATACTTCTTAAGATAAACATGGGCAGCTATTTTATTTGAATCATCTTGTAAGAAAACAAGCTGTCTGCCAATTTTTTTTCATGCAGCAGGGATGGGTAAAGCACACAAGATCACAGTTCATTTAATCACATAAAGCAAAGCAAGTCAGGGTGCAGGAAAACCTGGCATATGTGTAAATAAACTAAAAAAATTTGAAGAAACAGGGTTGCTATTTTTCTTATTTCTCCACCAAAACCTACTGTAGGGTAATTGTCCTAAACTTTTGCACACCAAAATAAAAAATAAAATGCAAAATTCAGGGCCCAGTTGTTCAAAGCTAACGACGTCGTTAGTTAACGATTCGTTAAAATTTAAATCGAGTGATACGCAAATATGCTGAAATTTTTTGCTGAAAAAATTGAGTAGCTTTTGCAGTGCAAAAGCTACTCACATTTTTTCAGCAAAAAATATCAGAATATTGTATATTGAATCGGCTAAAACAGTTAACAAAATGACCCTTAACGAGCTCGTTAAGCTAACGACGCTTTGAACAACCGGGACCTGGCCAAAATAAGTATGGAATAAAGTGTACAAAAATTTACTGTACTTATCCTAAATTTGGCATTAGCCTCTTACAGTACTGATTCTAAAATATGAACAAGCAGATTTTACTTCCTAGTGATGTGTCTAAAATGCATTGACAGAATGGCAAACAACGCAGACACTTGATTTATGCTTCTTTTAGGGTACAGTTGACTCTCGTTATCTCAAATTCTAAGGGACTCTCTGAAACACTTCCGAGATATCTGTACCTCGACATATCAGATTTGCAGAACTGAGGAAAACAATAAATCGAACAACCACATTTAACAAATGAATATGTAATTAGACTCCTGAAATTAAGAGATATAGTGAAAATATTGTGGAAAAGAGGAATTTCTCCTCCTTTCCACAGTATTTTGTTACCTGTTGATAGATTTCAATGTTAAAACAGGGACGAGATTTTCACTTCGAGATAAGCGGTTATTCATGATAAGCAAGGTTGAGATAACGAGAGGTGACTGTAGTTTGATCTGGGACTACATTGTTTGTTCTGGTCCATCAGTCCAAATTTTTCTTGTTGCAAAGATTACTGTAATTACATGTATCTCAGTACAGTGACTATAATAAGTACCCAAAATATAACTTCTTGCTGAGAAATAAGAAAGATGTCAAGTGGACAGCCTTCTTATCGAGAACTTTGTGGTAAGAGGTTTTCTGATGCCCCAGACTCACTTTCCTTTATTACACATAACAATGTTGAGCAACAACACAAACAATACACACAACAAAAGGGAACACATGTAAGGTGCTGTCTAGCTATAATGTCTATAAATAAAAAATGTACTGAATTTAGGGGAAGGGTTACACTTTCAAGGGAGGCAACTCTGTCAAAATTGATTTTGCCCCTTTTTGACTGGGGTCTACTCTAAAAGAATTTGCTTCCCTTTGTGAATAGGGCCTACACTGCAAGGAAAGAATTTGTTCCCCTTGGGAGCAATTTGCTCCCCCTTGGGAGCAAATTCTTTCCTTTTAGAGTAGACCATTTTAGACCCCTTTTCAGAAAGGGGAGAATTTTTTTTTTCCTTTTAAAGTATGTATACTCCTTTTCAGAAAAGGCTTGATGTTCGGAAAAGCAAACAGTAAGTCACAAAAGTTTTCTCCCTTGTCAAAATGGCGGAAAACATCCCAAGTGTATCAAATCCCCTTAAGTGATTTGAGTATAATTATTTGTTTGAGGAGAACTTTAGATGTAGGAAATTTATCTTGCCATTTTTCTATGACTCGCATCCACTTGCAGTTGCAGATACGATTCTGTTCTGTTACCACAGTTATTGGCAATTCTTTAGTAATACAATGGATATCTGAAATTCAAGCTATAACTTCCCAGTTGCTATGGCAACAGTAACAATGTCAGTAAAATCTGCAATGAATGAAATTCGTGGTGAAATAGACTCAAATGGTAGATAAATTCTCCTGTAAAAATTTGAGGCTTTCTAAAACAAGTATGGTAATTATATTCAAATCTCATAATTTAGTGCTTAATCTTTACCACTCTCTTGGATATGTCAACAGATGACAAACTGATAGTATTTTTTCTTATTTTCCCCAGAAACTAGGCTTTGACATTTTAAGAAAATTGTCTTCTTAGGAGACAATTTACATGAAATGTTAAAGCCTATTTTCTGGAAAAAATAAAAAAATATTTTTTTTTTAATTTTGTCTGCTGAAAATTTTGCCCAGCATGCAGATTCTTAACCCTTCTCTTTCTGAACATGACATGCCCTGTCTTAGCAAACATTGTAGATCCAGATCAGTTGGCTTCTTCAGAAGCCAACTGATCTGGATCTGCACTGTTTGCCATTCAGTATGTGAATTTATATCAACAATCTGGATCAAGGAATCTGACTGGCTGACAATTAGAAGTGGGCATGGCATCTTAATTTATTCAGCAAGACAAGGGTTAAGCTACTCTTTTCACAAAGATAAAATACCCATCAGAACCTCCTCAATGAGGTGATTCATAAATCAAAAAACAATAAATAAATCAAAACAAAAGAGGATACTATACATTCCCATACTGTCAAACTTAAATGCTTGAAGTAATATTATAAGGCTATAAAACATAAACAAGTTGCCCAAGGGGGCAATAATTACTCCCCTGAGGAACAGTTAGCTGAATGTATGAATTTATTTGAATTCATTCGAAACTCCAAGTGACCATATGAATGGGCCATGAAAACCAGGGGCCCAAAATTGAACTTGCCCAAGGTTTTATGCCTGTCCTGATTACCAGCATTTTTGATGACGATTCAATCAAAAATGAATGCGCTAGCATGGAAATAAAGTTTCCGATTATAAGTTTATGGGAAATTTGCTAACTCGGTTAGTAAGTGGTCCAATCTGGCCAACTGGCTTCAGAGATGTTCAAATTCAAAAGTGGGAAATTTTCTTCCTCAAGGGCAAATAACTCCAACTTGAGTAGTCTGATCTGACCTGAAATCAAACTCATTAAAGCTTTTATGTCTGTCCTGGTTATCAGCAATTTTGATGATAATGCGATAAAAAATGAATGAGCTAGCATGGGGCACCATTTTCCCATTATAAGTCTATGGAAAATTTTTTAGACCTCAAGAGCAGCAAACTCCGTAATCAGAGGTCCGAGCTGGCCAACATTCAAACCTGTCCAAATTTTATGCATTACCACCTTACAGGCAAATATAAAAAGGATCTGATCAAAAACAACCGAGAAAAGGTGGCGACATCATTTTCCCCAATATAAGTAAACAGGGCTTTCTGTTGCCATGGAAACCAGTATTTTGATCCAATCTGTCCCCAAATCCTATGCAGCCTTTCCCCCACCCCAATGATGCTACACATAAAATTTGATAAAGATTGGCCAACTGGCTTCAGAGATATTCAAGTTCAAAAGTCTGAAATTTTCATCACTCAAGGCCATTTAACTCCAAGATGAATGATCTGATTCTGCCCAAAACCAATTTTGACTGAGCTTCTATGCCTGGCTTGGTTACCAGCAATTTTGATGATGATTCAATCAAAAACTAGTAACAGTGTTTTCAGAGAATACAGATGCTCCTCCTCCACCCCACCCCTAACCATGAATTTTCAGTTCTTCTACTGCTGTGACCTTGAAAATTAAGTCAAGGTCACCAAAATCTAATCAGTTCTTTGTTATGTCCAAATTAGATAATCTGATATTCATAAGAATCTGGTAGGAATCCAACCACTGATACAAAAGATATTGTGCAGACAAGAAAGTGTCACAGAATTTTCAGTTTTTACTGCTGTGACCTTGAAAATTAGGTGAAGGTCATCAAAATCTAATCTTTGTTATGTCTCAATTATATATCCATGCAAATTTGGTAAGAATCCAACTACTGGTTCACAAAATATTGTGCAGATAAGAAAGTGTGAGGCCAATGCAGATGCCAAGACCGATGCTAATGGGATTCGCACCAAAAACAAAATGGCCCCCTAAACTGAGGTGATGGGACATAATGAACAAGCTAGCATGGAAACACCATGCTCCCATTATAAATCTATGGGCATTTTTTTAATGCTCGAGGGTCGCTAACTCTGTAGTCAGTGGTCCTATCTGGCAAAAATTTGAACTTGTTCAAGCACGTACTTGTTACCTGCAAGTACAAAATGGATTGGATAAAAGACAACCCAGAAAAGATGGAGACATTGTTTTCCCATTATGTCAATAGGGGCTTTCTGTTTTCCACGGAAACCAGTTTTTGATCAGATATGCCCCAAACATCATGCAGCCTTTCCCCCACCCAAAAGATGCTACAATGTACTGATAAATCTTGACTGAAATGGGCCTGCTGGTCTTTCAGTCTATGAGATATATTTGTTCAAAAGTGCAGACAACAACGGATGACGACTGACACCAAAGCCTTGCTATACTGTAAGCTTTGGTTCCTGTGAGCTACAAAGATATAATTTTTGTACAGAAATAATAGGTTGTGTATAGAAAACTAAAATGGTTTCAAGATATGGGTACTGTACAGACTCAGATTATCTTGCACATCTGCACAGTCTAATCAGGGCCTTTACCTAGACCGATACATTATACAGCATGCAGTTAGTATGGTAATTTCCATCCACTGAGGGTTTATTTTACCAATAAAAATGAAGGGGTTCTACGTTTGATGATATACACTGAGGATTTGGGGGAGGATGTGGGGTTAAAAAAATCAGGGAAAACAGTAATTTAACCCGTAGTTTAAAGAACCAGTGGGAACACAAGTATTCAACGACAGTGAAGGACCTGACGAACCCTAAAAATGCTAATCAAAACTGCAGCAGCAGACATTGATTTTTGGTTTTATAGTTTTCAGAGAAATTAAGGCTTGAAATTTTATGCAAATCATCTGCTAGGCAGATGATTCACATGAAATGTGAAGCCTTACTTTCTCTGAAAAATAATAATAGAAAAATTAAGAATGTTGTCTGCTACAATTTTGCATTACATTTTCAGGATTAAACAGCAGGGCCCAGTTGTTCAAAGCGTCGTTAGCTTAACGGGCTCGTTAAGGGTATTTTCGTTAACTGTTTTAGCGGCTTCAATATGCAATATTCTGACATTTTTTGCTGAAAAAATGTGAGTAGCTTTTGCATTGCAAAAGCTACTCACATTTTTTCAGCAAAAAATTTCAGCATATTTGTGTATCACTCGATTTAAATTTTAACAAATTGTTAACTAACGACGTCGTTAGCTTTGAACAACTGGGCCCAGGTGAGCAGGGCCTTCACAGCCCCCGTGTGCCCTATGACAAATTCTTGCCTGGCCAGGCCCGTACTGAAAATACTCCTCATGTGCCCCATGGCAAATTCTTGGCTGCTAAGGCCGATACTGAAAATACTATCAAAATATATAAAATAAAATTTGGCAAAAATCAGAAGACAAGAAATCTGCTGGATGGCTATGTCACACCTGGACATTCTCAATAATAGTTTTCTAAAGGCTTCAGGCCAAGAGAACACATCCCTTTCACAGAAAGTTAAACAGAGAAGTACAGCTGGGCCCCGTTGTTCAAAACTAACGAAATAGTAACAATACTGTTATTCGTTACTTAACATATCGTTAAAACTTTGATCATTAAATATGGGATATACGCTAATATTTTTGCTAAAAAAAATGTGAGTAGCTTTTGCATTTGCAAAAGCTATTCACATTTTTTCAGCAAAAATACCTGTGAATTAGATACTGTACTTACTAGAACAGTTAAAATTTTCACCAATAACAGCTCATTAAGCTAACATTGCTTTGAACAACTGGGCCCTGAACTGTAATGGCTCAAACATCTTTGGACTGTAATGATTCAAACATCTTTGGGATCATGGAAACGTTCTAAACATGGGTATTTCCAGTCACTAAAGGTTGGTCATAGTCCCAGGTCTGACAAATGTGGAAAATATTGGGATATCATTTTAAACAAACCATCAGTGTTCGAATCATTAAAGCTTTCATGTATATGTAAAACAGAGCTAAATGCAAAACAAATGACAAACGGCATTTGCTATCAAATTTTTTCTGCAAAATTGGTTTGTTTGTTCTTCTTTTTTTTTATTTGGGTTTTACGGCCCTTTCAAGAATATTTCACTTATATCGCGTCGCCTAAAGGATTAAGAGTCAACTCTCCTATCCGCAAGGCTATGGGGGCCTGCAGATTTGTTTGTTCAGTTTGCAGTTTTAAGGCCAAGTCAACACTATTAAGATCACTCAACCTACTCAAGCTTTTCCTGGGCAAACTTAGTATTCTTAGCAGTTAACTAGTGCTTTGTGCACATACTTTCGCCAGTGACTGACAACTGCCCTGCTTGATTGATTGTGTTGGGATTTAATGACATGTCAATCCTTGTGGGTCATTTTGTGTTGTCTCCCAGAGAAAGGGAGAAGAGAGACAGAAGAGATAGAGGAGATGAAAGAGAGGGACAGGGGAGAAAGAGGAAAATGAATGAAAGTGAAGAAACAGTAGAAATAAAAATATTCCCCCTCTACCCTTACCTGCTGCAAGGATAGCAAGCCTTGCCCAACTGTAAGTCAATCTCAGTTGAACGTCCCAGTGACTTAAGATACACGACACCTTTGTCTCACCCAACCACCCCATGCCCTGCTTGAATCAACCCAAGGCAGAAAGTGACCATAAAAATTATTTCATGATCAGTCTCCACAAAGTTATGTGTGCGGGCTGGGATTTAAACTAGCAACACCTCACTGAGGTGCCTCTAATGAGTACCAAGAACAGATGTTTTCCTGGACAAATACGAAAAATATTTACATCATACCCCCTCTTATCTGGTGCTAAGGTAAGCATGTGCCCAGTATGAGAAACAGAGATGACTGCTTAATACAAATGCTGACAGATGGATGGCTGGACAACTTGACTGGTGACTTGGAAAATTGGAAACCTATATACAATCTACTTGGCTGGTGGGGAAATAAATGATTGGTATTTTGTCCGTCTCTGAAGAAAGGAGAAGAGCTGGTGACAATTTATAGGAAATTAAGTCTTATTTTCAGACAAAAACATTTTGAAATACTAGTCGCTAAATCTGCGACGTGTTATAGAATATGACATACATGTATGAAAATAAGGGGTACATTGTCTGCTGTCACATGTAATAATATCAAGATTAATCCTGGTCCTGCTGAAACTGGATATGCCTTGCCTTTGCAAGCAGTGTATATCAAGATCAGTTGGCTTCTTTAGATGCCAACTGATCTGGATCTGCACTGTTTGTCATTAAGTATGTAAAATTATATCAACAACCCGGATCAAGTAATCTGATTGGCTGAAAATTAGAAGTGGGTGTGGCATCTTAATTTATTCAGCATGACAAGGGTTAACTCTTCACACATTGATCCAGATAAGAGGGATGTCAAGGTGATATTTTTATTCTGCATGAAAACATTGTGGGTACAGAGGAATTGTTAAGAAGTATTTGGTGATAATTCTGGGATAATTTTTCTTATTTCTCTATAGAAACGTATGTTGTGGGTACTCATTAGAAGCGCCTCACAGAGGCACTTCTAATGAGTACCCACAATATGTGTTTTTATGGAGAACTGGAGAAAATTATCCCAGAATTATCACCAAATACTCCTTCTTAATAATTCCTCTGGGGTACTGGTACCTTACCCACAACATGTCTTTGTGGAGGAATAAGAAAACTGTTTTCCTGATACTCCTTCTTATCTGGAGCTATACAGTTATGACACTGGGTCATTTGATTTCCTAACAACAGGTATCAACAATGAGATAAATACCTTGATCGTCTTCTAGAACCACCGCCATATCCTCGGTCCCTGTCTCTGTTGTAATTGTAGCCACGCCAGCCACCCCTTCTCACTGGGGGTCCACCTTTACCCCAACGTGATTTACCAGAAGACATTTCAACTCGAACACGGCGACCATTCATTCTTCTACAAATTCAATTATTTGTTTGTGTTGAGGTTTTACGGCCCAGTCAACCCAATGGGGTCTGTCGAGCGCGGTCAGTTTACCTAACCACATGTTTACTGGGCAGGCTTAGTCCTCTAAGCGGTTAACCAGTATTGTGCATATTCTTTCGCCAGAAACTGACAACTGCCCTTCTTGTATCAGCGGCAGGGGGAGAATGACCGTAGAAAATATTTCATGATCAATCTCAACGAAACAGCATATGCTAATTACCATAATAACATGTATTAAGACAGACCTGAGCAAAAAGTATTGGCCCAGATCATATGCCACATGTGGCATTTGATCAGGATCTACACTGTTTGCCTCTTATAGTGATGAGAATCGGTTGGATTTTCCGGTTGGATTTTCATAATCAATAATCGGTTCATAGCAAGTGACTAATAATCGAATCGAAATCAGTTGATGAGCATTGTGTATATTTACAGCTTTACACCCGTAAGTCTTTACATGTGTCAAAGTTTACTGACTGCACTAGCCAGCAGCTCGGCTATAGATAGATAGATAGATAGATAGATATAGATAGATATAGATAGATAGATAGATAGATAGATAGATAGATAGATAGATAGATAGATAGATAGATTGAAAGATAGATAGATAGATAAGATAGATATATAAGATGTTCTGTGAAGTTTTTGATCTTTAGATCTACTCAATATTCTTAAATCATAACGATAAAGACAGAGGGAACTACTACTAAACAAATCTGGCAGATACCAGATCATGTCAGCCAAAGGAATTTATAGCCTCTCTTTTGGGTATTATTTGAATGTGGTGTGCATTCTTGACAAGACTTCCACTCCATCCAGAAAAAAGAATTTATATGTGACGTAAATATTTCATAATCATACTTTATAGAAATCTCTAATCACTTGCATGAAAAACTTAGATTGCTTATATTATGTCATTTAAACTTAAAGCAAGTAGAGACCTCGCAGATTTGATAGTTTCCCAGTTTCCCGTTTTTTGAAAAGCTACATCTTATCATGAAAAAAGTGGCGATTGCCAACCTTTATATGCATATTCCTTTCTGCAAATGCGGCAGATCGCCTTTGACATGTCTAGATTATCTTTTGTGGGTATGGGGGGCCCTTCACCGATTTTACGGAAGCCGAAGTACTTCCAAACTCTTGTTGATCTGGTTTTTTGCCCCGGATATCCATTGCTGTCTGTCCGCCATTTTGAAGAAGACAAGAAAAGCCAAACTGACAAATTCGAAGGATTTTAATCATCCGCATAAATGTTTCAAACAGCAAAACACCGCTGAGACAACTAAAAAACCATTTTATTTATTATTCTTATCACCACTGTGATAAAATTTAGCTGGTAATGCAAAAAATAATTGATACCTAACTCTCGTTTCAAATTGTGTCATCGTATCTCGGAAAACAAAAGTGAAAGTAACTTCGGCTATTTTCGGCACTTTTCGTATTTCGATTAATCGAAAATTTAGGATTCAGCTCGAGCGCTTGAAATGTGGGAGAAATCGATCGATTTTCGAGTGCTTTCGATCATCGACCCATCACTAGCCTCTTATCCAGTATTTTTACATACATCAGCAGGTAGTAATATGCACTTGTACTTAATATATGTATTCTAGTGACATCATGCCAGCCAAAAGTGCAACATTGACGTTAAGTGGAATGGATGCATCTTCTACAGAGGAAATTGTTTTGCCCCCCTTCCAAAAAGGCATCTACTATAAAAGGAGCAATTTCTCCTCTTTTCCACAATATTTTCAATATATCTCTAACTTCAGGAGTCAAATTACATACACATTTGTTAAATGTGGTTGTTCTATTTATTTCTTCTTAAATTATGCAAATTTGATATGTCGAGGTACAGTTATCTCGAAATATTTCAGAGAGTCCCTTGGAATTCGAGAATCGACTGTAGTTGAAATGTAAAGAAAATAAAGCAAAACAAAACCATAAGTAACCAAAATTTAGTTTGACTTAAACCATAGTTTGAGTTATCATGTTTGAGATAATGAGAGTCATCTGTATTTTCCTGGAGAAATAAAAAAAAATATCCCTACTTTTTGGTTGCAAAAAAATGTCTTATGCAGGGTTATGTGTTCTTAGTTTGTACAACAGATATGGAACTCCTTACTATTTCAAATGTTTCCTGAAAGACATTTACTTATCCAAATGGTGCTATGCTGTTGCAGTGGGTAACAAATTATTATGATTATCGAATGTTTTGCATGCTTCAATAAAAGCTGATACCAATAAAACACAAAGCTCTAATCTTGAGGGAAAAAATACCAACTTTTTTTTTTCTTTTTTTCCATTAATTTTGTTTGCAAACATGTAAACCACTTACGTGCCATCCAAGGCATCACATGCATCTTGAGCATCTCTTGGATCTTCAAACTCAACAAATGCAAATCCAGGTGGATTTCTGGCAATCCATACATTCTTTAATGGTCCATAGTGGTTGAATGCATCTTCTAGTTCCTGTTTAGCAGCTCCATAACCCAACTCTCCAATGTACACTTTACAATCTAGATTCCAGTCTCGAGTTGGCCCAGACATTATTTCTTTATCTAAGAAAGAAATGATTACATGTAATCAAGCTCTACATGATTTGTTAAAATATAAGCATTCAGGGCCCAGTTGTTCAAAGCGTCGTTAACTTAACGAACTCGTTAAGGGTCATTTCGTTAACTATTTTAGCGGATTCAATATACAATATTCTGATATTTTTTGTTGAAAAAATGTGAGGAGCTTTTGTACTGCAAAAGCTACTCACATTTTTTCAGCAAAAAATATCAGCATATTTGCATATCACTTGATGTAAATTTTAACGAATCGTTAACTAACGACGTCGTTAGCTTTGTACAACTGGGCCCAGAATAATATGTGCATGATAACCCAGAGCTCCACATAAGGCATAATTTCTGGCTCAGCATTGATATTTTGAAAATTAGCCAGGGGACATCCTAGAGGGCAATTTGGGAGAAAAAGTCTCCCTAAGCTGGCTGACTTCTCCCTATCTTGAGCTGAGGGAGAAGTGAAAATGTATAGAATGTATAGGGAAATCCAAAATTTGGACCAAATCTTCTCCCTAAAATCCTAAATATGTTCCAAAACTTCTCCCTCTCCGAAAGCTCTAGGACGACCCCTGTTAGCACTGAAATTGATGAGATGATTTGGTGATTTAGATCCTTTTTCAACATTATTCAAGTCATATTGAGATGAGGTGATACTGAAAGGCTCTGTGCAATGAAGTGTCATAGAGTCAGGACTTAATACCACCTCCAGCAAGATTCGAACCCGAGACCTCATGCTCTGAAGTCAGAAGCACTAACCTCTCGGCCATCCGGATATTTCTGCATTCAGATGTTATGATCGTTTGTTTGTGTTGAGGTTTTACATCCCAGTCAGCCAATAGGGTCATGTCGAGCATGGTCAGTTTACCTAACCACACTTACTGGGCAGGCTTAGTCCTATAAGTGGTTAAGAATTGTGCGCATTTTTTCATCAGAATCCGACAACTGCCCTTCATGATTGTATTTATACCATATATCAATTTATTAAATCTCTTTCTTGGATAACTTTTGAGGAATATGGAGCCTTTAACAAGGGCATTATTGAATTTACTTTTTATGAAAGTAATGGTTAATGAAGTTGTCGGAAGTAGCCTACTATAAGGAGGAGAAAGTACTGAAGTATATCACAACTAAAATGTGTCAATGTGACACGGATGCCCCTGCCCAGCAGCCATCCTCAACCTGAAACAAGCATTTTGCAAGAACTGAAATTGAAAAAAGGCCATTACTCCCATAATGACTGACTGATTGTGTTGGGGTTTAACAACATGTAAACCCTTGTGGGTCAATTTGTGTCTTCTCCCAGAGAAAGTGTTTTAAAGAGAGACAGAAGAGAAAGTAGAGGAGATGAGAGAAACAGGGAAGAAAGAGGAAAATGAATGGAAGTGAAGAAACTGAAGAAATAAAAATATTCTCCCTGTACCCTTACTTGCTGTAAGGATATCAGGCCTTGCCCAACTGTAAGCCAATATCAGTTGGCTGCCCTGGTGATGTAAGATACAGGACACCTTTGCCTCACCCAAACACCCTCGATAATTGGTGGGCTTTTACCTAAATCGAAAGCTTGACCTAAATTTTATGATTATATACCTGTGTATAAATATGAATCCAATACACTAATCTTTTCAAAAGATATCGAACGGAAACCATTTTTCAAAGTTGAAAAAGGGCCATAACTCCCATAATTTTTCAAAGTTGAAAAAGGGCCATAATTCCCATAATAACTGACAGCTTTTACCTTAAATCGAACTTGACCTATATTTCATGATTATTACCTGTGTTCAAAGTTGAAAAAGGGCCATACTCCTATAATTTGTGGATTTTATCCCAAATCGAACCTGACCTATATTTTATGATTATATACCTGTGTATAAAACATGAATTCAATACACCAATCTTTTCAAAAGGTATTGATTGAGTTATTGATTGTGTTGGGGTTTAATGACTCGTCAACCCTTGTGTGTCATTTTGTGTCGTCTCCCAGAGAAAGGGAGAAAAGAGAAGAGATAGTAGAGATGAAAGAGAGGGACAGGGAAGAAAGAGGAACAGGAATGAAAGTGAAGAAACAGAAGAAATAAAAACATTCCCCCTCTATCCTTACCTGCTACAAGGATAGCAGGCCTTGCCCACTGCAAGCCATATCAGTTGGATGACCCAGTGACGTAAGAAACCCAACACCTTCACCACACCCAACCAACCCCTCAACAGATATCGAACTGAAACCATTTTTCGTATGTAGACAGGACAGACCTACGTACGGACAGTCGTAATACTATATGCCCTCCCACCCCCACATACATACCCCTCATTGAGAATGGCAGGCGCATAAAAAAATACCCCATTGTTGAACATTTTTTGATGAAATGCTTCTTTCTAATAACACAAATTTTTAACCATTGACAAACAACTTATTTTTTATTTTATTTAAACAAACAGTTGTGTGCCTGCCAGGGCTCCAGAAAACCGGAAAATAGCCGGTCTGGACCGAAAATAAGAATTCTGGACAGGTTTCAAACACCAGTAAGCACTAATAATTCGGTCCAACAGGTTTGTGTCATGAACCCCATTTTTTCCCCAACCAACCAATTTTCATGAATCAATGATGTCTAAAAAATCACAAACAGTCAAGTCTTCCAAAACTGACAATGTCCGCACACCTTCTAAATGCGATATTATGGTAGTTGAGAGGCTCTAAACGATCATTTGACATGTATATTGGAGAGACAGATGAATAACGGCAACCTACCGCAGCACAAATTAATTACGCCATTATCCAAACATTGTCAAAAAAATCAACACTTGTACACTGTCCTTTGCGCGGTAAACAAGCGATAAACATGAATCATCAGTAACGGTAGTCTGATAATTAATCCGTTTGTGTGACACATGTGAACACTGAGACTGCAAAACATCAGGTGCAATTGGCGTGTCCAAAAGATAAAAGGTCACTTTAACTGAGAGTGATAAAAGAATGCACCACTTGAACGCACCTGTTTTCTTCCTCTTCTTTTTGTTTTGATCAACACGGTTTGTTGGTCCCAGATTTGGTAAATTAATTCCCAAGCTGTGTATGTCCTGATCAGATGCCGCATACAACAGCGTCTCATCTGGGTCTTATTGTTTGCTTCTTCTTTTTTTTTTGTTGACGACCGTAACACGCGAGTATAATTCAATATAGATTTCACGGTAAAAGTAAGTAATGCACCACTTGCGCTAGACAAGATTGGTCAGTGCTTCAAATTTAAGCAGTCTGGTCAGATCCTGAAACATTGAAAACTGCAAAACCGCCAGTGGCGCAGGCCTTTTTTATTAGACCTAATTAGGTCAATGAAAGTCGTTTCCTTCTGTCTGTCCTGTTTCCCGTCGTCTTCGTGCTTACACAAGATGGGAATCATTGTTTATAAATAGTTATCTAGGAAAAACCTGCGGAGGTGGAAACAAAATCGTCCCTTTTTTTTTTTCTTTCTTTTTACATACCTGACTGTATTTATTGATGATGCCAGCTTTGATCATGCTCATTATACCCGGACTTCCATCATATAAAGGAGTTGATGTGTAGTATTTAAAAGGAGTTATACATGTAGGACTGCCAATTGTCATTAGTTTTCGTGACAGGTGATATTATATTTTTTTGGAAATGGGCTCATTGATGACGTCATCGTCATCGGCTGGACCAATTCAGATTTCAGAATTTCCAGAGCCCTGGTGACTGCCCAGTCTTGAACATTTCAAAGCAGCTGTACTTCAGATCCTAGACCCTGAGCAGCTTGTTTTTAACCTGTTTTTTTATTTCATCTTAACTTTTTAACCTATCACCTTCATCCACTTTCATCCTTAAGTATCAACCATAATCTTTTATATTAATTTTCTTGTAGGTCAGGCTGGCGCACCTGCCTAGAATGTCCTTGATGGCTTGTGGCAGTATCTAGAGAAGGAAAGAAACACAATGAAAATTTTCGCTTCATTGATGGATGCTTATGGATTTTCATTTCAATATTTCTAGTCACTCCACGGCAGGGCTCGGGAAAACCGGAAAAATAGCCACTCTCGACCGAAACTAAGAATTCTGGACCGATTTCAAACACCCCAAAACGTTAATAAATCGGTCCAACAGGTTTGTGCCTTGAACCCCATTTTTCCCCAACCAACCAATTTTCATGAATCAATTATGTCTAAAAAATCACAAACGGTCAAGTCTTCCCAAACTGACAACATCCGCGCACCTTTTAAATGCGATATTATGGTAGTTAAAAGGCTCTAAACGGTCATTTGACATGTATATTGGAGAGACAGCTGAATAACGGCAACCTACATCAGCACAAATTAATTACATCACTATCCAAACATTGTCAAAAAATCAACACTTCACTGACCTTTGTGCGGTAAACAAGCGATTAACACGAATCATCAGTAATGGTAGTCTGATAATTAATCCGTTTATGTGACACGTGTGAATACACTGAGACTGCAAAACATCCAGGTGCAGTTGGCGTGTCCAAAAGATCAAAGGTCGCTTTACTGAGAGTGATAAAAGAATGCACCGCTTGACCGCACCCGTTTTCTTCCTCTTCTTTTTTCTTTGGTCAACACGGTTTGTCGGTCCTAGATGAATTCCCAAACCGTGTATGTCCTGATCAGATGTCGCCTAAAACGGCGTCTGATCTGGGTATTATTGATTGCTTCTTTTTTTTTTTGTTGTTGTTGATTGCCGTCACACGCGAGTATAATTCAAGATAGATTTCACGGTAAAAATAAGTATTGCACCACTTGCGCTAGACAATATTGGTCAGCGCTTAAAATTTAAGCAGTCTGATCAAATCTTGAAACATTGAAAACTGCAAAACCGCCCGTGGCGTAGGCTTTTTTTATTAGACCTAATTAGGTCCATGAAAGTCGTTTCGTTCCGTCTCTCCTGTTTCCCGCCGTCTTCGCGCTTATACAAGACGGGAATCAGTTGTTTATAAATAGTTTAGGAAAACCCTGCGGAGGTGGAAATAACAACAAAACCGTTTGTTTTTTTTTTTTAAACTTTCTTTTTACATAGCTGACTGTATTTATTGATGACGCCAGCTTCGATCATGCTCGTTATACCCGGACTTCCATCATATAATGGAGTTGAGGTGTATTATTTAAAAGGAGTTATAGGACTGCCAATTGTCATTAGTTTTCGTGACAGGTGATATATACATATTTTTTTTTTTTTTTTTGGAAATGGGCTCAATGACGACGTCATCGTCATCGGCTGGACCGATTCAGATTTCAAAATTTCCAGAGCCCTGCTCCACGGGCATGACTGCCATTATTCTAATAGGTGAATTAGGTCAAGAAAATGTACAACCTATTAAAAGGCTGAGATAAAAGGTCATTTCAAAAGCTGACCCTAGCAGTCTTGAAATTTGTAGGACTAACAATGAACAGGGAATTATGGTTAAAGGGGTTATGAAGATTCGTTGTTGTTTACAAATGCTTGTTTGTCAAGCTCCTTTCTACCTAGTTTTTCACTCTCAGAAACCCCAAAAAACAAGCAAATTCCCCAGGGAATTTGTCTTCTGCCTTATTTTTATTTGAGCTGTTAAAAATGAGTAAGTTAACCAGAGGACCATTGGTCCTGTATCAATTACCTAAGTATTGAAGCAGGAAAAAAATTGAAGCTAAAAATGTGGAAAAAAATAAAAAAAAAATATTTAAATAAATAAAAAAACATAGTTTCAAGATTCCAAGAGCACATGTATATCCTCAGACCACAAGCAAAATGCCTGTAAAGTTTCAGAAGCATTTGCTTAAAGCTGTGGGAGAAGTTGTGCTCACAAGGTACCTACTTCTATATGCACTTTAATAGTATTGAAGCATGAAAACAGTCTATGTTAAGTTAAAAATGTGAAAAAAAGTTAAAAAAAAAGTAATTTCAAGATTCTGTAAAAAGCATAATCATATCTTCAGACTACGGTTAAAACATCTGTATAGTTTCAGTAGGAATGGTATAAAACTGTAGGAGTTGCACTCACATGGTACAGTACGGCTCAGGTAAAAGAACCAATTTTTTTTTTCATTTCGCGGACCAATTTTACAATCCGCGATTTTCCGCCGAGTGGTTTGGAGTAAACCATTCCGAGTGAAAAAAATTTACTCGAAGTTATGCGCTCGATATTCCGAGGACATTCAGCGGACCTCAGTGTACCCATGATATTCGGAGTGTTTGCGAGTATTTGCGAGTGGCGACAGATTGTTCTGTACAGGTAAGTTTGACCACTCAGATCATTCTCTCACACAAAGATAATCAAACAAAAATTGTTACAACTGCGATTATAATACTTATCCTCGTTAACTAGTGCTGGCGGCAGCAGGATCAGACTGCAATATCCACTTACATAAAATGCTTCCGACAACCAACCCTGCGACTGATTTTTTTTTTATGTTTCAGCTGCGGAGTATCAAAGGGTATGGCCGGACAACAGCTGGTAGTCCCAATGCGCAAGGCCGGCGACGAATTTGGCCCAAAGCCTCGGATGATTTCTAATCGCCCAGTTTTAGTTTTGGATTAAGGGTGGTGGTCGCCTGAATCTTCCTTCATTCATTTTCATGTGACAAGCACTTTTATCCAGGCTGGCCCATTTTTCCCGTGTCACTTTGCACGTGCTGCGGCTGCCAAGAAAATAGTTTGAACCCCTGAAGCACTGCTGAAAATTCTAGAGGAGATGTCGATCTAACTGTTTTAGTATTTTACAGTGAAAATAAGGCTGAACATTTCATGTGAATCGTCTGTCTAGCAGACGATTCACATGTTACGCCACGCTTAATTTACACAGGAAAATAAGAAGAAAAAGAAAATGAAAATGCCGTCTGCTGAATATGCTAAGCGGTTCGAGGGTTAAAGTAGGGATACATTTCATTTGACAAGGGAGACAGAAACGAACAAGCTGGAATGTATCTACACTGCTCGGATCGAGGCCTGGACGGTTGATGACTGGACCAGGATTAGGACTGTCCATTCAAATCACCACTTAATGATGACGGTGACTTGATGTCTTATGTCTCTTTCAACAATAACAAAAAATAAAAGAAATTCTTTAAATCATATTGAGATGATAGAACGCGGCGTCTGGTCAGGGTATTCACTGTTTGCAAAACAGTTTAGCCGTTTTTCGCTAGGAATATCTAAATCTCATAGCCGGATGTACCTAAAATGGACGAGCCAGAATCTTACAAGTTTTGCGAACTCTCTCTCTCTCTCTCTCTCTCTCTCTCTCTCTCTGGAAAGCTCTTTCTTTTGCTTTCTTTTACCCTCTTGCAAATATGACATGTCTCCTTTCGAGGTAGAAGTTGTTTGCACTGACTTTATTGGAAAAATGATATCGCACCGGCGGGAATCGAACGCGATTCGATCCCCACTTATCATGAAACACATGTATTTGCTACGGTCATTCGCTCCTTCCACTGCTTCAAGATTGGCAGTTTCAAGTTTCTGGCGGAATGGGGTTCAGTGTACTGGTTAACCACTTATTGTATAAGCATGCCCCCTCTTTACTGGCGCGATTCATAAAAAAATGCTGTTCACAATCCCATTTCGCATGGTCCATACTCGTAAAGCAATTGCAGTTAACTCCCTTCTGATAGTCAGTTGCAGTTAGCTCCCTTAAAAGAGTAAAAAACCTGCGTTGTGAAGACATTACCCCGCATTTATCAGAGTACAAATGATTATTATGTTATGTTATTCTCTTACAGTATATACATTAATAACATTATCTTTATTGGTTTATAGAGCAATCTTCAAAACTTTTGTTTCCATTTAAAGTGTTCTGTTTTTGTGTCTTCAACATGCGATATGCAAAACCAAGGCCGTAATTTATTAAACGACTAAAAGAGACGCATGTATAAACCTAGCATTGGCGGGAAATAATCTTCAAATAATATTTTTATATGCCCTCGCGGACATTCTAGGCAGAGTCTTCCTGTATGCCCTCGCGGACATTCTAGGCAGAGTCTTCCTGATTTTAAACCAATCTTAAGTTATAACACTTGGTGCTCGCGGTTATCGAATTACCACTATCTGGGCTAATTCAGCAGACGACAAAACAAAAAAAAAAAAAAAAAAAAAAAATCTTTTTTTTTTTTTTATTACCAAGAAAACAGGGTTTGACAGTCATGCAATGGAGACAATTTGCATTAAATGCAAATCCTGTTTTCTTGGAAGAATGAGAAAAATGTTTCAAAATGTTGTCAGTTGAAAATTTTACCCAGAGTGTTAGGCGTTATGGTTTGCACAAACAAATCGCGCATTGATCTGTACATGGCAAAACCTACAATAAAACTTGTATGAAGAGACGGATCAGCCCACACACTCTGAGCCTGCACATCAGTAGTCTGATCTGAGCCTTCGCTAATCGTATGTACCTTCTACAATCTCTGGGTTTAACAAAACGTCTTGTGCGACGAGCGAAGACTCGTGTCAACCTGCCAACCGCACATTCTGATCTCAGATTCTGATAAAAGCATTCACTGATCGTATTTACCTCCGATAGCCGGGCTATCCAAAGCGGGATAAACAGTGCGACTGCAACAGTACATTCTGATCAGACCCTTCGCTAATCGTACAGTATGCACCGTCTTTGGACTCCGAGCTATCCAAGAAGCTTGCTTTATCTAGTGGGTCGATGCAGAGACCGACCCGAGTCTTTGCTGGTCGCACGTACATTGTAGTATTGTATGTTTTGTCCGATTCAGTGAAAGTACATTGTAAAACATACTTCAGACATGAGAACTTAGTACCGACGTAATTTTGGTTTGAACTGCAGTTAAACGGCCCAGTCTACACTATTTCGGTCTTGTCGAGCACGCACACTTTTCCAGGGTTGGCTTATTCATAAGCTGTTAATCATTTCAGCAGAAACTGAGAACGGCCCTTCTTTTCTTTCATATACTTTTGACGATAGAGCTTACTTTTGGAGTTATGGCCCTTTGAAAATGGAAATTATTTTAGTGGTTTCTGTAATATTTCTTTTCTTTTCTTTTTTTTTTTTTTTTTGTCCGCTCTGTAACTTGAAAACTATTTGAGATATTTTCTTGAAATGTTATTAGTTTATTAACAGAGTCATGGCACTTGCTTGATTTAAGTGCAGTGGCGGGTCATGGTGAAATGTCTGCAGCCCTTTTATTAGATATTTATCAGTATGAAATATTGGGAAATTGTGCCTCGGTGGTGTAGTGTGAAGCTTCTCGTCTTGTCACCCAGGGGTCATAAGTTCGATCCCAGGTTTCTCAAGCCTTTCATATTGGACTTTTAAACCAAGGTCCACATCTCCGTATGACCTAGCTGTTAGTAGGACGCAATAAACTCACTCACTCGTTTGAATTGTCATTAGCCTTGTGTGCGTAAAGTGTGTTTTTGTGTGACAGACACTCTTTTCACATGTGCTGTCTTGTTGATTCAATGCCTCTTTGATAGCAGAAGCGCCCCTTTAAGTAAATTCATAGTGACACGTGCGGTTGCTGCACGCGAGTGAGAATTTCCCGGTCTTTTTCCACAGTACGTCATTTATATTGAGCGCGTGCGGTTGTTGTATGGGAAAAGGTCGTTACAGGAATACCAAATATAAATACGTAATTCGTCGATTGGGGGAAGATGTTTGATTCTCTTTGTGATTTTTGTGTGTTTCTTTTGTTTTCTACGGCACATTAAATAAAAATGACCATGCCGGACCCACTTGTGTGGCCGGACTAGACTAAGCCAAAGAATCCGGTACATTTTCATATGGAGCTTTGTTGAGGCCCATGGTACGTGCTCGAACAATGAAGGGGGCTACCGGGGTTATCTTTGGACCTAGGGAGCACCCAAATATATTCAAGGAACTAGGCAGCATTGGTTGAAACAAGGGAATGGACCTAATTTTGGGGTATCGGAATGCGGAAATTTGGAAAACACTTTTGGGACAATAAGACCTTTGTGATCAGTGCACACTCAGATCAACCTGCGCATCCGCATGAGCGTGGACGAAATAACCTTCACGCAGGCTGTACTATATGATGGAAAAATAAAGATATGAATAAATAAAAATATTTTTATTAAAGAAATATCTAAATAACTTTATTAAATAAATAAATAAATATATAAAAATCGGACAGGTATTTAGTCAAATTATTCCGAGGAATTTCGCATCGCTTCGCGAGAAATATTGCCTCCGGGGTATAATATTACCATTCCGAGTAACTTCGCATAACTTCGCATAACGCATACATTCGGCGGACTTGCGAGTGGTGTCCGCCGAATATAACGTTTACTCGGTTTGATTCCGAGTGTTTTTGGCAAGTTCGCGAAACGCCGATATTCGGAATAAAGAGTTTTTTGGTTCTTTTACCTGAGCTGTACTGTACCTACTACATATACACTTTCATAGTATTGAAACATGAAAAAAAGTATAAGTTTAAAATGTGAAAAATTTGTAATAAATTAATTCAAGATTCTGTAAAAAGCACATGCATATCTTCAGACCATGATTAAGATACCTGTGAAGTTTCAGAAGGATCAGTATAAAACTGTAGGAGGAGTTGCGCTCACAAGGTTCCCACTACAAACTCAGAACCATGCAAAAAAGTCTAAGTTAAAAATGTGAAAAAAAGTGAAAAAAAAAAATAATAATTTAAGGATTCTGTAAAAAGCACATGCATATCTTCAGACCATGATTAAAACACCTGTAAGGTTTCAAAAGGATCTGTCCAAAACTGTAGGAGGAGTTGCGCTCACAAGGTACCTACTACAAACTTGGAACCACGCACCACACAAAACGCACCATGTCCCCTCACTTTTCTTCGAAAAGGCGGGGGACAATAACATGCTCTTTTTTAACCATACATATGTATTAAATGTTCGTGCAACCATCTACAGAGTGAGTTATAGGTATTTTATGATAGAAATAGCAGAAAAAAAATGTTGATATTGATTTTTTTTCTATTTCATCCAATAAAAACATATGTTTCAAAAGCTCTCGAAATCACAAATAGCGATGGTCATCTTCAGAAAGTTTTTGTAGCTGTCAAAATCATTTCAAGCATACAAGTGCTTCTGCTGGGTGGTGAATCAAGTAAAACGCATGTTTTGAAGAGATAAGATCTTGTTGAATTGAGACATGCATAATTTGGCCCAGTGCTTTTGTGAAAGTCTAGTTTTTGAGGTGGGCATGCATTTTTATCTAAATGTGTCACATTTTTATGACTACTTGAACCTACAGAAATTGATATTAACTTTGGGTACACAGGTTCTTCTTCAAGGGTTGGGCTTATGTTTTAATCACATTCAATTTAATATGCTAATTCTTTTAATCATGATTTCAATCACATTGACTTTTTATGTCATAAACTGTTTATATCATATCTTATTTTTCTTCAAAATTTAATGCTGAATAAACTAATCTTAATTTTCCTTGTTAAGTGGGATCTTTATTTTAATCATTTAAGTATGTTAATTATTCTTAATAAGTAATGTGTTATATTCTTAGTTTTTTTTCATGTTGTTTACTTCAGTGGCTACTGATCAACAATATTTGAAGGTATAGTATCAGAATCTGCTATAGGACAATAAATAATGGTAGAGCACTTTAATTCAACACCGTCCTGTGTTTCGTTGTTTTTCTTGTCCAGAACGAATTTTCCTCAGAACGCTACTTTGCCGTTAATTAGAAATAATGTACCTTTACAACATACAGAGCAGACAATTCCTGACACCAAAGGATTCCAGAGAAAATTGCACTTGTTTTTCTTAAACCGCAGGGTGCATAATTCACCTCACCCTACGTCTACAGATATCTTCGGTTGCGTCCATAAATGTAACTTCATTGGTCAAAAATTTTTACTACGGATTGTGTCTACATTAAGAATTAAATTGTGACAACATCAATAATTATGGCTTCTTTGACTAGTAAACAAATGTTTGGTTGCTGAGGAAGGTATTCTGGAGGGACACATCATTCTGACAGGTCAAGCTGGCACAGGAAAATCATTTCTATTGCGAGATGTGGCATTAACAGTAGGATACAACAATATTCTAGTCTATTCTGTCGTGGATTTGTCTCGATTAAAATATGGATAAAACGAATCACCTTTTGAGCAAAAGCGTAAATATCGAAACTTGTTAGTGAGTTTAAATGATAGAAAGTACAACTGTTGTACATTACCATTGTATTTGATTTGTCATTTTAGGTAGGGTTTCATTCATGAGTAAGTTCAGATCACAAGATATTGTTTGTATTGCAATTTTTCTTTCTTCGTTTTCAGTTTGTTTGGCCTCTATTGTCTTTTTTTCAGCCATGTGTAAACAAAGCACTTTGAGTCGTCCAATCAAAAGAGGCTACGAGATGAACCGAGATTTTCCGTAGGGTGTGGTGAAGCATTTTTAGAAAAACAAGAGCAATTTTCTCTGGATTCCTGTGGTGTCAGGAATTGTCTGCTCAGTATGTTGTAGAAGGACACTATTTCTAATTAATGGCAAAGTGGCGTTCTGAGGAAAATTCGTTCTGGACAAGAAAAACGACGAAACACAGGACGGTGTTCAAGTAAAGTGCTCTACCATTATTTACCATCCTATAGAAGATTCTGATACTATACTTTCAAATATTGTTGATCAGTAGCCAGTGATTTACTTGTATGTTGATTTCACGGAGTGAACATCAATCAATCAATGTTGAAAACAAAATGTCCAAAAATGGTTGGGGTAGTTATTTTGATTTTAATAGAGCCGCCTTTTCTCTGTTCTATATCTGGGAGGCTAATTATGATTTTTTTTTTTTTTTTTTAAGTTTTTATGCGTGGTTCAAGCAAGAGATATGCGGGGTCCAAGGCACGTGACTAAACGTACCTAAAACATCTGCGAATGCAATGGGGGCGAAACAATACTTCAAGAAATTTGCGCTACCAAATCCTTCAACAAAATATGGTCTTTCAGTGCAAAATATTGTAAATCAATAGTGAAAGTAACGAGGAAAACATTGGCTAAAAGAAATAGAATAAAATGATTGCAATATGTAAGATTTGTAATTTTTCTTTTGTTACATTTCGTACCTACCTACGCTCCGTGCTGCTTTAGCTGGTACCCAATTCTCGGTTTTACTGTAGCTCTTTTACGTGAAAGCTATTATGAAGCCAAAAACCAGGTAACACACAGACTGGTTTGATTGTTAAATCAGATTTGATCTTTGTAATAAGAGGCTTATTGAAAAAAGGATCAGCCTATTTACCGACAAGACTAGTCAATAACCAACAAAAAGCGTTTTTTTTGTTTTTGTTTTTTGTTTGTTTTTTTTTTATAAAATGTGGTTTAAAATAACAAGTTTCAATATTTTGCATATTAATAAATGTATTTTGGTCGGTTTGAGGTTGTTTTTATGTGCATTTTTCTTTTCATTTACCGACAAGAAGAATTGCCACACCTATCATTTTCTTATCGGTAAATACCAACATAAAAAGTTGCGTCGGTGCATGCCGATTATCGATCATCATCAGAAGTATTCATAGGTAAAAGAAGGAAAAAAATCGCACAAAAGCAAAGTCGCTTTATGTCTTTTCTGGTTCAGATCAAAAGCCGGTTGCATTTTCTTGTTGGTAATTCCTAATGGAGGTACAATCAGCGTCATCACTATTGGTCGCAAAAATGCTTAAGAACCGAGAAGAAGCATTTTAGTTTAAACATATTTATTTCACAATTTCTCTATGGCATGCAAAGTATATGTACATACAATAATACAATAATACTTTATAGGATTGGAACGGAAGCTTAGTGCTTATAGAGTTCCTTTCTCAGTGGAAGATTAGATATAGATTGCACAATCATGGCAGATCGGAAACTATAAATTCTGTGGTTGTAAGCTGTCTGTAAACATGTTTAAAATATATAAACCATATATCATACATTTCCAGAGCAAGCCTACACTTTCATATAATATTATTACGTTCAAGCCTAAAACCTGCAAATGAATTTAACAACATTGATAATAATAACATTGATATGCATGCAGGATAGGACAAAAAACAGATACATATCTTAACTGCAGCATAGGATGAGAAGAGAAAAATATTCAAAAAAAAAAAAAAAAAAAAAAAAAGCAGGAACAGATCGAGGGAGTTAGTGGCATCAGATAGGTCATAGTTTTACTTGGTTCTTCCCGTTAAGAGGCGTCTAAAGCCAGAAATCCTTTGCTGAAAAGTATCCCATCATCGAGGTTAGGTGTAAAAAAATAGCTGTGTTTCCGCTAATATGCTGAAAAAATTTGGTCGGTAGGTAGGAGAAACTTCTTTATTTTTCTATTTTTCTCCATAAAAGAACAGGGTCAGGCCTGTAATTTTATGAAGATACAAGTATTTTGTTGAGGGTGGTGTTTTACTTTTTTTATTTTGCATTTTTACCGATAAAAATAGCAGAGTCAGGTGTTTGAAACAGTGTCTTTTAGGTAGTGTCGGTCGGGTTAGTGGAAACACAACTATTTTTTTTACGCCTTACCAATTTTGTGTTTTTAAATGGTCTCCCAAGTTTTTGTGGCAAAATCAATAATAGGCCACTTTTCGGCATTTAGAAAGTTCACGAAGTATCATAATCAGTCGTTCATTAGAAAGTGACGTATCTTCAGAATCATTTTGAGTCTTTGACGAGCTTCTGCACTGTTAGAAGATTGTACTGTTCGTGTCAAAAGAAAGTGAACTATCACTAAATAGCAGGGTATCCAATGATACATGACATATTTGAGAAAGAGAGTTTAATATTTCGATTCGTGGCTGACGGTACTGGCGGCATTTTCCAGGTCGGAAGCCAATTCCAACATCCCCTTGTCTGTAAATTATTTTAATTTTTCCACATCTACCAACAAGATAAATTGCCGCACCAATCATTTTCTTGTCTGTCAGTTCTCTTGTCTGTAATTACCAACATGAACAGTCGCTTCAAGAGCTGGTCTCTGTGCCTTTCGTGCGTTTGTTCGATTGAAAAAAGGGGTAAAAGAAAAGTCCAGGGAGTGCCACAATCACAAACCGCAGCCCTTCCCAGACACCAAGAGGAAGAGGAAACAGACAAAACCAAACAAGCGCAAATAGTAAGATTTTCCCTTCTGTTTCTTTGTCAGATCTTGTACCACTCGAACTCCCCGTGTCTTCCGGTATAAATCTGAACTTCATGCACACAGCCATTTTGCGTAATGGCTCTTTCCCACATATTAATTCCAAATTTTGCCGGTTTTGCCGGAAATACTACTTGAACGTAAGTTTGTCCTTAAATGCTATCGTAAGCTGACTGCTCTCTGTGGTTGGATCCCGTAGTTACGTAAACCTGACTTTAGAAACAGCATCCAGTGATGTTCTTATGCGACAAAGCTTAATTGTCGTTACCAGACTGGTCTACGAGGAGAATTTCTCTTGTGTCATTCTTTGGCATCCATTTGTTTTCAAAGCATGTCTTTGTTATTATTTGGGGTATATTGGGAATAGCAGATATGTAAATGAATGTCACTTGTATTGTTAAAGGACGGAAATCCATCCAAACAGTATGTTTAAGTCAAGATATTTTATACCGATAAATGAATCTGTTTGACTGTCTGATACACCCCAAAATGACCGTCACATTAAAACCAGCCAATACTCGTATACCGGCTCTTGGATATAAAAATTATCGAAACTTTGTCTCTTCAGGTGCATTCGACGTACCTTTACAATGTTTAAGCCCACCGAGACCTTGAAAATAGGCCTATTACGCAAAGATTCTAAGGGGAAAGGTTTTCGAAAGGTGGCCGATTTTCTCCGGCCCTACTCTCCTTTTTCCGATAGAATAAAAAAAGGTAAGAGAAAAGTCCAGGGAGAGCCACAATCATAAACCGCAGTCCTTCCCAGACACCAAGAGGAAGAGGAAACCGAAAAATCCAAACAAGCACAAATGGAACAAACGTACGAAAAGCACTAAGATTAGCTCTCTCTTCCCCAAGCGAGGTAATCGCAATGCTAAAAGGACTGGAAAAAAAAAAAAAAAAAAAAAAAAAAAAACATAAGGAGAAAATGACACAAGGTAAGACATAAAACAAATCGCCTCGTAGAATAAAACACAAAGCAACAAAGAGTAAGACTAACAGCGGTCAGTAGAGTAAACCATCGGGGGCTTTAAAGCACTTTAACAGCTAGCCAACTTCATCCTGGGTCCCGATGCTACTCTTAATACAGAAATACATAAAAATTCGGTTCGCATAAAGGCTCCCAATTCAGTCAATGCATCAAAGCGAAAACATAAAAATCAAATTAATCACTATAATAAACAAAGACGAGTACTCATGGATAATTCTACTGTATGCCAGAGTAAATGAAAACCAATAGTTGAACCACGGCAGGCCAAGACAAAGACATATCGTCAAGCCCCAACCCACTGGTTAAAGTTTTACGAAGAGGCCGTCATTGAGTCTGAGGCCCGAACCGCCGTCGTGCAATTAAAGAGTGAAGCATGGCCATCAACAATGATTGGGTTGACAACTATAGGCATGCAGTCTGCCGCATAATATCCAGGCTATAGCCAATTCTTTTATAAGGGTTAATAAGTTTTCTGAATTGCTCCGTAAAGTTAGATTTTCGTACAATTTTTCTAAATCTGTACACTAAAAAAGGTAAGAGAAAAGTCCAGGGAGTGCCACAATCACAAACCGCAGCCCCCCCCCCCCCCCACCCCACGAGCTCAAGAGGAAGAGGAAACCGACAAACCCAAACAAGCACAAACCGAACAAGCGCACGAAAAGCACCAAGACCAGCCCCCTCCTCCACAAAGCAACAAAGAGTAAGACTAACACCGGGACCACCGCCTTAGAACGGTCGGTAGAGCAAACCACCGGGGGGGGGGGGTTTAAAGCACTTTTACAGCTAGCTGACTTCACCCTGGGTCCCGATGCTACTCTTAATACAGAAATACATAAAAATTCGGTTCGCATAAAAGCTCCCAACTCAGTCAATGCCTCAAAACGAAAACATAAAAATCAAATTAATCACTATAATAAACAAAGACGAGTACTCATGGATAATTCTACTGTATGGCAGAGTAAATGAAAACCAATAGTTGAACCACGGCGGGCCAAGCCAAAGACATCTCGTCGAGCCCCAACCCACTGGTTAAAGTTTTACGAATAGGCCGTCATTGCATCTGAGGCCCGAACCGCCGACGTGCAATTATAGAGTGAAGCATAGCCATCAACAATAATTGGGTTGACAACTAGGCATGCAGTCAGCCGCATAATATCCAGGCTATAGCCAAGTCTTTTACCCCGGTGGTTTGCTCTACCGACCGTTCTAAGGCGGTGGTCCCGGTGTTAGTCTTACTCTTTGTTGCTTTGTGGTTTATTCTACGAGGCGATTTGTTGTATGTCTTTCCGTGAGTCATTTTGTTCTTGTGTTTTTCAGTCCTTTTAGTATTGCGATTACCTCGCTTGGGGAAGAGAGGGCTAATCTTAGAGCTTTTCGTACGTTTGTTCGGTTTGTGCTTGTTTAGATTTGTCGGTTTCCTCTTCCTCTTGGGGTCTGGAAAGGGCAGCGGTTTGTGATTGTGGCACTCCCTGGACTTTTCTCTTACTTTTTTTTTTTTTTTTTTTTTTTTTTTTTTATAACGGTTAATAAGTTTTCTGAATTGCTCCGAAAAGTTAGATTTACCTACAATTTTTCTAAATCTGTACACTAAGTCACCGTAAAATTCGGGTTCTGAAATACCTTGTTGCAGAAGTGTTTTCAGACTGACGCTACATTTTAAATTTCGAAAATGCCTGACGAAGTTTAAAATGACGATAGTCCTGCATAAGAAGTTTATCAGAAAGGGCAGTAAATGCGAACCGAATTTTTATGTTTTTCTGTATTAAGAGTAGCATCGGGACCCAGGATGAAGTTGGCTAGCTGTAAAAGTGCTTTAACCCCTCTTCCCCACCCCACTGCGCCCCCCTCCCCCGCCCCGTCCGCGGGTAATTGCCAGTGCTTTAAATGATTATTGTACGCGTTGTTGAACGAGAGCATGTTGAGTCTAAAGCTTTAGATAATTGGAAATTAAAGATTTTTAAGATCATTGATGAACGTGTTTTATTTTACTCTAATAACCTTGATCTTCTCCTCCTAAGCCTAAATTATCTTTTCGATATTTGAAACAAGGTATCCAAGAATTTCATAGGAAGTATGTTTTGGCTCCAGCTAATAAAGCTGCTAATAATGTTGTTGTTATGTGACGACTTTATTATATCAATACTCTAATACAAGAACTTGGTAGTACCAAAACATACAAACGGATTTCTACTGACGAGAGATCTATTGTTAATACCCATTCTATCGATATTACTGCTAAGTTTGCAGCGAGTATTAAAGAAAAGCAAGACAGACTTCCTACGTTATATTGGTTACCGAAACTTCATAAACGACCTTATAAAGCACGTTTCATTGCTAATTCTAGTTCATGTACGACTACTAATTTGTCCAAACTGCTAACTTCATGCCTTACTGCTGTTAAAAAACATTGGATTAGATACTATGATACTGTTTACGAAAGGGACGGAATTAACTATTTTTGGTCAATTAAAAATTCTAATGATGTTCTCAATAAATTTAAATCTAAAAACTTTCAGGCTTCTAGTGATTTTTAGTCCTTTTAGTATTGCGTTTACCTCGCTTGGGGAAGAGAGAGTTAATCTTAGTGCTTTTCGTACGTTTGTTCGATTTGTGCTTGTTTGGATTTGTCAGTTTCCTCTTCCTCTTGGGGTCGGGGAAGGGCTGTGGTTTGTGATTGTGGCACTCCCGGGACTCTTACCTTTTTTTCTAAATTGTCTACATATGATTTTTCTACACTGTATACTACGTTACCTCATCATCTTATAAAAGATAAACTTATTGATTTAATTAACCGAACGTTTAATCGGGAGAATACCCAATATTTGGCCTGCAACGAAGAATGTGCTTTTTTCACTTCTGATGTATATAATAATCATAATATATGGTCGTGTAAAAAAGTCTGTGATGCCCTTGTTCATCTTTTGGATAATATTTTTATTAGATTTGGAACTAAACTTTATAGGCAAACTATTGGTATTCCGATGGGAACTAATTGTGCTCCTCTTGTTGCAAATTTGTTTCTTTTTTGTTATGAGAGAGATTTCATGAAGTCTCTCTCACGTGAAAATCAGACGGATATTATTGAGGCTTTCAATTCAACTTCAAGATACCTTGATGATTTATTAAATATTGACAATTTTAACTTTGACCAAATGGTGGACCGGATATACCCTACAGAGCTCCAATTAAATAGAGCAAATTCTTCCGATACCGAGGCACCTTTTTTGGATTTGAATCTATGTATTTCTAATGGTGCGGTTTCCACCAAAATTTATGATAAACGGGACGATTTTGATTTTGATATAGTCAATTTCCCTTTTCTGGATGGCGATGTCCCCCGGCGTACCTCATATGGGGTATACATATCTCAACTTATTAGATTCGCCAGAGCTTCTTCAAATCTTAATGACTTTAACTACCGTAATAAAGCCCTTACTGCCAAACTTCTTAGGCAGGGCTATCGTTATTTTGAACGCCGTAAGGCGTTTTCGAAATTTTTCGCAGACACAGTACCCTGTTAGAAAAATATAGCGTCAGTCTGAAAACACTTCTGCAACAAGGTATATCGGAACCAGAATTTTACGGTGATTTAGTGTACAGATTTAGAAAAATTGTAGGTAAATCTAACTTTTCGGGGCAATTCAGAAAACATATTAACCGTTATAAAAGAATTGGCTATAGCTTGGATATTATGCGGCAGACTGCATGCCTAGTTGTCAACCAAATCATTGTTGATGGTTGTGCTTCACTTTTTAATTGCACGACGGCGGTTCGGGCCTCAGACCCAATGACGACCTCTTCGTAAAACTTTAACCAGTGGGTTGGGGCTTGACGATATGTCTTTGGCTTGGCCCGCCATGGTTCAACTATTGGTTTTCATTTACTTTGGCATACAGTAGAATTAGCCATGAGTACTCGTGTTTGTTTATTATAGTGATTAATTTGATTTTTATGTTTTCGCTTTGATGCATTGAGTTGGGAGCCTTTATGCGAACCGGATTTTTATGTGTTTCTGTATTAAGAGTAGCATCGGGACCCAGGGTGAAGTTTGCTGGCTGTAAAAGTGTTTTAAACCCCCCGGTGGTTTACTCTACTGACCGTTCTAAGGCGGTGGTCCCGGTGTTAGTCTTACTCTTTGTTGCTTTGTGGTTTATTCTACGAGGCGATTTGTTGTATGTCTTTCCATGTGTCATTTTGTTCTTGTGTTTTCCAGTCCTTTTAGAATTGCGGTTACCTTGCTTGGGGAAGAGAGAGCTTATCTTAATGCTTTTCGTATGTTTGTTCGATTTGTGCTTGTTGGATTTGTCAGTTTCCTCTTCCTCTTGGGGTCTGGGAACGGCTGCGGTTTGTGATTGTGGCACTCCCTGGACTTTTCTCTTACCTTTTTTGTGATTGTTGCACTCCCTGTACTTTTCTCTCACCCTTTTTTTACTCTACTGACCGTTCTAAGGCGGTGGTCCCGGTGTTAGTCTTACTCTCTTACTCTTTGTTGCTTTGTGGTTTATTCTACGAGGTGATTTGTTTTATGTCTGACCTTGTGTCATTTTGTTCTTGTGTTTTTCAGTCTTTTTAGCATTGCGACTACCTCGCTTGGGGAAGAGAGAGCTAATCTTAGTGCTTTTCGTACGTTTGTTCGATTTATGCTTGTTTGGATTTGTCGGTTTCCTCTTCCTCTTGGGGTCTGGAAAGGGCTGCGGTTTGTGATTGTGACACTCCCTGGACTTGGCCCGCCGTGGTTCAACTATTGGTTTTCATTTGTTCGATTTGTGCTTGTTTGGATTTGTCTGTTTCCTCTTCCTCTTGGGGTCTGGGAAGGGCTGCGGTTTGTGATTGTGGCACTCCCTGGACTTTTCTCTTACCTTTTTTTAGTTTACAACTGAAAATTTTCTATGATTAACCGAGGAAATAATACTTGACTGGCAAATTAAATGATTGCAGCAGATGCAAATCTTGGCATTGCACTTAGAAATATTAGGGTACACACTGTTCCTTTTATACGGATTCTTATAGTTTAGAAATATGGGAGATTTAATTGGAGAAATAGAAGGGAAGGCAATGATCAGGAATCGATACAATTATCCCACACCGCCCATCAGAGACATCAAAGGGAAAGAAACTCAAACACGAAATAACTTGACCCTAGATGAAACATCACTAGCAGAAAGCCAAACGGACAGTTACTTTCCCACAAAGTGGCCAAATGGCTATCCAAAACAAAAAGGTGTAAGCGATACACACATTCAAAGACGAACTATAACAAAAATCTCATTTTAAGGTGATTACGGAAAATATTATAATTGGAAGCGCCATATAAATTTATAGATGGTACAGAGTGAAGTTTCAAAGGTGAAACGTTAACAGTAGGTAACACAGAGTTAAATCTAGCAGTAGAACGGAGAATCTGTAAAGAAGAAGCAGAATGTAGCCTAATAGGAGAAATAGTAATTTTTAATCTATTAGTGATACCCATATAGTTGTATAGGAAGTAATACCATAAGATAAAAAGTAGTATTCGTACCGACTACATGTATTACAGGCAGTAAGTAGCGATGCAAACAGGCGGTAGGACCGATGCATACAGAGTATAACAAACAACCGACAATACATAAATAAGTCTAATACAAGTCCAAAGAAACGTAAAGTATGAAATTGCTATAAACGGGATACGAACACCGGTAAATATCTAACCTTCAATGAGGTATAAATTAGAATCATGAGGAAGAGGAATACGAAAGGTGATTGTAAAATGCAAACTCTGGCACTTGAAATAATAACACCATTAAATGAATGTACGGGGAGACTTTCTAGGGTCTCCATGTTTTCTAGTCGAGCCGTTCTCAGAGTGAGTAATGGGTTTTAAAACTGTAAACATGATAAAAACGGACCCGCTATGTAACGAAAATAATCATGAATTAAAAAAACAACGAGAACAAGAAAACGTATGACATGAAACATCATGTTATACAAAGGCGTTGCTGATAGTAAATTCATCTTTTTAAACACGAAGTATTTGGTAAAATCTGCATGGAAAAAAAAAATAGTTGTGGTAATGGTACCCAAGCCATAATCCAAACTCATAGATCCGTAAACGAATGACGAATCAGAATGTTCAGACCAACAGACATGGACTCCAGAATAAAGTGTAAATCAGGCGTCCGCGGATAGTGAGCATTACTTGGTAAGCAAGCTTCGCCCCCGTCCCCCTCCACCCCCCTCGCCTCCACCCCCCCTCCCCCCCACAAAAAAAAAAAAAAAAAAAACTATTTATTAGATATATTAAGGGCTGATAACTTAAGAACGTACATTTTCTAAATGACCAGAGTAGTGGCCCTTGGCCTTAGTATTCTTTACAGCGTAAAAGTTTATTAATAATCCTTAAAAGAACTTGGTTAAACCATAACTGAATTTTTTTAAAATATATCAAGGGCAGATAGCTCAAAAAAAAAAAGAATATGCAACTTATAGTATTCTATAAATCTGTAAAATCTCATCAAAGCAGCCGTTGGTTATTCACTCGTCTGCCGGTTGTCTGACACCTTATCATGTGACACCCGGCGTTCGTGTGAATATACACGACCGCCGTATCAATGGTCTTTTACTGCAGTAGACGGGTTTTCCGACTATTCTTGGTTCGAAAGATGACTGAGCCCTGAAAACGAGGACAAATACAGACCAAAGTGGGAACGAGCTTTCCATTCTAAATGGCTTGCGGGCATACGCGCAATCCAATAAAAGTGTCATGGGGTGTCCTGGGGTATCCTGTGGTGTTCTGGGGTTATCAGCTCACCGCATTTAACTGATGCAAAGCAGAAATAGAACTGTTAAAACTAAATTAAAACAGCTATCACTTCAACAGAAGGTTCTCAACACTGATTCTTACAATACCCAAAAATACCGAGAATTTTGATAGACCCCAAAAAATAGTCAGTTTTAAAGGTGACCCCAAAAAATACCTACAAATGGCCAATATGCACCCGCCGCCACCCCCCCCCCCGCCCTCTCCCCCCCACCCCTCCAAAGTAGCAGGCAAAATTTAGAGTACCCACCACCCACCCCTCACGGGGGATACCGCCCCTTGGGATTTCGTGATTTCCGTCGCAAAGTTGTGACTCATGGGTAGACAGCCAATTTTCAAAAATGTTTGTAGAGCTTTTTTTTTTTTTTTTTTTTTTTTTTTTCACATTTACCAACATGAAGAATTGCTAAACCTATCGTTTTCTTGTCGGTAAATTCTCTTGTCGGTAATTACATGTATGAACAGTTGCTTCAATGCACGCCGATTATTGAACAATTTAAAGTATTCATAGCCAAATGTTGTTACGCTTTTAGTAATATGGCAAACAGTGTTAACCCTGTTCAGAGATCGCGATCTGAAGGTATCTGATCTTAGTCTACATTTATTTGTACGTAAAATATATTACTTGATCTCTTCTTATTTCCAAGTCAGAAGCCATCTCCAACATTCCCTTGTCTGTAAATTCTGTTTTCCACATTTACCGACAAGAAATATATTCTCTCTCTCTCTCTCTCTCTCTCTCTCTCTCTCTCTCTCACACACACACACACATACCTCGATTGACTGGGACATTGCACAAACAAAACCGACGCATGCACACACACACACAAACACACGCGCGCGCGCGCGCGCCAAAAATTCAATAACTAGTAATTACCGACATGAAAATTCAAGTGACACCATCAGCCCAAAGATAATGCATGCAAGGGACTGACCTTTTATTTTTATACGGTATAGACTCATTAGTAAATAATACACACAAAAAAAAACTCAGACCAAGCAAAATACATTATCAATATGCAAAATATTGAAACTTGTTGGTTTAAGCGACATTTTATTGCAAGTTAAAAAAAAAAAAAAAAAAAAATGCTTCTTGTCGGTTCTTGGCTGTTATTATCGGTTCTTGACTGTTCTTGTCGATAAACAGGCCAACCCAAAACCAAGCGTCTATAGGTATATACAGAAATAAACAGTAAACCATAAGCATGGCTGACTTACAAGAGGAGCTTGCTAAATTGTTAAATCCAACTCCAGTTTTCAAAGATCCAGAGGATTCGGACGATGGTATTTTTGTCATATAAAAACTTATATTAATATGAAGATGTGCGTCATTTCAATTGTGACGAATACTGAAATAAAATGGGTTGAAAATTAAATGTCATATGTTTTCGCGACCATGGACACTGGTATTTTTTTCTTCTGTACATACCGGTACTTCCACGTGCCCTCGCGGACATTTTAGGCGGGTTGAAAGGTTATATATGGATCCTTCTTATTTATTCACCTCATGTATAACAATTTGCATGAAATGAAGAAGCCTGTAACTTGTTAGGTGATAAAATGTAAAACGAAGTGATTATATTCCGGAATCCCCATCCCAGGACAGCCGTATCATGTAAAGTTATTTAACCCGGCCTCCATGTGAGTAAACCCTAATTCGCCCAGCATGGAAAAGGCAGGAATTTTTTTAGCAATTTTGGGACTTTACTGGAGCCTTAAGGATAATCTGTCGGCTGCCCAAACATGGCGGCGAATTGTGCCACCTGTACATGTCTCATAAAATATCAACAAAAATCACTAATGAAATAATAATCTTTAGACCTGCCACATGTACCCTTGCGTCACTATGTATATCATGATGGTCCTGCTGTTAGTTACCCTGGTGTCACTAAAGTATCCTAGGGTCACCATAGTACCTCATAGACCTACCGGTACCTTAGGGTTCTTACTAGGATTTCAAAAAAAAATGCTCCCAGCCTCAGGAGATGAAAGATCATGACACCTGTGTGTGCATTTTTAGTGAATCAGATGGTAGAGGCAATACACAATGAGTGAAGGAGTGCAAAATGGTGTCAGTCGCATGCTTTAATTGCTCGACCGGTTAAAGATCGCTGAAGAGTTAACTGCCAACATCTGTTAACTACTACTTGCTTAGCAAGTAATTAACGGTACTGTTGCAGGTGTGAAAAATACATGCTGGATTATTCAAGATGCTACATGTACCAACAGTAGGAATAACACGTGGCAGACTTAAGTCAAATAATCCGATCATGATTAGTAGTAGTCCCATAGGAAAAAACATGCGTCCAACAGACTCCACTTTGGGAGTTTTTAGGAGTCCAGACCCGGATTTATGCGCCCCGAGATGCTGGATGGATTCCGCACCCCCTTGAAACCTTCTTAGTGTCACCTCAGTACCTCGTGGTCCCACTGGTGCCCTAGTAACACCACAGTAATCTAGGGTAGCAGCACTAGTACCGTAGTATCATTACAGAAAGTCATGGCGTGCTAACAGTACACTTGTGGCACTGAAGTACCTGATGATGGCACAACTATTACTCTAGTGTCTCTACAGTACCTCATGATTAGACCCACCTATACCCTAGTGTACCCTAATTGTACTACAGTACATAAAAATGGTTGTACTAGGATCCTTGTGTCGCTGTCCTTGCATCACTGTCAATAGCGGCAGCTTTTGTAAAAGCCTATTTTCTGTGAAAGGTATGAAAAAATTACAAATGAAATATTTTTCCCAGGATACCAGGGTTCTCACTAGAATTTTGAAAATTGGAGTAAAATGCTGTCCTCCAGAAAAAGTTGGTAGTTTTACCATACTTATCTATTGAGACTTTCCAAAAAGTTGGAGTCAGAAATGAAAAGTTGGAGTAACTTACTCCAAATCTGGAGTTAATGAGATCTCTGAGGATACCTAGCATTAATGTTTTGTTTTCACTGTTATTTTTGTTGTTTCAGAGACGGGGGCAAAACTGGTGAACTTCAGTGAAGAGTTTGATTCACGTGATGATGGCCAGAGTAAACTGAGAAAGAAAACTATAACAATACTTGAAGATGTGGATAGGAAATATGCTGGAAAGAGGACATCCAGGAAAGATTTGGTTAAAGAGGGGGAAATATCTTCAGAAGGTAATACCAATTCATAGGTCTATATAAGAGTGGGCATCAGGTTAATAGTTTTCTTATTTCTCCACGAAAACATAGGTTGTGGGTACTCATTAGAAGCACCTCGGCGAGGCGCTTCTAATGAGTACCCACAACATACAGGTCAGTCCCGTTAGTACTCGCGTCGTTAGTGGGCGAATACGGATATAACGCGGGGACGTCATGCCTCCCAAATTTTTTTCGAAGGGTCCCAGTTTCCCCATCCACTAGGTCAAAATAACAAAATGTGTTTTTTGTTTTTCAGAGCTTCCATCTGCAGAAAAAGAAATTATTTACTGCTGTTGTACATGTCATAATAGCAAATAAAAAAAAATGATTTTGAAAGAATAAAGCTAATCAATGTATTGTCTCTGTTGTATTTTTGTTTGTGTACGTGCGTAATGACCGTAATTGACCTTTTGATGTTTATTTTAAGAAGACAAACTTGTGCCAATTAAAATTTCATTTAACTTTTAAACGATAAAAACTTATCTATCAAGAAATGGCTTATCCCGCATCTAAAGAATGGGAATACGGCCACAGTTATCCATAATTAATTTGTAAATACTTGAAAGACACCGAATTTTCCAGTTTGATATGGCCGCCTTGCCAACCTAATTAGATATTCATCCAATCAGCGACGCGGATCACTGGACGTCGATTACAGCGCACGCGGTCAGGTAGTAGAGCATGTAACTGTGAAATTTGTCCGGCACTCATTGTTGTCTTGAAAAAGTTCATTCTGCTATCAGTTTAACACTGATTAAAATGGAAAACCAAAGAAGAAAACGAAAAGCCTTCACGGTTAAAGAAAAACTTGAGGCCATTGAACATGGCACTTTGTTGGAATCAAATGCTTTGGTTTAGTCAATTTTTTTTCTTTGAGCTTTCGTTCTATTCTATACAAGCAGAATGATTAAAAAACTTAACGATTTCTGCTGTTTTATTAATCAGATTTCTTTTACTGGACTAAAATAATTCGCTATGCTCGCGGGGACCGGTATTGATACCGGACTTTTTATGCGACTTACACCGCACTTCAACACCATCTGTATTACAACACCGGCAAATATGGCGGATCGAGCCACAAAATGGAAACGTATTTAAAGTATTTAGCGTATATATTGCAGAAAAAGTACATCAGATGGGTGTGAAAAAGACAAAACATACAACGTTAGTACTCATTCGTTTATTTATATAAATAACACATGAAATATCATTGTTTTCATTCATAAATCCCTCCAAACATATATACGTGTGTCCCATACAAATGTCAACATTTATAAAGTCTGATCAGTTGGCTCCGAACTTACTACGCGCCTCGCCTATATCACGGTCTGGATTTGTGCATCCCGACCAGCGCGTAATAACGGGACTGACCTGTACGTTTTCATAGAGAAATAAGAAAAATATCAATACTTCTGGATTGGAAAAAGCGCCTTAACTAGAGCTATGAGGTCCATACTTCAGGTAAGGCATTCTTTTAGCCAAAAGAGTATTGATATTTTTCTTATTTCTCTACAAAAACCTTTGTTGTGATACTCATAATCATTAGAAGTGCCTCAAGGATGTGCTTCTAATGATTACCCACAACATGTTTTCCTGTAAAAAAAAAAAAAAAAAAAGAAAAAAAATTATCTGGATGACATATATTATCAGGAGCGATGTTCAATACAGTCAACTTTCTTTATCCTGAAGTCCAAGGGATTCAATATCCTTCGAGATATCCGTACCTCGACATGTCCAATTTGCAGAATGGTGGAAAAGATAAATTGAACGAACCACATTTCATAAATGAATATGTAATTTGTCTCCTGAAGTTAGAGATATATTGAAAATATTGTGGAAAAGAGGAGAAATTGCTCCTTAAGAGCAATTTCTCCTCTTTTCCACAGTATTTTGTTACCTATTGTTAGATTTCCATGTTGAATCAGAGACCAGATTTTCACTTCGAGATAAGTGGTTATTAGAGATAAGTGAAGTGGAGATAACGAGTCGACTGTATGAATGTCAAGTTTCACTGATGGCAAGCAAATATAATGGATAAGGTGTCAGCTACATGTGTTCTGTATGATATGGTTTTTTGGGGGTTTTTTGACAGCAATATTTTTAGCTCACTTGCACAAAATATTTAAAATCTGTGAAAAGTTTTTAAAATATCATATTATCAAACCTGACATTTCATGTAAATGATCTTCTAGGCAAACACCTCATATGCAGTGCCAAGCCTTACTTTCTCTGCTGCTGTTGTGACAGTTATTTTAGGGGTTAAAATTCAATTGTAGATGATGGGGATGACAGTGTAGATGATGTGGAAGAAGAGGAGTCTGATGAACTTGTTGAGGATGATAAAGCTAGTGATGATGAGTCCTCAGATGATGTTTCTGAAGACGAAAACATTGCCGATTTTCAATCTAAGATGAAACTGCAATCTGCTCAAGGAGAATTTAGGTATACCAGCTTCTCTTGTCTGATGTGGGTAATAGGGTGGTGTGCCATTGGTGTTGGGAATCGGCCAGAATTTCATAGTCGATTATCGGTTTTGTAAAACCAGCTGATCATCCATTAATTATCGACTTGTAGAAAATATATTCATTCTAGATTTAGCCCTCTTCCAGGTACTTATTCATTGCTCCAGAACAATAATAGGAGTATTCAGATAATATTTTTCTTATTTTTCCATGAAAACATATGTTGTGGTACTCATTAGAAGCGCCTTTGCAAGGTGCTTCTAATGAGTACCTCAACAAATGTTTTCATGGAGAAATAAGAAAAATATCAGTACTTTTGGGTTGACTTATTTAAGGCTATTTTATCAATTGTTTTCACTTTTATTGACCACAAATCTAGAATGACCCAAACAGACAGCTCTGAATTCATTTATTTATAACTTGTCTATAAAAATAAAACGTAAGAAAAATATGTTTCTAAAAATAGAATTTTCTGATTAGTCAGCTATCAGTCACAAGAGGCAAAAGTGACTGATGATCGATTATAATCGATAATCAGTGGCAACACTATGTGCCATACTCTAGAAGCTTCCAGAGGGTATCCCCTGCCAATGTTGGCTTTTTGCAGGGGGGTTCTTTCTTTACTTGAAAAAAATTCAAGAGTTTGAATCTTTTTCTCGTCTATCCTCTTGTTCTTTTCTGTCTCCATCTCTTTTGAAGATAGCTTGACATGACTGAAATATTGTTGACAGGGCCATTAAGTATCAAAACAAACAAATTCCAGTGTCTGACATAAAAATAATTCTTTTTGTTGCACTTTTCCAACCTATTCTTGTGAGTAAATGACACCATAACACCTAGTCAAATGTACAAGAACTGAAACAATATTTTATTGCTGTTTACCTATAAATTTAATCTTTGCATATATCAGGGCTGTGGAAATACTTTGCCCAACTTGTCCAGCATCTCAATTCCATGAGGACAAGTAAGAAATTTCAATTTACTTGTCCTGGGACAAGTACTTTATAACTCTAGCTAAGAATAGTACCCAGATTATGAGATATATATTTTTTTTTTTTCTCATTTCTTGAAGAAAACATATGTTGTGGATACTCATTAGAAGCACCTCAGGATTTTGACCATTTACTTGTCCGTGTACAAGTAATAAAATTTTACAACTCCACAACCCTGCATATATAATATCAAATAGCTCACATATCCATGGGAACTGGTAGCTTTTATTTGTGACTTAAAAATATTCAGTATCTAACTAAATATTTATAATGCACCCATGCTAATAGTTACAAAACTTTAAAGAAAATACAATATTTTTCTTATTTCTTTTATAACCAGTTTTGATCAGTTTGTGGCAAAATGTTATTTTTTCAGAAGCTGAATATTTGAACTCTTTGCATGCTGGGTAATTTTGCATGCTGTTTTGTCATCTGTGGATTTTTTTTTTTAATTAACTTTTTAAAAAAAATCTTCAGGAATATCACCAGAGTGTCAAATAGTTTGGATCCAGATCAGGCCCGATATTTTGTCGGGCCTGATCTGGGTCCAAACTGTTTGTAAAGGTTATCAGCAGATGACAAAAGAGTTAAGGCATACATTGTATTTAGTGGGCTCTTTCCTTTAAGTTTTCAAGATGGTGATTATGGGAAGTATGGAGATAATGACAGTGAGGAGGAGGAAGATGATGATGGTGATGATGATGTTGAAGAAGGTGAAACTGATGAGGGAGATGATATTGATAATGATGATAATGATGATGATGATGATGATGATATCACAAGTGAAGGTATTTCTTTTACTTTTTCTGCACTTTAAAAATGTTGGCCTTTCCTTGCATTCAGTCTAATTAATTATTAATCCATTTCAGTCTGGAAACTCCCACAAATGGTAATTGGCAAACAGTGCAGACCCAGATCAGATGCCACAGAATATGGCATCTGATCAGGGTCTCCACTGTTTGCATATAGTTTAGCCATTTTTCTCTAGAAGTACCTAAATCACGTAGCCTGACATACTTAAATTTAAATTGGACTCTTCCAATATATAGTGTGGGGGAGTTTATTCAGTCTAAGAAATGGGTTAATATGGCAATGATAGTTTATCCAATATTTCTTAATCATTTCCTTGTATATTAACCAGATTCACTTCAATACTAATTCTCATAGCTCCAGGTAATTAGTGCATCAGTGTGGCGCTTCTAATGAGTACCCACAGCACATGTTTTCAGGGAGAAATAAGAAAAATGTCAGTACTTTTCAGTTGAAAAAAAAAAGCGCCTTATCTGGAGCTATGGTTCTGGATAAGTCCCTGGTGTTGAATGCACTTTTGTATGTTTTCATGATGAAATAAGAAAGAGTTCACACTTTCATGTCCATTTTCAACATTATAGCCCATTTCAGTAATTTTTGCAGAGCAAATTTTTAATATGACAGGGATGTAAAATTCCTTCAGGAGCCATTCACCCTGCAAGACTCTAGACAGAAAATCCCACTCACCTTAACAAAGTTTTTAATACTTGCTCTTACTTAAAATGTACAATGAAATGTCTGCAATCAGTCTGATGAGTTATCCTATCTTTCAAGCTACATGTATACCAAGTACAAACTACCACTTTCTAGTTGTTAAACTATGCATTTCATGTCACTTTATCCATTTTTTGCATCTGACAGAAAAATCTCGAAACTGGTATACAGGTTCAAGATCTATTCAAATTCAAACTCTCTGCCAGTTTTTTTATTATTATTATTATTATTTTCATTATTGTTTACATGCTGCCATGATGAGATAGTAAATTTGTTGTTGAAGCTGGAGGGGGTACATTGCAGAAGACAGCATTTTCTGTTGTCTAGTTACGACAAAAAGGGTACTTCACAGGTCCAGAAAGGTGATAATTTTGATGATAACTGGATAAATTTTCATCTGAATATGGTGATAATTTTTCTTCAGACTCTTCAATAATGTGGATGTACTGTAATAACCCAAAGTATTGCGACAGTCAGGCCTGAACAAAAAGTGTAGACCCAGATCAGATGCCTCAGTATGTGGCATATGATCAAGGTCTACACTGTTAGCTACTCATCTAGCAGTTTTTAGACACATCAGCATGCTGGGCCCAGTTGTTCAAAACTAACGATGTCATTAGTTGACGATTCGTTAAAATTTACATCGAGTGATACGCAAATATGCTGAAATTTTTTGCTGAAAAAATGTGAGTAGCTTTTGCAGTACTCACATTTTTTCAGCAAAAAATATCAGAATATTGTATATTGAATCCGCTAAAACAGTTAACGAAATGACCCTTAACGAGCTTGTGAAGCTAACGACGCTTTGAACAACTGGGCCTAGAAAATTGGATTTGCTAAGCTTTAGGACAAGTATGCTACAGGGTTAAGATGTCCAAATATTTAGGGTTAATGCAATATGATAGAAATTTTGTCTACTGTTTCATTCAAAGGTGAACAGTAAAGACTCAAGTTAGCATATACATGTGTACAGACTATCTGGACCTCTAAGTTCTACAGAAATACCAGGCACTACTCATGTACAGTCAAACATCATTGGCTCAAACATCTTTGGGACCAAGGAAATTTGTTTGAGATCTGGGCAGTTTGAGTACTTGAGGGTTAATCATACTGCCAGGTCAGGAGGCAAATGGATATAATTTAGGGATGTCTTTTAATTCTTCTGTATAATAATAGCATGTTGAGGCAATTCTAATCAGTACACACAACATACATTTCATGATAAATAAATTTCCCTAACCTATCCATAAATATTTGCTTTCTTTGGCAATGAAGAGAATTTCCTAGTGATTCAAAAACAACTTTTAATTACATGTGGCCATGGTAAACAAGCAATCGGTGTTCCAGTCATGGAGGTTTTACTATAATATCAAGGGCCCTTTAGCCCATTTTAGACTGAATAAACTGCCCCCCCCCCCCCCCCCCCGCATACCCCACCTTACTATATATATTTGAAGAGTGAATTTCAATTTTATGTATGTCAGGCTATGTGATTTAGATATACCTAGAGAAAAATGGCAAATAGTGGAGACCAAGCAGCATCAGGTCTGGGTCTGTATTGTTTGCCAATTACCCTTTTGGGGGTCTCCAGACTAAAATGGATTAGCGTTCAAATGAGAGGAGTATAATGATAAGTACTTTTTTTTAATCCTCCAGGGAAATGTGTTGTTGGTACCCTTGTTGTAGGTACTCAAACTTGGCAAGACTGCCTCAATGGCTCAGTTGGATGTGTGTCCTACTGATGATCAGGAGGTTGCGGGTTCAGCCCCTGCCAGGTCGGCAACACTCTTTCATGGATATTGATCTTGAAATATTTCTACGGTCATTCTCTTCCTTCCGCTGATTCAAGAAGGGCAGTTGTCAGTTTCTGTTGAAAGAATGTGCACGATACTGTTTAACAACTTAGAGGACTAGGCCCGTCGAGTAAAGTGTGGTTAGGTAAACTGATCACGCTCGACATGACCCCATTGGATTGACGAGGCAGTAAAAGCTTAACACAAACTTAGCAAGCAGCTTCTAATGAGTATTCATGACATACATGTTAATGAACAAGAACCCCTCAGAGTTTACAGTTTGTGTTCATGTTAAACCAGGGTTGTAGAATTATCAAATTTTATTACTTGTCCATGGACAAGTAAATGCTTGTCCACGGACAAGTAAATGGTCAAAATCCACTTGTCTAACCAAGGTATTCTTGCCCAAAAATTGACTTTTCTTTGAGAAACATACATTTTGGGTGAGGTGCTTCCAATGAGTACCCACAACATACGTAAAACGTACATTTTGGGTGAGGTGCTTCCAATGAGTACCCACAACATACGTTTTCTACAAGAAATAAGAAAGTATAGATCTCATTGTATGGCTACTCTCATAGCTAGAGCTATGAAGGCCTTGTCCTGGGACAAGTAAATTGTAATTTCTTGTAATATTTGTTGTCGGGGAAATGGGACAAGTTGGGCATTGTATTTTTACAGCCCTTGTCAGTTTCTCTTATTGTGTGATGAGACTAATCTAATAATGTTTTATTTTTCAGAGGAAGGGATTCAGAAGTTTTCTGTGGCTGGAAGTGATGAAGTAGCAAAAGGGAAAGCTGCAAAACAGCAACTTGGTAAGACCATTGTCTGTGGAATTAACAAACAATGCATGCAGTCATAAGTCCATAACTTAAAATAAGATGGGATATGGAGATATAGAGGATATTCAAATGTTTGGAGTGAATATGACTTTTATTTCATCGAGTGAAGTGAAAAAATGTATATTTCATGAGTGCCGAAGGCACGAATGAAATATACATTTTTTTCACTTCACGAGATGAAATAAAAGTCATATTCACGACAAACATTTGAATTTTCTTTTTATTATATACATCACTTTCGATAGAAGAGATGCAAATCTTGCATTTGCAAGGGAAAGTCTGACACGCAGTTTTGTCCCTTGGCGCCATGACGTTCATGTTTTGTTTTGTTTGGTGACGTTAGATATGACGTCAGAAACGCGCATTGGCGTGTAAAAATAAAATAAAAAGAAAATGTACTCTTTTTCAGTGAATACCATAAAAATTTTCATCTCGTGTAATGAAAACATTAATGTAAATAAGAAAAAAGTAGTTCCAGATCTTATATTTTTCACTGCTCTGAGGAGTGAAAATATAAGTTTTATATTTTCACTAGTGAAAATATAAAACTTATATTTCACTAGTGAAAATATACATTTTATATCATTAATAATTCTCTATATTTCATTACTTTGTATATAATAAAAATGTTTTATACATGTACATGTGTTTACCCTAGGTATTGGTACAGAAGGCTAGACTAAATAGTGTAGACTTAGATCAGACACCTAAGAATTAGGCACCTGACCAGGGTATACACTAATTTCCAGTCATTCAGCAGTTTTTAGACACTTCGGCAGCCGGCCTCAGTGGCTCAGTTAGATGCGCGTCCGACTGGTGATCAGGAGGTTGCAGGTTTGACCCCCGCCGGGTTGCCAGCATTCTTTTATGGAGATTGATCATGAAATATTTTCTACAGTCATTTTCTCCCTTCCTCTGATTCAAGAAGGGCAGTTCTCAGTTTCTGGGGAAAGAATAAGCTAAGTATGCCCAGTAAAAGTGTGGTTAGGTAAACTGACCACGTTTGACATGACCCCAGTGAAACCTCAACACAAACACATTGGCAGATAGTAAAAAGATCTTATTCAAAGTTTAGGAAAATTATGCTATTGAATTAATGCTTTCTTTGATTTAAGATTAATACTGTATTTTCTCCACAAAATATGGCATTATTAGATACTGCAATAGATGTTGCATTCAGTGTTAGTCCAACCAAGTTTGTAGGTAAAGGTCACAAACTTAGAAGTGTTTCTTCTTGATGTTAAATATTCTTTATTACAGTAAATGTCCTTAAATTTTGTACACCAAAGTTGCTGACAAAATGGCATATGCATACAGTATAGACCCAGATCAGGCTGCTCCTGAAGGAGCAGTCTGATCAGGGTCTTTACTGTTTCCTATTCCACTAAATGTTTTAAGAAACAACCACATAAAAAGCAAAAATTAGGCAAAAATAGTATGGAATAAAGTGTTCAAAGTTTTGGGACATTTACCATAAAGACCTGAGTCTACCAAAAGCCTGGATGGCTTAATAGTAAATATTTAGGTCAGGGTTAGAATCTGATTGAAAGTTTTGTTCTTTGTAGCCTCACACCTCTTCCCTTTGTAACATTAATATCAAGGCAAGGTCTTAGACTTCGAAATTTTTCATGCGATGGGCAAGCAAAATAAAGAAGCAAATAACAGTAAAGAAGTTGTATTTTGAAGACTGCAAAATTGCTAGACTCTGTGATTTTAAGGGTATGTGTGGTAATAAGGTGTTGCTTATGAGGTTGTCTTATCAGGAATACACTTTTTTTTGGCTCAGGCATTGCTATCTGGATGTTGACCTTTACCACCCTATGGGCTAATTTAGCAGACAAATTGACAATATTTTTCTTATTTTGTCCAGAAAGTAGGCTTAAGTATTTCATGCAAATTGTAGGTCAAAGCCTTTTTTTCTGGGAAAAATAAGAAAATATTTCAAAATGTCATATTGTGAACAGAATCTTACATTTGTGAGGTCTTCTATATAATATCTGATTTCAGGACTGTGGGATAGTTTGTTAGAAGGTCGTATCAAACTTCAGAAGGCTGTTTCAATAATAAACCAATTGCCACAGTCTGATACCTGGACAAGTTTTGAGGAGAAAACCGAGCAGTTTACAGAGGAGGCTGTCAGAAGTAAGGATAAACAAAATCTGCTGAATATACTTATTAGCTGATAGCATTTATCATGTTGAATAAATTAAGATGCCACGCCCACTTCTAATTTTCAGCTAATCAGATTACTTGATCCAGATTGTTGATATAAATTGACATACTTAATGACAAACAGTGCAGATCCAGATCAGTTGGCTTCTTCAGAAGCCAACTGATCTGGATTTTCACTGTTTGCAAAGGCAGGGTATATCTGGGCTCAGCAGGACTAGTGTTAACATAAAATGCTGTTTCTAGTGGAAAAAGTGAGAAAAATGCAAGTACCTTGCATCTGATTTTGGTCAAATTTGTTATCAGCAAATGAGCGTCAAGATGAGAAAATGTGCCTTAACCCAGCAAAGATCCAATTCAGACTGCAGGTCTGTGTAGTCTACTAGTCTGATTTGAGTCTAAATTTAGGATCCTTGGCAGTTGTGAAGGTTGCAAATTGGATTAAAAGGATTTGATCCTGCAAAAAGATCCTGAAAGTTTAACAAAAACAATTGACTACATAGTGATATGTCTAAATGTGCCAATCATGAATGGAAATGCTAGCAGTGCAGACACTAACTGTCGGCCTCAGTGGCTCAGTTGGATGCGCCGTCCGACTGGAGACCAGGAGGTCGCAGGTTCAACCCCCGCCGAGGTCGACAACATTCTTTCGTGGAGATTTATCATGAAATATTTTCTTCGGTCATTCTCTCCCTTCCGCTGATTCAAGAAGGGCAGTTGTCAGTTTCTGGCGAAAGAATGTGCACAATACTGGTTAACCGCTTAGAGGACTAAGCCTGCCCAGTAAACGTGTGGTTAGGTAAACTGACCGCGCTCGACATGACCCCATTGGGTTGACTGGGCCGTAAAACCTCAACACGAACAAACAAACAGACACTAACTGCTTCTTCAGGAACATTTTGATATGGGTCTACACTGTTTTCTCAGACATTCCTTTTCCAAATATTTAGGGTAAATATGGTATCAGTTCTTATAAGTCAGTATCAGCATTATTGGCTAGATCACAGGCATCTGGTACATTGTTTGGTCTGAAAGAGGATAAATTAATTTGTATTCCTTCAGTTATTACCATGTTTACTCTAAATATTCAGACAGGCCTTGACAAACAATGAAGACCCAGATCACACTGATTCAAAGAAGCAAGAAAGTATTATTATTATTATTTTTTTTTTTTTTTTTTTTTTTTTTTTTTTTTTTGATTTTATTGATATGTTAACCCTTAAAGCGCCAAGAAAAACTGCATCTGAAAATGTCGTCAGTTTATGTTGTCTGCTGAATATTCTTGCAAACTTTTCAAACCTATTTTTTGCATACCGGCAAACAGTGTGGACCCAGATCAGACTGCTCCTAAAGGAGCAGTCTGATTTGGGTCCACACTGTTTGCAGAAATGATTTTTAAAATCACAAGCAGAAGACAAAGCAGACGACAATTGTTGTGATTGGCGCTTTAAGGGTTAATGGTGGTGAATCACACATAAACTTTACAACCTTTGGGCTATATTCAATTTGTGAGTGGTTTGTCACTTTTACACATCGATAACACCAATGAAAAAGAAATTCACGCCTGTAATAATTGTTTATTTCATCATATTAGTGTCAAGAATTTTAAGGGGAATACACCTTCAGGGGAGGCAACTCTGTCAAAATTGCTTTTATTTCCCTTCTGAAAAGGGGAGCAATTCTTTCCTTTTTGAGTAGACTATATTTTAGAAAAAAAGGTTCTTTGTGTATAGAAGAGCAAACAGGAAGTCACAAAGTTTGTATCCTTTGTTAACCCTTGTCATGCGGAATAAATCAAGATGCCACGCCTACTTCCAATTTTCAGCCAGTCAGATTACTAGATCCAGGCTGCTGATATAAATTCACATACTTAATGACAAACAGTGCAGATCCAGATCAATTGGCTTCTGAATGCAGATCCAGATCAGTTGGCTTCTTCAGAAGCCCACTGATCTGGATCTACACTGTTTGCAAAAACAGGGTATATCTCGATTAAGCAGGACCAGGGTTAAAATGATGGAAAATCTACCAAGTATATCCAGTCAGTTTAAGCATAGTCTAAATCATAATGTCTTTTCAGCTCAGCAAGTGTTGAAACATATCCTAGACAGCCTCATTCATCTCCAGGACATTCTACTGTATCAGAACACAGAAACTAAGCATCTGGCAGGAGATGGATCAAAGAGCCAAGCTTCTAGGTATGTTGATCTCGAAAAATTGGAGCTTGTAGAAAACAGGCTGTTATGTACTTTTTTTTTCCTAATTTTTCTTCTCTGTTCTAGGAACATGTTATTTTTAGATAATGTATTCAATAGTACATTGTATATAAATGTTTATGTTGATGATAGGATGGTGTGTCCTACTACAGAATAACAAGGTTTGGCTCTGCCCTCATTGGCTTTTGACAGAAAGGTCATTGCTTCGCTTGAAGCTACATGTAGTTCAGAGGTTGGGGCCTTTTTTCATCTATCCTGTTCTTGTTTTCTTTCTTCCTCTCTTTGGGAGATGGCCCTCATGACTGAAAAATGTTTGACAGAGCTTTTAAATCGCAACTCAAACACTATAGAATATTAAAAAAAAAAAAAAAAAATACTGAAATTTTTATCCAAATTATCATTTGTATTGTGTCAGCTTACTTTAACTATGTATAGTCAAGCTTTTTATACCGACACTCAATACAACAACACATTTCATTAAAATGATAATTTAACTTAGACGAAACCTTTGCTTGCGAGGTTACAATTAATCAGAATTTATGCAAGAATCTTGTATTTAATACTTGAAGAAACATATGTTTTGGACAGAATTGCCTCTGTGAGGCAGTTCTAACAAATATCCAAAACATATGTTCTGTGAGGAAATACGAATAAACAGAAACACTTTCTTAAGGGTTTAAGGATTCTTTATAACAGTAGAGTCATTTTAATGGCAATATCTTTGGGAACAAATGCTGTTGTTGTAATGAGGGTTCATTGTAGATCTAGTCAGCCAGTCTAAATCCATATAAGTCATAGCTCCAGATCAGAAGTAAGTTATTTCTCCTCGAAAACATGAGCCAGTGCACAGCAAAACCTACTATAAGACCTGTGCAACCAGCAAAGACACAGCACAGCCTGTACATCCATCCAGAGTGGCAAGGGTTTTTGTATATTCCTCTGGAGCTATGCATAAATGATTCAGCCATCCATGGTGGCTCAGTTTGATGCACGTCTGACTGTTGATCAGGAGGTTGTGGGTTCCACCCCGGCAGGGTTGGCAACATTCTGTTGTGGAGATTGATCATGAAATATTTTTCTACAGTCATTCTCTCCCTTTCTCTGATTCAAGAAACGCAGTTGTCAGTTTCTGGCCAAAGAATTTGCACAATACTGGTTAACCTCTTAGAAGACTAAGCCTGCCCAATAAAAGTTTAGTTAGGTAAACTGACCACGCTCGACATGACCCCAGTGGGTTGACTGGGCTGTAAAACCTCAACACAAACAAACAGTAAATGATTCATAATATATGGTAAATGTCCTAAAATTTTGTACACCAAAGTGTCTGACAAAATTGCATATGAGCAGTGTAGACCCAGTTCAGGCTGCCCCTGAAGAAGCAGTCTTATCAGGCTCTACACTGTTTGCCATTCCCCTAAATATTTTAAGAAACAACCTCATAAAAAGCAAAAATTAGGCCAAATGGAATAAAGTGTTCAGAATTTTAGGACATTTACAGTAGATAAAAGGCCCTCATGTCGTATGAGGACAGCAGTGGCTTAGCTCAGCCTGTACATCACACAACTCTAATAAAAGCCTTCCTCATTGATACATGCCTGTCGTATTTACCCTTAGTATTGGGACACCTTATCTACTTCCCATACTTGTCCTAAGATTTTATGCTGCTTTCAACAATGTTTAAGTTATATCGCAATGGTGTCTAGATGTGGCAAGGAGCTCAATGCTCTCTTTTAAAAAGAGTGCTGCCTCATTGAAATATCACACCCCAGACACTTGACATGATGTTCCACGCAGTGACATTATACTGACACTGAGCTGACCAGTTCTGATTCCTAGCTCTACTTTCTTAATGATCGCCAAGCAAAAGAGCAGTTAGTACCATTTTCAAAGTATTTGGTATGACTTGGCCGAGAATGGAACCAGCAAAGCAGACGACCTTGAGCTGTGATTATAGCTATCTGGATACCCCTCTTATATAAATCTATGCAATTTATTACAGCTCAAAGCCAGCAGCTAATATTGATGACGATGATGAAGAAATACCCAGTGACACAGATGAAGAAATGGAAGAGAGTAAGGTAGAGACAAAACCTGATGTAAAACTTGGTAAGAGAAAACTAAAGATGGAGGATTATCCAGAATTCCTTGCTAAAAGACACACAGACTTCCAGGAATACAGGTACAATTTTTTTGCTTTTGAGTCTCAAAGTAAAAGGTGTTGGTTCCTGACAAAACAATGTGCACAAGTACAGGTTAATCGCTTGGAGGACTAAGCCTGCCTAGAAAAGTGTGTTAAGGTGCACTGACTGGTTCGACGTGACCTTAATAGTGTTGACTGGGTCATAAAACTCCAACTCAAACAAACAAATAAAAAGTGCCAACTGATTTGCAAACAGTTCAGATCCTGATCAAACTGCAAAAATTTCTGGTCAGACTATACCTTTATGTCTACACTGCTTGCTTAGGTATATCTGTGAATATTTAGGGGTACATTTATATATGCACATATGTGTAACTCCAGATAGAGAGATATATCCAGGTATATATTTTCTCCTAATGAGTAACCACAAAACACAGTACAGACAACCCTCGTTATATCAACACTCAATACAATGACAAATTTGTTATAATGACAATCTGACTGCCACGAAACCTTCACTTAAGAGGTAACAATTAGTCACAAATTATGCAAGAATATTGTATTCAATACTTTAAAGAAACATGTTTTGGGATATTTGTTAGAATTGCCTCATTGAGGCAATTCTAACAAATATCCAAATCATATGTTTTATGAGAACATAAGAACAAAACAAGACCTTTCTGACATATCAGTCTGCTCATTAAGTATTCTGTACAACAGCAAAATCGTTTTAATGGCAATGTCTTTGGGAACAAATGCTGTCGTTGTAATGAGGGTTCTCTGTATTATAAAGAAGCAAGAAAAATAATACTTTTTGGTTAAAAACGCACCATAAATGGAGCTGTGTACTGTAATCTATACACTCCTGTACCTTAGAATTTTCAAGGTAAATATATTATGTAAGCAAATGGTACAGGCCTTGATCCAACTGCACATGTTATCATCCATTATTTGCTTGTATGCTTTTGAACATTTTTATGAGATGCTATCCAGAGGATTTTTTGTAACCACATGTTTTCCATTGGACCTTTAGAATGATAGAAGGCTCCAAATAAGTTACTGTTTTGGAATAAAATTATAAGTACTTCTTTCACTGGGGAAACTCTACATATGTTTACATCTGAATATTCTGCTTATATTGATTACACATGATTGTTAAAATAATGTGAGAAAAAGACCTTTATATCATATCTCAACAGGGAAGGCCCATATTAGTCTCTGCACAGTCTTATCAGAGTATTCTCTGTGAATATGTTTTGCCATATGTATTGATTCTGACTGTTTGTTTGTTTGAGGTTTAATGTCATAGTCAACATTTTTTACTGTGATGTTGCCTGGATGAGAAAGTGGGAACAGGTGCCTTTTTATAGTTCCACCTGCAGTGTCGTGCCTTAGACTCATAATCATTAATGTGATACTTCCACCAGTCACATTATACTGACACTGGTGGTACCAGCCCTAGGTCTTCCTAATGCTGAATGCCAAGCAAAAGAGCAGTTAGTACCAAAATTTAGAAAGTCTTTGGTAAGGCCCAGCTGAGGAGTGATCATACAAACAGGAGTATGCTGTACAAGGTGAGCCACTCAGACTGGTCGCATTGATTCTGTAAGTGGACATTGAAGGTCCTGATGAGACTTCCAGATGTCAGCAACATTCTTTTGTGGAGATTTGATCATCATATATTTTTTAGAGTCATTCTCTCCCTTCCACTGATTCAAGAAGGGCAGTTGTCAGTTTCTGGTGAAAGAATGTGCACAATACTGGTTAAGTGCTTAGAGGACTATGCCTTCTCAGTAAAACTGCGGTTAGGTAAACTGACCGCGTTTGACATGACCCCATTTGGTTGACTGGGCCAATGAAAGCTCAACACAAACAAACAAACTGACTGCCAGAATATTCAGCTGATTTAAGCCATCATTGCCTGCCAGTGGCATAACGTCTTTTTCTTAGGTTTTGCATCATGTCTGAAATTGCTTCGACAATACTTCTTTATTGTTTTGTTTTCTGACAGAAACTCCACAATACAACGTTGGAATGACAAGACACAGTTGTCAGGTGGCAAAATTAAGGGGAAGTCATTCAGTGCCTTTGATCAGTCAGCAATTGCACAGATCAATCAGGTAAGCTGTTAATTCAGAGGAATTGTTAAGGAGTATTTGGTGATAATTCTGTGATAAGTTTTCTTATTTCTCCATAATAACATACATTGTGGATACTCATTCCTCACCAAGGCACTTCTAATGAGTACCACAACATATGTTTTTTTGTGGAGAACTGGAGAAAATTATCCCATGATTATCAACAAATACTCCCCCTTAACAATTGCTCTGTGTTATGATACATTTTATGGTTTGAACCCTTAAAGTTTGGGAATAAACTACTTTTTTTTTTTGTCATGGATACAAAATTATACCCTTAACAGCCCTCTAGACCAAACATGTCATTCTCTACGGGTGAATTTGATCATATTCTGAGTAAAATTTTTCAACATTTGTCTTTTCATTCAAGTAAGATCACAAAGTAAGTATGTCTCTGACCGTGTCTTGAGACAAATAATAAAAACATTTAGTCTGGAAACCCGCAAAAGGGTAACTGGGAAACAATGCAGACCCAGATCAGATGCTGCAGTACATGGCGTCTGATCTAGATATACACTATTTGCATTAACTACAGGAAATTCTATAAAATATAGTAATGATAAAAACTAACCAGACACCCTGCTATTAGAAATAGACCAGTCCAGAGTGTTGTGGTAGAAGAATTCACGATGTGAATGAGTTTAAAGCCAAACTTTTAACTTCAAAAATTTATAGCAATTGTGGTTTAATTCTGGGTCCATTTGTTCAAAGTATCGTTAGCTGAATATTGTTTCTGACAAACTTGTTAACTGTTATTGTAGCTAAGGTATTTTCAAATACTTTGGTATTTTTGCTGCAAAAATGTGAGTAGCTTTTGCATTTGCAAAAGCTACTCACCTTTTTTCAGCAAAAAATATCAATGTATTTACCATATTTCAGGATAGAAACTTTAATGCCACACCGTCAGCTTTGATAAGTTTTGAACAACTGGGCTCTGTTTAATACTGATACTTAGTCTCATCTTTGCAAGGTAGTTCTGATGTGTACCTATAGCATGCGTTTTTATGCAGAAATAATTATTTGTTGTTGTCTTTACACTTTTTGTATTGTCTTCCATGCAATGCAAAAGCTACTCACATTTTTTCAGCAAAAAATTTCAGCATATTTGCGTATCACTCGATGTTAATTTTAACGAATCGTTAACTAACGATGTCGTTAGCTTTGAACAACTGGGCCCAGATGATGATGATACACTGCTTTTCATTGTTTCCGTAGATACTGGGTGCTAAAGACAGACTGATCAAAAGAACCCAGCTGAAGAGATCTGTATATAAAGTTCTTGGTAAACCAGCCAGTAATAAAGATGTGGATGTCACAGGGGATATGGTGAGTACAAATTGTAAAAGTAAAAATTGTTGAATATTACAGGAAATGATACGAGTCAGCACATTTAGCTGCAGTAAATACAAATTATCAATACAGTAACATGATCTATAGATCCAGATATGGCACTTTTTACAACCAAAAAGTACTGATGTATTTCTTCAAGAAAACATATGTTCTGGGTGCTCATTAGAAGCATCTCACTGAGATGCTTCTAATGAGTGCCAACAACATTATGTAGATAACCCCTCTTATCTGGGGCTATGATGATCTGGGCCCAGTTGTTCAAAGCGTTATTAGCTTAACGAGCTCGTTAGTGGTCAAAATATTAACTGTTCTTGTAAGTACAACATTGAATTCCCAGGTATTTTTGACTCAAATTTTTTTTTTTTTTGCAAAAATATTGGGGTATATGCCATATTTAGTGATCAAAGTTTTAACGATACATTAACTAACGAAATTGTAAGTTTTGAACATGGGGCCCTGATGTTCTGTATCGCAAATAGTAGATATTCCCAGATCACTAGATGACACGAAATGCTTACATCAGCTGTGATCTAGATATATGGGAATATCCACAAGAGAAGTGATACGGAGCATCAGATCACATTGCTGTAGTAATAATGCATTTATTGTATACGGTAAACATCCTAAATTTCAAACTTTACTCCATACAATTTTGGCCTAAATTTTGCTTTTTATGCATTTGTGTCTTAGAATACTTAGTGGAATGGCAAACAGTGTAGACCCTGATCAGACTGCTCCTTCAGAAACAGTCTGATCTTGGTCTGCCCTGTTTGCATATGCCATTTTGTCAGCAACTTTGGTGTATGAAATTTTAGGACATTTACCGTACATTGAAAATTACCCATAGGCCTATCACACTATTCACTAGAGCAGCAGGTACTATCTTTTTATTTTTCTGTGAAAATGAGGCATAAACTGATAAGCCTTATTTTTTGGATATCATGAAGTCAACATAAACCTAGTTTGAGAAAGTGTGTTCTGGATCTTTGAAAAATTGAGACTCTCAATACTCATACTCTTATCTTGTACGAATGGATTTTGAAATAATGTAAGGTAAAACACGAGAGCTAACATTTCATGAGCCAGCCTCAGTGGCTCAGTTGGATGCGCCGTCCGACTGGAGACCAAGAGGTCGCGGGTTCAACCCCCGCCAAGGTTGGCAACATTCTTTCGTGGAGATTGATCATGAAATATTTTCTATGGTCATTCTCCCCCTTCCGCTGATTCAAGAAGAGCAGTTGTCAGTTTCTGGTGAAAGAATGTGCACAGTACTGGTTAACCGCTTAGAGGACTAAGCCTGCCCAGTAAACCTGTGGTTAGGTAAACTGACCGCACTCTACATGACCCCATTGGGTTGACTGGGCCGTAAAACCTCAACACAAACAAATAGAGGTTGGCAAAAATCTGAACAGTGTCTACTATGTTCATGAATCATAAAAGCAGCACTTCCAGCATATTTCCAATGACATCTTGTTTTTGCTTAGCTTTCTGAAAATATATATTTAATATATATTGTGCAGTCTCAATAGAATGGCCTTCCTAGAAGAGTTGTTGCAACAATTTTTCCAGTGAGATATTAAAATATACAGTTATCTTGACTTCCCTTATCTCCAATAACCGCTTATCTTGAAGCGAAAATCTGGTCCCTGTTTTAACATTGAAATCTAACAACAGTTAATAAAATATTGTGGAAAAGAAGAGAAATTCTCCTCTTTTCCAAAATATTTTCAATATATCTCTAACTTCAGGAGTCAAATTACATATTCATTTGTTAAATGTGGTTGTTCAATTTATTTTTTCCTCAATTCTGCAAATCTGATATGTCGAGGTACGGATAATTCAAAGTGTATCAGAGAGTCCCTTGCAATTCGAGATAACAAGAGTTGACTATATTTATTTGGATACTCTTTTATCAGGAGCACTATTGGTTGGAATCACATGCGAAAATGAGTCATTAAAACTGAAAACTGTATTTGTTCAGTAATAAGTAGATTAGGATGTGGATCCTGAACAAACTGCTGCTAGGAGCAGTTTAATCTGGATCTGCAGTGCTTGCTCAAGTGTATCTTTTTGAAGATTAAGAACACAGTACACATGGTAATAGCCCCAGCTAAGACACTTTTTACCTACAATTCTAACAAGACATTAATGTTGTCCCATTGTGCCTAATGGAAATGTCACCATGATCAAACTACAGTAATTCAAGTTGTCAATGTAGTGCGTGCGAAAGTGCGCATTTGATGATGTCGCATGTAAACCTTTACTTTTGTCGACGTCCTCTGTAAAAGAATTCTTCAGAAAACATTGCAACGATGTTGATTTTCTTTATATATCATGTTAGAATTGAAATAATTTTTCCTTGATGTGAATTATCGTAAACAACGCATGGTGTTGTTGGGCAGATGCGAATATTTATTCCCTCCGGCCTTGGCTTTGTGAATTTATACTTCACAATCTGCCCTCCAACACCATGCGTTATTCGACAATAATTCGCAGTAGAGACATAAAAATATTTCTTAACTATGAAAAGTATTAATATTTTTCTTATTTCTTCACGAAAACATTTATCATTGATACCCATTAGAAGCACCTCAGTGAAGTGCATCTGATGAGTACCCACAACATATGTTTACATGGAGAAATAAGAAAAATATTTATCTAGATACATGTACCCATCTGACCTTGACCTGTCTACACAATACATCTATTTTTATCATATATTAATTACATGCATGGAGATCAGATCTGACGTTTCACATACAGTGCTTTTAAATATTGTATTTACAGGTTACAGATGAGAACCGAGTGAGTCAGGATCATCTGAAAGATTACGACACGGAAATTTTTGATGACAGTGATTTCTATCATCAGTTATTACGAGAACTGATAGAGAAGAAAACCTCAGATATTAATGATCCAGTAGCACTGAGCAGGTAAGCAGACTGGGACATAGTTCTAAATAGAACAAGTACACCACAACCTCTTTATAACACAATTGCAGGGATCCAAAGTAAACACCATGTTAGCTAAACAACGGTGTTATATCAAAACAAAAATGTATAGATTATATAGAAAAATGACTATAAATTTCATTTTTTATCCATTTAAAAAATGCTAGACTAACTGAAATTTTACAGGCTGTCATGTGCCACATTTTGTGATCATATTAGTACCATATATCAGTTTATTAAACCTTTCTTGGATAATAAAATGTCTATTTTTGAGGAATATGTAGCCTTTAAACTGTCTCATATCCAAAACCATCTTATAATGAACCAGTTTTGTAGGTTTGTTGCTGTGCATGACTCATATGATATTACTATGGGACAGATAAATAAGCCAATACTAAAATTATATTGGGCCTCTTCCTGTCTATCATTTTTGTTTACAATATACTAGGTTTTGTTGTGCCCAGTCTCTTATCAGTGATTGGACTAATGCCTGAGACACATCTTATTTTTATCTCTTAAATCTATCAGGGCGCAGTTGTTCAAAGCTAACGATGTCGTTAGTTAACTATTCGTTAAAATTTACATCAAGTGATACGCAAATATGCTGAAATTTTTTGCTGAAAAAATGTGAGTAGCTTTGCAGTGCAAAAGCTACTCACATTTTTTCAGCAAAAAATATTAGAATATTAATTATTGAATCCGCTAAAATAGTTAACGAAATGACCCTTAATGCACTCATTAAGCTAACGATGCTTTGAACACCTGGGCCCTGATTAATTAGGGTTATTATGACAATCTGTGTAGTTTGCTTTATATTAAAGACCTAAATATGGTTTTCTTTTTCTAGGCAGTGGTTAGAGATACAAAAGTTACGAGGGAAGAGTAAAAAGAACATTGATAATAAAGCTAGTAAAGGAAGGAAAGTCAGGTAGGACTGAGAACTCTGATATATTACACTTTGCCCTCCTGAATTTAACTCTTTGTATGCTGGGTATTTTTGCATGCTTTTTTTGTCGTCTGTGGATTTTTTAATTTTCAAATTAACTTTTTCAAAAAAAAATTTCAGGAATACCATCAGAGTGTCAAACAGTTTGGATCCAGATCAGGCCCGACATTTTGTCGGGCCTGATCTGGGTCCTAAATGTTTGCAGAGGGTATCAGCAGACGACAAAAGTTGCCACTAGCGTGGAAATAGTTAAATATCTAGACATTTTAATGGGAATTAATTCACCTTCAAGGGAGGCAACTAAGTCAAAATTGTTTTTGCCTCACTTCGGACAAGGGGTATATTCTAAAAGGAAAGAATTTGCTTTTTTCTTTCTTTTTAGAGTGGACTTCTTTTCAGAAGGGGCTTGATGTGTGGGAAGGCAGACAGGAAGTCACAGGAGTTTTCTCCCTTGTAAAATTTTGTGGGAAATTTATTGAGTGTATGAAGACTCCTCATAGTAGTTTCCTTATTTTACCCAGAAAATAGGGTTTAACATTTCAATCAAGTGGCGGTAGTTTGAAAATATCTGGATAAAATAGGAACATTCAAAACAGTAAAATTAATACTGTACACCAACACTTGCTAACTCATTTATTTATACACTTGATTTAGTAGAATGCAGTTCCAACCATTTGACCATTCCAAGTTGGATGCGTCTTGACCATACAAATATTTGTAGAATTGAATTCAGTTGAGGTTAAATGCTTAGCATACTGGGTAAAATTTTCAGCAGATGGCATATTGAAATATTTTTCTTATTTTTCCCAGAAAACAGGATCTAGTATTTCATGAAAATTGTCTGCTTTGGAGACAGTTTTCATGTAATGTCAGATCCTGTTTTCTGGGGGGAAAAAAAAAAGTCATCAATTAGTTTTCTGCAGAATTTGCCCAGAGAGTGGTAAAACTTAAATCCCATTCAACAATATTTCGATCATGTTGAGATGATGCTTCTGAATTGGTGAGAGTTGTATGCAACATGAGATGCCACAGAGGCACGAGACAGTCCATCTATTTTGCAATTACCGATGGGCTTGGACCAACATATGTTTATAAAAAAGGAATTGTGTGATTTTCATACCTCTGTATACAAAGTTGAATACTTAAAAAGGTGTTTATTATGTATTTAGTTAATAAAGAAAACAAATAAAACCATGAACATTTATAACTTTGGATATGCCCAGAATTGTAAAATCAAGACCATATATTCTTGCAAAAAGAATAAACATGGGACTTGTTAAGGAGGAGTATTTGAAGATAATTCTCTGATAATTTTCTCCAGTTCTCCATAAAAGCATATGTTGTGAATACTCATTAGATGCACCTCAGCGAGGTCTCTAATGAGTACCTACAAGATACGTTTTTACAGAGAAATCAGAAAAATTATCCCAGAATTGTCACCAAATATTCCTCCTTAACAATTCCTCTGGTACAGTACAGCTATGGTAATCATTTTATGCTTTCAATGGAAAAAATGTTCAGAATAAGCAATAATATAACTTGTAATATATTTTTAGATACGATGTACATTCAAAGCTTGTCAATTTCATGGCTCCTATAGACACTTGTGATTGGTCAGATGAAGCAAGGTAGGTCATGTGACTGATTTTGTCAGATATACCGTATTTATCCTATTAAGTATTTGGACAGACAGGCCTTAGTTAACAATGTAAATCCAGATCAGGCACTGCAGAAAGTGACTGATAAGGGTCTACAGTATTTGCCTCTCATCCAGGACTCGTTTGTTCAAAACTTAACCAAGCTGTTAGCTAACATGAAATTAAAAATTTTATCTTGAAATATAGCAAACACATTGATATTTTTTGCTGGAAAAATGTAAAAGCTACTCACATTTTTGCAGCAAAAATATTGACGTATTTGAAAATACCTTAGCTACAACAATTATTGAGTTTATTATTAACATGCTTTGTTAAGCTAACAATGCTTTGAACAGCTGGACCAAGAATTTTTAGGCTCATCATCAGTTAGTCAAATGGATTTGTTAAAATGTTAAGACAAATATGGAAAGGAGTTGTGTCTGAATACTTAGAGTAAATATTGTAGTGTACAGTTGACTCTCTGGGTGAATTCAGCAGATAAATTTGTGATAGTTTTGTTTTTTATTTTTCCCAGAAAATAGGCTTGACGTTTCATGAAAATTGTCTTCTTAAAGTCTATTTTCAGGGAAAAATAAGAAAAATATTTTAATATTTTGTCTGCTGAAAATTTTTACCCAGCATGCTAAGCGTTAAAGTAGTCAAAATTGCTGGTAGAAATAACTGCAAGGATGAGCAGAGACAACACAGCCTGAAGAATGTTGAAGTGATGTTTGAGTAATACTAGATAGTTCAGTTTTCAGTTCAGTTTTCAGATTTTTAATGCTGTCAGGCAACTGAGTCACATAGAGGCAGCGCTAGATAAATCTGGATTAGTTTTACTGGACTACTGGGTTGGCTTGAAACGGTGCCTAGTTATAATTCATAACTAGGTCACCTCGCCCAGACACGGAGTGCGTACACATCCAGACACAATGCGGGCGTGTTCCAGACCTCATGCGAGAGTAGTAGTCCAGCCTGTAAGTTGCTGAATTTTGCATATCGGTCGAAAAGTTTGAGCTTTTAATCTCGTACCTAATGCGTGTCAATTCCGACTGCATAATGCATTAGGCATTCAGCTTGAGTCGTGCGAAAGTTTCATACACAGGCCACATATCAGTTGATCAGGCACCGGAAAGGGTGCAAGTTGGTTGTCCTCACCCAGGAGCCGAGTAGGTGTCCTCACCCAAAAGCCGAGGAGGGAGTGTCCTCACCCAGGAGTAGAGAGAGTGTCCTCACTCAGGAGCCGAGAGGGTGTCCTCACCCTAGGAGAGGGTGTCCTCACCCTAGGACCTATTGGGTGTCCTCAACTGAGTCCGAGTGCCGCCATTTGACCTACTTAGAGTAAGTCATGCCAAGGTAACTTGGTGGCACGAGCCGAAGTAGTGGTGGTCCTCCACCATCCCCTAAGGGATCTCGACAGGATTTTTCCAGGGCATCGTACCAATACGCAATGTTGGTCTGTTGTACGCCGGTCACCCCAATCAGCATCTCGATGTTGGTGTACCACGGGTCATCATAAAACTTGCTAGTAGGCCCCTTGATCTGTAGCCAGTGCTTGTTTTCTTTGTGGTAGACGAAGAATACTGGAAGATCTATGTTGAGTTCTTCGTCTTCCCTAGGCTGTCTTGTGGTTTTAATGATGACCTTGTAGGTGGTGGCATGGACGTCCTGGAGGTCATATTTCTCGTGTAGAGGATATTCATTCTCTATGTTGACATGGAAATACTGTGTCGGCTGTTTGGTCGTGTACTTCGGTGACTTTGTTCTCGGTCTCTTGGCACGTGGAGTCTCTGGAGAAGGAGCCGGTGTAGCTGGTTTCTGGATGTATGGAGATGGCGTAAGCTGTGCTGTCATTGGTGGTCTTGTAACTGTGATGGTATCTGGTGTGTTGATCTCCAGTGTCTGTAGTGCTGGCGGTGAGGTCTCCTTCTCCAGTGCTGTCGGTTCTCGGCGTGCTGTAGGTGTCGATCTGGTTGTAGGTGGTGGTCGTCCAGCAGCTGTGGGCTGGCGAAGCCACTCGCCAGCAGAGGGTGCAGGCTGCCTCCTGCTTTCGGCCCTCCTCTTGTAGACTGGTAGTGTTGGTAGATTCTTGTGGAAGGTCAGTTCAACACGAACATGATCCTTCCCATCAGCCATCCTCCAGAGAGGATGACCAACAAACTTGTACTCACTCAGGACCCTGTGTAGTACTGCAGGTATAACAGACTCAGACATGGTTATTCTTGTTATTCTGCGACGATGTTGACATTTCAGAAGTCGAAGGTCGAAATGAATAATAGATAATTGGGGATCATTTCTTTTGTATCATTATAATCTTTATAACATGATGGTTCTTAAGATGGATGAATCAAATGAGTACCCATAGAATATATTCATTTGTAAAAAAAAAAAAAAAAAATCTAAGTACTAATTATACATGTCAGCCTTTATAACAGCAAATTTCTTTAAAACAGTGTTTTGATTTCTACAAATGTGCTCTATAGACTCTTATAAATTTACATTCTTTATAACAATAAAGTCGACTTACTGTCAAATTATTGGAAAGCAAATGCTGATGTTGAAAAGAGGGTCCATGAAAGTTTATCCATTAACATGCTCTTCTACCACAATCCTTTGGACCAGTCTGTTTCCATTAATAGGGTATCTGATTAGTTTTTATTATTACCATGTTTTGTAGAAATTCCTGTATTTCATGCAAACAGTGTAGACCCTTTTAGGCATTTGATGATATTTTCAGTAGTTTCATTCCTGAACTTAATTTTTTGTTAGAATTTACAATGATGCCATTTCCTGAAAGGCACCATATTCCTCAAAAATAGACATGTCTATTTTTTGTCCAAAAAAGGTTTAATAAATTGATATAGGGTATTAATATGATCATAAAATGTGGCATCTGACAGCCTGTAAAATTTCAGTTAAACTCTCTGTTTTGAACTGGATAAAAAATGAAATGATTTTTTATCATATCTCTGAATTAATGTTGGCAACATTAATTCAGAGATACGATAAAAAAAATCATTTCATTTCAAGAACAAGAGACTAATTGAAATTTTACAAGCTGTCAGGTGCCACTTTTTCTGATTGTATTGATACCATATATCAATTTATTCAACCTTTCTTGGATAATAAAATGTCAATTTTTGAGGAATATGGAGCCTTTAATGCTTGAAATTTGGACAAAAAGATAATTACATGTATGTTGTGTGTTAACTCATTTATTGGTTGACTTGGGTGAACAAGATGCAGTGCACTCTAGTTAAAGTTATGTATGCTGTAGGTCTGATGATAAATATTAAGATATGCTACCATCTCTTTTTAACTCCTTATAACCTTGGAACCCAAAGCAAACACTGTGTTAGTTACATAACCATGCTGTATCCAAACAAAAATGTAAATGTATGGTCTATATAGACCATAAATGGTAATTTGTATACATACTCTGTACATTTCTGTTTTGCTACAATGCATTTGGGATCAACCTTTAATCCGTCTTATATCCAAAACTGTCCTATAAAGAGGTTCCAATGTTTACATTTTATAGAGGAAAAACTTATATTTTAAATGAATCTGATGCACAATGCACGGAAAAGGGCCCTTATGCAATTTGCATACAACGAAAGCCCTTATAAGCCTGCGCATAAGTGCAGGCTGATCTGGGCCTTCATTGTCCACTTACAGAATCAGTGGATACTGTAGTATATGTTGGCGAACAGAAAATACCCAGATTAGAGCGCATGCTGATCTGGACCTACATTGTCCGTGAAATGCATAAGGGCCCATTTTGTGCATTGCACATTATATTTTTGGTTTTCAAACAAAAAGAAAAGAAGTGCTTTCCACTGCTGCATGTACCATAATGGCATTCCTTATAATAGCCATCTTGTATAGGTGGTGATTTTTTTTATTTTCTTTTTCAGAGACGACCTGTTCAAGTCCTTGTTTGGAAAGAGATTTGCATCTACACTGTCCTAAGAAGCATCATTTCACAAATTTTCATATGAATAGTTATTCTAAATAAAGGCTCACTTTTCCATAAAAAAACATGCTATTGCTTTCTTTTAACTGGCTGTTTACATAAATCAGTGAACATTTAAGGGAACTTGGTACACCTGGTGGATTTTCTGCCTTTTTACAAGGGAGACAACTTTTGAGACTTCCTTTTTGCTATTCTGCACACCAGTTTCCTTCTGACAAGGGGTCTACTCTGAAAGGAAAGGAATTTGCTCCCAAGGAGCAAATTCCTTTCCTTTTAGAGTGACCCTTGTCAGAAGGGAGGCAAAAACATTTTGACAGTTGTCTGCCCTGGAAGTGTATCCAGTCACCTTAAATTGTTGAGGTGTATCATTAGAAATGGGGTCTTTGGGGAAAGCAGCAAAGGCCTATTAGATAATTGTGATGTCCCCACATCTAAGGGGAGGGTGAAATGTTGATTATGTCCCCCCACCTAAGGGGAAGGGGACATACTGATTTTAGTGAAGATCCCGTCCGCATTTTTGTTGGCATCATACTTTCTTGTCTGCACAATAGCTTGTAAACCAGAGGTTGGATTCTTACCAAATTTTCATGGATGTATAATTGGGACATAATAAAGAAGTGTTTAGATTTTGGTGACCTTGATCTAATTTTCAAGGTCACAGCAGTAGAAAAACTGAAAATTCATGGTGGGGGGACATCTGTTTTCCCTGAAAACTGTTACTAATTTGTACATGATCTTGGCCTTTGCTATCCAAAACTGATGACAGGTTACATATACTTTATGCCATACACAACAGAATCCAAGCAATAATATAAATCCATAAACTCTGGTAATAGTCAAACTTTGAGTGGAGGTTTAATATCATTGTTAATAGTCTGTTGGTCATGTTGTGACAAGAACTGATGGCCGTTTGTAGTGCTGCATCACTGTAGTGTCATGCCTGACACATTGATATGTTTTCACCAGTATACTGACACTTATGTGACCAGTCCAAACTCTTCTTACTAATGCTGAATGCTAAGCAAAAGATCAGCTTCCCACAATCTAAATTGGAAAGTGGAGACTCTGGCTGGTTGTATGATGAGAAATACTCTACCTCCTATAGGTAGCATGCTTGGTCATATAACGTTCATGGAAATTGATTTGAAATCATTTCTACCATCATTCCTCTTCCACTGGTTCAAGGGCAGTTACCAGTTACCTGCAAAAGTATGTGCACAGGTATTTGTTAAGGACTAATCCTGCCCAGGAAAAAGTGTGAGTAGGTTAACTGACCGGTTTGGCATGTCTGTAACAATGCTGACTGAACTTTAAAACTCAAACTCAAGCAATTCTACCTCCTGGGTTTCTTCTGTCTGGTGTATACCACACCTTTCAATGGTGTACCTAGGTTAAATAGGCCAATAAGCTGACAGTGTTTATAATCCCAAATAACTATCATGCAATTTTCTAAACAGGCCTCAGCTATTCAGTGGAAGTGCCAAGCAGTGTTCTGATCTCTAATCAGCTGACATAGCTGTCACAGAACCAAACCATTGATTGCAAAAAGCCAACACAATGCATAGTAACAAAATCAGCACCATTTCTAGTTCTTTGGCTATGTAGCAACCTCATTTATCGCAAATTATTGCAATATACATGTATGGCAAAAAAGGGTTTTCAAATCCTCTCAGAATAAAACCCCAATTATTAGTAGTTGATTTAAACTGTAAACTGGGATGCAGTCCTAGCAAGCAAGTTCAACAGATACTCCTAATGCTTAATGGCGCAGTCTGTAGTGTGTCTGACTGCAGATGGAAGGATTGCAAGTTCAAATCCCAGCTCGGCCACACCCTTCCTGGAGACTGATCATGAAATAATTACTATGGTCATATTTTCCCACATCTGTTGATTCAAAAAGGGCAGTTGTCAGTTACTTTTGAAAGTATATGCACAAGTGCTAGTTAACCATTAGACAAGTAAGTTTGCCTAGGAAAAACAAATAGGTTAAGGGATTGGCTCGACATGACCTTAACAGTATTGACAGCTGTAAAACTCAAACAAAAACCCTATTTATCATAAGCTAATACAATACAGTATAACCTCAATGGCTCGAACCCGGATGGCTCCTTTACTGTGGATTCAAACTCTTTTTTCAGTCCCTACAAAATCCTTCTAATAGCTCAAGAAAACAAATATTTAGGGATTTTTTTCTTATTTTATCATGGAATTGTATGTTGCATGTACTCATTAGAATTGCCTCATGGAGGCAATTCTAGTGAGTACACAACATACAATCATTGTGTAGAAAATCGAGAAGATTACCCTAAATTATCACTATTTGCTTCCTGAACTGGTGCCATGATTAACCCTCAGGGGCTCGAACTACCCATGTCTCGAACAAATTTCATTGGTCCCAAATATGTTTGAGCCATTGAGGTTCGACTGTATACATTTATGACAAAAAAAAAAAAAGAAAAGTTTTTCAAGCCTCTCACATTCGGATTTAGTATTTTGAATAAACGGATGAATCAGTTGCCTGTTACCAGTGTTCAGCTGCAGCCTTAAATGGATGCACTTGAAGGCAAGTGCAACAGGTACTCCAAATAATTAATGAAAAACAGTGCCCAGTTGTTCAAAGCGTCGTTAGCTTAACAAGCTCGTTAAGGGTCATTTCGTTAACTGTTTACTTTTAGCAGATTCAATACACAAGATTCTGATATTTTTTGCTGAAAAAATGTGAGTAGCTTCAAAAGCTACTCACATTTTTTCAGCAAAAACTTTTAGAATATTTGTGTATCACTCGATGTAAATTTTAACGAATCGTTAACTAACGACATTGTTAGCTTTGAACAACTGTGCCCAGATTTTATAGCAAACAACAAACTTTTCAACAATCATGGAGACACTGTTTGTTGATACATGTACCTCTGACTCTGTTCAAAGCAGATAAAAAGGGTATCCCATCAATTATTGTGCTTATTTCAATACAAAGAGGTATATTGTGGGTACTCATTAGAAGTACTTCTAAGCGAAGCGCTTCAAAGCATATGTTTGTGTTGAGAAAAATCTGCAACGCATGAAAAGGGCCCTTATGCAATTTGCAGACAACATAGGTCCAGTTCAGTATGCATATCCATGCAGTCTGATCTGAGCATTCTCTGTTCGTCGACATACACTACAGTATCCATTGATTCTATAAGCAGACAACAAAGGCCCAGATCAGCCTGCAAATTGCATGTGGACCCTTTTTGTGTGTTGGGCATCAATACATTGTATGGAGAACTATGCAAAGGGTAGCTTAGAAGGTCATAAACCAGACAGGGTAGCAATAGGTACCTTCTTGCTTGAAATACATGGCCTAATCAGGATCTACACTTTTCACTATACATAGAATTTTTAAACTCCCAACACTATTTTAGTAACCAGTAGACAGTGATCAGTGCACAGATGTGCAGCCTATCTGAGTCTATGCTGTTTGCATATGTAGGTTGTCTGTTTATAAGGGGGACTAGGTTGTTCCCGTCTTGAGGTAGACTTCTATTGAATGGATGGTCTAATTTCATTTAGGAGCAAATTTATAATCCCTCAACCCTAAGACCTGGACCTGCTCCTAACTTTAACCCTAAACAAACCTTAATAACACCTTTTTATCAGCGGTGTACAGGGTCAGGCAGATTATAAAATCTTGCCACTCATTTGTCAATCCAGCTTCTTGCTGAAAACAATCCACAGCTGAGGACTTGCATTCAGATCTGTTAGGATACCAGCTAAGAGGATACCAATTAAGAATGTGTTAGAAAGGTTTTCAAGTAAAGTTGCTTTTGTTATACGCCCTGCATAAGAACGGGTTATATAGTTTTTGTCTTTTCCTTAACAGCGTGTGCCTGTAAACTTTTTTCCATCAGATTTCTCAGATTTAGAAATTTAGTATAAACATTGGGTATGATTTGTATTGTGTAAGAGAGAATCAGGCCTATTGATGGATTGGTGCCGTCTGGGGGTATATGTGACCCAGTGGTCACTTTGCCTAGTTTGTTTGAGTTAGAGTTTTATGGCCCTGGTCATATCAAGCAGGATATTAGCATATCACTTGATTCTTAGGGCATGTCACTTGATAAAAATGCATTTTTTTTTCAGGTTAATATTATAAGTAAAACACTATTACATTATTTATAACATTGTACTGATTGCCTGCTCAAATGCCAGGAGCAGGTCAAAACATGGTATATTTTGACCCCCACCCCCTCAAAAAGTCAAGGAGGACATTTTATGAAAACGCTTTTTTTCAGGTTTACATGATAAAGGAACCATTTCTCATTATTTGTAGCAATCTATTGTGCTTGCCTGGTCAAAGCAATGCGCGGGTCAATATATTATGGTATAATATTTTGACACCCCACTCCCCCCTCAAAATCAGAGTGGACGGATTACTGTCAGAATATTATTTTTTATGCAATTTTAGTAAATGAATCCATTCCACTTGTGTTATATCATTCCTTAAGAAAGATAGTAGGGTGGGTCAAAATATTACAGGGCAAGTCAAAATATTACAGTAATATATTGACCCGCAGGTTGTAATATTATGACCTATGGGTCAATTTTTAGGTGGGTCAAAATGTTATATGACACTGGCTATAGTAAGGTAGCTACAAATTGTGCGATACTCCAGCTGGTTGTTAGGCTAGTAGAAGATAGAAAAATTAAAAAAAAAAAATAGTGGAGTTTATGTGATCCATATGGAGAAATAGACAACAAACATATCATAAAGTTATTCATCTATAATTGTTTTCAGAACTTTTTACAAAATTCAACAGTAAAATTGACATGTATAAACAAAACAACTGATGGAAATCGAATGATCTATGCACATTTGTATAGGTCATCATTTGAACACAGCATGCATAAAACAAACACCATATCTACCCTAAATATTAAGACACCATAACCGTTATAGCGCCAATCATAATCACAGCAGACAATTTCTTTTTCATTTTTTTATTATTTTTCAAAGAAAATAAGTCTTGACATTTCAGGTGAATCATCTATCAAGCAGACAATTCACATGAAACGTCAAGACTTATTTTATCTGATAGATGATTTTAAAAAATTAGAATATTATCTGCTACTTTTTTCACTTTTTCATCTTTACCATCAGGGTCAACAACCTACATCATCAACCTGATGGTATCTACATAGCTGTGACTGTAACATTTGTTTGGATTTATGACAAAATCAAGAAGAGTGCATAATGTAGTGTAAAATCACCGAGTGCACAAAATATGTCTATTTTAGTACTGCCTTTTAACAAAAATGCATACTCCATATGTATTATACATGTAGTTATTTTAGATACTTTGACCAATTATGCCATTGAATATCAACATTGATGATCAAAGTGTCTGACTATCCATTTTAGATACTTCGACCAATTATGCTATTGAATATCAACATTGATGATCAAAGTGTCTGACTATCCATTGTGCTTCAGAAGCCGAACTGTTTTAAAGACAGTCCATATCACAGTGAATTTGGTGCACTAAATGAATATTTGAAAGTTCTTAAAACCCTAGTTAGTTCAGCAAGATTCCGTAAAACTAAGAACTGATGAAATTAAGTGTCTTCACCATTGTTATGATGTAGGTTGTTAGGGGTGACCATACTTGTCCTAAAGTTTGAACAAGTCCATTTTCAAACCCGCTGATGTGTCTAAGAACTACTCGAGTAGCAATGTAGACACTGATCAGATGCCACAGTCTAAAATGTTTGATCTGGGTCTACACTGTGTGTTAAAGCCCGTATGTCCTAACACTTAGGGAATATATGGTACAGTAAAACTATATTCCCCAGGAAAATACTTGCACATATTTTGAGCACATAAGTACCACACTAACCCTTTTTGGAACTAGCAGAGTTTATGGTACTATTTTCTGATTTTCCAAGATTAATTTAATAACCAGGAGACAATTCACAAAAAAAATGTCAAACCGTATTTCTACAAAAAATATTTTAAAATACACCACAACTTCTTTATAACACTATTGCTGGGATCCAAAGCAAAAACAATGTTGGCTAACCAGGCATGTTGTATCCAAACAAAAATGTATAGATTATATAGAAAAATGACCCTAAATGGTCATTTTTCTACATAATCTATACATTTTTGCTTAGACACATTTTTTGGGGACCACTTTTAAATCATCTTGAATCAAAAATGGTTTTATAATTTTATAAGACGGATGATTATAAAACCATTTTTGATATTTTTCAGGTACACTGTAAGCTCTTTATAAAGAGTTTACAGTGTACCTGCAAAATATCAAATGCCACATTTTAACCTGATCTCTTCATACACTATTTTAATATTAGCACACATGGTTTCAAAGTACATGTATAAACTAATTATAAACTAATTTTCTAATTTTTTTCAAGCATGTTGTATCCAAACAAAAATGTATAGATTATATAGAAAAAAGACCATAAATAATCTATACATTTTTGCTTAGATACATTGTTTGGGGTCCACCTTCAAAAATATCAAATTCTGCATTTTAATGTTACCTCTTCATACACTTTTTAAATATTAGCAGTCACTGTTTTAAAGCAGAAACAATTTCTCTTTTTTTTTTCTTTTTTTTTTCACCAAAAACAGGGCCTTGACATTTTATGTGGATAATTTCCTAGATGATATGCATGAAATGTCAGGCTCTTCCAACTACGATAAAAAAATGCTCACCTGTCTGTTAACTGAACCACAGCATACAAGGATTAACTGTATTAACCCTTGTCCTGCTGAACCCAGATATACCCTGCCTTTGCAAACAGTGTAGATCCAGATCAGTTGGCTTCTGAAGAAGCCAACTGATCTGGATCTGCACTGTTTGCCATAAAGTATTTGAATTTATAGCAACAATCCAGATCAAGTAATTTGATTGGCTGAAAATTAGAAGGGGGAATGGCATCTTAATTTATTCAGCAGGACAAGGGTTAATGTATGGGATATGGGAAAATTTTGCTAAATGCAAATTGTGACAGGCAGTCTTGTTGAAGTCTTTCTAATTTGCACATAAAATACGAATATTAGATGTCCAACATAGACTGGACCATCACTATTTATGTATGATATATGGGCTGCGTCAAGCGAAAAACTGCCTTCGAGCATGCGTAAAATGTGCAGATTCAGATCATGTACAGTCTGATCTGGCTTCCACTGTCTGTATATGCCTGAAGACATGTTTTCGCATGGCATGACCCATATCTTTTACTGTTTTCACAACAGAAAAAATGTCTGAACTTTATTAGAAGAGTCCTGGTGAGATTATTCTGATGGGAATGTCATTTTTCTGAGACAAAAAAAAACGAATGCCCTACTTATAAAAGTCGTGGATCAATGATCACTTCTAACAGCGATATGGAAAAAATGTTAAATGTTTAACCCACTTGTCTAGACTCTAAATGGGTTACTGGCAAACAGTGCATACCAAGATCAGATGCCGCAGTATAAGGCATCTGAATCAACACAGTTTGCAGAAACTGCACATGAATTTCTATAAAACATGGTAATAATAAAAAGACTACAGTCAAACCTGTGTTAAGCAAGCACCTATGGGAAAGCCAAAAACTGGTTGCTTAAGACAGGTGCTTGCTTAATACAGGTAGAGTTCCCCTTCTTTTCCTTTAATGGGATCTAGAAACGGTGTTTTCAGAGAAAACAGATGTCCCCCAACCATGAATTTCAGTTTTTCTACTGCTGTGACCTTGAAAATTAGGTCAAGGTCACCAAAATCTAATCAGTTCTTTGTTATGTCCCAATTATATATCAATGAAAATTTGGTAAGAAACCAACCACTGGTTCACAAAATATTGTGCAGACAAGAAAGTGTCATGCCGATGCCGATAGGATCCTCACCAAAATCAGTATGTCCCCCTTCCATGGGCTGGAGAACATAACCAGACACCCTGCTATTGGAAATAGACTGGTCCAAAGAGATTTGGTAGAATGAAGAGTCCAAATGACTGGATTAATAACATTCTCATAAATAACAATTGAAAAAAAGCTTATCACTTGTACCAAAAGTGAAGGTCTAGAACAGCCTGAGCATCTCTAGTCTGATTCTTCAGGATATCAACTTTCACCACTGTAGTATATGTGTCTTTCCATTTAATGTTCAATGTGAGAAAAAGACCCATACAGCATTTGTGAACAACAAAGCCCAGAACACAGCAGTTGTCAGTCTTGTCTTTTCATTGATTTTTTTTGCAATAGCTGCTGATTCCAACAAATGAGCTGAAATAAGTGCGCAGGCTGGTCTTGGCCTCTGCTGTTTCACACTTTAAACTATGGGCAGCCCCATGTGAGAATGTGTCTTCAGCCATATATGGACAAAGGCCAGATCAGCCTAGATAGCTGTGCAGTCTGATCAGGGTCTTCAATGTCTGCTAACAGGATATATCAATGGAGAGCAAAGGCCTGGATGAGACTTTACTAATGAATCTAAACCTGTTCATTTTGTCATGCTGAATAAATTAAGATGCCACTCCCATTTCTGACTGTCAGCCAATCAGATTACCTAATTCAGATTATTGATATAAATCCACATACTGAATGACAAACAGTGCAGATCCAGATCAGTTGGCTTCTGAAGAAGCCAACTGATCTGGATCTACAATGTTTGCAAAGGTAGGATATATCCTGGTTCAGCAGGACATGGGTTAAGAATGTTTGGACATACTGTTTCACTTGGTGTGGCCCATTTGATGTATGTATTTTATAAATCAAACAAAGACATCACAGTCCAGTGAGAGGAGTAATGAACTGCAAATACAGCATGTAAACAAGATATAACCTTTGCAGGATTGGACCAGCTTTCCTTACCCATGTGTATTTCAAGGGTCAAGGTGAGAGAGGTATTGAGCCAAACATTTTTCATAACTTTTTACGAAAACATGGATTATCACTGGGATACACAATGAAGAAATGAAAGAAAGAACACTAACATTTTGTCTATCAAAAACACTTGGAACCTCGTATTTTACAAGTTTCTCTATGAAAACTTTCTGCTATCCTTGTTTTTTTTTGCCAATTTCTAATGAGATCCCACATCACACTGTAATAACCCTAAGTATTGGGACAGATACGCCTTTGCAAACAGTATAGACTCGGATCAAGCTGCAGAATGCTGCATCTGATCAGGATCTACATTGTTTGCCATACATTCAGCAATATTTTAGTTTTTTGTTTATGTTGAGGTTTTACAGCCCAGTCAACCCAATGGGGTCATGTCGAGCGTGGTCAGTTTACCTAACCACACTTTTACTGGGCAGGCTTAGTCCTCTAAGGGGTTAACCAGTATCGTGCACATTCCTTGGCCAGAAACTGACAACTACCCTTCTCGAATCAGCCGAAGGGAGAGAATGACCGTAGAAAATATTTCGGGATCAAACTCGACGAAAGAATGTTGGGGACCTGGCAGGGGGTGAACCCGCAACTTCCTGATCACCAGTCAGACACACATCCAACTGAGCCACCGAGGCTGGCTCGGTATTTTAGATACATCAATGGGTAGTAGAATGGACTCTTTCAAATTTTAGGACAAGTATGGTAGGTAGATAAAGTATCCCAATACTAAGGGTAATACAGTATGTACAATGCAGGAAACATGACATTACATGTATATACTATATGCAAACAGTGATGGCCCAGATGTGACCTGGCTTTCATTGTTCATCTTTAGTAGCCAATAATGTGAGTGCAACAACAAAGTCCCTGATTTGGGATTTTGTAATCCTCATATGAAATGAGAGCTTGTTTTGCATATTCCACATCATATTTTCATAAAAATCCAGGAAAAATACAACTTCTATCCTCAAAATAACAAGTGAACTGTAGTCCTGTACAACTTGTAAAAATATATCAGCACATACTTCTTTCAGGTAACATTCAGGGCCCAGTTGTTCAAAGCTAACGATGTCGTTAGTTAACGATTCGTTAAAATTTTAATTGAATGATACGCAAATATGCTGAAATTTTTTGCTGAAAAAATGTGAGTAGCTTTTGCAGTGCAAAAGCTACTCACATTTTTTCAGCAAAAAATATTAGAATATTGTACATTGAATTTGCTAAAACAGTTAATGAAATGACCCTTAACGAGCTTGTTAAGCTAACGACGCTTTGAACAACTGGGCCCAGAAATATAGAACATAAATATAAAATATATCTATGCATCTAGTATTTACAACTGTACATAAATAACAGTGAACAACTGTACATAAATAACAGTGATAGAATTTACAAATGTATAAAATGCTTACGTTGAGAAAACCCAGTTTCGTATTTGTGAACAGATAAAGCTGACCTATGTAGGGCTGGCCAGGGTTTTGACTTTTGTCAAATATAATATGATGTGCTATGTAGGAAAAGGGCCCTTATGCATTGCTTGGACAATGCAGGCTCTGATCAGCCTGCTTATTTGCTCAGGCTGGTCAGGACCTTCGTTGCCCGCTTACAGAATCAATGGATATTGTATATGCCGATGAACAGAATGTCCAGATCAGACCGCACGGATGCGCACGTTCATCTGGACCTTCCTTGTTCACATATGCAATAAGGTCCTTTTTCCGACATTGCGTATTATATGAAACCTGATAAAGGACTCTTATGGAAATAGTGACAGCCCAATCATTCTTATTAGGGCTTCCCCTGTTCCTTGATAATATATACTACAGTATCCAGTGACTCCAAAAGCTGGCAAGAAAGGACTTAACCCATGTTCTGCTGAATAAATTAGGATGCCAAGCCCACTTCTAATTTTCAGCCAATCAGATTACTTGATCCAGATTGTTGATATAAATTCAAATACTTTATGGCAAACAGTGCAGATCCAGATCAGTTGGCTTCTTCAGAAGCCAACTGATCTGGATCTACACTGTTTGTGAAGGCAGGGTATATCCAGGTTCAGCAGGACAAGGATTAATCAGACAGATTACCATATTTACTGTAAGTATACAGACACCTTAACTCCTTACCATACTTGTTCTAAAATTTGAAAAAGTACAATTTACTAACCAATGTTTTGCATTAGAATCATTTGCAATGTTTTGAGATGCCGCACTCTGCGGCATCTCATCTGGGTCTACACCATTTGCTCAGGCCTGTCCGTCTGAATACATATGGTAAATACGGTAACCAGAGCCTTCATTGCAGGCATGTAATAGGAGCCACTTTTCCATGTTATGCATCATTATATATGATCCCTGTATTGGCAATTAATGAAAACCCTCGCTAAAGCATAAATTCTCAGCACAGGAAATTACAGACTAACTGGGTGACCCATAGTTAAAAGATAAGACCTTTTTTCCTATTCTTGACAACAGTTGTGGGTCCTCATTAGAATGATCTGAAGTTATTCTAATGAGTACATGTAACCACAATGTATGCTTTCGTAAAGAAATAAGAAACATGTTTATCTAGGTACCCCTTTATTCTCGAGTTAGTGAAAATCCTTGCCAATCTGATAAAATGAGTGGGGCTGGGGGAAATGGGGGATGGATATCATAAACCAAGCCAGTCTTTGCTGTTCATATATGTATAAGTCAGTTTCTCTACACAATGCAAATGGTTTTGAACCTGATGAAATGCCACATTTCATAAAACAACACAAAGTCTGTAAATTACTAGATGCTTTAAAACCCCTGTGTATCAGGTCACTTAAAACTGAGATCCCCTTAATTATTTGTTGTTTTTTTTAACAACTACTTTTTTATGATTACATAAAGCTCAGACTCCAGATAGATTTTCTTTTAAGAAAAAACAAAAAGTCAGCTTGTCGTTTCTACATGGAAATATTAAAATATCTTGTTACAATCTCACTGATAAAGTTTTATCTCTTTCACTGCCACAGGTGATAATAACAGGCTTTTGCAAACAGCATAGATCCAGATGCGATGGCTCATCATCATCTGGACCTACGCTCTTTGACATCCAGTCTTTCATCTTTACGTATCAACTTCTTTTCAAGCAACAGTTTGTTAAAAAAGACAAGATGTGTTCAAAAGAGACAAGATGTGTTCGTGAAACACGAACATGTCCCCGGGCCAAGGTCAATTTTTTCTTTAAAGTAGGTCGCAGATCAAGGTCACAGGTCAATTTTTTTTGTATGAGTGGGAAGCCCTTGTCACAAGGAACCTACATGCCAAATATGAAGGCTCTATCTGAAATGGTTCAAAAGTTATGACCAATGTTATTTTTTTCTTTAAAGTAGGTCACAGGTCACAGTCACAGGTCAAAGTTTTTTATATGAGTGGGAAGCCCTTGTCACAAGGAACCTGCATGCTAAATATAAAGGCTCTATCTCAAACGGTTCAAAAGTTATGACCAATGTTAAAGTTGTCCAACCTACAAACCAACAAACAGACTTTAAAGTAGGTCACAGGTGAAGGTCACAGGTCAAAACTTTTGTATAAGTGGGAAGTCCTTGTCACATGGTACCTACATGCCAAATATAAAGGCTCTATCTACAACAGTTCAAAAGTTATGACCAATGTTAAAGTTGTCCAAGCAACAAACCAACAAACAGACATGGAAAAAAACAATATGTGCCCGTTATCGCTACCGGGGACATAAAAAGCAGACAACAAATTTCATCTAATATTTGGCAGCGAAAGAGTTAAGGGGAATAAAAATACTTTCTGGGGGAATGTTCCTTCTTTCAGAGGAGACCCCTTTTCAAAAGGGGATGGTGTGCAAGAAAGCACATGGGAAGTCACAAAGATTATTATCCTTCTAAAATGGTGAAAATCTACTGTCCCATTTTTGGGATACCATATTATGGTTTCATGAAAAAATAATGAAATATTACCCCTTGTCCTGCTGAACTCCGATATCCCCTGCCTTTGCAAACAGTGTAGATCCAGATCAGTTGGCTTCAGAAGAAGCCAATTCTTCAGAAGTCAATTGATCTGGATCTGCACTGTTTGCCATTCAGTATTAAAATTTATATCAACAACCTGGATCAAGTAATCTGATTGGCTGAAAATTAGAAGTGGGCATGGCATCTTAATTTATTCAGCAGGGCAAGGGTTTATTAAAGCCATTTCTAAATTATAAGGAACTAATTTGTTATCTAAATTTGAAACTTTTTTCCAAACAATTTAGGAGATCACCAATTTTTACTCTTTGAGGCTAAAGTGGTGTTAGCTGTCTGTACAGGTTAATATCATAATTGCTGTGTATTTTACACATGGGTGTTCACATTCATGAAGGAATAAAACATTGCCATTTTATCATAGTCAACAATTCATGAAACAAACCGACTATCTTCACTTCTTTGGTGTAAAGATTTCCTCAAAATATACACATTGTACTATTCAGATTACCACAAAGCAGATAAAGCGACTGAGGTGATATTTAGGGTAATTTTTATTTTTGCACCAAACATATCTTTTTTATACTCACAGGAATTACCCAAGCAAGGCAATTCTACTGAGTACCAAAAGATAGGTTTCTGAACAAAAAAAAAAAAAAAAAAAAAAAAGTACATACAATTCTTTTGATTTGTCTCTTGATCTAGAGGTATGATACTGACATCATAATGAAACTGTCGCATAGTTCTTCATAATATTTTTTTTCAATCCAAAAGCCTTGATATTTTTCTTACTTCTCCACAAAAATATATGTCATGGGTATTCATTAGAAGTGCCTCACTGAGGCACTTCTAATGAGTACCCACAACATATGTTTTCAAGGAGAAATAAGAAAAAAATATTTACCTGATACCCTGTCTTCTCTAAACCTATGCTGTTTAGAACTGTGTGGACTGTTCAAACTAGGGGAAACAAGAGGGCCATGATGGCCCTGTAACGCTCACCTGAGCAACATAGCACTTTGAGAGCCTAATCTAGAACTGATCAAGGCAAACATTCTAATCAAAGTTCAAAATGATTATAACAAAGTTTTCTGCTGATTTGGCCTGGTGACCTAGTTTTTGATACCACGTGACCCAGTTTCGAACTTGACCTAGAACTCATTAAGACAAACATTTTGTGCAAGATTCATGATGACTGCTTGAAAAATGTGATCGCTAGAGTGATAACAAGATTTTACGCTAATTTGGCCAGGTGACCTAGTTTTTGACCCCAGGTGTTCCAGTTTCGAACTTGACCTAGAAATCATCAAGACAAACATTTTGAGCCAGATTCATGATGACTGTTTCAAAAATGTGACCGCTAGAGTGTTAACAAGGTTTTCTGCTGATATGGCCCGGTGACCTAGTTTTTGACCCTAAGTGACCTAGTTTCAAATATATCCTAGAACTCATCAAGACAAACATTTTGAGCAAGATTCATGATAATTGCTTCAAAAATGTGACCGCTAGAGTGTTAACAAGGTTTACTGCTGGTTTGGCCTGGTGACCTAGTTTTTGACACCACGTGACCCAGTTTCGAACTTGACCTAGAAATCATCAAGACAAACATTTTGAGCAAGATTCATGATGATTGCTTCAAAAATGTGACTGCTAGAGTGTTAACAAGGTTTTCTGCTGATTTGGCCCGGTGACCTAGTTTTTGATTCCAAGTGACCCAGTTTCAAACTCAACCTATAAATCATCAAGACAAACATTTTGAGCAAGATTCATGATGATTGCTTCAAAAATGTGACCGCTAGAGTGTTAACAAGGTTTTCTGCTGATCTGGCCAGGTGACCTAGTTTTTGACCCCAGGTGATCCAGTTTCGAACTTGACCTAGAATTCATTAAGACAAACATAATGAGCAAGATTCATGATGATTGCTTCAAAAATGTGACCGCTAGAGTGTTAACGAGGTTTTCTGCTGATCTGGCCTGGTGACCTAGTTTTTGACCCCAAGTGACCCAGTTTCGAACTTGACCTAGAAATCATCAAGACAAACATTTTGAGCAAGATTCATGATGATTGCTTCAAAAATGTGACTGCTAGATTGTTAACAAGGTTTTCTGCTGATCTGGCCAGGTGACCTAGTTTTAGACCCCAGGTGACCCAGTTTCGAACTTGACCTAGAAATCATCAAGACAAATATATTGAGCAAGATTCATGATGATTGCTTCAAAAATGTGACTGCTAGAGTGTTAACAAGGTTTTCTGCTGATCTGGCCCGGTGACCTAGTTTTTGACCCCAAGTCACCCAGTTTCAAACTTGACCTAGATTTAATAGAGGCTAACATTTTGAGCAAGTTTCATCAAGATTGGGTCAAAACTATGACCTGTAGAGTGTTAACAAGTTTTTCCTTTGATTTGACCTGGTGACCTAGTTTTTGACCCCAAGTAACCCAGTATCGAACTTGACCTAGATTTCATAGAGGCAAACATTCTGACCAAGTTTCATCAAGACTGGATCAAAACTGTGACCTCTAGAGTGTTAACAAACTAATTGTTGACGACGAACGACGGACGACGACGGACATAGGGTGATGACAATAGCTCACCCTGAGCTTTTGCTCAGGTGAGCTAAAAATCTAGATACTTTACACAGTATTTACCCAAAATATTCAGACACATTAAGTTCTCACTTGTTCTAAAATCTGAACACAATTATATCTCAAAAATGCTGGATAAGTGAAAGGATGAGTGACTGACTGGGCATCCTAAACTGATGCCAGCCAACTTCTGTTGTTTAGAAGGTGGCATGTGATCTGAGTCTAAACTTTGCACAGAACTGTTGGTCTGAATACCTCAGGTAAAATTATGGTATGAGGTGAGGGGGAGGAGGAGGCAGGTGGAGTGGTTATTCAGTCTAAAATGTCAGGATAATTATACAGAAATGTGGTACCAGAGCTCTAGATAAGGGAGTAATCCAGATATTTGTTCATATTACTGCAGAAAACCAACATATTAGCAACACATTAACAAGCTAGTTAAGCTAACAATTATTTCTCCGCAAAAAGATGTATTGTGGATACTTATAAGAAGTGCCTCAGGCCTCAGGCACTTCTTATAAGTATCCACAATACATCTTTTTGCAGAGAAATAATTCTTAGCTTAACTAGCTTGTTAATGACAAACTCGTTAACTCTTGTAGCCTAGGTATTTTCAAATACATTGACATTTTTGCTGCAAAAATGTGAGAAGCTTTTGCAATGCAAAAATGCAAAAACTACTCACATACTTTTTTCAGCAAAAAATATCGATGTTTCAAGATAGTAATTTTAACATCACATTAGCTAACATCTTCTTTATGTTTTGAACAACTGGGCCCTGGTGTTACAGTGTCTGAATAGCTTAAGATAATCTCAGTATGAATACAACTCGGGACTAAACTGACTGCCAATTTGCAGATAAAAATATTGTTTTTCTCATTTCTCAATGAAATTGTTACATAGAGACAACTTCGATGAAAACTAAGTTTGAATGAGGGAAAAATAAAGTCTTCTGAAAACTTTTTATCGACAATCCTGCAAACTGTAATATATGTGAGCAAGTTCCTTATCACTCTGTGTGCTGGGTAAAAATTTCACCAGATGACATTTGAGTTTTTTTGTTTGTTTTTTTTTTTTTTTCAAAAAAAAAAAAAAAAAAAAAAAACCACAAAAAAACAAGAGGTTCTGACATTTTATGTTTTTGCAAATTGCCTCCTAAGAAAATAGGCTTGACATTTCATGCAAATTATTTCCTTGGGAGACAATTTGCATGAAATGACAAAGCCTATTTTCTGGGAAAAATATTGTCAATTGTTGTCTGCTGAACTAGCCCAGAGAGTAGTAAAATTATTCATGCTACAAATGGAATGTACACATAACCTTGTATTAGGTCAGAAACTATATCTGAAGAGTAACAAAAACAGCAAACAATAAAATTCATCCCTTCATTGCACCACAACTGCCTGGCTGAAATCAAAACATCTGTAGTGTAAGAAATAGGCTGCTGAAATGCTAGAAATTCCTGTTTAAGCTGATAGAAGAAGAGATAAAAAATATCAAATAATGCCTATTTTTTCATTTAAGGTGTGAGGAGAAAAGAAATTTTTAGGGCCCCAATAGCCCATTTTTTATTTGGTATTGATGTTTTTCTTATATTTCTCCATGAAAACATACACAGTGGTATTGATTCAAACTGTCTAAGTGAGGCCAAAATGTACTTCTGAAGAACAGCTATGAAATCTGTGTAGGCAGTTTGGATACAATAGCAACTGCAGAATAAAAGCATTGCAGACACTGCTTGATGTTGAGAAGATGGCTGTGTTTGATGTGGTACTTAATACATTATAAGCCACCATGAGAACTTGAAGACACATCCTGCTTGAACAATCTTTAAAGAGTTTAACTCTATCAAAATTTGGTGTACTGTAACCTCGAAACAATAAGCCCTGCATCATCTTATAGTCTAACTGTCCGTCAAGTTCAAACCCAAATGGATGAAAACTGTTGGAGGAGTTATCAGGAAACAAAGTCTTTAAAAGTGTAAAAACTCTATCAAAATTTGGTGTACCATAACCTGAAAACAATGTGGGCTGTATCATCTCATGATCTAACGGTACAGCAAGTTTCAAGGCGATCCAATGAAAACTGTAACAGGAGTTTTCCAGAAACAAGTCAAGTCTAAAAAATCTTTAAAAAAATGTAATAACTCTATCAAAATTTGGTGTACTGTTTACATGAAAGAATATGACCTGTACCACCTCATGGTTTCTTTTCACCAAGTTTCAATGTGATCCAATGAAAACTGTAGGAGTTGGAATGAAATGAAGTGCGGAAGGATGGACAGACACCAGAGGGTATATTATAATACCTAGCCACTATCCTGTGGCAGAGTATAGCAAGAGTGACTAGGAAGTCTCAGGGGCCAGTTTCCAACACTACTGTATTTACCCTTAGTATTCAGATACCTGAACTCCTTATCACTGATTCTAAAAGTTCAACAAGCCCATTTAACTACCTGGGCCCATTTGTTCAAAGCTAACGATGTCGTTAGTTAACGATTCGTTAAAATTCACATCAACTGATGCGTAAATATGCTGAAATTTTTTGCTGAAAAAATGTGAGTAGCTTTTGCAGTGCAAAAACTACTCACATTTTTTCAGCAAATAAATATCAGAATACTGTATATTGAATCTGCTAAAACAGCTAACGAAATGACCCTTAACAAGCTCGTTAAGTTAACAACACTTTGAACAACTAGGCCCTGTTCTTGTATCTAAAAAACTGCTGGATTAGTGGCAAATAGAGACCTTGATCAGCTGCCACATTTTGTGGCATCTGATCTGGGTATACACAGTTTGCTCAGGCCTATCTGTCCAAATACGTGGGGTAAAGAATTAGTTACCTATACTATAACCAATCAATAAAGGACAAAAAATTCTTAATCTCAGGTTTACTTCCTGCACTATGAAACTATAAATAACAAAATTTTCAACTAAAATATTTCATTGAAAAATAAGCACACAATCTCAGTTTTGCCTGAGACAATCTTAAAGTATACCACAAAATTGGATATGGGTCACTGTTGAAAAACAAAACAATAAGCCTAAAAATTGTGTCCCTTAACTCCAGAGTAAGGTGATTATGTGCATAGTTCCATCTAAAAACTGCTGGCTGAGTTCCAAACAGTGTGGACCCTGCTAATCCACCCAATTCTGCAGCATTCTACATTGTTTGCTCGGGCTGTCTGTCTGAATGTTTACAGTAAATATGGTAAATTCATCAAAACCATAATCTTTTCTGGAAGAATGGTTTTGAAATTTTTATGGCCATGTCATCTCAAACCAGAATCATGTACAGTATACGTGTATACATACATCTGTATAAATAACATAACACTATTTATGGACACTGAATTTCAATAGTGGTCCTTATCTAATTTCAAAGTACGGTAAATGTCCTAAAATTCTATACACCAAAATGATATATGCCAACAGTGCAAACCCAGCAGACTGATCCAAGGAGCAGTCTGATCTGGGTCTACACTGTTCAGTTTGCCATTCTACCATGTATTTTTTAACAAATGCATAAAAGCCAAATTTAGGCCAAAACAGTATGAAATCATGTTCAAAATTTTTGGACATTTACCATATACAAAGTCAAATTTGGCAAAACAGTTCAACTACACTTGTTTAATTGCTCTTATGTATGTCACATCATTAGAAAACCTGCATTACCATACATGCAGTTTGTGTCAGCCCGAATTAGCCTGTGCATCACAGCTCCAGAAAAGGGCTTTCTTCAACTATAAATGGTTGGTATTTTTCTCACTTCTCCACAAAAACTTATTTTGTGGGTCATCAAAAGTACCTACCCAGAACTGGTTGATTTTCAGCATCAGCTGTTGACACAGATTCTGTCAAGATAAAGTGTTTGTTTGTTTGTGTTGAGGTTTTACGGGCAAGTCAACTCAATGGGGTCATGTTGAGCACAATCAGTTTACCTAACCACACTTTTACTGGGCAGCCTCAGTCCTCTCAGCAGTTAACCAGTATTGTGCAAATTCTTTTGCAAGAAACTGACAACTGCCCTTCTTGAATCAGCAGAAGGGAGAGAATGACCGTTTGTTTGTTTGTTTGTGTTGAGGTTTTACGGCCCAGTCAACCCAATGGGCTCATGTTGAGCGCGGTCAGTTTACCTAACCACACCTTTACTGGGCAGGCTTAGTCCTCTAAGCGGTTAACCAGTACTGTGCACACTCTTTCGCCAGAAACTGACAATTGCCCTTCTTGAATCAGCAGAAGGGAGAGAATGACCGTAGAAAATATTTCATGATCAATCTCCACGAAAGTATGTTGCCGACCTCGGCGGGGGTTGAACCCGCGACCTCCTGGTCTCCAGTCGGACGGCGCATCCAATTGAGCCACCGAGGCCGGCGAGAGAATGACTGTAGAAATTATTTTATGATCAATCTCCACGAAATAATGGTGCCGACATCGGCGGGGCAAGATAAAGAGAATCAACAGCAATGACATGACCAGATTATGCAGAAATGCAGTTGTATTGTATTTGTTATTTTCCTAAAAGTATGACAAGGCAGAGTTTCCAATGACAAGGCTTTTGTGACAACAGCAACATTTTGATCTAAAATAAGAATACAAATGCAGGTAATAGTAAAATGTGTATCCACAAAATATTAGGTATTAGCAAAGGACCCTTAATCTTTCTATACTGTTTTTACCCTGAATACTTGGGACATATTTACTCCTTAACATATTAGTCTGAATTTGATAAGACTACATGAATGTACAAGGTAAGGAGTTGAAGTGGCCCAATATTTAGTATAAATACCATATTAACCATGTACAGTGAACCCTCATTACAACGACAGCAGTTGTTCCCAAAGATATTGCCATTAAAATGAATTTGCTGTTGTAAAGAATCCTTAATTGACAGAATGAAAAGTAAGAAAGACCTTGTTTTGTTCTTATTTTTTCATATAATGTATGTCTTGGATATTTGTTAGAATCGCCTCAGTGAGGCAATTCTAACAAATACCCAAAACATATGTCGCTTGAAGTTTTAATACAATGTTCTTGCATAATTTCTCGTTTACTGTCACCTCTTGAGCTAAGGTTTTGTGACATTCAAATTGTCATTATAATGAATTTTGTCATTGTATCGAGAGTCGGTATTAAAAGGGTTGACTGTACATGTATTGGGATCGATTGGCCAGAGTAAACTGTATACACACAGATCAAATGCTGTAGAATGCAGTATCTGATCAGGGTCTGTCCACCCTGTTTCCCACTTATCCAGCACTCCTCAGACACATCAATAGATAGCCTAATGGACTGGTTTTATTTTAGGACCAGTGTGGTAGGGAGTTAAGGTTTCCCTATGACAGTGAATATTTGTTAGAGGAGGTTTTACTGCCCAGTCAACTCATTAAGGTCATGTCAAGTGCTGTCAGTTTACCTAACCACACTTTTTCCTGGGCAGGCTTAGTCCTCTAAGTGGTTAACCAGTATTGTGCACATTCTTTTGCCAGAAACTGACAACTGCCCTTCCTGAATCAGCGGAAGGGAGAGAATGACCATAGAAAGTATTTCATAATCAATCTTCACTAAAGAGTGATGCCAGATCAGCCAGGGATCGAACCCATGTCCTAACTGCTTAGAGGACTAAGCCTGCCCAGGAAAAGTGTGGTTAGGTAAACTGACCACACTCGACATGACCCTAGTGAGTTGACTGGACCGTAAAACCTCAACACAAACAAACAAAACCAGTGACCTCCTAATCATCAGTCGGATGTGCATCCAACTGAGCCCACCAAGGCCATAACAGTAAATATGGTGCTCAATATGTTTAATCCTAAGAATAACATTACAAAGGAGAATCTTATGAGCAGCAACATTAGAAAATGTACCTTTAGAGATGTTCGCCCAGCAAAGATTCAGATCAACCTGCACATTCATGCAGATAAGAGTAGGTACCAGGTAAATATTTTTCTTATTTTTTCCACAAAAACGTATGTTGTGGGTACTCATTAGAAGCGTTTTCGTGGAGAAATATGAAAAATATCAATATTTTGGGATAAAAAAGCATCTTATCAAGAGCTATGCAGGCGGATTTTGAGTCTTTATTGGGCACATTATTAGGCATACTTTCCAACGTTGTGGCTCTTGTGTCACTGAAAATGGGAACTCATTACGAAAACATGCCTATTCAAATATATTGAAAATTTCACCACCAAAAACTGAAAGTTTTCAGAGAAAAATTCTAATATTTTTCATATTTCAGCTCAAAACAAATCGCAGAGGTGGTTCTAACGAGTACCCACAATCTATGTTTTTGAGCAGAAATAAGAAAAATAACGCATACCCCTGTAAACCACAGTTTTACTATATAAAAGTGGAGTTTAAGGGGGTCAAAATTATATAGGTATGTTTTCGTGATGCCTTGCAGAGAAAAAAAAATGGGTACTCTTGCAGAGAAAAGATTATGAGTACTCTTATAGTCTTGCACAGAAAAGAAATGAGTAAAAGACCAGAGGAATTGTTAAGGAGGAGTATTTGATGGTAATTCTGGGATAAATTTTCTTATTTCTCCATTAAAACATATGTTGTGGGTACTCTTTTCCAATAAGTACCCACAACATATGTTTTTTATGGAGAAGTGGAGAAAATAATTAATTATCTCATAATCACCAAATACTCCTTTTTAACAATTCCTCTGAAAGAAATTTTGGGGGTAACTGCTTCTTCAAGATGAAAACAAATTTTCAACAAAATGTTACAAAAGACATGTAATGAATTCACTGAACAAAGAAAACGGACCTAAAAAATAATATCACTAAATAACAAACTCATTGTTAAAAACTGACGTGACATTATATAGATGCCCAAACAAAAGCTAACATAGTAATAGAGTTTACTAGCTAGCTGAAATGGTAACAGTGTACCAGATAAGACAAGTGTCCAGATGCACACGCCCAGCTATCACTGGTGTCGGCCGATGCGTCAAAAAAACTGCTGGATGAGTGGCAAACAGTGTAGACCCTGATCAGACATACATCACTATAGCAGAATCTGCTCTAGGTCTATACTGTTTGCTCAGAACTATCTATCCAAATATGCAGGGTAACTACAGTACCACACAATAATAAGTTCCAGACAGAATATACAGTCGACTCTCGTTATCTCTAATTCTAAGGGACTCACTGAAACACTTCGAGATATTCGTACCTCGACATATCAGAGTTGAGAGAGTGAGGAAAACAATAAATCGAACAACCACTTTTAACAAATGAATATGTAATTTGACTTCTGAAGTTAGAAATATATATATAAAATAATGTGGAAAAGAGGAGAAATTGCTCCTTAGGAGCAATTTCTCCTCTTTTCATCATTATTTTGTACCTGTTGTCATAGTTTCATGTCAAAACAGGGACCAGATTTTCACTTTGAGATAAGCGGTAATTCGAAATAAGCGAGTTGGAGATAACGAGGTTCGACTGTATATCATTGTTTCAGCTAACATGAAAGAAAATCATTAAAATGATCAACAAGATATAGGCTGCATCAAAAGCAAAAGTGCAAATGCCCTTAAAAAATGTGTGTTGTACAGGATGATCTCATTGTTTGCATTTTCACAGCTCCAGATAATGCGCTCTTTTCCTACAACTAGTATTGTTTCATATTTCTCCACGAAAAATGTACGTTGTGGGTACTCATTAGAACCAACTCATCGAGGTGCTTCTAATAAGTACCCACATTATGTTTTCATGGAGAATACAATATATTAATCATGACACCTCTTTTATCTGGAGCTATTATTTCGCATATGCCTGAAGACATCGTTTCTCTTAATGAGCTACTATTATTATGTAAGTTTGAAGATGCACAATATGAAATGTCATGTAAGTAACAGAACATTGTCCACATCATTCTACCTCCATTCATGTATTTCAATAACTTTTCACATAAAATCATAAAGCCTTTCAAAGTGTTCAGCCCACAGATCAGTAAAACATGTACATGTATACATGTATTATTACTGTATTTACGCTAAGTACAGCCGACTCCCGTTATCTAGTCCAAGAGACTCTCTGAAATACTTCCAGATATCTGTACCCTAGGTACAGTCGACTCTCGTTATCTCGGTCCAAGGTACTCTCATTACCAGATTTGTGGAATTGAGGAAACAAAATAAATTGAACAACCACAAATGAATCTATAATTTGATTCCTTAAGTTAGAGATATATTGGAATTATTGTGGAAAAGAGGAGAAATTGCTCCTTAGGAGCAATTTCTCCTTTTTTAAAACAGGGATCAGATTTTCACTTCGAGATACGCGGTTATTCAAGATACGCCAAGTTGAGATAACAAGAGTCGATTGTATTCGGATACCTTAATTACCATTAACGCTCTACAATACTTGTCTTAAAATTTCAACAGGTCTATTTGACTACCTGTTCAGGTATCTAAAAACTGCTGGACGAGTGGCAAAATAGCATAAACCCAAATCAGACATCATATTCTGCTTCATCTGATCTACACTGTTTGCTCAGGCCTATCTGCGGAATGCTTAGGATAAATATGGTAATTTACTCCTTTTTTTCAGCACAAATGTCAAAAGAAAGCACCCAGTCTCCAATCAGGTAAATGCTGCAAGGAAAAAGAGTGATTTCGAACCAAGTTAAGTTAATTCTGTCTTACTCTGCTAGATAACTGCACTTGTCCTAGACAGTTTATAAATACAGAACAGATTAGAATATATATTAACTTTTACCACTCTCTGGGCAAATTCAGCAGATGACAAATAAATGATACATGTATTATCCCCCCACTTTTTAAAAAAAGTGAACATTCGTCCATCTATCACACCATCTCCTAAACCACTGTGCAGAATTTAAGCAAGCTGGCAACACGATTTCCCCAGATGGTAAAGGTGTATTTTTATGAGTAACCTATTTTTCTGTCTGTTCATATGTCGGTCACAATATCTCCTCCTTAACTAATGGGCGGAATTTAACCAAACTGACTACATGACTTCCCCTCATAGTAAGGGTGTGCGAGAGTGAGTCTGTCCATCCATTAGCAATTAGCAACATCAGCATAGAGCGTGGGGATTTTGTGATGGCGTGCCATCGACTGCACCTTCTAGTTTTTCTTATTTTTCTGAGAAAAGAGGATCTGACATTTCATGCCAATTGTCTCCAGTGAAAAATTTGCATGTATTCTCAAATCCTGTTTCTTGTTTCCTGGGAAAAATAGAAGAAAAATTCCAAAATGTCATCTGCTGAAAATTTTACCCAGAGTACTAGGCATTTAAGTCCTATATTAATAAGTGCATCCTTCAGGAACAGTGAACAGAGTTCTCGGAAACCAATCCGGCGTATTTTTACGCCTATTTTTGCTTTTGTACGCGTAAAATTTCCTTCCGAGGATTCTCATTTACGCTCTATTGCCACCGGACGTCCAAACTGAACTTCAAAGACATACCGCAGACTTCCTAAATTTCTTTTGTCCGTGGAAACCGATACCTGAGATGTCCAAAAATTGTCAAAAAGCCCGCCCACTTTTAACGAGTTGTATGATGTTTGCCCCGCCTACTTATTGGAAATTCGCTACCTGTGTTGGCTGAGCTTTAAGGACGTCCCACTTTCCGCTTGCGGGAGTTTTATTGACATCGGTGTCAAGTGTCGTGGCACCCTCTTGATGGCTGCGTGATCACTGTGTGTATTTGTCACACGTGCTGAGTTGATTAATTGATGTTTGTATAATTTAACTTTCTTCTGCGAAAATACTCGGTGAAATAATATGAAGTCATTATTATTTTTAAATATTCACGTCTTAAAATCTTAAATTATTATTTTGCTAAGAACGTGTGTCGTCTGAAAACACCTCAACACTTCCGGGAGTTACCGAGTGAAATTAAATAAACAAATAACAATTATGCACAGAACGAAAATTTAAATCTATTCGAATTTAGAAGCTTATGTTTGTCATGACAACAAAAGCAATTTTTCAAATGAGAAGAAAACATATTTTTCGTCAAAATTTTCGGAAAACCCGTTTCTAAATTCATAGCCTTGTTCCGCCTTCGTAGCCTTCTTCCGGCTGCGCTGTTTACCAGCGCAGAAAAGACGCAAAGTAAGTCTAAATATAGGCGAATTGCGATGGTTTTGCTTGCTATTCTCCGCGAACGAACGTATTGATGTTGGTAACTCATTGAGAGCTGCCTTTTATTTGTTTGTTGTTGCACGAGTCGGCGCCGTTTTCCCGCAATTTTTGTGAAGTAAGCAAATCGCTCGCTCGTGTTGATCAGCTTCAATCCGAGCAAATATTTCATTAAATACATTTCTGCAAAATAACTTCAGCATAGTTTGTTTTTAAGAAAACATGTTTTGGGTGTTTTCTCTCATGTATTTTCTTTTCTTTTTTTCTTTCTCTGGGCTTTGAAACGAACGCGAAGTTGGACCAATGTTGATGCTTTCTCTAAGGTCCGACATACAAGTACAGGCTTTCCAAAAAAGATGCGATCGAATTTCAATAAGCGATAAGGATATGTTTAAAACACATCTAAGAGAAGTGTATATCATGATGATTCTGTGTGACACTGAATTAAGAACCTCTGTTCTACTAAAGAAAGGGCAGACCGCCGCAGCAGGGAAAAAAGCGGGACTTCCTAGATTTTCCTGTGGGACTTCCAAATTTGAGGGGTAGGAAGTCTGGGACTTCCTGAGTCTGGAAGTTAATGGAAGTCCTGTCACTATTTCCTAAGCTCCAAAACCTTTTGGCTCCTTACCAGACACTCAGTGGTCAAGGTTAACTATGTTGAAAAATGAAGTTGTCCAGACAATGTCTTTAAATATTAAGTTTTCATATTTAGCCGAAAACTCCAAGTTTTCTAGGTCAAACTCCTATTTTTCAATTTTAACTCCAACTTTTCTCAGAGATGGATTCTTAAACTCCTGCTTTCAAAATCCTAGTGAGAACTCTGTGTGAAGCAGTTTCGGCATGCAGACACACTACTATATAGACTACTGATGTGACCAGTGATGTGTGTGACCAAAAATGTGATGGTCCAACAAACGATTGGGTGGTTTGGTGCTTATCCTGAAAAACAATAAGCGTTCAGTGATTTGGCAGAGACTACTGACACGACGGCAATGCCGATAATAGTAACAAAACAGCAAATAACGCCAAGTATTCCAATTGCAAGGGGTTGAATCACGGGACTTATGATGTCAGCCTACAAAATTTGCGATCGCTGCCATTTTGAATTTTGTCTCACTTCGAATTTTATTTCTATCCTTTCTCCGTCTATAAACAAGCTAAGCATGATTCGTTTTGTGCATAAGGTACACTTTGATGTAGATTTTTAGATAACACAGACTTTACGCTCTTTTCACGTGATAATCTTAAAAAATTTCAACACAGGTAAGCGAACGTTCTCATTGTACCTGTCATCGGCATACGCTAGTTTTCGGTAATCGGAAAGCATGGCCCCCATCCGGGGCCCGGGAAATAGATGGGCTGCTAGTAACTAAGCAGGACCCAAATTCATGTGATCGGGTCGGGTAAAAGTCCAACAAACTTGGGTCGGGTAAAAGTCCAACAAACTTGGAGGCAATGTCTCTGAACTACTAAAATATTGTTGACTTGGACTTTATATCACAATTCATGCAGTGGATTAGAAGTCAAGCGTGGTCTGAAATCAAATTCATTTAGATCTAGCCAACCCACCTATCAAGCATGTGATGATAATTTGGACGCACAGATACATGTATAGGTAGCACCTATAAAATTCATATTAGAGAGATAATTATGTTACTGTTTTTAGTTATTTTCTTTTTGTAAGCACAATGATTTTATATTTACATGTACCTCTCTGTCAACAGTACTGCATTTATATCAAGACAATGGAAGGGTAGCTGTGAATGACTTTGTGAGATTAAGTGCAGTACAGTGGGGTTGATTCCACCTCATGTGGAGCCAAGTCCAGGATTTTTTTTATCCAAGTTGCAAGTGCTCATCTATGGATGTTTCAAAAGTATTCCAAATAATGTTTTATACATGATAAGAAAATTTTATACCAGTATTACAAATCAAAACGTTTAATCCAGAGCTCTCTTTGCAAGTCTGAAATCCTAATTTCCAGTCTAGGATTCCTGTTTTTATGGAAGATTTAAATAAATTATACGCTGGACTTCTAAGTCTGGGGAAAAGAATCCCCTAAGACTACTGTTTTCAAGATGTCAGAAAGGATTCTGTTTTACCCTTAAAAATTCCATTTCTCTTAGTTCTGACCTATACAATATATGAAATCTGTGAATGGAGTTTATCTTTGAATAGAATTCCAGACAAACCAAACATACAAATATTTTTTTTGTAAGAAGACTGATGGCTTGGGACCCCATTAGATTACATAACCTCAGTTAAGGTTGTTTTTTTTTCAAAACCAAACAAGAGCTGTCACAAGACAACATAGCTCTTGTGCCTTGTCTTGCTATGATATGGCTTAGTGGAAACCTTTAAAGTAAGCATGACCTAATTTTTGACCCCTAAGACCTGCTCCAGGGTCAAACTCTGGGATATGGTGTTACAGAATGTAAGGTTATGCTATGATATAATTATGCTCTAAATATGGAAGGGTTCTGTCCAGTGGTTGCTGAGACGATCAAAAAACTTTGTCTTAAAACTTTAAAGTGAGATTGACCTAATTTTTGACCCCTGAGCACCACCCCAGGGTCTGACCCTGGAGTATGATGTTATAGAATAGAAGGCTACGCTATGCTTTGATTATATTCAAAATATGGAAGGGTTGGCAGTGGTCGCTGAGATACGAGTGTTTAAAAAAATTTTGTCATAAAACTTTTAAGTGAGTTTGACCTAATTTTTGCCCTCCCAAGCCCCAACACAGGCCCTCACCCTGGAATATGATGTTACATAATAGAAGGATATGCTATTATATGGTTATATTCCAAATATCAAAGGGTTCTGGCCAGTGGTTGTTGAGATTTGAAGGTTTAAAAAAACTAAAAATTCAAAGTGTGACGCTAATGCCGACATCAGGGTAACAACAACAGATCCCTGTACTTTTGTACACTCAAACTAAAAATGTTGTTTTTCTTATGTCTCAATGAAAGCCTATGTTGTGGGTATTCATTAGCAGCATCTTGCTGCAGCACTTCTAATGAGTACCGTCAACATGTTTCAATGGAGAAATAAGAAAAATATTATGTGGCCACTCCCTCTAATCAGGAGCTATGTAGAACTGTCTCGGCATTGCAATTCTAGCAAGTAGTCTTGAGTATTGACAACATGTTCTCGTAGAGTGAAATAAATGTCTAAAACAGGGTTTACCATAATACATTGTAACTCTAAATATTGGGACAGACAGGTTTGAACAAACAGTGTAGACCCAGATCAGATGTTGCAGAATGTGGCATCTGATCTGGGTCTTCTTTGTTTGCCAGCCATCCAACACTATTCAGACATATCAACAGGTAGTAGGACTTGTTCAAATTTTATGATAAGTTTAACCCTTCTCTTGCTGAACACGACATGCCCTGTCAGCAAACAGTGCAGATCCAGATCAGTTGGCTTCTGAAGAAGCCAACTGATCTGGATCTGCACTGTTTGCAATTAAGTATTTGAATTTATAGCAACAATTCGGATCAAGTTATCTGATTGGCTGAAAATTAGAAGGGGTGTGACATCTTAATTTATTCAGCAGGATAAGGGTTAATAATGAGTTACAGTGTCCCAATTCTTTGGGTAAATACAGTATGTGTGGAGTCATAGCTCTTCATAAGATGTTTTTTTCAATCCAAAAGTATTAATATTTTTCTCATTTCTCCCCGCAAACATATGCTGTGGGTTCTCATTAGAAGTGCATCAGCGAGGTGCTTCTAATGAGTACCCACAACATATAGTTTCATTGAGAAATAAGAAAAATATTTATCTGATACCCGCTCTTATCTAGACCTATGCGGAGCTGTGGAAAGTTTTGTAACCTGATAAAATAACGTCTGTAAAGAACAGCAACAAGATGAACATGATTTAACAGTTTGTTTAACAATGTGAATGCTAACAAAATCTGAAACATGATGGCACCAAATGAAGCCTTTGGTGAATGTTTACATGTATCACACAGTAATCCGCTTATTTTCAGTCCGCACTCTGTTTGATTTCCGAGATCGAATCTGACTGTCTTTACATGCTTGGCACACAAAAGTGTCTGGAATATTGGATTTACGGATTTTTGCACAAGACAAATGAATCCATGTATTACACTGAGAGCATTCAATCATAGGGCGACCTGCGTATGGTTTCAGACAGAAGCATGTTATCAACTCCCAAGACTCATCATCTGAAAGAAAATGACAAAAGCAGTGCTTATTAGATACCCCTCACTCAGAAACCACAACATAACTATGTTCTTAATCTCCAATTTTATTTGTGTATGTTGCATTTGTTTAACTAAAATAACAAACCCCTGGCTTTCTTTTCAGAAATATGTTTTCTTGGGAATAAAATCCATGCAGATGAATATAGTAGATGACAATCGTTGCTTGGATTATAAACAATTCCAAACACTTGATAAGTATTGACCTATATAGCTTTGAATGTTACTCCAGATTTGGTTACCATAAGAGTCCAATTGCAGAGTTCCTATAGTTTTTGGTCAGCAGATGATTGAATCAAGTTCATATTTAGTAAGCTAATATTGTAACGGTGGCATAGCTCCAGTTATTCAAAGGTGCTTTCTTCAAATAAAAAGGATAAGTATTGGTAGTTTCCTTATTTCTCGACAAAACTGTATGTTGCATGTTAGTTTGTTTACACATACCCATCAAAGGCATCTAACAAGTATCCACAATGTATGTTTTCATGAGAAATAAGAAAAACACATACTTAAATACTTCTAATCTGACGCTACCATTATGATATATTTGAGCAAGTCCATGACAAAACCTACAGTAAGAACTGTGTGACCAGCAAATACTCAGATCAGCCTGTACATCCACCTAGTATGGTAATGGTTCTCTTTTATCACTCTTTGGATAGCCCAGAGGCTGTAGAAGGCATGTGCGATCAGTGAAGACTCTGATCAGACTGCATGGATGTGCAGTCTGATCTGAGTCTTCACTGGTCACACAAGTCTAATTGTAGGTTTTGTCATCCGCTGGCTCGTACGGTATTTGCTTTACCTGAATCTTGAAGATCAATATTACTCAAACTCTCGTCTTTGCTGCTGGTTGATAAAGTTGATTCTGAGGAGTAGCTGTCTGCTGTACTACCACCACTATCTAGAGGACTTGTGTTGTGTTCCGCTCTCAAATCCTGTAATAGACATGCCAGATTATACAGAGCTGCGTCTATCTTAGCAAGCCAACTTCTGTCAAGAGTTCCTTTGAGGGAGATAACTTTGAGATTATCACATAGATCTACATGTAGGTAAGTGAGGTATTGGGTATGCATTTCCCTTATTTCTCCACAAAAACATGCTGGTATTCAATAGAAGTGCCTCGACAAGGCCTTCAAAGCCTTCAAATAAGTATCCATAACATATGATTTCATGGAGAAATAAGAAAAATATCAATACAGTTGACCCTCGTTATCTCAATCTCAATTATCTTGAATAACCACTTATCTCGAAGTGAAAATCTGGTCCCTGCCAACATGAAAATCTAACAACAGGTAAAAAAAATATTGTAGAAAAAAGGAGAAATTGCTCCTAAGTAGCAATTTCTCCTCTTTTCCACAATATTTTCAATATTTCTCTACCTTCAAGAGTCCAATAGCATATATATTTGTTAAATGTGGTTGTTCAGATTATTTTTCCTCAGTTCTGCAAATCTGATATGCCGAGATACGGATGTCTCGAAGTATTTCAGAGAGTCCCTTGGAATTCGAGATAATGAGAGTCGACTGTACTTTCTTTTAATGTCAAAGCACTTTATCTAGAATTTTGTTACCAGCAGGTCACTCTCCAGAAAACAAACAAATCTTGCCTGGCCAAGTAAGTAGCCTCTTATTTTTACCATTTTCTTTTTCCCTGTGAGCAGTGAACTGCAGTTTTTTCTGGAGCAAAATAGGAATGTGATGCTTGGAAAAGTGCAGGTGAGTCAGGCCAAAAATAAAATTTTGTTTGTTTGCAATTACCTGCCTACCCACCAAATTCCTCCCTACCCAAAATATTTTTCGACCACTTGGGACAGCATTTTTTTTTATCTAATTAGCAAATTTACTATGATCACCCTAAATAGTAGGACAAATAGGCTTGAGCAAAAAGTGCAGTCTGATCTGGGTCTACACTGTTTGCCTTTCCATCTGCACATTTTGGGTGCACCATTTGTGGGCAAAATAGATTTGTTCAAATTGCACGATATTGTTATCTCAGTAGTATGGGATTTACTGTAACAGTGTGTAAAATTTTATGTAGAATATTGTAGTATTTGGCCATTTTTACATTTTGCAAAAAAAAAAAAAAAAAAAAAAAAAAATAGGCCGACTTACTTACCCTAAGAAATATTCACGGTTAACTGCGAGTATTTTTATGCCTAGCTTCATGGGGATACATGAACAGTTTTCTGGGCATCACAAAAATTGTCTACAGAGGCTGACTGTTTTTTTCCAAACCTTACAATAGGTAATATGTAAATTGGTTTCCCTTAGATATGGGGTGAGAATTTTGAGGAATTGAGGAATGTTTTAGAGAATCTAAGGTAAGACATTATAAGAGCACAACTTGCAAAAACATTCAGACTCAACGGTTTAAATGCTACATTTAACTATGATCTCAGGATAATCACATATTGTTAAAAAACATGCATGTTTTTTTTTTCAACAAGCATGACAAAACCTACAATAAGACCTGTGTGACCAGCAAAGACTCAGATCAACCTGAACATCAACCCATTATGGCAAAGGAGAGGGGGGGAGGGGTAGCCAGATTCAGACTGACATGGTTTGGTCAGTTGTTGTCATGAATTTGACATCATCAGTGATCAAATATAAAATTTCTAAGTCTGTGACCTTGACCTTGAGGTCATAGGCATGGGTGGGGTGATGATGAATAAAAGTTTTGACCTGTATCTATTATCATTCCAAATATGAACCAAATAAATCTATTATATGAGCTCTTAAAAAACTTTAATATAACATTTTTTTAAGTCTGTGACCTTGACCTTGAGGTCATACATGTAGGTATAGGCGGGGTATTGCTGACTAAAACTTTGGAACTGTATCTATCATCATACCACATATGAACAAAATCCATCGTATAGTGTGGAAAATATGAGCTCTTAAAAAACTTTAAAATTAAAAATTTCTAAGTCCATGGCCTTGACCTTGAGGTAATGGGCTGAGGTATTGCTGAATAAAACTTTGGGACTATATCTCTCTTCATACCAAATATGAAGCAAATCTATCAAATGGTCTGGAAAATATAATGTCTTAAAAAACATTAATGTAAATGTTGTGGCCGATGCTGGGGATAGTGCAATAGCTCTTCCTGGACTTTGTCCAGGCGAGCTAAAAAAAGACTTGAGGCGATCAATTTTGCCTCCTGCCGCTTAATGAAAGCCCTGTATATGAAACCTATTTGTTCAACCAAAAAGTGATAATGTTTTTTTTTTCTTATTTCTCAGAGAAAACATGCTGTGGTACTCTTTAGAAGCACTTAACAGAGGCACTGCTAATGAGTACCCCACAATAAATGTTTTCATGGAGACATCTGGATACCCCTGTTATCTGGAGCTATGCCTTTATGCACCAACTACATTGTAATATACTTCAAATACCTCTTGCTTCCACTGCTCATACTGTGTATATGCCAAAACCCATGAACAGAATGTGTAAAAATCATCTTTTGTTCTGCCTCTCTTCGGAGGGGACCCACCAGGCTGAAATAGGAACAAAATAATTAATTTACATATATGTACATGCCATTCAAGAAGTTCTTGAGTGCTCTTTGAAAGCATAATACCAGGGTTCTGCAAAACGTTTGTCACTACATGTATATTTGGATTTCTGAAGTGCAGACAAGTGCAGCATTTTATCAAGAATATTTCAATGACAAACCTTCAAACAAAGTATCCACTCTTAACCAAAACACATTTCTGTAATCTTTTTACCCAGTTGTGAAATGCAGTTAGATAGGCTTCTTTTGGTATCTGTCTGGCGAGTATAGTAAATGTCCTTTACTTTTGAGCACTTTATTCCATACTTTTTTTTGCCTAAATTTTGCTTTTTAAGCAGCTGTTTCATAAAATATTTAATTCAAGCAAATTCCATGGGGAATTTATGTCCCCCGCCTAATTTTTATTTGAGGTGTTAAAAATGGTAAAGTTAACCAGAGGACCACTGGTCCTGTATCAAATACCTAAGTATTGAAGCAGGAAACCAGTGATAAAAAATAATTTCAAGATTCTGAAAAAAACCACATGCATATCTTCAGACCATCCTTAAAGCACCTGTAAAGTTTCAAAGGATCGGCTTAAAACTGTGGTAGGAGTTATTGGGTCAAGGTACCTACTCCCTATACGCTTCTGTAGTATTAGAACTCAAAAAATGTCTAAGTTAAAAATGCAGAAAAAGTGGTAAAAAATTATTTCAGGATTCTGAAAAAAACCACATGCATACCTTCAGGCCATCCTAAAAGCCCTTGTAAAGTTTCAAAAGGATCGGACAAAAACTGTGGGAGGAGTAAAGGGGACAAGGTGTCTGCACCCTATATACTTCTGCAATATTAGAACTCAAAAAATGTCTAAGTTAAAAATGCAGAAAAAGTAATAAAAAAATATTTCAGGATTCTGAAAAATCCACCTGCATATTTTCAGGCCATCCTAAAAGCCCAGGTAAAGTTTCAAAAGGATCGGCCAAAAACTGTGGGAGGAGTTAAGGGGACAAGGTACCTACTCCCTATAGACTTCTGTAAAATTAGAACTCAAAAAATGTCTAAGTTCAAAACGTGTAAAAAGTGATAAAAAATAATTTCAGGATTCTGAATAAACCACATGCATATCTTCAGACCATCCTTAAAGCACCTGTACAGTTTCACAAAAGGATCGGCCAAAAACTGTGGGAGGAGTTAAGGGGACAAGGTACCTGCTCCCTATATACTCCTGTAGTATTAGAACTCAAAAAATGTCTAAGTAAAAAATGCGGAAAAAGTAATAAAAAATTATTTCAGGATTCTGAAAAAACCACATGCATATCTTCAGGCCATCCTAAAAGCCCATGTAAAGTTTCAAAAGGATCGGCCAAAAACTGTGGGAGGAGTTAAGGGGACAAGGTACCTACTCCCTATACACTTCTGTAGTATTAGAAATCGAAAAATGACTAAGTTAAAAATGCGGAAAAAGTAATGAAAAATTATTTCAGGATTCTGAAAAATCCACCTGCATATTTTCAGGCCATCCTAAAAGCCCATGTAAAGTTTCAAAAGGATCGGCCATTAACTGTGGGAGGAGTTAAGGGGACAAGGTACCTACTTCCTATGGACTTCTGTAAAATTAGAACTCAAAAAATGTCTAAGTTCAAAACGTGTAAAAAGTGATAAAAAATAATTTCAGGATTCTGAATAAACCACATGCATATCTTCAGACCATCCTTAAAGCACCTGTATAGTTTCAAAAGGATCGGCCAAAAACTGTGGGAGGAGTTAAGGGGACAAGGTACCTACTCCCTATACACTTCTGTAGTATTAGAAACAAAACATGACTAAGTTAAAAATGCGGAAAAAGTAATAAAAAATTATTTCAGGATTCTGAAAAAACCACATGCATATCTTCAGGCTATCCTTAAAACACCTGTAAAGTTTCAAAAGAATCAGCCAAAAACTGTGGGAGGAGTTAAGGGGACAAGGTACCTACTCCCTATAGACTTCTGTAGTATTAGAACTCAAAAAAAGTCTAAGTTAAAAATGCGGAAAAAGTAATAAAAAATTATTTCAGGATTCTGAAAAAACCACATGCATATCTTCAGGCCATCCTAAAAGCCCATGTAAAGTTTCAAAAGGATCGGCCAAAAACTGTGGGAGGAGTTAAGGGGACAAGGTACCTACTCCCTATACACTTCTGTAGTATTAGAACTCAAAAAATGTCTAAGTTAAAAATGCGGAAAAAGTGATAAAAAATTATTTCAGGATTCTGAAAAACCCACATGCATATCTTCAGGCCATCCTAAAAGCCCATGTAAAGTTTCAAAACGATCGGCCAAAAACTGTGGGAGGATTTAAGGGGACAAGGTACCTACTCCCTATAGACTTCTGTAATATTAGAACTCAAAAAATGTCTAAGTTAAAAATGCAGAAAAAGTGATAAAAAATTATTTCAGGATTCTGAAAAAACCACATGCATATCTTCATACCATCCTTAAAACACCTGTAAAGTTTCAAAAGGATTGGACAGAAACTGTGGGAGGAGTTAAGGGGACAAAGTACCCACTAAAAACTCGGAACCACGCACCACGCGCCACGCACCACGGAAAACCAAAAACAGTGTCCCTCCACTTTTCTTCGAAAAGGCGGGGGACAAAAATGGCAAACAGTGTAGACCCTGATTAGAGTCTGATCTGAATCTGCACTGTTTGCATACGCCATTTTGTCAGAAATTTCAGTGTACAAAATTTTAGGACATTTACCATAAAAATGGATAGTTTACAACATCCTCACACCTGTGAGACCCCTGACCATCCTTCCTTGGACCTTCTTATTGAAAAACCATATCACTTTCTTCATCACAAATTCTTATAGAAGCATCCTTAGATAGTATGACAGATAGACAAGGCGCCTGAACAACTGGCCCGCTGGAACTAAGAAAGTGGTGTAGGGATGATTCTCTTTGGCAATACATGGGCATGCTTGTTATCAGCCCTTCTATATGGCTCAAACCTGTGCACTCATGTTATGTCACTTACAAGCAAATTAGAAATAACCCATTACAGTAAATGTCCTAAAATTTTGTACACCAGTGTCTGATAAAATGACATATGCAAACAGTGCAGACCCAAATCAGACTGCTCCAGAAGGTGCAATCTAATCAGGGTCAACACTGTTTGCCATTCCACTTTAAGTGTTTTAAGAAACAGTAGCATAAACAGCAAAATTTAGGCCAAAATAGTATGGAATAAAGTGTTTGAAATTTCAGGACATTTACCGTACAGTTTTTGTTGTTGTTTTTTCTTCAGAGTTCCCAGGCACATTTTGACACTGTTTCTTTAGCTTCTCAAAAGGGCAAATTAAGTACCCATCTAGCACAAAAACTATGTACCTACAGGGTTCAAATTTAACTTTTTTGACAGCTTGCTAAAATTAGCAAGTAGCATTATTTTTTTTGAACATTTTGTCTCAAAACTTACTGTAATGATATATACACATATCTCCTGAAAAGATGGGGTATCCACAAAATACTTCTATCCTTGAAAATATATATTGTGAATACCCATTAGATGTGCCTCTAGTACCCACAACACGTGTTTTCATGGAGAAATCAGAAACTGACAACTGCCCTTCTTGAATCAGCGGAAGGGAGAGAATGACCGTAGAAAATATTTCATGATCAATCTCCACGAAAGAATGTTCCCGACCTCAGCAGAGGTTGAACCCGGGACCTCCTGGTCTCCAGTCGGAGTATATGTACTGTACACATTTCATTGTATAATGCCCATATAATACTGTATGGTCCAAGCATTAGAAATATGCATAAAATTAATGAAGAAGTTCAGAAAGTGCCACAATCATATGGCCATCATTTGTTCTTTTATGGAGGAAAAATGTCATTTCCAAGGCAAATCACAAAAATCATTTATCTTACTACGGTATCCCATATCCTGCTGTTCTCGACTATTTATGCTTTTGTGGTGTAGGCCTGCTTGTGTGCACATCAGGACTTCAGTTCTAGGTTTTCCGACAGGAGAGGGCATGTGTTTTAACACAAACTTTAGATTTTCTGCATTCAAAGACAATCTGTGAAATAAGTCACAGTCAAATTTCACCACTTCAGTTTTTCCATGCCAAATTTTTTCTATCATAGTGTTGAAAAATTATACACGCATAAGGAGAGCGGTGGCAAGTAACAGGACAGGTGGTAATGAGAAGACCATGGCATTTCAACAAGAAAGAAAGGAAAAGGGTAATAATGGCACTTGAGAAGACCAGGGTTTTTCACCAAGAAAGAGAGAAAAAGGGTAATAATGGCACTAGGATTGAAAAATAGGCTAGAGGAACACATTTGCCGTAACTGGTTTAGAAATCGAACATAAAACATGATCGGTAGTATGGAATGCAACCGGTAATATGGAATATGGCGTTGAAAAACTGTGGTCTTCTCGATCACCACCTATCCCTTTACTCACCACCGCTCTTCTTATGCACCATGTCAATAAAATGTCTTGTGTCTGTGCAAAGACAAAAAATTCTGATCTGATTATAAACAAGAGGTTGAATTATATCGCCCGATTTTGGATATCTGTGATCATGCCAAAATCATTAATGTCAGTCTTATTTCAACTGAAACCCACCTTCAAAGCTATCAAACTGATTCTCCGCAATCAGCAGATTTTACTATTGTCTTTTCATGTTCTTTTCACAACATGGTGTTGCACATGTGGAGATAAGCAGCCTTGACTCCTGTGATAGTGGAAGTTAAACAAAGTATTTGTATTTTTTATGAATAACCTGGCTGATTGAACCCACCAACCAAATGTATACAATCTATCAAGAAAGTGGGTTTGAAGAATTTCTGTTGAGGCGACAGACTATCAGTACCAAGTGTATTAAGCTGGGCTGACTGTAAGTAAATCAGTGGCAGATTTAGAGGGGGTTCGGTGGGTTAAGTCGAACCACCATTGGAACCTGATTTATTTCACTTTCATGATGAATCTTGAGAATGCTGACAAAACAGTCAAATCAACACCCCCTCCCCCAACCCCCACATGCAGTCATTTGAAACTTGAGCCGGGGATAGTCGCGACATAGCGGGCTAAAGTGCCCTGCTTTAACCTAATTGTGCTGTGATTTAGAAGGACCTTGCAAACAGAAAAGTTAACTCGCTATTCCCTGGCCCCACTGAGAAAGGGACTACAGATGTCTGGTGCATTAGCAAATTTGAACACCCCTGTCTAAAAATCCTGGATCAGCCCCTGTAAATTAAGTATGGTGACAAAAAAATAAAAAAAAAATACTGACAACCAAGATTTTTTCAGTCAACGCTACATCTGTAAGGGAAGTGTGGCACCAGCTTCAAGTGGTATTAGAGAAAGCTAGATCTCCATTACTGTACACATCTGTCTCAGTACAAATGATAGATCTATATTGGGCTTTGTGTAAAGAAATTGACCAAAAAATTCTGGCGGCCATATTGAATGAGCAATATTTTATGAGAAAAATCTATCTATTTAAGAATCAGCCTACCTCAACATCAGGTTTCGGTCGATGCCTTTTGTTTCTTGGTGCTGAAAGCAGAGAAAAAAGAGAAAAATGAATAAACGGTTAAGCAATTCATATTTTATGTGAACAAAATTTTGGCAATGGAGGAAACACAGGGCATTACACCATCAAAATTCAACTACGAATCACTCAAGAAAAGCCAGAAAATTACAGTTCCCACTGGTGCAGCCATGAACCAAAGTTAGAAAACAACACATATGTACTATTTTTAATGCGATTTGTTTTTGTATTTTAACGTATGCACGAAATATTTTTCAAGGGACAATAACAAATGGCTGCCAAACGAATTTGATCGATCAGACACACGAACAAAAACACTGCACGTGAAATAAATAACGAATATCTAGACGTAAATTTTTGAAAACTAAAAGTCAAACCTTTAAAGACTTCTTCTGTCATGCTTGTTACAAAAGTTATCCGCTGTGTTATTAATAATTCCACAAATATCAAACTCCAATTTTCAGCAAACTCGGAAATGTGATACGACGCTCGGCGCTACATAGGTTATGACCTTTCGTATTTACATATTTCTATTTCCGATCCGACGTCATCCGGGCACGTGGTATATAATTTAAGGGACCCACCTCTAATTTCCATATGCTGCATCGAACAGTGTTAAAGCGGCTTTCCATAACACTTTCTGATTAAATTAGTTATACAAATATAAGCTTTTACAAAAAGCTTGGTCTACGGGAACGCTTCGCACACAATATATGTTAAAAGCTGATTTTAATACGGAATAATCTTGGGTTCTTTACATGCAAGTATTGGCTAAATTCCACAATGTAAGAGGTGAATTTGAGATGTCTCGCCCTCTACAAGAATGATTCTTAAATCAAATTAAAAAAAAAAATACAACTTATTTTACATCGCTTTTTAGGCTTACCTCATCAAAACTTAAACGAGTAGTTAAGAATATCAAATTTTTGTAACGCTGTCCCGGGAATGCTATAATCTATGGTATACGCGCTGTCCGTCAGCCTTGACTATTATAGCGCGCGGTGGTGCGACTTAAGAAAAAGAAAAAGTGGGGGAAAATGGGACAGATACAACACGAAATTAAAAAAAAAAAAAAAAAGCCGTAAAGTACAGAAATTTTGACTGAATGCATTTCTCTTTTCCCCTGTCCAATCTAGCTGCCGTGACGTTACCAGGGCACCCAAAGTCCCCGCTAGCACAGCACAAGGAGATCACTAGAGATTTACTTACATCCGACCGGCCCTAACATTAATTAGAAGATGAGGGTCGAGAACTCCCTCTTAAAGGATACCAAGGAGGAAGAATCGACAACAGATGCCGACAGGGAAGTCCAGTGACAGGCTGTCTTGGGAAAGAAACCGTTCTTGTAACAATCACTGGAGGCCTGAAACTGTCTAAACTTCTGCTCATGTCTTGATCTTGTCTTTACATTGGCCGATATGAGGTACCTGCCGGGGTATGTCGACAAGGCCATGCAGGAATTTAAACATCACAGTGTTGGCACTTGACGCGTCTGGATTCGAGAGACTCCCAATGGAGATTATCCAATATAGAGGTCAAGCTGCTTGCAATTCTTAAGTGTTGGTGACGTATATTGCTGCTGCTCTACGCTGTACCATTTCCAGCTTCTGCGTGCATGGCTTCCTGGGTATAGAAGCTCCAAACAGTACAACAATGCTTCAATTCTGGTTTCACAAGTGAGAAATAGGCAGCGGTCTTTGTATCTTCGCTGCCAACTTTCAGACTCCTCCGTAAGAAGTCCAGCATACTGTCTCCTTTCTTTGTGATCTGGTCGATGTGTCTGTTCCAAAAAAGATAGGACTACAATTCTACCCCCAAGGATTTAATGGAGTCTTCCGTTTCTAGCGTACGACCCTTCAGTGTATAACTAGCATGGATTGGTTTTCGTGACCTTGAGATTTGAGGGTCTTGCATTTGTCCGCCCAATCTGTAAGTTGAAATCACAAGCCCGAAAAAAGGTGTGAAAACTAAAAACTACCGAGTGGAAAACTTCCGGAAAAGTGCGAAAGGTAGCCACGAAACTGCAAGGCGACTAAAATGCAAAAACAATTAAAAAAAAGTAGAGAAATCTTCTTTTTTTTTTTTTTTTTTTTTTTTTTTTTTTTTTGACATCTTTGAAATGGGTACAGAACTCGTGAAGACATTCTCACATACTGTGGAATGCTCAAAATACACATGGAATTTTATGCACAGTCAAATGAACTACCTTCGTGTAACAAAAAAGGTAAGAGAAGAATTATTCGCATGAGTGAATGTTGCTTTTCTAGACTTTGTTGGCCGAGTTTATTTGTAACGTGCGTACCAAATCTTGAATACCGTCCGCAGTCCTTTTACACAATTTGCTGGATTTTAATAAATTTTCCATTTTTTTTTTTTGCTATGATATGATATGAAATGTTCATGTGGTTATGTTTTTTCGATCCTGTATCGTTTGAGAGTTCTTCAGTAGTCTGACCGGGGGTCTGCTCTGATTGGATATGTATTTTGTCAGAAAATTGATGTACGAAGGTTTAGGAAATATACCATAAACATATCAATATTTTCTGGTTGAAAAAAATATCTTACCCATAGCTGTGACCGCACGTATATCAGAAACTTTTGGGAATAAGTACTGAAATTTCAAACATAGTGGAAGCAACCCGTGAAGATGTGATTGTGTAGAATGGTTTCTGATGTGACTGTCAGCACATAGTATATCTGTAGCTTTTCCTGTATCCCGACCATGTCAACAATTTATCATAATTACTGAAATATGCGGACAAGAAAGATACTTACGAGAGGAATTTAAATCAAAGCACTGATGGGTCGATTGTCTCTGAGTGTAGGCTAAGAAAATGAATATAAGGCGGTTTCATTTAACCCTTAACTTCGTGTAAGTAATTTAAACAAACAGTGAAGACCATGACCAGACGCCGCGTTTTGCAGCGTTTGATCTGGGTCTGCACTATTTGTCAATGTCCCAAATGTCCCAGTCTAGGTTTTATAGATAACATTCTATCAACAGCACTCTGACGTCACAGCGACAAGACTAGCGCGGCTATAAGTAACCGTAATATGGATTTCATCTAACGCGCGGATTATATTGGTCCGTGATAATCACGTGGACAACTACCTCTCAAGGAAACTTTTGCGATTGTATATTATGGCTCGAGTGTAAACAATCGACTCAGAGATGCAAATCATGCTGTAAAATAAAATAAAAGAAAACAAAAACACTGGACATTTTTACAAACATTGATTTGAGTCCTTCAAAATATTCTCTGCTACTTGATATACACAATTCGGCCATTGAACTTCTGGAATGCAGTTTCATAGTCTTTTATAGGTATGCCTATAAGATACAGATACATCCTAGAACCAAGGGCACGCACGGAGCCATAGCGCCGTCCAGACAAGCACTTTTTCAACCTAGGGAACAAAATGAAATCATGCGAAACCAGGTCATGTGAATAGGTTGGATGCGGAGAAACTTTAACTTTTTCCTTTTTTTTTTTAGAAAATCTATCAAGATGGAGGCCCACTGTCATGAAGCAGCTAAACGCCTTTTACGCCAGTCTTTAGTCGTCTGCTTACGAAGTACCGTTTAACTTTTTCAGCACACACTTTTTTTATATATAAACAAACCACTGAACTTCCCTTGGGACAGCAATTTGAGTTATTGGTCCACTTGGCGTTAACAATATAGCATATGTAAGTATAGACGTTTTCACCGTGTATCATAGAATCCGGAACTTGGTACCACTTCAGTCGATAAACAACTCATAAACAAACGAATTGGATTATGTCCAGGGTAAGAAAATCCTTTATCATAATGTTCTGTCGAGGTATTGTGCACTAAATAAACATTCCTCATTTATCGAAGACATTTTAGTTTTAAATGCACCCCCTGAAATCACATGAAAATGGTTTAAAGTTCATTTTTCAGTGCAAAACGAGTAGCCTGGTACCGCGAAAATATGTGTCATCTTTATAACACGCCCGTTTATCTCACAAACAACTGCGATAAATTCCATTTCATTGTGTCCCACACGTATTGCCCTGCCTGCTTTTCATATTCATTTAACATTTTTCTCCGAACTGTTCTGGAACTCGATGAAAACAGGAAAAATCGCGAAGCACTTGAGTACGGCAACTTGCGACACTGCACAGAAGTACAGGACGGCGACTTTTTCATTAACTGTACGGCGATTAGCATTGACAAGAAACAAATAATACGCCAAATAGTGGGCGATGCGGTTCAGGGAACGCCACAATCTGCAAATGAGGACAACCCAAGGCACCCAGAAGCAACGCTCCCCCTCCAGCCACCACCGATTCATCAAAATCTCAACTCTGGAGCAAGTTATGCCTAGTCTTATTTAAAATCAATAAAAGAACTGGACCCATTGGACCCATAGCCCTCTGAGTGACTGAGCATGCGCATTTGAATTTTGATTTATTGAGGGCTCGCAGACACCTTTTATGCTTAACGGAACTCTGTACAGTCACACTTCGCTCCCTACAAAATGTGCTCCCTCGAGGAGCATATTGTGCACCCTGCATACACATAATTCTTATGGGATCGGGAATTTTGTTGTGGATGGCTTTGGAGAAAGCATAGCTGATTAAAAGATATTTTAACAGATGCTAAACCTCATCAAATGTACAGAATGAAAAATATATTTTTGATATTCAGCTGTGCTTGTATTTAATTTTTGAAAACGTGCTGTAACGAGGGGAATTCAGGCCAAAATACTCGATTTCACAGGATTTAGGCTACTTCGGCGGCCATTTTCTGTTACCATAGCAACCACAAAACCTGAATGTTAGTGAACTTGGACAGAAGGATCATTGATCTTATTTAAAAAAAAACAAACAAATCAGCTCAAAGAAATTTCTTGACTACAACTTTGATTTGTTGGCATCACAAGACCATCCTTAAAAATATTTTTGTTTGCTGTCACCCCACCCAGAATTCTCAGGGTGGGTCGGTAGGTAGGTGATTTTTTTTGATAAACTTGTGATGTTAAATAATCTTCGTGGATTCAATGCCTAGTAGTTAATGACCTATTCTCCGCTGTTAAGTAAAACATTTGAATTATTGTCAGAGTGATGTTCAAAATTAAAACAAACATTGAATCATAAAGACTTTTCCCAATAAAAATGTGTGAAAAAATCGCCAGATCTCAATAAATTTTTGAGTGGGGGTGAAATAGTGAGTCGGTCGGGGGACAGCAAACTAACAATTTTTATGGATGGCCCAAGGGGCCAAAAAGTTCTGTTAATGCACGTCGTCCTTTGTAACTGGTGAAAGGAGTGGAAATTCCTCATTTCTTATAGTGCTCTCACACTATGGCGAATGTGCTTGCGAATGTCATTCGTCGCCAATTCGTAATGATCGTAAAATGATTGTCAAACATTCACAAGCGTTCATAAGCATTCGCTGACGTTTTGGGGGTGTTACGAATATTAGAAACATGCTCCTTATATTCGCAAGGAAAGCACATTCTCCTTTTTTTCGCAACGCATTCTTAAGAATTGACAAGCTGTTCGTATTGATTGCACGTTACACTTGTAACGTTGGTAAGGCATTTGTAGAGTATTCATTAGCATTTTCCCTGTATTTTCAGAGCGTGCATTCACGCAAACGAAGCAGCTCGTATTATTAGTAATTGATAGAGAAACTGGAGAAGAAAAGTATACTCATGGTGAAATTTTCTAGAAACCATCAAAATAAGAAACGCGTAGCATATAAATGCGTGCCACAAGAAAATGTATACCTATGTCGGCCTATTTAATGCTGAAGCCAGTTATCTTGATCAAATATGCCATCTAAAATACAACTTTATTCTTGGTAAAATGTGAAGAATAACTGCCGATAAGCGAATATTGGCAAGCAATCCTTGTGTATTAACTTTATTCAAAGGCGTTTGAAAGCATTGGCAAGGTTTGCATCAGCATTTGTAATTATTCTTATCATTCGTAAAAGATTGGAAGATGTAGGGCAATAGCCACATGTGAAAGGCATTAAAACCTGCAAAGAGACAAGTTTAACAAACATAATGCATGGAAATCGGACATTTTTGTTGCGTTATATCGATGAAAGTTGCCGTACTGTAAATTTATTTTGTTTTTCAAGCTGCCGTACACAGAACTTCCAAATTGCCGTACTCCCAGAAACTCGTGTTTTCGAGAATAATTCAGTCAAATCATTGTCGTTGCAAATGAAACTTTTACCGAAGGCGAGTCTTAATATGCTGAATGTTTTGACATTGAAAAAGAACAGGAAAATGCTTTAAACAATGCCGAAACGATCATGTTTTCGAGGAGACACGTTGTTTTGAAAAGTACCAGCTCGCAGGATTCCAAGTGTTTTTAGCGAAATACATAAATATTTTTGAAAAATCACGGGCATGGACAACAGTCAGATGTCTCTAGGAACTAATACTTTTCATTTCAAAGGATGACACTCTTTAAAAGGCATCGAAAAAAAGTTCTACTGACCTGGCTACGTGCCATTCCAGCCATTTTTATAGTTGTTTATCGACTGAAGTGGTACCAAGTTCCGGATTCTATGATACACGGTGGTTTTTTAGCCACACAAGAACGTTTTGCGTTTTTAGACACCCATATTTTATTATTCACTTTCCGTTGCACCTCGAAAAAGTGTACGCACGTTTCATCACCAGCTACAAAAGTACTGAGCATAGTTTTGTCATATCTATCTATCTATCTAACTGTCTGTCTGTCTGCCTGCCTGCCTGCCTGCCTATCTATCTATACTGCAGCACCCTCTGCAGTTGTATGTCAATGCAAAAACAAAAGTGAGATTGTAGGAGGGATAAAAGGTGTGAAAGTGAGACATGATAAAAAGAATGAAAGTGTAAAAGCCGGTTAAAAACAGTGTTTGGGGCTTAGGGTGACAGATGGGAAATTACCCTGACCCTCTCCTTGAAGGAGTTAGGATCACTGATAAGGGTTATCTCTGGCTCGAGCTTATTCCAAAGTGCTGTTGCTGCTGGATAGAATGAATACTGATAATACGAGGTATTGGTATGAATAATACGTCTGAAGGCAAGAGGGTGCATGTGACGAGTGAGGACCTCGGGTCTCTTAAAATATGAAGGTACTTGGATGGCTACATAGCCATATATGATTCTGTGAAACATTACGTGCGTCTGTTTGTCTATTTTCCAATATTGATTAGGATTGGTCATTGTCAGCGAACAAAATTCTCCAATGATCGCTAACCCACGCCATCGAGCATTCTGGTTTCTGGCGACACTTTCATAAGGGGAATAATTATGTTTCACCTATCATGCAGCTCTCCGCTGTATCATTACTTTGCTTGATACAGGGAGACCACACCGAGGAAGCCTATTTCGGATAAAGCGTCTGCAATTTTCGGGCTGTTTTCACACATTGACGCTTTTGTTTATATGTCAGTAAATGAGGTATCCAACGAGCTTTAAGCCTCTAACTTATAAGATTTTTTTTTTTGTTTTTGTTCAGAATCGTAAATGCTGACCCAAAGACTTGAAAATGTCAGAGACCTATAAGAGTTATTTCTTGCACTCTTGCACTGTGTATTTTGCATTTCGGGCAATAATGTCCTTGAAGTTTTTTAGTGTTTTGTTTCGTTATTGCAGAACTTTCTCTGTTTTTTTTTTTTTTTTTTTTTTTTTTTTCATTATCAACAGATTTCTGGCCACGTTTAAATTTTCGAATCCCATGTTGTAGCTGTTGCATATGCATTATGTCCACAAGCTTCACAGGTTTCCTTATGAATTTCTGCTGTGCTTAACCCTACTTTGTACCTGGTTTAAGCACTGTTACTTGATCCGTGTCCACTGTGTTCATTTCCAACCATAATTATATCAGCATGGCTTTTCAAACTTGCATTTTGGTTAATTTATCTTAACCCTTAAAACGCCAAGAAAAATGTCGTCTGTTTATGTCATCTGCTGAATATTCTTGCAAACTTTTCAAACCTATTTTTGCATACAGGCAAACAGTGTGGACCCTGATCAGACTGCAGTCTGATCTGGGTCCACACTGTTTGCAAAAATGACTTTTAAAATCACAAGCAGATGACAGTTGTGATTGGCAGTTTAAGGGTTAAATATATGCATGATTTTGGTATCGGTGTGAAGGGTAAATGTAGATCTGCAAGGTGATATACATTGCATGTGTGTGGCATTTGTAATTGTGGAGATATACATGTACTTAGATTTGTATTATATATTGAATTCCAATTTTACAATACTCAAAAATTTGAACAAGCTTGTCTAAAGCAGCTCTCTCACTTTGCCTGGACAGGATTAGTCCTCTAAGTGTTTAACTAGTTTTTATACCCCACCACTATCGTGTGGCGGGGTATTATGGTTTCACGTAGGACGTCCGTGTGTCTATCCGTCTATCCTAATCTGTTTCCAGACTCTATCTTTTCTAACATTTTACTTTTCAAAGGTATACAATCTAGTACAGCTTATAATGATTTGATAAGTTATCTCCCTTAGTGGAAAAGATAGATTCTGTAGTAAAAACAATGAAATTGGATTAAAGAGACAAATACAGCCACAGGAAGTGATAAAGAATGACCAATAAAAAATTTAAAAAAATGCAGAAACGACTGGGGCCAGTCTACGTCAGTCCGTCAGTATTTCATTTCCGCATGATAACTTGAGTAAACATTAATGGAGTAATGGAGTTTTACCAAACTTGGTATGTGCATTGATATTGTGGAGATCTGGTTTGGGATTGCTAATGGACAAATTTCGTCAAATTTTGACGGAGTTATCGGCCGGAGAAATGCCCATATTTTCGTTTCTGGATGATAACTTGTGTAACTGTCAAGGGATTTTAACCAAACTTGGTACATGCATCGATATTAAGGAGATCTGGTTTAAGATTGCTAATGGGCAAATTTCGTCAATGTTTGACAGAGTTATTTGCCCGTGACACAATAATGGCGGGGTATTATAGTTTAATGTTTTTATTTTTATGTGCACATACTTTGCAAATGTGTTTTTTGCCTCTGTTCTGAAAAGGGGTCTGATCAAAAAGGAAAGAATTTGCTCTCCTTAATGTTTTTACTGTCTACAGGCAACAGAAAACATAAAATCAATTGGTAATTCATATGTAGTGTATTTGTAATGCACTCAGTTAAGAAATGAAGACTGTAATAGAAAATGAGCAGGCACACAAAGGCACAGGCTATCCTGTTTGTTGTTCTCAAAATGCCCTTGCACAGTTCCCTGTTGTGGCATCAGGCATGTTTTCTGCCTGAAGCTTCTTCAAGGTCCTTACTACATATCTGCGACCAGCAAAGGCTCTGGCGAGATTGTGCTTACATGAAGGCTCACCTGAGCCTTTGCTGGTCACCTATATAATACCCTTTTCTCATGTGCTGGCTCAAATCAGCCTCTGGGGAGGGGGTGGGGTGTGAAGAATCAATAACGAATAAATAAGTTTCACTTTTTTTTATTGCGAATGTTTGCAGATAAGTTTGTTCAGCATATAGGATAGAATTACATCACTATAATAGCCTGTCTGTTACAATGAGAACCAAAACATGAATCCTGCTATGAAACTGCTCCAGATACGGTGACAATTTTACAGAATTTTGCATCAAAACCAATCTTGTGGATACTAGAAGTACCAGCTCTGTGAGACAACTCCAAAGTGATCCCACAAGACACATTTTGTTGCAAAAATAAAACAAATATCTTCTGAATACCACAATAAACCTAAGTATTGGAACAAAAAGGCCTCTGTTAAGGGTCTACACTGTTTGCTACTCATCCAGCAGTATCGCAGACATATCTTCAGTTATTAAAATGGACTTGTCCAGTTGTTAGGACAAGTATGCTATGGATTTAAGGTGTCTCAATATTTAGGGTTAATACGGTACTTCATTTATCTAAGCACAATAGTCAGCAGTGTTCCAGATAAGAGGATTTATCCAAGAAATATTTTAATTTCCCCATGAAAACATATGTTGTAGTATCCCACAGGACATTCTGAGAATTATAATACTAAAACAATAGCCTACTAGATGTTCTTGTTCATCATCTTAACCCTCGTCCTGCTGCATAAATTAAGATGCCACACCCACTTCTAATTTTCAGCCAATCAGATTACTTGATCCAGGCTGTTGATATAAATTCACCAACATAATGGCAAATAGTGCAGATCCAAATCAGCCAACTGATCTGGATCTACACTGTTTGCAAAGGCAGGGTATATCCGGGTTCAGCAGGACAAGGATTAACCCCTTGTCCTGCTGAATAAATTAAGATGCCACACCCACTTCTAATTTTCTACCAATCAGATTACTTGATCCAGGCTGTTGATATAATTTCAAACAGTGCAGATCCAAATCAGTTGGCTTCTGAAGGAGCCAACTGATTTGGATCTACACTGTTTGCAAAAGCAGGGTATATCTGGGTTCAGCAGGACAAGGATAAATAAGTCTTCTGCATGAGAGGATTCAAACAAAATAAGATCCTACAACATGGTTTTATGGATATATAAGAAGATCACATAACCCTAAGTACTGGGACAGATCGGTATTTGCAAATAGTGTAGACCCAGATCAGATGCCGCAGAACACGGTGTCTGGTCAGTGTCTACACTATTTGCCAATACATACAGCAAGATTTTAACATATCAGGTGGTGGAAGAAATGACTATTTCAAATTTTAGGACAAGTATGGTAAGTAGATAAGGTGTCTCAATACTTAGGGTTATTACAGTAATATCAGCATTTCCATGAGGAAAAAGTCCCTTATCTCAAGTTCTGCATTGGAAATGGTATCTTTCACCATAGCTCAATATGATTTGGATATCCATTTTTTTTTTTCATCACAAAAACACACCTATATAGTTTTAACCCCCTTAAACCCCACTTTTATACAGTAAAACTGGGGGTTACAGGGGGTATACATTAATTTTCTCATTTCTGCTCAAAAACATAGACTGTGGGTACTCGTCAGAACTGCCTTGCCGTGGCAGTTTTAAGAAGTACCCACAATCTATGTTTTGATCAGAAGTATGAAAACTACCGGAATTTTTCATCTTAAAATTTTCCTCTTTTGGTGGTAAAATTCTCAATATATTTGAATAGATGTGTTGTCGTAATGCTCTAATTTTCTCCATGAAAACTTCTGCTGTGGGTACTCATTAGAAGTGCCTCGGTGAGGCACTTCTAATGAGTATCCACAACATACATTTCAGTGGAGAAATAAGAAAAACATCTGTTATTTTGGTTGAAAAAAATCTTATCTGGAGAAACAATGTACAATCTGAAATAGAAATGATTCTGATCAGCTTGCACAATCTGATCAGGGCATTTTCTGTCCACTAACAGGAATCAGTATGCTTGTCACTAAATGACATGTTTGTGGTATTATTCTTATTTTTCCAAGAAAATAGGGAGGTAGTTTTCCAAGAAAAAATATACCTTACTAATTCATGTGCACCACAGCTTATGGCAGTCATTCACATAAAAATCTTAAGCCCTATGCTTAGGATACAATTCACATGAAATGCCAAGCCCCATTTTTTTAAATAAAAAAATCTAAAAATCATTTGCTGTTTGAATTCAGCTTTTGTTTGAATTCAGCTTTTAAAGTATTTTTCAAACTTTTTCCTTGAAAACAGTGGTAGGTAAGTCATTCAAAGTTATCACCATTGCCATATTTAATTTGAATCATTGGTAACAAAATAAAAAGTCTGAATTTCAGAAGACAATAATGAACAAAATGTCTGCTTAGATCACTTATAGTAAGGTTCGAGTTAATTATAAGTGAAGTTCTGGATACATTACTAATGACCGTAATCAGACTAAGAGGGCCACACCAAGTGAAAAAGTACTTTGTTTTCAAACATGCCAATTCAGATCAGCCAGTGCATGCTTAAAGTCTGATCCAGGCCTTTGTTCTCCATTGATACATTCTATCGTATCCAATGATTCTGTCAGCGGACAGCGAAGGCTTTTCATAGATAGCTCCAACATAAATGTATTCTAAAAGGAATGAGTAGCTTCCCTTTTCAGTGTGTGGCCATCATCTTCAGTCTAGAGCAAACCTATAGTGATTTTATGTTACCTAAGCTTTTTTGATAGGTGTGAAATACGTATCATTCTAATTAGTCTGTGAGCATGACAATTTCTAGTTTTTTTTTAATAAACAGTTTAAGGATAACTTTCCTTTAATTAATATATACTTAACCCATTAATGCCAAGTGTCTCCAAAAAGGGACAGTGGCAAACAATATAGACCCAGATCAGATGCCACAGAATGCAATGTCTGATCAGGGTACACTGTTTGCATTAAAATAAAGGAACTTTTTAAAAGCATGACAATAATAAAAACTAACCAGACACTCTTACTGGAAATGAATCAATCCAAAGAGTTAAGGTAGAAGAAGAATCCACTTGGCATAAATCATTTTTTGCCACACAAGAGAACCAACACAAATCGGAAAGTGAAGCAGACCCAGGCACTTAATGAAACTATCTATAGGTACATTAGACACACAAGAATTAACCCTTCTCTTGCTGAATATGACATGTCCTGTCTTAGCAAACAGTGTAGATCCAGATCAGTTGGCTTCTGAGGAAGCCAACTGATCTGGATCTGCACTGTTTGCCATTAAGTATTTGACTTTATAGCAACAATCTGGATCAAGCAATCTGATTGGCAGAAAATTAGAAGTGGGCGTGTCATCTTAATTTATTCAGCATGAGAAGGGTTAATATTTATGCCTTGTGCAAACAGACAGAGTGTTGTTCAACTTGCACATCTTCATAGTCTGATCAGAGTCATCATTATCTTCTTGAATAACTGTAGACTGCAACAGCAAAAAGTGCATAATCTTATCAGGCAGTAAAGTGGTATCCCTGTTGTTGTTTTCTTTCTTTCTTTACATGTGCTCTAAAAACATTTTCTCATGATGAAATTCTTAAAAGCATAAAAAATCTAATGAACTTGAGAAACAATTAAGTTTCCACATGCCATAAATAACATTTTTCTGAGACACAAATTTGTCATGCTATGAAAGTTTGAAATTAAAATGCAATGCAATCCTTTTAGATAAAGTTTTGTACACAGGAAACATGTGAAAAGTTTTACAAAAGAGAAATAAAGCAGATTTTTGCATCAATAATTGAACACTTAGCTGACAACATGATATGTGCAATAAAGAAATAGAACACTGGTGCAAGACATACACACATATCAACTTGAGCACAGTAAATGTCCTAAAATTTGAACACTATTTCATACTTATTTCCTGATCTGATCAGGGTCTACGCTGTTTGCATATGCCATTTTGTTAGAACATGTTGTTTACAAAATTTTAGGACATTTTCTGTAGACCCAAAATACTGATTCAGAGCTCCAAATAAGCTGATAATTGAGGCACTGATTTTATTATTTTTTTTTGTTATTCTCACACCAAAATGTTATCTTGTGGCTATGAACTCACTGGAAATGCCTCACAGATGCGATTCCATAGAGTACCAACAAACACATATTGGAGCAAAATTAACCCTTGTCATGCTGAATAAATTAAGATGCCACACCCACTTCTAATTTTCAGCCAATCAGATCACTTGATCCGGATTGTTGCTATAAACTCACATAAGTAATGGCAAACAGTGCAGATCTAAATCAGTTGGCTTCTTCAGAAGCCAACTGATCTGGATCTGCACTGTTTGCAAAGGCAGGGTATATCTGGGTTCAGCAGAACTAGGGTTAACAAAAATATCTGCGTTCTGAATACACCTTTTATCTGGACATATTGTGACCCAGGGCTCCAATGACATTAGATACAGGCATACCAAGGTTTACCAGATACAGCATACCAAGGAAAGCCTATCTTCTTGCAATATGCTGTATACCTAGAATATTGTGCCTCTTTTTTTTTTTTTTTTTTGTTTGTATGAACATTTTTTCCACATAAGAAATATATTTTTTTTTTGGTAAAGCATTTAATATGAATGTTCACTTGGAACAACTCTATTTTACCACTTGTTCCTATTTTACTACCTGAATGAGTAGAAGACAGTGTAGACCCTGATCAGATGCTGCAGAATGCAGCATCTGATCAGGGTCTACACTGTTTACTCAGGTCTGTCTGTCCAAATACTTATACAAATATGATATTTAAGTTTTGAAGGAGGACTCCAGTGAAGATTGGACTATGTCCAACTGGGCATCCTCACTAAATAAAGTTATTATTATTATCGTTATTATTATTATTACTATTATTATTTTTATGCTGTATTATCATTATGGTAAATCTTCTAAAATTTTGTACACAGAAGTTTCTGATAAAATGGCATATTCAAACAGTGCAGATCTCGACCCAGATCAGACAGCTCCTGAAGGAGCAGTCTGATAAGGGTCTACACTGTTGCAATTCAACAAAGTATTTTAAGAAACAACTGAATAAAAAGCAAAATTTCGGCCAAAAAAGTAAGGAATAAATGAAGTGTTCGAAATTTTAGGACATTTTACTGTATTATTATTATTATTATTATTATTAATATAATTGTCATAATTATCTATAGCCCTGGGCAGCAACAGCAGTCTATTCCTTCATGCACAATTCAAGTGAGGTTAGATACACAATAACAATATTATCACAAAAAAAATGTCCACACTAAACAATTATCAACTGAATATATGAAATAAAACAATAAAAATATCTCTTTACATGTACAAAACACAATACTGTAATAAGGATAAAATTATAATAATATATTCATATTCATTTATGCAAGTAATTCAATTACACATTTGTACAGAACTTTCTACACATATACAAAAGCATAGGTACGAGTAAAACAACAATGAAACCTTGGCTTCATATAAGAAAGCGTATCATAAAATATTTTTTCTTATTTCTCCATGAATACATATGTTGTGGGTACTCATTACTTCTAATGAATACCACAACATATTTTTATCAGGAGAAATAAGAAAAATATCAACAAATTTTGGTTGAAAACTGTGCTTTATCTGGAGCTATGCAAAACTTCAAGACGGAGATAAATGTTCGGACAGACATACCCTAGCAAACACTCTTGCAAGGGACTATCTGAATATTTAGGGTCAACTCTAAATTATATATCATATCGGACTGTATGCAAGCAGACCTCTGAGTCAGTTCATTTTTAACACCCACAAAAATCCTTTTGCTCTACACCTCTCATACAAACATGGCACTTATTTTGAGCTATGAGTAGCTCTACTGGTCAATAAATCTCAACTCCATTCGGACTTACAGCATACAAAAACAGTAAAAGACCAAGTTAGCCTGAGCAGCCACACAGTTTGATAAGGGTTTTCAATACTTCACCATAGCTCCAGACACAAGGGGTATCAGATAAATATTTTTCTTATTTCTCCATGAAAATATATGTTGTGGGTACTCATTAGAAGTGCCTCAATGAGGCACTTCTAATGAGTACCCACAACATATGTTTTCATGGAGAGGTTTGGAGAAAATATCAATATTTTTGGTTGCAGAATATACCTTATTTGGGGCTATTTACTAATATATTCAACAGTAGCCAATCATGTAAGTAAACAGTCAGATAGGACAGGTCTGCTGGCTTATCCCGACCTTCTCTATTTCAATATGAGCCACATATGATCTGAGTCTTTGCTCACAAGGCTCTTTCAGGCAGATGGCAAAGACTAATCAGAATGTGCAGATGCGCAGGCTGATTGGAGTATACCCTGGGTGGACATATAAGGTACATTACCTCCTATCGCTGTTATGCCATAAGAGCCTATTTCTCATGATACCATAATTACTATATTTACCCTAAGTAAGACCTGAGCAAAAATTGTAGACCCAGATCAGACACCGTAGAATGCAGCATATGATCTGGGTCTACACTATTTGCCACTTATCAAGCAGATTTAGGCACATAAACAGGTAGTAGAACAGACTGGTTTCCACTTGTTATGACAAGTACACCACAACCTCTTTTATAACACTGTTGCTGGGATCCAAAGCAAAAACCTTGTTACCTAAACAAGCATGTTGTATCCAAACAAAAATGTATAGACTATATAGAAAAATGACCATTTATGGTCATTTTTCTATATAATCTATACATTTTTGTTTGGATACAACAGTTTTAGAGTCCATCTTTACACCGTCTATTTTCCGAAACAGTCTTATAATGAATCATTTTATAAAGCGGTTTCAGTGTATAGAAAGAGATTAAGGTGTCCGAATACTCTAGGTTTATATGGTACCCTATATATTTCGACATTCCCAGTCCTAAAATTAAACAAATCCATTTGGCTACCTTATGATCTGGGTCTACACCGTTTGTTTAGGTAATTCTATTCAAATACTGTATTTACCCTGAGTTTGTTTGTTTGTGTTGAGGTTTTATGGCCCAGTCAACCCAGTGGAGTCATGTCGAGCGCGGTCAGTTTACCTAACCACACGTTTACTGGGCAGGCTTAGTCCTCTAAGCGGTTAACCAGTAATGTGCACATTCTTTCGCCAGAAACTGACAACTGCCCTTCTTGAATCAGCGGAAGGGTAAGAATGACCGTAGAAAATATTTCATGATCAATCTCCACGAAAGAATGTTGCCGACCTCGGCGGGGGTCGAACCCGCGACCTCCTGGTCTCCAGTCGGACGGCGCATCCAACTGAGCCACTGAGGCCGGCATTTACCCTGAGTATTTGGACAGACAGGATTGAGCAAACAGTGCAGACTTGATGCTACAGAATCTCAACTTTTTGCTATATATCCAGCAGAATTTTACAAGTATCAAGAAGAAATCAAATGAACTTACTTAACCCATTGTAGTCGGGAGACCCGTAAAAGGGTCCTTGGTAAACAATGCAGACCCAGATCAGACGCTGCAGAACACGGTGTCTGATCAGGGTCTCCACTGTTTGCAAATAGTTTACCATTTTTCTCTAGGAATATGTAAATCTCATAGCTGGACATACCTTAAATTGAAATTGGACTCTTCCAATATATAGTGTGGGAGAGTCTATTCAGTATACAAGGGTTAATCCAATGTTATTTTTCAAATATCTTGGGGTAAATACTTTATTCAAAGTAATTATGGTATCCAATATAAAATAGGAAAAAAATCATTGTATATTCTATATATAAAAAAAAAGACATAAAATAGCTACAATGTAACATATAGGCAGCACCAAGCAAGAAAGGATCAATGAGCAGAAGTGGAATGCACATACTATGATCAGCCTGTACTCTATGACCAGTCTATATTCTGCACATAGAATTAACATTATATCAACAATGTGAGCAAAGCTGATGTAGCATGAGCTGTTTTATTATGCTATAGCCGGATTTTTTTCTTACTTCCATTAAACTAGAGCACCGGTTACTCAGACAGTGCACCTGAGCACCAGTTACTCAGCCAGTGCACCGGAAACTCGACATGATGATACAGGAGAAAAGAAGCTCCTGACCAGTCAGAGCATCATCTCTGCAATCTGGTCAGGATCATTGCTATAAAGAAACATTTTAACATCACTGAATACATATAGGTATAAAAATAACATTGTCTGGTGACCTGTGACTTTTGGTTTCAATTTTATATATGATCTTATACAGCTGGGAACTAAAAGCCTCATCAGACAAGCTATAGCTGCTGATAAGAGGGGTATCCATATAATATTTTTCTTATTTCTCCATGAAAATGTATGTTGTGAAAACTCACTAGAAGCACCTCACCTAGATGCTGCTAATGAGAATCCACAACATATGTTTTTGTGGAGAAATAAGAAAAAAAATATCAGTACTTTTGATTGAAAAAAAATTTGCCTTGGCTTGGTTGAACCTACACAGCTCAGATGTTGGCATTAGGGATGTTTCGCTGTACATAGGCTTATATCCTTTTCATTTTATTTGAAATATCCCTTGTTGGCACATTTTTATGTTGACTATAAGCCTCAAAATATAGTCTTTAAATCTACCATCAACTCAAAATGGTTTACAAGCTGTTGGCATAATGTAAACTGATAATCAGGGCCCGGTTGTTCAAAGCTAACGATGTCGTTAGTTAACGATTCGTTAAAATTTACATCCAGTGATACGCAAATATGCAGAAATTTTTTGCTGAAAAAATGTGAGTAGCTTTTGCAGTGCAAAAGCTACTCACATTTTTTCAGCAAAAAATATCAGAATATTGTGTATTGAATCCGCTAAAACAGTTAACGAAATGACCCTTAACGAGCTCGTTAAGCTAACGACACTTTGAACAACTGGGCCCTGTTCTTTAAGATATGACTATTAGCTGATTTGATTCTAAGATGGCAGTGTCAATTTAATGCTTCTTGGGCTGGATTTTGCTTTTGTTCATTTATAGGAGAGTCAATTTTTTTTTTCTGGACCTTCCATGATATTTCCTCCCTAGGTATATTGGTTAAATTCACCCTTGGTATTTTTTGGGTTATTTTTTTTTTTGTTCACTTATCGTATGATGCTCAATGCAAGTATATGGCCCTTATGCAACTCGCAGACAAAGCAGACACATCATCCTGCCCATTCAGCAGGCTGATCTGGATCTTTGTTGTTCACTTACAGAATCAGTGGATACTGTAGTATATGTCGACAAACAGAAAACACCCAGTTTAGGCTGCACAGATGCACATGTTGATCTGGACCTACATTGTCCACAATTTGCAGAAGGGCCCGTTTCATGCATTCTGCATCAAATGACATCAGAGAAATAAAAAAGTGGCTGTTAAAAGGAGGTGGCTGTTATAAGGTGGCTTTTGTTGAGATTTGACTGTTTGTGGCAGTTCTACTGTTATGATTTTCTCAGTTTTAACGAAGTTTATTCTTACCGTTAGGAAAGACAATCAGTATACAACTTGTCCAAGATGTTAGTATGAATGTTCAAATGCACCATTGCATGTTAGATGCCATGTAGTTGGAAACACTTGGCTAAGCTCGTGGATTATCTTGTTGTGTGGATGGTGTCATGTTTTGACATGAAAAATACTAACATCTCTCCGAACTGGTTCAAGTTAGACCATGTGTTCATGCACATTAAGTACCTGATAAACTGCACTCACAGCTTTTTATAAACTATCACATGTATGCAGAACTAAGAATAATGAAACAAGAGAAGAACTAAAAATAAAAGTGTTACGGTGAGTTTCAAATTTTAACTGAGGTAGTAAAAATGACGGTATTAACTGTAACAATACAATGCTATTCTTTAGTCATATATGCAAGAATACAATTTCGTACATCAAAGTTTTTGACAAAATGGTAAATGCAAACAGTGCAGACCCAGATCAGACTGCTCCTAAGCAGCAGTCAGATCAGGGTCTACACTGTTTGCCATTCCACTAAGTATTTCAAGAAACAACTGCATAAAAAGCAAACTCCAGGTCAAAAAAGAACAGATTAAAGTTTGGTTCGGTTGCAGTTTAACGGCCCAGTCAACACTATTAAGGTCATATTAAACTGGTCCGTTTACCTAACCACACTGGGCAGGCTCAGTCCTCTAAGTACAGAATAGTGTTCAAAGTTTTAGGACATTTACCATAATGTTCACACAGCCTCGAACATATTGTGAAGTACAATGCAAGAAAGAGTCCTTATATCAATGTGAACCAGCAAACCAAACTCAGCCTGCACATCTGCAGTTTTATCAGGACATTCTCTGTTTATCAATTTACTCAACAGAAATCATTAATTCTGGAAAAAAGATAAATGCACACAATATGGTAAATGTCCTAAAATTTTGAATACTTTATTCTGTACTTTTCTGGTCTGAATTCTGCTTTTTTAAGCAGTTAACACAGATGACTATTTTCTTGAGCCAAGAACAATGAAAACGTGGTTTAGAGATTCAACTTAATAACACACCCAACACTTTAACAAACACACTGCATGCCTTCCTGCTGTGCTTTCAACATTGCTTGGAAAGACATTTTTTGCTTGCCGTTTTATTCTAAATGGAATTTTTATATACAAAAATATTTTCTGCTTGTCTCCACTGATTTTTAATTATTGATCATTCACAAAAATGAAAATTTCAGAACTTTTGAATAAGTGGATCTTGTTGAAAACATACCTCCAATCTACCTGCACTATCAATTTTTACTGACATTGTCAATTTTTGCTTAATCTGTAGGCTTTTTAGTTATAGGAAAAATGGAAAATATTCAACTTTTGGAAACCCAATGAATAGAATAAAACATTTTGTGCAGAGGTAGTTATCACAAACTGATTTCCAGAGAAACAAGACAAAACTTTTCAAATTAACTTCTTCAGAGTAAAGCATCATGCAAAAAAACAACTTTCTGGAAGATGTCAAAAGCCGAGCAGTCAACATCAAAACACTCATTACGAAAACAAGCCTATTCAAGTATACTAAAACTTTTACCACCAAACAATGAAAATTTTCAGGTAAAAATTTTGAAATTTTTCATATTTCTACTCAAAACAAAGATAGAGGGTACTTGTTAGAACCACCTCGGCAAGGCAGTTCTAATGAGTACCAATAATCTATGTTTTTGAACAGAAATAAGAAACTAATGTATACCCCTGTAAACCCCAGTTTTACTATATAAAGTGGGGTTTAAGGAGGTCAACATTATATAGGCATGTTTTCGCGATACTGGCATTTATGGCACTGTAAAAAGTTCATACATGTATATCTGTCTCATAATGTTACTCTCATCTACCTTCTTTACCTTATATACTTGGAAAGATATATGCCTTGTCAAACAGTCAAAACAGGGCATCCCCAGTCTGACCAGGATCTGCACCGTATGCTAATCCATCAGCTCATAATTTGCTCATATCGTGAAAAAGTACCTTTGAACATGTACAAAATGCGCAGATTCAGATCATCCTGTGCATGCACAAAGTATCATCCAGGCCTTGCTTTGTTTGTTTGTGTTGAGGTTTTACAGCCCAGTCAACCCAATGGGGTCATGTTGAGCGCGGTCAATTTACCTAACCACACGTTTACTGGGCAGGCTTAGTCCTCTAAGGGGTTAACCAGTATTGTGCACATTCTTTAGCCAGTAACTGACAACTGCCCTTCTTGAATCAGTGGAAGGGAAAGAATGACCGTAGAAAATATTTCATGATCAATCTCCACGAAAGAATGTTGCCGACCTCGGCGGGGGTTGAACCCGTGACCTCCTAGTCTCCAGTCGGATGGCGCATCCAACTGAGCCACCGCGGTCGGCTTCCTGGCCTTGCTCTCCATTCATACAGTCTGTAGTATCTTTAGTATTCTGTTAGTAGACTATTTCTGTTAGTAGACAGTGAAGGCCCTGATCAGATAGCAGGGATGCAAAGGCTGGCCAGGGCATTCCCTGTCCACATATGCCAGAAGACAATGTTTTTGCATGGCATGACCCATATTATCTGGAGTCAGTAAAATGGATTTGTCAAAATTTTAGGAGAACAGTAAAGAGTCGCAGTGTGCAAATATTTAGTGCCAGTATGGCATACAGGAAAATCCAAGCGAGATACAACACAAGAAACAATCCATCCTTTAACCTTTACCACTCTCTGAGCAATTTCAGCAAACATCAAACTGATATTCTTTTTTTTTCCCAAAAAACAGGTTTTGACATTTCATACAAGTGGAGACAATTTGTATGAAATGTCAAATCCTGTTTTCTGGGAAAGAAAACAGGTTTTGACATTTCATACAAATTGTCTCCTTTCCCAGAAAACAGGATTTGACATTTCATACAAATTGTCTCCTTTCCCAGAAAACAGGTTTTGACATTTCATACAAATTGTCTCCTTTCCCAGAAAACAGGATTTGACATTTCATACAAATTGTCTCCATTGGAGACAATTTGTATGAAATGTCAAAACCTGTTTTCTGGGAAAAATAAGAAAAATGTCATCTGCTGAATTTTTTACCCAGCATGCCAAGTGTTAACATCCATGAATAGCACAGGCAGATACAACTCCTCTTAAAAGCCATTAGGCTACCAGCAAAATAAAGACACTGATTAATCTTTACCACTCTCTGCGCTAATTCAGCAGATGACAAATTGATGATATTTTTCTTAGTTTTCCCAGAAAACAGGATTTGTAATTTCATCATATTGTCTCCATTGGAGACAATTTGTGTAAGATGTCAAAACCTGTTTCTGGGAAAAATGAGAAAATAAGAAAAATATTTCAATATGTCGTCTGCTGCAAATTTTATCCAGAGTGCTAAGTGTTAAATTTTGTACAATGACCACTTACTTAAGAAAACATTTCTAAGCACCCCAGCTTATAAATACATATACTATGCAAAAGCTATCCAAGAAATCAAGAAATATTTTGAAATCTGAGTTTATAAAATATCAATAAGTCAAGGTTTTGAAGAGTTAAATACATATAATAATAATAATTGTTTACACATTATAATACCACCAGCTAGTTATGCTATTTAATAGCTATTTAATAAAGCATTTCTCATATGCCTAAATGTAAAAAAAAAAAAAATGTGGCTGGCTCTAGACTAGTATGCTAAGGCCAGTCTGTATAAATACTAGAGCTGGGGTATCACTGATGCATCAATATATCCTGTTGTTTTTTTTTTTGTTGTTGTTTTTTTTTTGTGTGTTTTTTTTTTTTTTTTTTAGGTGATACTGTACTGTGAACAATTTTATCATTAAAGTGTGACTTCTATGAAGATGTAAACTGTGTTGGCTCTTAACTTTTTCAACACTGCAGACCAAAATATATACATATGCAAATCGTGTAGATCCTGATAAGATGGCTCATAATGAGACGTCTCATCAGGAGCTACACTGCCATTCTGTTTTTGTTTTTAGACTAAAACCCCTATTTGCATCAATGGACATGTCCAAATTCAAGGTTGGAAAAGTCAGAAACTCAGGGGTTAAAAGGTTAAACACAATACTTATACATTTTATGAGACATATAGTAAAAACAGGGTTAACTTTTGTGAACTATAGTATCAGAAACTTGATATTGTGATAGTATCATATGTTTTTTTACTGGTTATACCCAGCCCTAGTAAATACAGAACATGCTTTTGTTGCTTTCTTCACTGATTTGCAAAAATAAAATATACTTCATAAGACTTTTTGTGCATACTGGTAACTGTCTTTTGGTGAAGTCATTGTTAAAAAGTTTAGGGTCATCTCAGAAATTGCTTTTGGCAATCCCAGCAGAACATAGTTTAATTAAAATCAACTACTAAAGTTACCTTAAATGTCCAGAGAGAAGCATCTGGATAAACATTGCAGACCCAGATCAGGATGTTCCTAAAGGGGCTAAGCAATCTGATCACAGTCTGCATTGTCTGCCAGCACCTTTGTGACTCAATATCTGACTGCCACTAGATCAAATTTCAAGATAAGTAGTGAAAGGGAATAATTGTTGCAACATTTAGGGTAACTACGATAATACATGTTTCAATAATCAGGGCCCAGTTGTTCAAAGCTTAACAAAGTTGTTAGCTAACCTGATATTGAAATTTCTATCATTAAATATGGCAATTATGTTGATATTTTTTGCTGAAAAAATGTGAGTAGCTTTTGAGCTTTTGCATTGCAAAAGCTACTCACATTTTTGCGGCAAAAATATCAATGTATTTGAAAATACCTTAGCTACAACAGTCAACAAATTTGTTATTAAATAGCTTGTTAAGCTGACGATGCTTTGAACAACTGGGCCCAATCAGAAGACACATCAACATTGATCTACTACACATACTGGCCTACAGAACTGAGTTCATTTAAGGGGAATGGATATACATGTACTATGAGGGCAACTATGAGGGCAGGCAGCTCTGTCAAAGTTTTTTTTTGCCTTCTGAAAAGGCTTGTACTCTACAAGGAAAGATCTTGATCAGCCTGTTAATCAGCTCAGAAGGATCATGACCCTAGCTCTTCACACATAGAATCCAGTTTTATATATTACTTTATTGAACAATGAATTATGATCAGACTGTACAAATGTGCAACACAGCTCCAGATAAGGCCCTTTTTTTCCAAATAAATATAGGTTAATGCACACTGCGTTTAAAATACAGGAAATATTTCCCAAAAGATTTGCAAATCTGCTATACAAACAAGTGCATAGCACAAGTTTTTTATAGGATTTGCAAGTCTCGAGGGAACTATTTCCCAGATTTTAAATGCAGTGTGTATTAACTTATATATTACAAATCATAAAAATGATTTCCTTTCTTCGGATTCTGTTTTCCACTCTTTCAAATGAAATCATCAATACATTTTGCAATGTTACCTCATCTACACCGGTCGTGCAGTGTGATAACGTTCTATAGGAAATATTTCCTCCTGGGAATTGTAGATTATATTTCCCACAGAAATTACTAAAAATAGCTTTAGATGTGTAACATAAAGTACGGTAAATGTCCTAAAAATTCGAACACTAAAGCATCTGACAAAATGACATATACAAACAGTGTAGACCCTGATCAGACTGCTCCTTCAGGAGCAGTCTGATCAGGGTCTACACTGTTTGCCATTCCACTAAATATTTAAAGAAACTGCTGCATAAAAAGCAAAATTTAAGCCAAAAGAGTATGGAATAAAGTGTACGAAATTTTAGGAAATTTACCGTATTTATATTTTTCTTACTGGTCTGTGAAAACATACGTTGTGCGTACTCATTAGAAGCGCATTGCCGAGAATCTACAACATATGTTTTGTGGAGAAATAAGAGAAATATTTAGCTGGCTACTCCTCTTATCTGGAGCTACTGAGCAAGCTAATCACTGTACAAATGTGCAAGCTGATATAAGTCTGCACTGGTCATGTTATAAAGTCCTTTTTTAGCTCGGCATCCTCAATGACACATTCATGTTGGATTCTCTGCAAAAGCATACAGACTTGTATAAAAGATGTTCTGGTAAAAATGTACAGTTAAAATATTACCGTAAATGTCCTAAAATTTTGTACATCAAAGTTGCTGACAAAATGGCATATGCAAACAGTGCAAGCCCAGATCAGACTGCTCCTGAAGGAGCAGTCTGATCAGGGTCTAACTGTTTGCCATTCTACTCAGTATTTTAAGAAACAAATCCATAAAAAGCAAAATTTAGGCCAAAAAAGGTGTAAAATATTCAAAATTTTAGGACATTTACCGTATTGTTCAAGCTGGAATACAAGTCACAAAATGAAGCACATATTGAAGAGATAAAATCCAGGAAAATTTACATTGTTTTATATTAAAAGGCAATAGGGCTAAAGACAAACTGTTTGGAAACACAATAAATTATTTGTGTTTGTTATTTTTTATTCATGAAAACAAGTGTAGTGAAGTCTCATCAGAATTCTCAGCAAGACAATATAAACCCTTAAAGTGCAAAATTGTAGCAGACAACATTCTAAATTGCTTTTTATTACTTTTTGGAGAAAATAAAACTTGGAATTTCACAAGAATTGTTTGCAGACCATTCACATGAAATATCAAGCCTATTCTCTGAAAATAAAATTAAAATCAAAATATCGTCTGCTGCAGTTGTGATTAGTGCTTTAAGGATTAATGAGACTTCACAACAAATTTTTGAAAAGAAAACGGTTGCAAGGCAGACTGCCTCTGTTCTTGCTCTGTCTACAAAGACCCAAACTAATATTATAACCTTTAGCACTCTCTGGGATAATTCAGCAGACAAGAAATTGAGGATATTTTTCTTATTTTTCCCAGAAAATAGGACTAGACATTTCATCAAACTGTTTCCAATATTTTTTTTTTTTTTTGCCAGAAAACAGGTGTTGACATTTCATGCAACTGGTAACTGGTCTCCATTGGAGACAAGTTGCATGAAATGTCAAATCCTGTTTTCTGGGAAAATAAGAAAAATAATTCAAAATGTCGTCTGCTGAAAATTTTACCCAGAGTGCTAAGCATTAAGCCCACCTAGCATTATACAGCTTACATACTTGTCCCATAAATAAAGTTAATATTTGATCCATTAGTCATGCACCAATTATATCCCGTTTCAGAAACATTAAGAACAATATAATGTATGAACACAGAATCCACTATATTCCTGTCCAGTTTAAGAATTTCTACGATACTATGCTTCTTTTATCCATTTATCAATAAGACAAAAATGTGACCAATACACAGATAATATCCTTTTGTTCAACAAAAACATATGGTAGTTTTCCTATTTTTCGAAAGAAAAAAATGTGGGCCATTTCAAGCGAAAAAGTGTCTTCTAACATACAAAATGCATATAATTATTCAGATCAATCCTGTGCATGCAGAATGTATCATCTGGGACTTTGCTTTCCATTCATACATTCTGTAGTATCCAATGATTGTTAGTGGACAGTGAAGGCCCTGATCAGACTGCGTGGGTACGCAGGCTGATCTGGGCCTTCACTGTCCGCAAAGCCTGAAGACAAGTTTTTGCATGACTCTGCCCATATATTATATTTTGGCTACACATTAGAACTGTCTCAAAAGGCAATTCTAATACATACCCACAACATATTTTTCTATAATGAAGGAAACGTTTATCGATACCCCTCTTATTTAGACCCCTGAGGTACCAGCATCTTTGTTTTCCGACGGCTGAATTTTGTTACTAAGGCCAAACAAAAAATGTGTGTTTATGGTAACTGACCAACCTAATTCTCCTGGTGAAACCTAGCAATTTTTTTCATATTTTCTCAGAAAAAAAATATAGGTGTTACTAAGATAAAAGGTGCTACTATTATCATACTAAATATTTGAAAAAGTAGGTTTGAGCAAACAGTGTAGACCCAAATCAAACTGCTCCTATAGGAGCAGTTTGATCTGGGTCTACACTGTTTGTCATTCTATCAACTCTTTTTAGACACATCAAAGAGTTGTAAAATTTTATGTGAATTATGGTGCTGAGTCCAAATACATTTGAGTCCGTATGGCATAATTCTATATTTTTTTCTAACATGTTACCTATAACACACATATTTTTTTTATTTGGCCTAACAGAGACAAAAAGAAAAAAGAACTAGAAAAACATATAACATCATTCAATGCCTTCCATAAAGCTAGTATCTAAATTTTGTATCAAAGTTCTAATGAATCCCATTTCTTTTCTTGTATTCTCAAATATCACTTTGGGGTCTTCACATTCACACCTCAGACAGTTTGGAGCCATCACCATGGCGAGATTATTAACGTCCATCTTAGTGACGGAGGCATTCTCTGGTGCGGCAAATACCTGTGAAAAAAAATTAACATACATGCTAGAGTATAGGAATGCCTACATACTGTAATTATTATAAATATTTGGATACAATAATTATTTTACTGTACTTGTCCTAAAATTTGATTAAAACATAGCTCTAGTTAATGCACTTTTTTCAATCCAAAAGTATTGATATTTTTCTTATTCCTCCATGAATACATATGTTGTGGTGCTCATTAGAAGTGCCTTGCTGAGGTGCTTCTAATGAGTACCCACACCATATGTTTTTGTGGAGAAATAAGAAAAATATTAACCTGATACCCACACTTATCTAGACCTATGTTTGACCATCTATATGAGTACCTGTCAAAGTGTCTAAGTGTGAATGGATGGATGGATGGATTTTACATCAAATAGTGACTGTGTCTTGTTTACCACATATGGGCTTCACAAAAATAACTTGAGATGTTCATTATGTATTTGAGCTTAATAAGCAAAAGGGAACACATATATAGACATCACAGACCCAGACCAGGCTACATATCCTCACACATCTATTGGGGTCTATCTTGTTCACTGTCCAGACACAACAAGACCTAGGCAAGATATTTTGAATGCAACATGGTGATGATCTAGTATTTTACATTGATTTCAGCATTATTTAAGTCATATCAAGACAATGCAGGGGTAATAATAAAAAGCTCTGTGCACTGGTGCCATACAGTCATGAGATGAATTCAGCCTCTAGTAGGGGCTTGTGATCTGAAGTCAGCCACGCTAACCACTCGGCCATGCAAATGATTTCTAGTCTCTTTCAATATTATTTGTCATATCAAGACAATGAAGGGGAGATAATACAAGGCTCTGAGTAATGAGTGCCATACAGCCATGAACTGAATTTTGCCTGTAGTACGTGCAGACTTTTCACAACATGTGATACTTGTCAGATAATGCTGGCACCTATTTGCTTGTCCCAATTCATTTCCAAACATTTGAACACAAACCTGGAGAAATCTTACTAAATATGCTAATACCAATCAATTGATTTCTGGTAATCTAACAATTATCACTCTACAAGTATAGTCAGTAGATGACAAACTGATCATATTTTTCTTATTTTTTCCCCAGAAAATAGGCTTTGACATTTGATGCAAATTGTCTCCAAAGGAGACAATTTGCATGAAATGTCAAAACCTATTTTTTTTTTGGAAAAAAATATTTCAAAATGTCTGCTGAAATTTTTACCCAGAGTGCTATGGGTTAATTCATTTCCAAACATTGAATACATACCTGGAGAAATCGTACTAAATATGCTAACACCAATCGGTTGATTTCTGGTAATTTATTCACTACTAGGACAGCTGCCTCAGCGTTTAAGTGGTTGTCTATACAGTCTGTATAATATTCTGCTGGAATCAGGGGCTCTTCTAGCTCCCTATACCACAGTTTAAGGAGGGAGGCCGGGACATGGGGGTCAATAATGTCTGAAGGGGCTTTCCATTGATCACAGTGGATTTTAAGGGAATTCACTTCATCTATATCACCAGGAACTCTGAAAGTACACAAAACAGTATATCATGTATTTTTTCACCACAACAACTCCCTGGGGGTAATTGACAGCAATTAGGCAATATTTTTCTTTTTTTTTCCAGAGAAAACAGGATTTGTTGTCTCATGCAAATTGTCTCCTCAGAAAATTAAGAAAACTAGAAATGTGTCAATAGGATACAGATGCCCCCACCCAGGAGCCATCCTCACCTGTAAACAAGCACTTTGCAAAAAATGAAGTTGAAAAAAACCCCATAACTCCCATAATAATTGGTGGAACTCCCATAATAATTGGTGGGTTTTATCCTAAATCTAAGATGACCTGTAGTACTAATTATATGATTATATACCTGTGACCTGTGTATAAAATGTGTATCCAATCCACTAATCTTTTTAGAAGATATCGAACGGAAACTATTTTTCATATATACAGACGGGACAATGAAGTTGAAAAAGGGCCATAAGTCCCATACTAATTGGTGGATTTTACCACTGAACTTGACCTATCTTTATGATTATATACCTGTGTATAAAATATGAATCTGATACACTAATCTTTTTTTAAAAGATATCGAACTGAAACCATTTTTCATATGTATGAGATGTACAGATGAACAGCGGTGATACTATATGCCCCCCTATTAAAAATGGAAGGGGCATAACAAATATTTCAAAATGTTGTCAGTGAAATTTTTATGCAGCACCCTAATCTTTTGCTGTATCTTACTACAATGATCATCTTCTGGAAGGATATAAAATAGATTTCTCCCAAATTTGCCAAGTAAGGCCTTGCCAATTAAGGCAAACTTCATTTATAGTGGTGCTGTTCAATACTCTAGTTTACATACTGTAAACAGACAGGCCTGCACAAACAGTGTAGACCCAAATCAGATGTCCCAAAATATGGCATCTGATCTGGATCTACACTGTTTGGCACATCCAGTAGTTTTTAGGCTCGTCAGGAAGTAGTAAAATGGATTTGCTCACATTTTAGGACAAGTATGGTAGCTGGTTCAGTTGGGAGTTTAACAGCCCAGTTAAAAAGGCGCTTCTAATGAGTACCCATAATGTATGTTTTTGTGCAGAAATACGAAAAATATCAGTACTTTTCAGGTGAAGAAAGGGTCTTATCTGGAGTTATGGCATTAAACCCCGGCATCAGCTATGGCATTGGTGCTGACTTGCATCTACAAATGTTTAAGTTTTATGCTAATAAGAGTTAGAAATCACATTATCCAAAATTTCTTGTGGATTTAGTTCATAATCGGCACAACTTTTTTTTTATACTGGTCTTTTATTATCATTAAGAAAACACACCTATTCAAATATATTGAAAATTTTACTGCCCAAAAATGAAAACTTTCAGATGAAAAATTCTGGTAGTTTTCTTATTTCTGCTCAAAGACTGTGGGTATTCGTTAGAACCATTTTTGAGGAGAAATAAGAAAAAATTATGTATATCCTTGTAAACCCCAGTTTTACTGTATAAAATTGGGGTTTAAGGGGGTCAAAACTATATAGGCGTGTTTTCATGATTTTATTATGTACAATTAACCCATAACCCTGCCCATGATCTAGAGGAAAGGGCCACAGGCTTAGAATTTTCATGTTAAAGATATTTTTAAGAATTGCAAACAGGCATTCCATAATTACTGACAATCATAATTTACCTAAAAATGCCTTCTATTTGAGCACCATTGAGTCGTAGAACACATTCCGAGAGAACAGTTTGTATCCATGGCAGTCGACGCTCGGGGAAATGATCTGCTTGCATTTTCATTATATCTGCTAGTGTACTACCAAACATGGAGGGACAATATATGGATTTCTGAAATAAATATCATATAAATGTACAAATCAGCAGCTTTTTGTTATATTTTCTCTATGAAATTATGGTTACCTTCTCGGGACTAGTTTGAATTTTGTTGGTTTGTTCTGGAGAAATAATAAAAAAAAAAAATCAACAAACCACAACCTATTTATATTGCTTAAGTTGGGATCCAATGTAAAAATCCTGTTATGTAACAACATGTTTTATCAAAACAAAAATGTATAGATTATATAGAAAATGACCATTTAGGTTAATGATCATTTTTATTAAGTTTAGATACAACATTTTTTTGAGTCCATCTTTAAACTGTGTTATATCCAATATATAACGAATCATGCTATAAAGAGGTTCATGTGTACATAAATCTAAAAAAAAAAAAAAAAAAAAAAAAAAAAAATCAACAATTTACGAATGTGCAAATCCATATATCAGAAGCGCAAATTTTTATTTTACAATTGCACACTTTTTTTTTTTTTTTTATCAAATGCACAAACTGTTTTGTTACGGAAGTGTGAATTTGCATTACCTCATGATTTTAAGCAGTATATAAAGTTCATATAGCTTATAGTAGCATATAAAAGTTCATATATCCAGTACAAATTTTTCTTACATATCCATTCTTGCCATAAAGCGATAGCTCAGTGACTTTAATCAATCCTAGTAATCTCCCCTGACAAATACTTACTGTACTGAGTGATAGCATAGCTAGTCCTATCACAGTCACCCTTAAGTATAATGGCTAGTCAGTTCATGCCCTTGACCTTGATGTATGTTGTAGTTTGCAGCTTCTGAAGTAGGTCCATAACCAGGAAGATGGTTGGATGTGCACAGTAAAATAAACTGTTCATAGAAACGAACATGGAAAGATCCATCCATTATAGTGGGTGAGCCTTAGTTGGTTAAGCCCATTAATCTACAGACAGGTTAAGCCCATTAATCAACAGACAGGTAAGTCGCACATTTGATAGTACAATTTTTTGCACTTTTAATTTTTTTTTTTTTTTCTGATTTGGGTTTTATGGCATTTTCAAGAATATTTCACTTATATTGAGCCAATTGTTCATCAAAGGTGCGCGAAAACTGGAGAACACGAGGAAAAACCACCTGACCATCTGTAAGCAGAACTTGGCTTTCTCACATGTGATCCGAGCAAGGCTCGAACCCCAGCGGTGAAAAACCAAATGGTTTAAGAGTCAACTGTCCTATCCACTAGGCTATGGGGGCCCGCTTTTGCCCTTTTAAAACATGGTGGTGGTTTCAAATTTTCACATTTTGATATATGCCCTTAAAAATAGGCCAATTACAATTTATCTATAGCCTTGAGCCTTGACAGACAAAAATATACAATCTAATTTAAACTATAAGACAAGTTTCGTTTGCAATTTTTATTTTCATGAACATTCTGAAGATGAATGTGGCTGGCTAAGGTATAAAATGAATCATATACCTTTGCTTGCTCAATTTCATCTAAGGAAGGTTTACGTATTCCACGCTTGGCCCCCGATTGCATTGTTTTTTCTAACCGCCGCTGGCAATGTTCAGCAAAGTGGTGAATAGGCACCTGAAAAACAGACCAAAAACCATATACTTACAGTGTATACATAATTTAACTGCCATACAGTGGACTCTCTTTATTTCAAACTCCAAGGCACCAGAATTTTCAGTCTGAGATAGCAGTAGTTTGAGAGAACAGAAGCAGAAATGTTAAGAACATAAAGATTGATTGATTGTGTTGGGGTTTAACGACACGTCAACCCTTGTGGGTCATTTTGTGTCGTCTCCCAGACAAAGGGAGAAGAGTGATAGAAGAGACAGTCGAAGAGATGAAAGAGAGGAACAGGGAAAAAAGAGGAACAGGAATGAAAGTGAAGAAACAGAAGAAATAAAAACATTCCCCCTCTACCCTAACCTGCTACAAGGATAGCAGGCCTTGCCCAACTGTAAGCCAATATCAGTTGGACGCCCCGGTGACATAAGATACACGACACCTTCACACCACCCGACCACCCCCTAAGAACATAAAGAAAAACTGAAACCAACATTATGCAAAATTTAGTTTGACTTGTGTAGTAGTTTGAATTATCAGTGTTTCAGATAATGAGGATCAACTTTTCTTATAATAAATACAGCTGAAACTTGTTATCTCAAACTAAAAAGGGTGAAGATTTGTTGGTTTAAGATAGCAGCCAGCAGTTTGAGATAAGAGTAGTTGAAATATAAAGAATATACAGAGGATAAAAACAATGCTGTTCTTTGTTTACTTTGAAAGTAGTTTGAGTTATTAAGAGTTTGAGATAATGAGAGTCGACCATATTAAGAAAGTAATGCCTGAGCAAATAGTTTAGACCTACATAAATCAGGGTCTGCATTATTTGCTTTCTCACACAGAGTTGTGTCAGGGCCTTTTGCCCATGGTAAATACTTCATTGTGGACAGGTCAAGCCCTGATTAGAATGCATGCATACATAGGCTGATCTGAGACTTCTCTGTCTGCATATGCCCCAAAAACACCATTCGGCAAAACATAGGCCTTAACCCTTGTCCTGCTGAATAAATTAAGATGCCACACCTTTTTCAAATTTTCAGCCAATCAGATTACTTGATCCAGACTGTTGATATAAATTCACATACTGAATTGCAAACAGTGTAGATCCAGATCAGTTGGCTTCTTAGAAGCCAACTGATCTGGATCTACACCGTTTGCAAAGGCAAGGTATATCCAGGTTCAGCAGGAAAAGGGTTAAAAGACAACTGTAGGTGAAAAAGGGTTCTCATGAATATGCATATAGAGTGGGATCAAATCAAGAAGTTTGAGACAGGATTAAAGAAATCGTAGGATTTATTCAGATAAATATACTGGTAAAAACTGAAGTCCCTGATCAGAATGGTTGGAATCTTGACTGTTCAATGTTCATTAATGTCTGTTTGTCTTAACTCATTCAATGTTTACAAACCTGCTGATGTGTCTAAAAGTGGACAGATGAGTAACAGTGTAGACCCTGCAACCCTGAATCAGACAGATCTGGCAGTCTGCAGTATCTGACCTGGGTATACACTATCTGCTTAGGTCTGTCTGTTCAAATACTTAAGGTAATTTTGTTAAATAGTGAGACACTGCAACTCTTTTGAACCATAGCACTTGATGCTTTTTTTCAGCCAAAAAGTATTGGTATTTTTCTTATTTCTGCATGAAAACATATGTGGTGGTACTCATTAGAAGTGCCTCACTAAGGTGCTTCTAAGAAGTACCCACAACACATGTTTTCATGTAGAAATAAAGAAAAAATACTTATCTGATACCCACTCTTATCTAGAGCTACTTTTCACTAAGTTATAAAATTTTGAACAAGTCTACTTGACTTCCTGGTCACCAGTCTAATAACAACTAGCTGACTGGCAAATACTGTATATCCTGAGCAACCAGTCTATAAGAGCAGTTTGATCTGGGTTTTCATCATCTGTTAATGAACATCTGAATATTTAGGGCTACTATGGTAATTAGTAGAACAGGAAAAATGCCAACAACATTTGTTCTATTAGTATCAAGCAAACATCCTTCCATAAACACCTTTTTTTTTTCTTTTTTTTTAAACTCTTGAAGCACCAACAAAAATTGTAGCAGAATACAATCTAATTTTTCCCATATTATTTTTTAAGAAAAAATAAGGCTTGATGTTTCATGTGTTATCTGCCTAGAAATGTCAGGCCTTATTTTCTCTGATTTTTCTTCCTCAAAATGCTGTCTGCTGGAGTTTAGATTTATTTATGTAGGGCACAACCTCAGCAAAAGATTATTTCATATCTCAAGATATAGTGCTTTTTTGCTGTCAAAAAGTGTTTGCATTTTTTTTTATTTCTCCATACATGGGATCAAATTAGATGTGTTTCACAAAAGTGTTTCTCAACAGTAGCACAATTAGTTTTTGTGGAGAACTAAAAATATATATTAATACAGTAAATGTCCTAAACTTTCATACACCTTAGTGTCTGATAAAATTGAATATGCAAACAGTGCAGACCCAGATCAGACTGCTCCTTCAGGAGCAGTCTGATCAGAGTCTACACTGTTTGCCATTCCACTAAGTATTTTAAGAAACAACTGTACAAAAAGCTAAAAATTGGACCAAAAAGGTATGGAATAAAGTGTTACAATGTTTTGGACATTTACCATATTGATATGCTTCTTATCTAGAGCTATGAGACAATTTCTACAAAATACTTCCTTTTCCATTGTTTTATATATACAATAAACAAAAGAGTAAGGCTATCTCCCATAAAAAAAAAAAAAAAAAAAATCCATCAAATTCTGAGAATTTTAGCCAACCATCCAACTGTATACTGTCAAGAAAACAAATTAATAAAAAAAAAAAGTTTGACCAACTTATTAATCTCTAAAAAACACACACACACAAAAAAAAAAAAAAAAATCTTCACCTTTTCTTAAAATTAAATTATTTCCCTTTATGACTTTACTAAATAAACATCTCTTTGCATGTGAATTTAATAACTATTAACAGACAAAATTTTAAACTGGTAAGCAAAGCACCATATTTATAAACTCAGTCCAAACAAATGTATTCATGGAAAAATAAGAAATTTCAACAATGAAACTTCCGAGTCCTTGTTGGTAAAAATCTGCAGCAGTTAATAATAGCCAAAGCCTCCTCTTCCCTGCTACATAGCTCCAGATAAGGTGATTTTTTTATTTTTTTTTTTGATTTTTCTGATTTTTTTTTTCAATAAAAAATGTTGTAAATGTCCTAAAATTTTGAACACTTTTGGCCCAAATTTTGCTTTTTATGCAGCAATTTCTTAAAATAGTGGAATGGCAAACAGTGCAGACCCAGATCAGACTGCTCCTGAAGGAGCAGTCTGATCTGGGTCTGCACTGTTTGCATATATCAGACACTTCAGTGTTTGAAATTTTAGGACATTTACCTTATTTTTCTCATTTCTCCATGAAAACATTATGTTGTGGGTACCCATTAGAAGTGCCTTGCCAAAGCACTTCTAATGAGTACCCACAACATATACTTTCATGGAGAAATAAGAAAAATATTTTCCTGATAACCCACTTAACTGAGACTATCAATGTATGACTAACAAAGAGTTAAAGTTTGATTAGAACATTTTCCTACAAATTGTACAGCATACTATACCCATAACCAAAGAACATAGCAAGCAAGAGAACAAACAAGTACTTGTGAATTTGATCTATCCTTTGCACACCAAAATATCTAAAGTGGACTCTTCCATGTTTTAACAAAGATCCAGATAAATATGCATAGCTGTGCAGTCTGGTCAGAGTCTCTGTAGTTTGCCTACAGTATCTATTATTATACCATATTTACCCCATGTACTGGGACAGACCTGCCTGAGCAAACAGTGTAGACCCAGATCAGATGCTGCAGAATGCAGCATCTGATCAGTCTATACTGTTTGCCACTCATTCAGCAGCAGGTAGTGGATTTATTCAAATAGCAAGACAAGTATAGTAAGTAGTTAGGTTGGTCTGAAGATTAACGGCCCAGTCAACACCATTAAGGTCATGTCGAGCCTGTCAGTTTAGCTAACCACACTCTTCCTGGGCAAGCTTAGTCCTCTAAGTGGTTAACCAGTACTTGTGCACATTCTTTCACCAGAAAGTGACAACTAAAGTTGTCTGAATACTTGTAGTAAACATTAAACACTCTGATCAGACAGCATCTTTCGAAGAACTCTATTTACTCTATACATTTGGATAGACGGGCTTGAGCAAACAGTGTAGACCCAGATCAATCTGATGCAGCTTGATCTGGGTATTACTTACCATTCTGTCAAATTTTAGAAACAAATAGAACATATTTTGTTCAAATATTAGGATATGTATCATAGCACTTGATAAGAAGCTTTTTTTCAGCCAAAAAGTATTGATATTTTTCTTATTTCTGCACGAAAATATATGTTGTGAGTACTCATTAGAAGTACCAGTTGTTGGTTGAAAAAAATCTTATCTGGAGCTATGATAACTGCCCTATATTTAGGCTGATTTGAGTCTATGCTGGCTGCTACAGACACAAGGATTTTAACACTTGTCCTGCTGAATAAATTAAGGTGCCATGCCCATTTCCAATTTTCAGCCAATCAGATTACTTGATCCAGACTGTTGATACAAATTCACTTACTGAATGACAAACAGTGCAGAACCAGATCAGTTGGCTTCTTCAGAAGCCAACTGATCTGGATCTACACTGTTTGCAAAGGCAGGGTATATCCGGGTTCAGCAGGACAAGAGTTAAAACATGACAAATGTCAAATCTGCAACATCACACAGAAGTGCAAGTGTGGACAGTGAAGGATTAAATCAGCCTGTGCATTTTGTAGGCTTATCAAAGCATTTTCTTTTCTATAGAATATGTATATTCAACAGAACCTGTAACCAACAGTAAAAACTCTGACCAGCTTCATGGATACACAGGATGATCAGTATCTTAACCATTGGCATGCTGCATGGATTAAGATGCCACACCCACTTCTAATTTTCAGCCAATCAGATTACTTGATCCAGATCGTTGATTTAAATTCACATACTAAATGACAAATAGTGCAGATCCAGATCAGTTGGCTTCTTCAGAAGCCAACTGATCTGGATCTACACTGTTTGCGAAGGCAGCATATATCCAGGTTCAGCAGGACTAGGGTTAACAGTGTACTACACCTTAAATAACATTTTTGTAACACACAGAAATTTCTGAAGCACATTATGGGAAACAACCATCTCTATGGAACAATCAAGACCTAAACAGTTTGTGCATCCTGACTGTCTAATTAGTGTCTTCACTATTTACACAAAACTCTCACATGTCTACACAAATGTGTAGATTTGTCTAAATCTGTGTCATTTGCATATACAATATCTCAAACACACCAAATATTCAGACATCTGAACTTCCTGCTTTATACTTATCAGACAATTTGAACACGTCCATCTCACTACATGCTGATGTGTGTAAAAGTGCTTCCTGAATGACAAACACCACAGACCCTGATCAACTTATTCTTAGTTTGATCAGGGACTACACTGATTTCACAGGCATGTTCATCTGAATATTTGAAGAAAAATAAATACTGTAATACAGTAATGCTGTGTTTCCCAGAATGTACTTTATATTTTATATGGGCTGCGTCAAGCGAAAAAGTGCCTTCGAACATGTGCAAAATGCACAGATTCAGATCATCCTGGGCATGCAAAAGCATCATCTTGACCTTTGCTCTCCATTCATACATTTTGCACAGATGTGGAGGCTGATCTGGGCCTTCCATGTCCACATTATGCCCGAAGACGCATTTTCGAATAGCGCAGGTCATAATTATGGTAAACGTCCTAGAATTTTAAACACTTTATTCCATAATTCTTTTTGTCTCCATTTTTTATGCACTTGTTTTAAGAAATACTTTGTGTAATGGCAAACAGTGTAGACCCTGATGAGACGGCTCCTAAAGGAGCCGTCTCATCAGGGTCTGCACTGTTTGCATATACTATTTCATCAGAAAAAGCTAGTATACAAAATTTTAGGACAAATATCATAATGGAAAATGAATAATAAAGAACAAAGCAACCATTGTAACCATGATAATCATTCCCATACCCATTAGTAGTTTTCATTACAAAATATACTCAGTATCAAAGACACATTTACAGAAAGAAAAGAAATCTACAGTGAAGTGTATAAAAGGGAACAGAATTTATTCATCCAAATGGTCAACAACCTATGTTACTACTGAAAAACTGGCGAGTGCCAATTACAAAATGTATGTTTGTGGCAAATTTAGCTTTATATGTTTAAAATGTTTCATGGTAAATACACCCTTTAAAGTGATTCTTAGTGAGTAAAGAGTTGAAAAAAAAATATTGTCAAAGGTAGCTTAATAATTCTTGATAATATGAAAAGAGAATATGCATATAGCAAGTTTGTAATCATGAAAGAGTCCGCATAGCAAGTGTAACTTTAAAAGAATAAATGGTAAGTTTTGCAGCAAATGTAGCTTTAAAAGACTGAGTTTGGAAGCATAGCATGGTAATAAACAGGCAAGTCTCTCTTACATTTACACAGTGGTCATCATCTATTAAACCAAAGGGAATCCCGTGAATGCGGCACCACCTGGCATAGCTAAACTGCATACAAAATAATCACGTTATCATATGTGAGCCTAACAAATACTCAGATCAGCCTTCACATTCTGTGCTGTCTGATCAGGGCCTTCTGTATTCTCAGGGAATGGATACACCTTCAGGGGAGATAATTCTATCAAAATTTGTTTTGCCTCCCTTCTGAAAAAGGTTCTACTCTAAAAGGATATAATTTGCTCCCCAGGGAGCAAATTCTTTCCTTTTTGAGAAGACCCTTTTTGCCTAGGAAAGCAAATTGTCCTTTTAGAGAAGACCCTTTACAAAACGGTCTTGATGTGCAGGAAAGAAAACTGGAAGTCACAAAAGTTGTCTCCCTTGTACAAAATGGTCGAAAAACTACCTTGTGTATCAATTCACCTTAACCATAGTTAACCCATTAATGCCTAGTGGACTCTTCCAGCTCTCTTTGGGCAGGTCCATGTCCAAGTGAAGGTATGTCCAGTTTGTTTACATTATTATCTTTCATTATCAAAATTCCTGTACTTAATGCAAACAGTGTAGACCCTGACCACATGCCATGTTCTGTGGCATCTGATCAAGGACCTCACTGGTTGCCAGTGTCCCTTTTATGGGATGCCAGGCATAAATGTGTTACCTTTAGTATGCAGTGATTCTGAAAGCAGATAATGAAGGCCCTCGTTAAACTGTATGAATCAGCAAGCTGATCTGGGCTTTTATTGTTTTCAGTGTGATAGGGGCCCTTTTCTCGTACTGGAGTTCACATTACTCAAATATTATTACATAAAGACAAAGAACTTTGTTGAAGTTGTGTCACACCTTCATACTAAAATGTGAAAAAAAAAAAAAGCATCAGGGCCCTGTTGTTCAAAGCTAATAATGTCGATTTATTAAAATTTACATCAAGTGATACGTAAATATGCTGAAATTTTTTGCTGAAAAAATGTGAGTAGCTTTTGCAGTGCAAAAGCTACTCACATTTTTTCAGCAAAAAATATCAGAATATTGTACACTGAATCCGCTAAAACAGTTAACGAAATGACCCTTAACGAGCTTGTTAAGCTAACGACGCTTTGAACAACTGGGCCCAGACGAGTAAGAGCTGTCATCCTTGTTTAGCTCAATGAGATAAAACAATCTGTGAAGTGAAATTACCATATTTACCCTAAGATTTGAGCACCTTATCTTGTTTGTTTGTGTTGAGGTTTTACGGCCCAGTCAACCCAATGGGGTCATGTCAAGCGTGGTCAGTTTACCTAACCACACGTTTACTGGGCAGGCTTTGTCCTCTAAGCAGTTAACCAGTATTGTGCACATTCTTTCGCCAGAAACTGACAACTGCGCTTCTTGAATCAGCAGAAGGGAGAGAATGACCACAGAAAATATTTCATGATCAATCTCCACGAAAGAATGTTGCCAACCTCGGCGGGGGTTGAACCCACGACCTCCTGTCTCCAGTCGGACGGCACATCCAACTGCGCCACCGAGGCTGGCTTAGCACCTTATCTAATCACCATACTTGTCCTAAAATTTGAAATAGTCCATTCTAGTACCGCTTGATGGGGCTAACATACTGCTGTATGTATACCCTGATGAGGCACCCCGCTCTGCGGCATCTGATCTGGGACTACAATGTTTGCAAGGGCTTATCTGTCCCAAAACTTAGGGTTTTTATGGTACATGTCAAGTTTTACAGTCTGTAGACTTCATGTAGGGTGGACGTAAGTACACGGACAAACAGACAGATGGAAACTTGCATGCCAAAGACACTGATGCTAACGCAGGTGCGACAATAGCAATTTTCACCTTGGAAACATTTGCAGAAGACTTGTTAAGGAGGACAACCTGATGATAAGTCTGGGATAATTTTCTTATTTCTCCATAAAAACATATCTTGTGGGATTCTCATTTGAAGTGCCTCAAGGCACTTCTAATGAGTACCCACAACTTATGTTTTTATGGAGAACTGGAGAAAATTAGCCCAGAATTATCATCAAATACTCCTCCTTATGAAGTTATTAAGTCCCCTGCATCTGCCATCTTAAGGAGAACTGATACACTTTCAGGGCAGGTAATTCTACCAAAATTGTCCTTGTCTCCCTTCTGAAAAGGAGTCTACCCTAAAAAGAAAGAATCTGCTCCCAAGACTAGACCCCTTTTTAGAATGGGCTTTGTATGCAGGAACAGGGCATAGCTATTGATAAGATGCTTTTTTTTCCATTCCAAAAGTATAGATCTTTTTCTTATTTCTCCGTGAAAACATAGGTTGTGGATACTCATTAGAAGCACCTCAGCGAGGTGCTTCTAATGAGTACTCACAACATATGATCAGGATGAGAAATCTTGGACAGAAGCTAACTAAAGCACTGAAAAGTAATTTTATTGCAGATTAAATATTACGTGTGTGTGTTGTATGCATGTGTGCATGTGTGTGCAGATTAAATATTATGTGTGTGTGTGTTGTATGCATGCATGCGTGTGCACAGATTAAATATTACATGTCTGTGTTGTATGCATACATGTGTGCGTGCATGTGTGTGTGATCACAAATTCAATAATCTCACATAAAGATATCAAGAAATTTGTGTTTAAAATGTTAAATGTTCCAGAAAAGTTCCAGAAATTTAAAGGTGTGTTACTGTTTACGTCTTGTTAGTAACTTGTTAGAAAAATAAAAAAAAAAAAAGCATGGATTAATTTTTGTTTCGATTTGTGCATTATACTATAAAAGCTACATAATTATATATACACAAAAATAACAATAAAGTACCATATAAAACAAGTAAAAAACAATTATAATCACATTACAAGAGACAATTCTTGATTTTCATATTCAGGCTATTTTGCACTAAGCACTAAATGTAATCTCCAATAATTGAAGATTTCCATAAAATTACTCAGAGAAAACAGCACAGGCAATTCACTATATCGCCTTTGTTTTTTTTTTAAATTGTAGTAATTCACTAAATCGCCTTTGTTTTTTTAAATTGTAGTATCTTGCAAACTAGTATATTTTGCAGAAAAATAAAATCAGCACTGGTTTAAAATAGAATTTTGTAATTATTGCCGAGTAAAATAACACAATATACTACGCTTTTTGACAAGCATCTAGCATGTTCTCTCCTAGTTCATAAAGTATGCTGGTCACCCAGAAGTGACTGTGACGTTAGATGAAAAATCAAGAATAAAAAATTGCGAGCGACTAACTGTCAACTTAAATGCAATTTATCAAAATATCATGTTTGCCTGGTGCAATATCATTACAGCCATATTACCATACTTTCCTTTAGTATTCTGACACCTATACCCTTTACAATATCCATAGCTCCACTTCCTGACTAGTGACTTTTTTCAACAGAAAAGTACTGATATTTTTCTCATTTCTGACTGAAAACAATTATGATGTGGGTACTCATTAGAAGTGCCTCATCGAGGCACTTCTAATGAGTACCCACAACATGTTTATGTGGAGAAATCAGAAAAATATACATCTGTATATATGTTTTCTGGAGCTATGAGTACCTGTCCTAGTATATAAACAAGTCCACTGGACTACCTAATCATGCACGGTAAATATCTTAAAATTTTGAACACTTTATTCAATCTTTTTTGGCCTAAAATTAGCTTTATATGCAGTTGCTTCTGAAAATACTTAGTAGAATGGCAAACAGTGTAGACCTCGATCAGACTGCTCCTTCAGGAGCAGCTGATTTGGGTCTGTATTGTTTGCCTATGCCATTTTGTTGGAAACTTGGTGTATGATATTTTAGGACACTTACCATATCTAAAATGTGCTGATAGAATGGCAAACAGTACAGACCCTCATCAAACTGCTGGGTCTACATCGTTTGCTCTAGCATATCTGTCAGAATATTTAGGGGAAATATGTTATTTAAATAAGCGCCTACTAAAAGGCATAAATGCACGATTTATATACAGTCGACGCTCGTTATCTCGAATTCCAAGGGATTCACTGAAACACTTCGAGATATCCGTACCTCGACATATCAGAGTTGAGAGAGTGAGGAAAACAATAAATTGAACAACCACATTTAACAAATGAATATGTAATTTGACTCCTGAAGTTAGAAATATATATATAAAATAATGTGAAAGAGGAGAAATTGCTCCTTAGGAGTAATTTCTCCTCTTTTCCACATTATTTTGTTACCTGTTGTCATAGTTTCATGTTAAAACAGGGACCAGATTTTCACTTCGAGATAAGCGGTAATTCGAAATAAATGAGTTCGAGATAATGAGGTTCGACTGTAAATGATCCATGTCATGAGAAAAGGGGCATTATTATATGGAAAATGAATGCCCAGGTCAGCCAGCATATCCAGTTTGATCAAAGCGTCATATGTATATTCTACTCAACTTGGGAATGTTTCATCAGCTCGGAAACAAAACCTCAACCTCTACACCTTTAAGTCATTTTGTATAAATCTTCATAATACAATTGCAGTTCCCTGATGTAAAAGCACAATTGCAGTTCCCTGATGTTAGCGCAAGACAAAACCAACAAAATGACATGTGCGACCAATGAAGACTCAAATCAGCCTGGGCTTCTGCCCTGTCTGATCAGTCTTTGCTGTCTGCATGAAGAAAGCTATTGAGCACACAGCGAAGACTCTGATCAGACTGGGCAGATGCCCAGGCTGATCTGAGTCTTCACTGCGGGCACATGCCATTTTGTAGGTTTTGTCATGCTCTGGCTCATATATCATATAATAACATCAGAAAACTGCAACTGTCTTGTGAAGTTTTATACAAATTGATGTAAGATGTAGAGACTGAAGCTTTGTTTGCAGGCTGATGAAGGCCACAAGGCCGAAACATTCCCGATAGTTCAGTGAACAATAAAGATATAGTTAATTATTCTTCTTGTGAAGAAACTTTTAGTTCAACAATGGACATTCTACAGTATCCAATAGTTTTGGAAGTGGATAGTGAAGACCCTGATCAGTCCAGGTTATCATTGGCCAAATACACCTTAAGGTCTCTTTTCTCATGAAATGGCTTAATTGCCTCATCAATGCTGTGCAATGTGTAGAATGCAGATGCTGTTCTGTTCTGTTTCAGCCACCAAAGCTATCCAAGATGATAAATTTATGTGTGTGCCAGCTAACTATTGCCTACTACATTCCTAAAATAACACACAAATCATTCATTAATAAATACTGATGCGAAAAGTTTTCCCTATTTTTTTTTTCAAGACAGTAGGGCTCTTATTTCACTTGATTTGTCTCCAGAGATGGAAATGATATGCCCTATTTTCAGGAATGAAACAACTATTGCTGCTGATATTTAAATGTACTATTACAAAAATTAAACTGATTCACCACAACAATCAAACAAAACAGAAAAAAAAAAAAAAAAAAAGAAATTAAGAAGATTAATACAAATAAATTTAAAAATATTTAAACATTTTTTCTGTAATCTTCTGAACTGAACTAGAAATGAGTCCAAAGTTCACAGAATCCCTGCACAAGAGCCATTCCAAAAGTTTGAAATTAGCAGATCATAACCAAGGTAACAAAAGTAATTGGAAATTGCAGAGAAGAAAATTCTATATTGCTACAGTCCATCAAGCCAAACATACAACAGAAGTACATGAGAAAATCCTAAATGCACAATTTAACCCTTTTTATAACGAATAAACTCCCCTACCCCCACCACACACACTATACATTGGACGATTTGAATTTCAATTTTAGGTGTGCCAGACTATGTGATATAGATATTCCTAGAGAAAAATGGCTAAATTATTTGCAAACAGCGGAGACCCTAATCAGGTGCCACAGATCTGGGTCTGCACTGTTTGACGAGTACCCTTTGGGGGTCTCCAGATTCATACATGCCATTGGCTGTTGATAGAAATCTGTGAGATTTTGCAAATTTTTTGGGGAGATTTGATGAAATTCTGTGAGATTTTTATGAAACTCACTTTCAAGCTTACATAAGTAAGTTAAAAGTCATTATTTTAATGAATTAAGCTGGGGTTAGCCATGCTAATGTGTGATTTATTTCTAGTTCTTCAAAAAATTGCTTATTAAATGGTATGAAAATTCTGTGAGATTTGAAAATCTTATGAGAAAGGGGGTCCAGAAGGGCCAAAATTCTCTGAGATTTTGTCTCACAGTGTGAGGTATGGCATGTATGCAGACTAAAATGGGTTAATGTCAAAATTTTAAGCATGTCACCATAACCTTGAGGTCAAGGGTGGGTGCTGTTTGTCATAAAGAAAGGATCTGTTGCTACAAATAACCAGTCCATATATCAAAGCTGCAGAGAATGCTTAAGTAAAAATGCTTAAATGCTTAAAATTTTTACATGAATACACTATTTCCCATTCAGCCACCATGGTCTACACATGTTCCTTAAAAGTTGAACCAACCTTCAAATTTTAGGACAAGAATGGTAAGGTATTTTGGTGCCTGAATATTTAGGTAAATATGCTTCAAACATATGGATTAGGCTGGAGACTGTAAGTTCAGAATGACATTTTATGTCTACTTTCAGAACATGATATGAAAACTTAACATCTGTGGTACACAACAATTCATACATTGTATACAAACAGTAAAGTCACAGTTCAGCTGGAATAGCTAAGCAATCTGAACCCAGATAATCCCTGTCTTTCCAAAAGTGTAGATCCAGATCAGCTGGCTTCTTTGAATTTGTATCAACAACTTGAATCAAATAATCTGATTGGCTGTGAATTTGTATCAACAACCTGAATCAAATAATCTGATTGGCTGACAATTAGAAGTGGGCATGGTCTCTTAATTTATTCATTATGACAAGGGCTAACACAAACTGAAGACGAGCAAACTGTGAAGACACTGGTCAGATTGCCAATGGACATAGGCTGCTCTGTGTCTTTAATGTGTTTGCATAAGATTATTAACCTTTACCACTTTCTTGGCTAATTCAGCAGATGATAAATTGGTGATATTTTTCTTATTTTTCCCAGAAAACAGGATTTGACTTTTCATGCAAATTTAAATACTGTGACTTACATTTTCTAGGTCATATTTTGGATCCATATGACGAGATATGTAACCTTCTAGGTAGGAATAAAACTTGTGCGTGGGAGGAAAGAAGTTAAGAAGAACAGCCATCAGTTCCCAGCCCCGCTGTAGACTGTCTCTGTAAGAAATAGTACAAGTACAGGGAACTCATAAAGATAAGACAATATCCATACAGTGAGCCCTTGTTACAACAACACCATTTGATTCCAAAAATGTTGCCATTAAAATGAATTTGCTGTTGTAAAGAATACTTAATTAGCAGAATGGTATTTAAGAAAAGCCTTGTTTTGTTCTTATTTCCTCAGGGCACATGTTTTGGATATTTGTTAGAATTGCCTTAGTCCAAAACATCCAAAACGCTTTTCTTGACATACTAAATACAATGTTCTTACATAATTTCTGATTGACTTTCACCTCTTCAGCAAAAGTTTCATGCCAGTGAAATTATCATTACGACAAATTTTGTGGTTGTAATGAATATTGGTATAAAGAGGGCTGTGTTTGTTTGTGTTGAGGTTTTATGGCCCAGTCAACCAAATGGGGTCATGTCGAGCTCGGTCAGTTTACCTAACCACACATTTACTGGGCAGGCTTAGTCCTCTATGCAATTAATAAAGAGGGCTAACTGTATCATATGGGTGAAGGTTTAAGCACTTACAAGAAAACAATGTATTTTCATATACTAAATTAAAACTCAATTCTAAATTCATTTGCAAAAATTTTATTAACCCAGAAGAATAATCAGCAACTCACAAATTCATTAACTTGAGAACTTTGAAAAACCATGAAATAAAAGCATAAAAAAAAGCACTGCATGATATCCTACCACATGTATGTGTTGAAACTTCAACTGTCAATAGGTAATGGAAAAACAATTGCAAATCGAGGGTTGAGCGCAAGACTGGCGTAAGTCAGATGGTTGTTTTCCCCAAACCTGATCTCCTCACCATGACGGCGTTATGAAGATTACAACATTTCTTTCTGTAAACAATGAAAATTTAGGTGCCATTGCTCGTATGAGCAATGGCATCTAAATTTGCATTGTTTACAAAGGGGTCCAAGTTGCCCCTAAACAAGGGTTTCAAAAATATGTCTGAGTTACTATTGTCTTGCGCTCAACCCTCGAAATAATATGTTATGTATTAGGTAACTATATGTATTTTTGCAAATCAATGATTTTCAAACTTTTATGGAAACACAGGTATAAAAAATAATATCTTACTCTTTCTTGTTGTCTGTTGTCTGCCGGCAGACCTGTATAAATATTTCATCTCTCAGGTCTGGACCAACGGACCAACCTTTAGTGACAATCTCCAAGGCAATGCTAGACTGGCCCTGTTTAGTTTTTCTGTCTCCCATGTAGTTCTGGATCAGTGAAGCAGTCAAGGAAAAAACTTTGGTTATATCTCATTTTCACTGAATTTTCATAAATCTTCAACCCTACAACTAAAGCTATGTATGTAAAATGCAAATTCCTATCTATGAAAAAAAACAGTATCAGCATGTGTTTATCAGGGTTTTAGCTATTTACTGTAGATATTCTAAAGATTAAATATTATGCACTGTACCATATTTACCATATGTATTCGGACAGACAGGTCTGAGCAAACAGTGTAGAATGCAGCCTTTCATCAGGGTCCATACTGTTTGCCACTCATCCAGCAATTTTTAGACACAATATCTGGTAGTAAATTGCACTTATTCAAATTTTAGAACAAGTATGGTAAGGAGTTGAGGTGTCAAAATACTTAGGGCAAAAATGATATTAACCATAAACATTCACACACACACATACATTAGAGAAGACAGTATTGATCCAGATCCCTATAGGAGCATTTTTCTTGTTAGCATTAACCTTTAACCCATTTATGCCGAATGGACTCTTCTAGCTCAACCCTTTGGATAGGTCCATTTCTAACAGAAGGTGGTCTGGTAAGTTTTTTTGTTAGTATCATGTTTTATAGAAATTCCTGTATTTAATGCAAACAGTAAAGACCCTGATCAGATCCCATGTTCTGTGGCATCTGATCTAGGTCTACACTGTTTGTCAATGTCCCTTTTATGGGACATCAGGCATAAATGGGTTAAAGTGCTGAGCATTAACTGTAGCAGATAAAATTCTATTTTTTATTATTTTTTTTTTTTTTCAGAGTAAATAAGGCTTGACAATTCATGTGAATCATTTGCTAGGCAAAGTTTCTGAGTTCTCTGACATTATTTATGTGCATATTTTTTGTGCAAAGTATGATTTATTTTACCAAAATCCAGACGAATGTAACGTACTGCATTCAACCTAAATACGACACATACCCCTATAAGCGCAGTCAAGCCATTTCTTAGTCTCTATATTATAGCCCCTGTACCTTTATCTACTTCTTTATAAAAGTATACATTGTTGGTACTTATCTGAATTGCCTTGAGGCAATTCAGACAAGAACCAACAACAACATGTGCTTTTGTATGTGGGTACTCATACTTTTATATGTTGTTGGTTTTGTTTGTGTTGAGGTTTTACTGCCCAGTCAACCCAATGGGGTCCTGTCGAGCACGGTCAGTTTACCTAACCACACGTTTACTGGACAGGCTTAGTCCTCTAAGTGGTTAACCAGTATTATGCACATTCTTTTGCCAGAAACTGATAACTGCCCTTCTTGAACCAGCGGAAGGGAGAGATTGACCGTATAAAATATTTCATGATCAATCTCCACGAAAGAATGTTGCCAACCTCGGCGGGGTTTGAACCTGCAACCTCCTGGTCTCCAGTTGGACGACGCATCCAACTGAGCCACCGAGGCTAGCATATGTTGTTGGTACATGCTTTTATATGTTGTTGGTACTCATTTGATTGCCTTGACTTGTCAAAGCAATTCAAATGAGTACCAACAATGTCTGTTTTTATAAACAAAAAAAAAATCAGGAAAAAAATTGTATAAGCATCATTAAATACGGCCCTCATGAAGTTCTCTGCTGATCTTTCTTTAAAGTGTGCCCACATTAGATGGATATTTACAGCAACTTTTTCCAGTTATTCTGAAAATCTAAATGCACAGAGTTTGTTTGTGTTGAGGTTTTATGGCCCAGTCAACCCAATGGGGTCATGTCGAGCGCGGTCAGTTTACCTAACCATAAGTTTACTGGGCAGGCTTAGTCCTCGGTGGGCAACATTCTTTCATGGAGATTGATCATGAAATATTTTCTACGGTCATTCTCTCCCTTCCGCTGATTCAAGAAGGGCAGTTGTCAGTTTCTGGCAAAAGAATGTGCACAATACTGGTTAAGAGTGGTAATTAGACTGAACACTGTAAATGCAACAAATCAAAACCTCAGTATCGTTAGAATTTCTTTCTTGCTTAGGTCTGTTTTCACTGCTCTGGTATGAAAGGATATGTTTGAAGACTTCACAAGCTTCCTTCTTCACATTTTTGTCATTGGTCCGCAACATGGGTTTCTGTATAGGATCCTGAAAATATCAAGATAGATGTCTAATGATTTGTTTGGTATTCCCCTATTATTAATCAAAATGGCATTTTCTGTGTGCCTAGAACATAGATTAGAAAACATGCATATTACCACAGGAAATCCAGAAGTGTTTGTGTAAATCTTAGCTTCTCGCTTAATATGTGTTGACTTCATTTTTCATATTATACAGTAAGTGTCCCACACAAAATCATCCAGGCCTTTGCTCCCTATTAATACATTTTGTAGAACCCAATGATTCTGTTAGTGTACAGTGAAGGCCCTGATCAGACTGCATGAATATCCGCGAGTCTGATCTGGGCATTTGCTGTCCGCACCACCCGAAGGTACATTTTTGCTTGGTGGGGCTCAGACATTGTGTCATAAAGGTGATGGCAGACAATGCAGACAGGGGCGTAAAATTCCTTCAGAAGCCACCTGCCCAGCAGGACTACAGTGAATATCCTAAAAATTCAAACACTTTATTCCATACTTTTTTGATTAAACTTTGTTCTTTATGTAGTTATTTCTTAAAATACTTTGTCGAATGGCAAACAGTGTACAACCTGATCAGAGTGCTCCTTCAGGAGCAGTCTGATCTGGGTCTGCACTGTTTGCATATGCCATTTAATCAGAAACTTAGGGTACAAAATTTTAACACAATACCATATTACCAAGTTTCAACATATAAGATAATACAGATAAAACATTGTGTCCAAATGTAACCAGGCTCTTTTGACAATCCCAGGCCCTCGTTACTGATTTTAACTCTTTCCCAGCTAGTGGTGACTTTTGTCATCTGTTGATAACCTTTGCAAACAGTTTGGATCCAGATCAGGCCCGACAAAATGTCGGGCCTGATCTGAATCCAAACTGTTTGACACTCTGATGGTATTCCTGAAAGATTTATTTGAAAAAATTAATTTAAAAAAAAAAAATCCACAATCGACAAAAAAGCATACAAAATTACCCAGCATGCAAAGAGTTAAATGTCATCAGGCACTTTTACTGAGTCGTGTCTTCAGACCCCATAACTTATAAATCTTGAATATATGTAGGCTCTTTTCTGAATTTTGACTCTTCTGCTGGTTCAAATGTCACCAAACTTTTTTCTGATTCCAAATGCCATCAGGTCATTGTACTGATTCCAAAAGTACTGTGACAATTACTGATTGCAAATGTCAGCACAGCTCCAGATAAGAAGGTTTATCCACTTAATATTTTTTTCTTATTTATACACGAACACGTATGTTGTGGGTACTCATTAGAAGTGCCTCAGCGAGGTGCTTCTAATGAGTACCCACAACATATATTTTCATGTAGAAATAAAAAAAAAATACGAAAAAATATCTGTACTTTATGACTGAAAAAAAGCATCTTATCTAGAGTTATACACAAAAGGACCAATTATTCCAAACCTCCTTGTGTTCATTTACTAACTTTGTGCCTTTCAGACTCATTTACAGATTCCAAATGCTGTTTGCCTTTTTCACCTCGATCAAACGAAGCTACCTGTCACTTAATCATACTGACCTTCGACCACTTGAGCATGTTGGTAAGAGGAACATTTTTCCCAAACAGTCCCTTCTTGTGCTTGTTTAGGTGCTGTGCATAGTTTTCAATATCGCTGTCCGACGGTAATTTTTGTGTGGTTGACAGGCTTTTACCAGGTCTCGGTGGGCATGTGCCAGCACGACCCTATCAAAGAAATACATTACAACCTCTTTATAACACAGTTCGTTATAACACAGTTATGGATATAACACGATGCAAAGATGGATCCCAAAAATGTATAGATTATATTGAAAAATGACCATAAATGGTCATTTTTCAATATAATCTATACATTTTTGTATGGATATAATACGGTTGTTTAACTAACACGGTTTATGCTATGGACCCCAACAATAGTGTTATAAAGTGGTTGCGGTGTAGTAAAATAAGCCACCTAATTACCACACATACTCCTATAAGTGCACAGTCACACAATTTCTTAGACAACAGATTACAGCCCATGTACTACTTCTTTATAATTACATGACATGTATCTACTTCTTTATGAAAGCATGTGTTGTTGGTACTCCTTTGAATTGCCTTGACTTGTCAAGGCAATTCCAATGAGTACCAACAACACATGCTTTTATAAAGAAACGCAGAAACAAGATTGCATAAACATTATTCAATATGCCCCTCATGAAATCCTTGCTGATCTTTCTTTAAAGCATGTCCTTATTAGGTGGACATTTTAGTACAATTTTTGTATGGTATTTAAAACAAAAAATACAAAAAAAAACAAACAAAAAAAAAACAGAGTGAAGTGCACAGTGTAGTAATTAGGTCGAATACAGTAGGAAAAAATGTAAATGTACTTGATCTCATATAATATAGCCTCTCTGTTTGACAAGGGTCTCACAGCTCCAGCTAAAACTATAACTCAGGATGATTTTTTTGTTTCTGCATTAAGACATGATGATGATATTGATGATGATTTGGCATTTACGTCCCTCTTCACATTACTTAAGTCATATTGAGATGATGGAAGTATGATAATAAAAGGCTCTGTGCAATGAAGCCCCATACAGTCATGAGCTGAATGTCACCTCCAGTGGGATTCGAACTCGGGACCTCATGATCCGAAGTTTGGAGCAATAATTTACTTCTATAATGCACATGACTTTTATTATTTTACATAGCTTTACAACCAAATTCTCCTAGTACTATAATTAATCCAAATAAATGCAAAAATGATAAAGTTCTTCAAAATAAACTGATGAAAATTGTAAATTTATAGTAAAATTGACAACCTTAATACCAAGCAAACACAAAAACACATAAAAATATCAGCAAACCCTAACACCAAAGCATTCAAATAAAAATCAGTAAAAGCCCAGATTAGTCTCTGAATTAGTTTTATCAAAGCCTTCAAAATTAGCTAGTATAATCTTAAGACTGACAAGGACTGAAAGCCCCAATCAGACTGCAGATGCATAGGCTAATGTGGGCCATCATAGTTCATCACTGAGCTGGGGTGTTTGAGTTGGTTTTACCACTAACCAGTCAACCCATTGGGGTCATTGTCGAGTGTGGTCAGTTTACCTAACCACTCTTTTACTAATCACTGGGCAGGCTTAGTCTTCTTAGCAGTTAACCAGTGTCGTGCACATTCTTTCACCAGAAACTGACAACTACCCTTCAAAAACTTCTTGAATCAGCAGAAGGGAGAGAATGACCATAGAAAACATTTCATGATCAATCTCCATGAAAGAATGATGCCAGACCCCACGCATGAGTGGGAGAGTGGCATTTTACACCCTAGCTGAACCAGGGACCATCAAAAAAAGAAACTTTCAAGGATAAGTCACAATTTATATCAGCACAGTCAACCCAGAATCTCTCCTTTCTCCAAGCTGAGCAGACCTGTCCAGCCTCAACCCAGATGTGTAAGCTCATATAGACTGGCCCACTCCTGATTGGCTGGTACATCTGTGCAGATACTGTACTTGATATAGCTCTAGCTAGCAGGGTCGAGAATATTTTTCTTATTTCTCCACAAAAACATATGTTGCGGGTACTCATCAGAAGAACCTCGACAAGGTGCTTCAAATAAATACTCAATCATGTGTTTTCATGAAGAAGTAAGCAAAATATGTATGTAAATACTTCTGGGTCCAGTTGTTCAAAGCATCGTTAGCTTAACGAGCTTGTTAAGGGTCATTTTGTTAACTGTTTTAACAGATTCAATATACAATATTCTGATTGCAAAAGCTACTCACATTTTTTCAGCAAAAAATTTCAGCATATTTGCGTATCACTCGATGTAAATTTTAACGAATCGTTAACTAACGACATCGTTAGCTTTGAACAACTGGGCCCTGGTTAAAAAAAAACAACAAAAAAAAACAGTACCTAATCTAGAGATATGATACTTTGTCTATAGAGGACCGGTATGTTTTGGGTTCATTTTACTTTTTCATAAAAAAACTGTCAGGAGTAAATATTGGATAGACAGGCTTAAACAGTGTAGATCCAGATCAAACTGATGTTTGAACACGGTCTATACTGTTTGCCATTTCATCACAACATTTCAAACATATATCATTAGGTAGTCATTGGATTTGTTCACTTCCTAGGACAAGCATGTAAGGTAGTCACCCTTGTCCAGCTGAATAAATTAAGATGCCACACTCTTTTCAAATTTTCAGCCAATCAGATTACTTGATCCAGATTGTTGATATAAATTCACATACTGAATGGCAAACAGTCTAGATCCAGATCAGTTTGCTTCTTAGAAGCCAACTGATCTGCATATACACTGTTTGAAAAGGCATGGTAAATCTGGGTTAAGGATTAAGGAATCCACACAGTTAGAATTGAGGGGGTTCCTAACAAGCATTACAACATCAAGAAATAAGAAAACCACCTGCATTTATTGGAACTAAAAATGTTATATCTGAATACCTAGAAGAAACATGCATAGCTCTAGATAAGAAGGCGTATAAGGTAAATATTTTTTTCTTATTTCTCTAAAAAAACGTATATTGTGGGTACTTGTCAGAAGCGCCTCCTCAAATTTTTCTTATTTCTCCATGAAAACACGTTGTGGGTACTCATTAGAAGTGCCTCAGTGAAGCACTTCTAATGAGTACCCACAACTTATGTTCTCCTGAAGAAATAAGAAAAATATCAGTACTTTTTGGATGAAAAACATGCCTTATCTGGAGCTAAGAAATTTTACATGGAAATACCTGTCTACTGAGGGAACCAGTACTAGTACTAATAGACATGCCACCATCTGTCTGAGAACCCACCACCATAGACAAGGGACGATGTTGTGACATGTCTACCTGACCCCCTGGAGACCTGTCCAGGGGTGGGCTACCATCCTGGATCTCTCCTTTCTCATGCTTCTTCCGCTTCAGTGAGGCATGCTGAGTTTCAAGAGCCAGATGAGGTGTTATTATTGGAGAGTGGCCGTGAGGACGATACTGTGGAGATATGAAGTTGGAGTTCTCTGTGTCTTCGAAACCTTGATCTGTGAAGGAAAACATTTTCATTACTACCAGTACATATACCGTAATAAACCTTAGTATTGAGACAGATAGGCCTTTGCAAACAGTGTAGACCCAGATCAGACGCTGCAGTCGTGGCATCTGATCAGGGTCTACAATGTTTGCCATACATACAGCAATATTTTAGACACATCAAGAGGGAGTAGAATGGATTATTTCAAATATTAGGACAAGTATGGTAAGAAGATTAGGTGGTTATTGTGGTACCCTATTTACCTTAACCCATTGTAGACTGAATAGACTCTCCCATGCTATGTATTGGAAGAGTCCAATTTCAAGTTTAGGCATGTCCGGCTATGAGATTTACATATTCCTAGAGAAAAATGGCTAAACTATTTGCAAACAGTGGAGACCCTGATCAGACGCCACATTCTGTGGATCTGATCTGGGTCTGTACTGTTTGCCAATCACCCTTTTACGGGTCTCCCGACTACAATGGGTTAATTCCTCACCACATTTGTCCTAAAACTCCATTTCACTACCAGATGAAGTGTCAAAAAAAAAGGCTGAATGAGTGGAAAAAAGTAGACCCTGATCAGGATCTATACTGTGTCATTCATCTGGCAATTTTTAGACACATCACAAGGTAGATACGGTAAATGTCCTAAAATTTCATATAAAAAGTTTCTGACCAAATGGCACAATCAAACAGTGCAGACCCAAATCAGACTACTCTTGAAGGAGCAGTCTGATCAGGTCTAAATTGTTTCCCATTCCACTAAGTATTTTTAGAAAAAAATTCCATAAAAAGCAAATGGAGGCTTAAAAGAGTATGAAAAAATATGAAATTTTAGGACATTTACCATAAAGTGCACTTGTCAAGATTTAGGATAGTTCACTAAAGAGTGAATGTGTAAAAACTTTATAGGGAAAATACAGTACGTAATAAGCCAATAGCAAAGGCATAGACAGTAACCCTTTCACCCCTGAGTTTCTAAAATGTACTCTTCCATTTCTGAATTTGGACACATACATTGTTGCAAATAGGGGTTTCAATCAAAAATTAATAACAGAATGGCAAACAGTGCAAATCCTGATGAGATGGCTCATTATGAGCAATCTCATCACTTGCACTGTTTGCAAAGATATCTGTACCAGTCTGCAGGGATGAAAGCGTGAATACCTAACAGGTGATTATGTGGACTTACTACCAGACTCCAAATGAATCTATACACAGTAAACAGCCATACACAACAAGAGATTAATAGACAATTAAACCAAAAATAGCCTTGACTGAAGGACAAGTCCCAATGCTTTTCAAATGAGTACCTACAACATATGCCTTTATAAATAAGTAGACTAAAAGTGCACTGGCTGTAATCTGAAGAATAGAAATGCTTGACTGTGCTTGACTTGCTTATAGGGGTATGTGCGGTAATTAGGTAGAATACGGTAAATGAACTGTAACATGCCAAAATGTATGTTCTGACATAATTAAGCTCCCAACAAGACTCAAAACAGTTTGCATCCGTGCATCCTGAGTCTTCATTGTCAGCATGAAGAAACTTTGGCTATCCAAAATGTGCCAAGTGAGGATTCTAATCAGGCTGCACAAATGCACAGGCTGATCTGAACCTTTGCTGGGTGCACATGTTCGAAGGTACGTTTTCTGACACTGCTGCTAAAATATGTAATTTTAACAATAAATTCTATATCAGAAGACTGGAAATTGTGTTGTTTTATTTTACATGCAAGCACAGGAAAAACCTTTATTCAAATGTGAACAGCATGGCTGGACCAGCCTACAGATCTACAAACTCTGACCTGGTCTAGCATTATCTATATAACATTACAGTTATATATTGCAGAATGCGGTGTCTGATCAGGGTCTACATTGTTTGGCACTCATCCAGCACTATTTTAGACACATCAATAGGTAGTAATAGTCTATTTCAAATTTTAGGACAAGTATGGTAAGGACTTAAGGTGTCCCAATATTTAGGGTAAATATGATGTTATATAATGTATAGTGTGACAAAGGACTTATAAAGGAGGAGAACTTGATGATAATACTGAGATAATTTTCTCCAATTCTCCGTAAAACTTAAGTTGTGGGTATTCATTAGAAGTGTCTCCATGAGGTGCTGCTAATGAGTACAGGAACATGTTTTTATGGAGAAATTACAAAATATCCCAGAATCATCACCAAATGCTCGTCCTTAAACTGTTGTAAAGAACAAAGAACATGACCAGACTGTACTGAAACAGGACCCATCACGAAAACACGCCTATATAATTTTGACCCCCTTAAACCCCACTTTTATATAGTAAAACTGGGGTTTGCAGGGGTATACATTATTTTTCTTATTTCTGCTCAGAAACATAGATTGTGGGTACTCGTTAGAACCGCCTCACTGAGGCGGTTCTAACAAGTACCCACAATCTATGTTTTGAGCAGAAATATGAAAAATATCTGATTTTTTTATCTGAAAATTTTCATTTTTCGGAGGTAAAATTTTCTATATATTTGAATAGGCGTGTTTTCGTAATGCCTGAAACACACTCTTGTTAAGATTTAAAATATTTACATGCACCACAATACAGATCTTCTTCTCAAATACTTTTGAAAGTATTCAGTTTGGTTTGGAGCTAAACAGCCCAGTCAACACTATTAAGGTCATGTCAAGCTGGTCAGTTTACCTGCCTCTCTTGAAAGCTTATACTCACCTTCTGAGAACTGTGAACTTTGCATTAACAAGGCTAATTGGTCTTCTTCAGCTCTTCCATTCACCTCCCCATTTATTTCCTCCCCATTACGAATCTCATCACGTTCATAGTCCTCATTTTCAATATTAGTATTCCTCTCACGTAGCACATTTCTAAGATTATTTTGTTCTATTTCATTTACAAAATCTGCTGAAAGTTCTACTGTTTTTGTTGGTGGTGGTGGGACTGGTAAATTTGCATATTCTGGTTCAGAATCTTCAGATAATTCTAATGATTTCTTTGAGTACTGACTACCCGATCGTTCATGAATTATTTCACGATGATTATTGCCTATACTTCTATTTGAACCTCTTGACGATATAGAGTCCTGAAAAGAAACAGCACTGTCTTGCATATTTCGTAATGAACCCTCTGATGACTGAATATCAGACATATTGCGTGTGGAACCTTGTGAAGATTGCGAATCTGATAAGTCCCTATCACGACTTCTTAAGGGTGACTGAGAAGCTTGACTATCTGTTCTATCATGTCTGTAAGCGCGTGGTGAAGAATAAGATCCATCACTATCGGATCGGTCATGTCTGTAATAATTTGTGTCAAAATATTCAGGATGTATCTGCGATGTCTGCATAGCAGACGTAGCAGTTTGTTCATCAGTAGCACCTAAATCAAACCGGGGTTGTTGATTTACGTTAATCTTTTTATATGCAGTTTGTCCATCACGCTTAGAAACACCTACATAAGTGGGGTTAGTTCTTGGAAAGCGTAACTTTGGTTTACTAGGATTAGGAGAAGGACTAATGTTAATAGTACCACCTTGTTGATTTACAATATCTTGGCTAAATGCCACACATTCTTGTTCAACTGTACCACTCAACACTGGACTAAAAACTCTCTCAATTCTCTCTGTATCTCCTGGACTAAAAACTCTTTCAATTCTTTCCGACTGAGAGTCCCTACTGCTAGCAACACTTGAAACTGGACTATACTGAGCTCTTTCAAAGTCATGCTTTGACATATTTAAAACGGGACTATATAACTGTTCTTGTCTGTAATTACTTGAGGACTGAGACTGGTTAGAAACTGGGCTGTATAATTTTTCATGGTGGTCGTGAAATGATCCCTCCCTGAGATTTAAAGGAGGGGGTGTAAAGGATTCAGTTCTATGAGGAGGTGTATAGGTTTCAGATCGACTAGCATACGTAAAGTCCTTATCACTTCCACTGCCATGCCGATATCCTCTGTTATATAAGTGACCAGGACCATGATATAAATATGAGTCATCTCTTGCATAAACTGGAGATTCGTCGCGTACCCTCACATCAACATATCTGTAACTTCCCGACCTTGTTGGCAATCCACCACTGTGAGAACTCTCACTACGATGCACTGCTGAGTGAGTTCTCTGTAGTCGTGGAGAATCTAATCCTCGTGGAGCCATTTCTAGAGATTCCTTTCTTGTTAAACCAGAATGAAATGATGGGCTTGACGAGTAACCGGCATATGCCGACTGTGAAGACTGAGACCCCGACTGAGAACCAGAATGAGATCCTCGATGTCGTAGTTGATCAGGACCAATTGGCCGTTCTTTAAAGCTTTCATGGTGACTGGAGCTACTTTGAGATGAGCCTGAATCTTGACGACTGAATCGGTGCTGAAAGAAATGGAGTTTAACCCATTGTAGATGGGAGACCCGTAAAAGGGTACTTGGCAAACAGTGCAGACCCAGATCAGATGCCGCAAAATGCGGCGTCTGATCTGGGTCTCCACTGTTTGCAAATGGTTAAGCCATTTTTTCTCTAAGAATATGTAAATCTCATAGCCAGTTTACCTAAAATTGAAACTGGACTCTTCCAATATATAGTGTGGAAGAGTCTATTCCGTATACAATGGGTTAAATTATTATTCTTGATAAAGTGGAACAATTTCATTCTTTGCGCCAATCAGAGAAAATACGGCTTGACATTTCATGTGACTTGTTTGCTTAGCAGATGATCCACTTGAAATCTGGTCTTAATGTCTCATAAATAGCGGAACAAAAAAATAGAATGTCTTCTGCTACAATTTTTCTTAGCACTCTAAGGGTTAAAAGTTCTAGGTAACTAGAGCTGGTGTTTGTAAAACACTATGCCCCCAACTGCCTGACTCTAACACTGTTTGACTCCAACACTGCTTAGCCATGACGGTAACAACAGTACAAATATATGATTTCAATGTTATTTTTTTATCAAAGGGAAATAACTCTAAAATAGATGATTGGGATAAGGCAATACCAAATTAATTTTTAGAGTCTCATCCCCACCCGCCCCTAAAAAAATCTAACCAATAAAAAATTTTGGGGTGGAAACTTTTTTCGCACGCCCATACTAATGTTTGAAGACGGTTTTTATCTGGCTTTTATTGATTGGAAAGCATCTTTTTATAGGAAGAATAATAACAAAAAGGTTTGCTGCCTTTCCATAATCACATTATCAGTACTGTCTGTTACCATGTTTTGCTTTGATTAATGTTTTCCATGAAAATTAAAAAATAAAAAATAAAATCCACCCACCCGCCCCATTTTTTTCTAAAATTTGGATGAGAATCTATTAATTTATTTGGTATGGCCTAAGAAAAAAATACGGATCACCTATTTTTTCATGAGGAATCAAAACATGAAATTTCAAAACATTAGCATACATGGTTCTAAACTTATGCTATACACAATAAAACAACGACATTAAATGGCCCGAAATTGCGAAGGGCCATAACTCCAACATTTCATTAAATTGGTTCAAAATTTATTCAGGTGATCTCCTCCTCAATCCCAATCAGTATACCAAATATCATGGCTCTAGCTTAAATAAAGTCAAAATGCCTAGAACTACAAAGGGCCATAACTACATCAATTTTTCATGGAATTGCCTAAAAAACAAACCAGGTAATCTCCACATCATCCCCAATCAGCATATAATATTTCAAGACCCTAGCTTAAGTGCTTTTCGAGAAATCTTGCTGACAAGGTCAAAATGAGCAGAACTGCAAAGGGCCGTAACTTTATCAATATTTTCATGGAATTCTCTCAAAATATAATCGGGTAATGTACACATCATTCCCACTCACTGTATCGAATTTCAAGAACCCAGCTTAAATACTTTTCAAGATATCTTGCTCACAAGATTTAATTCTGATTTTTTTCAATGGGTCATAACTTTAAATAAACATGCTAGACAAGAAACAAAATACGGGTCGGCTATTCTTTCATTGGGAACCCAAATATAAAATTTCAAAACCCTAGCGTGCAGGGTTCTTAAGATATGGCATGCACAAAAAAAGCTTGATGAACGGACAAACAGTCGAATGGACAAATGAAGGCAAAATAATATGCCCCATCAATTTCATTCGAAACTGGGGGCATAATCAGGTCATCTACTCATCGCTACCAATCTATTCATCAAGTTTCAAGGCTCCAGCTTCAATAGATTTTGAGATATTTTGTTCACAGGGGAAACATGCCCAAATTTACAAAGGGCCATTACTTATGAAATATTTTTCAGAATTTACAAAAAAATTAATCAGGTCATCTACTCATCATTACCAATCAATTCACCAAGTTTCAAGTCTCTAGCTCTAATGGTTTTTGAGATATTTTGCTGATGCCCAAAATAACAAAGGGGCATAACTCAAGAAGTATATTTCAAAATTTCTTCAAAAGTTAATCAGGTTGTCTACTCATCACTACCAGTCTATTCATCAAGTGTCAAGGCTCTAGTTCCAATAGATTTTGAGATATTTTGCTGACAAGGTAAAATTGCCCAAAATTACAAATGGCCATAACTCATGAAGTATTTTTCAGAATTTCTTCAAAAATTAATCAGGTCATCTACTCATCACTACAAATCCATTTACTAAGTTTCAAGGCTCTAGCTCTAACAGTTTTTGAGATATTTTGCTGACAAGATAAAAATGCCTAAAATTACAAAGGGGCATAACTCAAGAAGTATATTTCAAAATTTCTTCAAAAGTTTATCAGGTTGTCTACTCATCACTACCAGTCTATTCATCAAGTTTCAAGGCTCTAGCTTCAATAGTTTTTGAGATATTTTGCTGACAAGTTAAAAATGCCCTAAATTACAAAGGGCCATAACTCATGAAGTGTTTTTCAGAATTTCTTCAAAAGTTAATCAGGTCATCTACACATCACTACAAATCCATTTACTAAGTTTCAAGGCTCAAGCTCTAACAGTTTTTTAGATATTTTGCTGACAAGGTAAAAATGCCCAAAATTACAAAGGGCCATAACTCAAAAGGCATTTTTCAAAATTTCTTCAAAAGTTAATCAGGTTGTCTACTCATCACTACCAGTCTATTCATTAAGTTTCAAGGCTCTAGCTCCAACGGTTTTTGAGATATTTTGCTGACAAGATAAAAATGCCCAAAATTACAAAGGGCCATAACTCATGAAGTATTTTTCAGAATTTCTTCAAAAGTTAATCAGGTCATCTACTCATCACTACAAATCCATTTACTAAGTTTCAAGGCTCTAGCTCTAACAGTTTTTGAGATATTTTGCTGACAAGGTAAAATTGCCCAAAATTACAAAGGGCCATAACTCAAGAAGTATTTTTCAAAATTTCTTCAAAAGTTAATCAGGTTGTCTACTCCTCACTACCAGTCTATTCATCAAGTTTCAAGGCTCTAGCTTTAATAGTTTTTGAGATATTTTGCTGACAAGATTGCATCCATATTTTTTCAAAGGGCCATAACTCAGATTAGGGGCATAATCCTGTCAAGAAAAAAAATACGTGTCAGCTATTTTTTCATGAGGAATCCATATATGAAATTTCAAAACAGTAGTATTCACGGTTTTAAAGTTATGCTATGCATCAAAAAGCGTGACAAACGGACGGACGGACGGACAGACGGACGGACGAACAACCCAGAAGCAATATGCCCCTCCAACTTCTTTGAAGTTGGGGGCATAATTACAAAGTCATGCATATGAAGTTTGAATTCAGTGAACCATTCTTATGTATGACAGATTTATACATGTACACTGCAGCGCCGTTATAACGCGGTCGTCGGGAGCCATGAACACTGACCGCGTTATATATGGTCCGCGTTATACGTGGTCCGCGTTATACGTGGTCCGCGTTATACGAAACATGACAACCACACCCACTTGCACCACTGCAGTTATTATGGGATATTACACATTGCATGTATGTTATATTGTATGTTCCTTTTTTATTTATTTATTTATTTATTTATTTTTTATTGTTGAAACTTTGTGCATGTACCTTGCCTGATTTCCGTTTTATTCTTTTAATCCAGTAAATAATAAATTTTTTAAGCTTAAATTGTTTTGTTTTCTTTTATGATCATTCAAGGGAACTAACTGCAACAGTCTTGCATTATGAATAACTGTGTAATAAACAACCTGTCCTTTATCGGAATTTGCCTTGAGCATGTGCACAGTTGATCTGCCTGTCAAAAAAATAACCTTTGTTGCTCCCTGAAAAAATTCAGCAGATGACAAATTGATGATATTTTTCTTTTTCTTTCTTTTTTTTTTTTTTTTTTTTTCCATACAACAACTTTTGTCATGCAAATTTTCTCAAGTTTGAATGCAGTGTCAAAATCTTGCAGCCTGAGGATATAAGAAAAAAATATTTCAGAAGGTGGTCTGCTAATTATATGCACACAGCATGCTAAGGGTTTAGCAACAGGTGCAGAAAAAAATCAATACCAACTGTTGCGTCAGATGTTCAGTAACATGATAAAAGGGACAGGCTTACCTGCTTGGTCAGTTTTTATTGCTGCTGTTGATTTCTTTCACAATAAAAAAATCTAATCTCAGATTTTTTTTTTTTATATAAAGAGCACTGACCAGTCTTAGTTTCATGTTTGTCCAGAAAGTACATCTCGTTTCCCAGCAGTCTATTTCCGTTAACCTAGGGTAGCAGTACTTTTTAACTAAAAAAAAAGACACCTTATCTGGAGCTTTAAGCTATCTCAGTGTATTCACACTTGACCCGTTTCTTTGACCGACTGTCATAGCTCCAGATAAGAGGGTCTATCCACAGCTCCAGACTAGAGGGGTCTCCACATATTAAATTTCTTATTTCTCCACGTAAACGTAGGTTGTGAATACTCATTGGAAGCGCCTCGCCGAGGCCATTCCAGAGAGTACCCTAAACCTACAATTTCATGGAGAAATAAGGAAAAATAACAGTCTTCTTTAATTAAAAAAGAAAAAAAAAAGACACCTAATCTGGAGCTATGGACTGTGGCAGTGCATTCACACGTCACACAAACAGATTAATTATCAGACTACTATTACAGCAAAGAGGACAATGAAGTGTTGATTTATGACTGTGTTAGGATAATTATGTAATTAATTTGTGTTGCGTAAGTTACTCTTATTATTTCTTTTATTTCACTTATAATACATGAAAATTATCGTTGAGGGCTGTGCCAGTTACCATAGTATGGCTTTTAAATGGTGCGCGGACGTGATCTGAAATAGCCTAAAAGACAAAAACTGATGAAAAGTTTGGTAAAAAAGAATGAGTAAATCAGCGAGTATATGGTCACGGCTGGCGATTTTTAGACTGCCGCGTTCCGCGGAAAAAGGGCAACACTTTCAAACTGGTGGGGAAAAAAAACGGGAGCCAAGGCCCAACCGCGTTATAACGGTTTCCGCGTTATAAGCGACCGCGTTATAACGGCGCTGCAGTGTATCTCTAATATTTATTCAAGTTTCCACAACATTCAGCAAAAAATCAAATAAATAAAACTATAAACTTTTTTGCCAGAACATGCTTTTTTTTTTTTTTTGAAACAGATATATTTGGAAACAGTTCCCTTTTAAAATTCCCAAACTCATTACTGAATGATAGTAGAAGTAACACCTCCCACACAGGGCTATAGCCTCTCCCACACAGTGCTATAGCCTCTCCCACACAGTGCTATAGAGCTAATACCTCCAGCTGATATATTTCATGGGTAGACACTTTGTTATTCTTTCAGTATAAGATCAATCAGAAGCTTTGAGTTAAAATTTCCGAATATAAAAATTAGCATATAATAATCTTAAAATACTTGTATCTGTAACAGACAACAGGATTAGTACTGACCATTCTGGTATGCAATGTTCTGAGGTTGTGGCTCTTCCTTAACATCTGCTTAACCCTTGTCATGTTGAATAAATTAAGATGCCATGCCTACTTCTAATTTTCAGCCAATCTTATTACTTGATCCAGATTGTTGTTATAGATTCACATACTTAATGGCAAACAGTGCAGATCCAGATCAGTTGGCTTCTTCAGAAGCCAACTGATTTGGATCTACACTGTTTGCTAAAACAGGGCATGTGTGTTCAGCAGGGGTTAATTAACCCTTGTCATGCTGAATAAATTAAGATGCCATGCCCACTTCTAAGTTTCAGCCAATCAGTTAACTTGATCCAGGTTGTTGATACAGATTTAAATACTGAATGGCAAACAGTGCAGATCCAGATCAGATGGCTTCTTCAGAAGAAGCCAACTGATCTGCATCTACACTGTTTGCAAAGGTAGAGCATATCCGGGTTCAGCAGGACAAGGGTTAACTATTTTGATGTCTCACAAGAAGCTCTTATTTTCCACAAAAAAAGAGTGCATAAAACTTTGTGAATCATCTCCTAAAGATAATTCACATGAAAATTTGATAAAGTAACAAGTGTGTCACATATACCCCCAGCCAGTGCTATCACTAACAGTATCAGTCTTTGTCCTATGACCTTGACCTTCCATTTTCGGTACAGTAAATGTCCTAAAATTTTGTACACCAAAATTGCTAACAAAATGGCATGTGCAAACAGTGCAGACCCAGAACAGCCTGCTCTTGTGGTCTGATCAGGATCTACACAGTTTACCATTCAACTAAGTATTTTAACACTTACCACACTATGGGCAAATTCAGCAGACGACAAATTGATGATATCTTTCTTATTTTCTAGGAAAAATAAGAAAACTGTTTCAGAATGTCGTCTGCTGAAATTTTTACCCAGCATGCAAAGTGTTAAGAAGCAACTGCATAAAAAGCAAAAGTTAGGCAACTAAAAGTATGGAATAAAGTGTTGATTTTTTTTTGGACATGGAATGTGAAATCATTTTCTACAAAAAATAATACTTACTCGTTATCTAATAATCTAGTGATAAGCATATTGGTTTCAAAAGTTAACACTTGGTGTGACCAAAGATCCTTAACAATTGCCTGCTAGTTACAGCAAATGTTAACAAGAGCTGTCACAGGACATCCTAGCTCGCCTGAGCTGCCCCTTGTCTAGATATGATATGGCTTAGTGGACATAACCCTTTTAATCAGCTGACCTTGGGGTATGGCATCATAATCTAAGGTTATGCTTTGATATGATTATGTTTCAAATATGGAAGGGGTCTGTCAAGTGGTTGCTGAGATATAAATGTTTAAAAAACCTTGTCGTAAAACTTTATTGAAGTGAGTGTGACCTAATGTTTTATCCCTACAACCTGCTCAAGGGTCTGGCCCTGGAGTATGGTGTTAGAGAATCTGAGGTTATGCTATGATATGATTATTTTTCAAATATGGAAGGGTTCTGTTCAGTGATTCCTGAGATATAAATGTTCAAAAAACTTTGTCCAAAAATTTTAAGTGAGTGTGACCTAATTTTTAACTCCTAAGACCCTCTCCAGGATCTGAACCTGGGGTATTATGTTATGGAATTTAAGGTTAAGGTATGAGATGGTTACGTTCCAAATACGATGGGTTCTGTTCAGTGGTTGCTGAGATATAAATGTTCAAAAAACTTTGTCGTAAAACTTTATGGTGAGAGTGACCTAATTCTTTACCCCTAAGACCCGCCCTAGGGTCAAACTCTGGGGTATGGTATAACAGAATATAAGGTTATGCTATGATATAATTAAGTTCCAAATATGGAAGTGTTTTGTCCAGTGGTGGCTGAGATATGAATGATCAAAAAACTTTGTCTTAAACTTTAGGGTTTGACCTAATTTTTAACCCCTAACCCCCACCCCAGGGTCTTACTCTTGGGTATGATGTCATAAAATAGAAGGTTATGCTATGCTATGATATATACCAAATATGGAAGGGTTCTAGGTAGTGGTTGCTGAGATATGTTTATAAAACTTCATCATAAGACTTTAAAGTGAGTGACTTACTTTTTGACCCCTAGCCCCACCCAAGGGCCTCACCCTCTTGTATGATGTTACTGAACAGAAGGATATGCTATTAAATGATTATAGCCAAAGGGTTCTGGCAGGCAGCTGTTTTGAAAGTTTAAAAAAAAATTTTGTTGTAAAACTTTAAAGTGTGACATGGACATGGACATCAATGTCAGGGTGACAACACTCCCTGTACTTTTGTACATGTGAGCTAAAAATATAAACAAGAAAACATAGCTCCAGATATGGCACCTTTTTCAACTGAAAACAGTTGATATTTCTCATATTTCTCTATGAAAACGTATGTTGTAACATAGCTCTAGTTAAGGTACTTTTTTTCAATCCAAAAGTGTTGATATTTTTCTTATTTCTCCATGAAAACATATGTTGTGGTACTCATTAGAAGCGCCTTGGTGAGGCGCTTCTAATGAGTACTCACAACATATGTTTTCGTGGAGAAATAAGAAAACTATTCACCTGGTACCCACTATTATCTAGACCTATGGTTGTAAGCAGTCATTAGAAGTGCCTCACTGAGACATTTCTAGTGAGTACCCACAACATGTTTTTATCGAGAAATAATAAAAATATTTTCCTGATACGCTCTCTTATCTACAGCTATGAGAAAAGGTGGTACTGTGCCTAATGGGACATGTCAATCTTTTACTCATAATGTTATAATAGTGCTAAATGTTCAAGTTGATGTCGAGTGACAATGCTATCAGACCCCAAAATGCAATTCAAGGCCACATAATAAATTTGCTGAATGACTAAGTCATGACTGCTAGTGGTATTCAAGAAAGGATGCTAAACACACAGACTAAATATTCTTCAGCCAAGTATAAAAAATGCGTCAAGGTCTGTAATGGTTGATGGCAATGGGCTGGGTGCATCACGGTGGATGTGTGTATGAAGTTTCATTAGCCCAGAAGCCTTGATATTTGAGAAATGCTTGTCCTGCTGAATAAATTATGATGCCATGCCCATTTCTAATTTTCAGCCAGTCAGATTACTTGATCCAGAATGTTGATATAAATTCACATACTTAATGGCAAACAGCACATATCCAGATCAGTTGGCTTCTGAAGAAGCCAACTGTTCTTGATCTACACTGTTTGCCAAAGCAGGGCATATCTGGGTTCAGCAGGACTAGGATTAACGTTGCTGATGCCAACAACGCCAATGCCAAATATGTCACTCCTGCTTGCTAAAGCAGTCACAACAAAAATGATATTGCATTAAGCCATCTTAGTCTGGAAACTCCCAAAAGGGAATTGGCAAACAGATTGCAGCATCTGATCAGGGTCTCCACTGTTTGCAAATAGTTAAGTTTTTGATAAAACCCATACATTGTTGAAAGGGTCATAAAACAGCCCAACCACATCAACATGTAGTTATGGGATATAACTCTGATGTCTCTAATTATCTTACCTTTCTTGACAGATGTGGGCTTGTATATGGCTGATTTGATGACTCCTTCAGGGAACCAGTTCGTACATGATGTTCTCGTCTCTGGCGGAAATAAAAAATAAGTCCATAAGCCAATGACAACAAGCTCATCACGATAAATAATAGTATCTCAATGTAATATTGACTGGTTATCTCATTGGCCATTATGCGTAGAACCAGTCTATTTACAGTCTCCATTTTGAACAATGATTCATGGATCCTTGGTGACCCAACGAAGGTGAAGCCAGTTTATAAAACTATACCTAATAAACAGTCAGACTGTCAAAGTCAAGAGACATGTGAAATAATTATCTAACCTTTTCAATGAAGGGAAGTTAACCCATTTTAGACTGAACAAAATCCCACCACACTATATATCTGAAGAGTCGAATTTCATGTATGTCAGGGCAGTGATTTAGATATTCCTAGAGAAAAATGGCAAAACTATTTGAAAACAGTGAAAAATTGTTCTGATGCTGCATAATGCAGCATCTGATCTAGGTCTGCATTGATGGCCAATTACCTTTTTGGGGGTCTCCAGATTAAAATGGGTTAAGAAACCATTTTGTGTGACATTACTTATTTTGTAAAGGGAAGAAACTGAACTGACCTGCTTTTGCAGAAACAGCTACTTCCCTTTCATACACTGGCCCAGTAAGCTTGACCCATTTTTTAGTCTGGATACCCCATAAAAGCATACCTAGCAAACAGTGCAGACCCAGATCAGATGCCATAGAATGTGGCATCTGATCTGGGTCTCCCCTGTTTGCAAATAGTTTAGCCATATTTCTCTAGGAATAGATAAATCACATAGCTTGACATACCTAAAATTAAAATTCAACTCTTCCAATATAGTATAGTGTTGAGGGGTGGTGGAGTTTATTCAGTCTAAAATTGGTTAATTAATTAACTTGCTCCTTGCTGTCTGAATATTTATGGTAGGTATAAATTCCAGCATTTTCTATGTATTATATATACATATCTGTCACTTAACAGAATCTTTCTAGATCTTGAAATAATTCCACTTGTTATATCTTCAAACAATGTCCATTGTTAAAGAAATACCAGCTTTCTGTACTGTTTGAAATCTCAAGTAATCATGGTAACCACACACTATTAAGGGAAATGAATACACTTTCAGGGGAGACAACTGTCAAAACTGTTTTGCCTCCCTTCTGAAAAGGGGTCTACTCTAAAAGGAAAGAATTTGCTTGGGAGCAAATTCTTTCCATTTAGAGTATACTCCTATTCAGAAGCAGCTTGGTGTGCAGGATAGCAAACAGGAAGTCACATTATCTCCGGTGTCAAAAATGACGGTAAAAACAAACTAGGTTTATCCAGTGCCTTTAACCCTTGTCATGCTGACTAAATTAAGATGCCATGCCCACTTCTAACTTCCAGCCAATCAGATTGCCAATCAGATTACTTGATCTGGGTTTTTGATAGAAATTCACATATTTAATGACAAACAGTGCAGATCCAGATCAGTTGGCTTGAAGAAGCCAACTGATCTGGATCCACACTTTTTGCTAAGACAGGGCATGTCGTGTTCAGCAAGGGAAGAGTAATAATCATTCCTATAATCACAAAACAAATCCACAGGTTTGTATGTTAGAACTAGCATCACAAGTCGTAGTTTTCTGCTGGAATGACAGCACTAGCTCCTTAGATCACAAATCAATCAACGCTTCTTTCATATTCAAATGAGTTATAATTAAGATCCATGTATAGAATATGCCATTTTAAACTTTACCATAATAAGTTTAAGCTTGGAAGATCTTCTAACACTGGGATCAATACTGTCTGGAATCAAAGTATCAGTCAACTTCCTATCGAAACCAACACTTTGCATGCTGGGTAAAAATTTCAGCAGATGACATTTTGAAATATTTTTTTCTCATTTTTCCCAGAAAACAGGATTTGACATTTTATGTAAATTGTCCCTTTAGGGACAATTTGCAAGAAATGTCAAATCCTATTTCCTGGGAAGAATAAGAAAAATATTATTAATTTGCCGTCTGCAGAATTTGCCCATAGCATGCTATGTATTAATAGAAGTCTAGAAATATGATGAAAATCTATACCAGACTACCTTAATCGAAAATCACAGATAACAGAATCTTTCAGAGAATATTCCAAAACAATAGTAGTATCCCCTCTATTCCAACAAACCAACATACAACATATTGTAGTGTTTTATCTTTTCTGCTGATTTCCTGCACATCATATACTGACTGACTGATAGTCACAAGTAACAACAATTAATTATTAACTCTTTGCATGCTGGGTAATTTTGCATGCTTTTTTATCATCCTGGATTTTTTTCTAAAATCAACTTTTTCAAAAAATCTTTCAAGAATACCATCAGAGTATCAAACAGTTTGGATCCAGATCAGGACCGACATTTTGTCGGGCCTGATCTGGATCCAAACTGTTTGCAAAGATTATCAGCAGACGATAAAAGTTGCCACTAGCAGGGAAAGAGTTAATATCCTGTTATGTCTTATTTCATTAATGCAGGTTCCAGATAAGAAACATTACTGAACAAGAAAGCATTGATATTTTCCTGATTTCTCCATGAAAACATATGATGTGGGTACCTGTATTCTAATAACAACCCACAACAATCAATTCACCATTTTAGCAGAGAAATAAGAAAAAACTATTTATTTGGATATCTTCTCATCTGTAATTGTCTAAACTCTTTGCATGCTGGGTAATTTTGCATGCTTTTTTGTAGTCTGCGGATTTTTTTTTTTTTAAATTAACTTTTTCAAAAAATCTTTCAGGAATACCATCAGAGTATCAGCTTAGATCCAGATCACTGGCCCAACATTTTGTTGGGCCTGATCTGGGTCCAAACTTATTGCAAAGGTTATCAGCAGACAACAAAAGTCACCACTAGCAGGGAAAGAGTTAAGTGACACTAAAATACAACAGTAGCTGACAGTTTGAACCTTTGAAATAACATCTATAATATCCAGGAAATAATATTTTAGCCCATTTTTTTTCACCAAGTTTCAATCATTCCATAAATTTGTAATGCAGCTGTTTAGCTAGCTCATTTTATCTAGTGGATCCACCCATATTAATATGTAGGTGTTTCTAGAAAAAGAAGGTTGTAGACTGTAGGTTTTCCACACATGAACAGAAATGTTTACAATAATCTTTTTCATGACAAGGAACAGGCATAGAATTAAGTTACCTGAGTGAGTCACAGAGGACTTGTTAAGAAGGCGTATTTGACAATAATTCTGGATATTTTTCTCATTTCTCCATGAAAATATACATTGTGGGCACTCATCAGAAGCGCCTGATAGAGGCGCTTCTGATGTGTACCCACAATGAATGCTTTTATGGAGAACTGGAGAAAATTGTTCCAGTATTATCATTAAATACTCCATAACAAGTCCTCTGGGGTCAACGAATGAACATAAAAATGCATTACTTTTGAGGTGCTAACATTTTTATTTTAGCAGTACCCTAGCCTAGCTACTAGGCCAATATATAAGTATGTTTGTCATTTTTTGTTTACTTATTATTATTATTATTTTTTTTTTTTTTTTTTTACATTTATATTCTACTTTGTGATTCAATGTTTAGCTAGTCTGTGAGTGAACATTTCTTATGTAGTTGTCTCTGAAATATATTAACCTAGCTACTAGGCCAATATATAAGTATGTTTGTCATTTTTTGTTTACTTATTATTTTTTTTTTTTTTTTTTTTTTTTTACATTTATATTCTACTTTGTGATTCAATGTTTAGCTAGTCTGTGAGTGAACTTTTCTTATGTCTCTGAAATATAATCCAGACCATATTATCTACAGACTAGCCACAGATCTCAATAAGCCAGAAAAAATATATATGTATATTTCTAAGCCTTGGGCAAGGCTAGCAGTACCCTAAAAATGTTCCCTCAAAAGAGCAAATGGCCTGTATGAGCCTGTGTGCAGGTAAAATTTGCTTAGGTTATTCTCTTTTGACCCACAAAATTATAAATCAACTTTGCAGAATAAAACTGCAAATACCAAAAGGCACTGAAAAGACTGCACTTGCACATTGACTGACACTGCCATTGACACTGTGAGCCAATGCAATAAGGCATACTTTCTCATGATACACTTAGTTTTATTTTTTATAGCTAAGCTTTGGACCTATTTGATAGTAATAAGCAAATTCATCAGCATTCTGTGGATCCAACTATGATTCCAGAATGTTGCTGATGATTCTTATTGGATCCCATAACAGCATAACAAATACTAATACTCTAATGAGATCCCCAGAACAATTGCAAGATGATTCTACTAAGATTCCAGAACAGACACAGATGTTTCTGGTGAGATTCCAGAACAGCATCAGCATCACAACACCACAATGGTTCAAATAAGATCCAAGAACAGCACTAGAATGGTTATAATGAGCTCTAAGAACACCATCAGGATGCACCAGGATGGTTCTTATGAGATCACAGAACAGCCCAGGATAGTTCTATATTAGATCTCAGAACAGCTCCAGGATGGTTCTATATTAGATCTCAGAACAACTCCAGTGATTCAATATGAGATCTAAAAACACCCCAGGATGTTTCTAAATGAGATCATACAACTGCACCAGAATGGTTTAATGAGATCCCAGAACAGCACTGGAATGGCTATATATGAGATCTCCAAACAGCCTCAGGATGAAATGAGATCCCAGAACAGCACCAGAATGGTTCTAATGAGATCCCAGAACAGCACCAGAGTGGTTCTATATGAGATCTTAAAACAACCCCAGGATTGTTCAAAATGAGATCACAGAACATCATCAGAATGGTTCCAATGAGATCTGTTCAGGACCAGAATGGTTCTACATGAGATCTTAAAACAGCCCTAGGATGACATGAGATCATAGAGCAGCACCAGAATTGTTCTATATGAGCTCTCAAAACAGCCCCAGGATGAAATGAGATCACAGAATAGCACAAGAATGGTTCTAATCAGATCTCAGAGCAGCACCAGGACAGTTCTGAGATCCCAGAACAGCACCATGATTATTCTAATAAGATCTAAGAAAAGAAACAAGACTCTTATGAGATCCTGCAGTAGCATCCAGATATCTCTGATGAAACTGGAAAACAGCCCAGGTAGATATGCAGGCTGATCAGGACTTTCATTGTTTACTTCCAGCAAGTAAGCCCTAAATGGAGTAATGAATGCAATATTTTCTGACTTCTCCATAAACATCTATTACACAGGTACTCATCCAAGCAATTCTAAGAATTCAACATATATTTTCAGGGAGTATAAATAATTACATATCTTGTCCAGACTTGTCAGTTAACATATGCTCAAATATCACTGTTCTTGGAGTGCCTAAATTACAACCTTTTCAGTTACCAGTTTATAATTCCACACAAAAGAAGTCCATTAAAATAAAAGAAAACATACACTTTTAACATGCAATAGGCAAATTCAGCAGATGACAAATTAATGATATTTATTTTTTATTTTTGTCAGAAAACAGGATTTGACATTCCATTCAAGGAGACAATTTGTACGAAATGTCAAATTCTATTTTCTGGAATTGTCTCTTTACAAGATGCTTGTAATGTCAAACTCCTTTTTTTTTTCTGGGGAAAATAAGAAAAATGAGAATTTACATGAAGTGTCAAATCCTAATTTCTGGGAAAAATAAGAAAAATATTTTAAAATGTCTGCTGAAATTTTTACCCAGCACACTGAGCATTTAAGTAGAAAGTTTAAGTCCAGAATACTCCAATGGTAATTGTTATTAGGTTGTTAAATATCACAAGTTCAATACAGTTACAGAATCACAGAGCCAAATAGTCATATACAACACAGCTGTAAATACTATTTCAGCCATCACATGGGAAAAAGGCCCACAGCACATATGTGAACAATCATTAGCTCCTGAGTTGGTGCCTTGTATTTTTCATATTTCTCCATGTGAAAACATGTTGTGGGTACTCATTAGAAGTGCCTCAGAGCCCTTCTACTGAGTACCCTCAACATATGTTTTCATGAAAAAAATAAGAAAAATATTATTAGAGCCAGCACACGACAGAACCAACAAAATGGCATGTGCACCCAGCAAAGCCTCAGATCAGACTGGGCATCCACCCAATCTGATCAGAGTCTTCACTTTGCACTCAATGGGTAGCTAAGGACCCAAGTTTTTGTTGATGCGGACAGCAAAAACTCTGATCAGACTGGGCGGATGCCCAAGCTGATCTGAGCCTTCGCTGGTCGCACAAGTCTTACTGTAGGTTTTGTCCTGCATTGGCTCAGATATTATTAGTTTTTGTTCAAAAGAAGCATCTTATCTAGAACTATGATGTAGGTATCTGCTGTTCCAATAAGCACAACGTCCCTTTTTTGCAAGGCACTTCAGCTAGGTGATTCTAGTGAACAGTGTAGACCCAGTTCAACTTGTGTATCTATCATCATGCATTCTGATCAGGACCTTGGCTATTTGTCAATATAGTCTACAGTAACATTACAAAATGATTCTATGGGCAGACAATGAAGGCCCTGATCAAATTGTGTGTGTGTGTGTGTGTGTGTGTATGTGTGTATGTATGTGTGTGTGTGTGTGTGTATGTGTATGTGTGTGTGTGTGTGTGTGTGTGTGTGTGTGTGTGTGTGTGTGTGTGTGTGTGTGTGTGTGTGTGTGTGTGTGCAAGTTGATCTGGGGCTCCACTGCAAATTCAATAACTGTTTTTTGTTGTTCAGTGACTGTTCACGAAACAAAGTTCATGAACAGTCCCAGAAGTTGTCTACATATTCATGAAGGTCCCTTTACTCATGATTTATTTCCCATTTATTCAGAGAGGGTGGGTACAGTAATAATATTATGCTAACCACATAATATTGCACCACAACCAATTATGCTAATAATTCCATCCATTACCATAACAACCTTTAATTTCTGATCATTTTTTTGACATCAAGGAATAATCTCACATTAGCCTTTAAAACACCAATCACAACTGCAGCAGACAACAATTTTGCCATTTTCTTTTACTTTTTAGAAAAATAAACAAGACTTGACATTTCATGTAAAGCATCTGCCATGCAGACAATTCACATGAACTGTCAATACTTTTTCCTCTGAAAAATAAAAACAATGAAAAGTTTAGAATGTCACCTGCTGCAGTCATGATTGGCACTTTAAGGGTTAACAGAAATTATTCCTTCATATCCATTGTTAGATAATTTCATATTCTCTATATTACCGTATCTTCCCTAAGTTTTCTAACAGTTGGACCTGAGCAAACTGTGTAGACCCAGATCAGATGCCACAGAATGCAATTTTTAAGGCACAACTATTCATGGTCACCACTGGTGCACATCTCATATGAGACCGTAGGTGTTGTATGACGTAACAGAATGCAATTTCTAAGACAGAGCAACAGGTAGTAAAAAGAACTTGCTCAAATTTTAGGACAAGTATAGGCAAGCAGTCAAGCTATAAGGATACTAAACTCGAGATTAGATGCTTTCTTCAACAAAAAAGTATTGATATTTTTCTTATTTCTCCTCAAAAACATATTTTGTGGGTACTCATTAGAAGCGCCTCGCTGAGGCGCTTCTAAGGAGTACCCTCAACATATGCTTTCATAGAGAAATAAGCAATATATTTACCTAACATCCCCTCTTATCTGGTGCATGGTAAATATGGTGAAGATCATCCTCATCACTGGAATGTCTTGGTGTCCCAAAGGACACTAGGAACATTCAGTATTACAGGAAAATCCTCATCAATACAAGTGTCTGCAGAAATGCAGCTAATTATTTGTGCAGCTGCAAATATCTACCGTCTATTGCTCTAGATAGGAAAGGTGTCCAAGTAAACATTTTTTTATTATTTCTCCATTGCCTATTCAAATATATTGAAAATTTCACCACCAAAAACTGAAAATTTTCAGATAAAAATTCTGATATTTTTCATAATTCTGCTCAAAACATAGATTGTGGGTACTTGTTAGAACTGCCTCGCTAGGGCCATTCTAACGAGTCATCCATAATCTATGTGTTTTGAGCAGAAATAAGAAAAATAATGTATACCCCTGTAAACTCCAGTTTAATTATATAAAAGTGGGGTTTAAGGGGGTCAAAATTATATAGGTATGTTTTCGTGATGATGGAAACATAAATTTTGGTATTCATCCAAAGTAATAACAGGAACTCAGCAGACTTGCTAAGGAGGAGTATTTGGTGATAATTCTGGGATAATTTTCTCCAGTTCTCCATAAAAACGTATGCTGTGGGTATACATTAAAAGGACCTCACTTAGGCACTTCTAATGAGTACCCACAACATATGTTTTTATGGAGAAATAAAGAAAAATTATCCCAGAATTATCATGAAATCTCCTTAACAAGTCTTCTGATGAGCACCAAAGCTTTTGAATTGTAGAGAAATACAAAATTATCAACAAATTCTTGTCCAAAAAGATATTTATCTGAAGTACTATCATGAATATACAATATTCCAACATACTCATTCTCTTGATACAAAGCCTTGAAAACCAAAGTAACACCAATTAAGCACGAAAGGTATGAAAATTCATATCAGGCTGCACTGGGCACACATGATCTTGTTCCTTCAATATTTGATACAAGCTACTTGCCAAATTTGTCTTGAAATTAATCTTTTATACAACTCACTGGGCTAATTCTGCAGACCTCAAATTGAAAATATTTTTCTTATTTTTTTTCCCAGAAAATTGCTCTGACATTTCATGCAAATTGTTTCCTCTGAGGATACAATTTGCAAGAAATGTCAAAGCCTATTTTCTGGGAAGAATAAGAACAATACAATGTATTTTAAAATGTCATCTTCTGTTTTTGTTACCCAGCATGCTTAGTGTTAGATTTGCATGTCTAATGAAGAGCTCACAATTAAATTTATGCACAGTGTCTAACTTGTTTTGCATATGTTTACTTTGAGCCGCCAGGAAACAACCTTGTATGATAACAATGTAACTGTTTTTCTGGTTATTAAAATGCTGTGCATATTTCAGCACAATGTATACAGCATCTTATCTCAGGCAAAATATGCAGAGTTATCAATCTTACAGGAAGAGCTCTTCAATAAAGGAAGTACATATGTCTATCCTGTAAAGGTTATTAAGTGCAAAACCATGAAGCTCATCTACAATGTTTGATAGTATTTACCCTAATTATTCGGTCAGACACAACTGAGCAAACTGTGTAGACCACGATCCCACACATCACCAGTCAGGATAAGGTAAATATGGCAAAGGTATATAAATATATAACCTTGTCCAGCGGCCTGTTTTTTCTGGTTTCAAAGGGGAACCAGAAGCTTCAGGTTACCAGACAAGGTTATATTACAGTCCATATCCAGATAAGTATTCTTCTGATTTCTGCACACAAAAAAAAAAAAAAAAACAGGTTAAAATCCTTTGACATTTACTCAAGTTATCATCGGGAAACGAAAATATGGGCATGTCTCGGGCTGATAACTCCGTCAAAATTTGGCGAAATTAGCCCATTAGCAATCCCAAACCAGATCTCCACAATATCAATGTGCATACCAAGTTTGGTGAAAATCCATTGATGTTTACTTAAGTATCATCTGGAAACGAAATACGGATGGACGGCTGATGGACGGACGGACGTTCTTACGAGAGGTATGTTATGAGGTTATTCCTTTGATCTTCTTTGACCCTACATCACCACTTTTTATCTTTTCTTAACCCCACAACAACAATTTTTACCAATTTTTAACCCCATATGACGGAATAAACAGACACCCATACAAATGCTAACCTTGGAATGTACCTGGCATATGTGACACATGGACGTGAAACCATAATACCCCACCACTATCATGTAACAGGGTATAAAAACAATACAAGAGGCCCACGGGCCATGGGTCGCTCACCTGAGTGACATAGCCACTGCAGATATGCAGATGTTATGCAACATTTTTCCAATCCTGTCATCGCAACTAATGAAGAGATCATCCTAATTTTGAAGAAGAATATTATATATGGCATGACAGTCAATGGAGCATGATCATTTGAACAAACTCTCGATCACATTTCAACAATAGGATCAATGTGAAATTTGGTGGCAATTGCCTAAGTGGTTTCTGAAGAATCATGATTTTATACATGTAAACAGCACAGTGACAGAGAAATATAATAAACATAAACAAGATGGTAGCCATCTTGGATTTCCAATCAGAATGATTTTAGCTACTGTTGATCTACAAGTCACCTCGATACTTCCAATGAACTTTGAGTCAATTGCCCTTTCGGTTCAGGAGAAAAAGTTCAAAACAGATTTTCAAGATGGCCGCTATAGCCGCAATTTGGGATTTCCTATCGCAATGATTTGAGCTATTTTTGATCTACAAGTCACCCCGTTGCTTCCTACCAAGTTTTGAGTCAAATGGCCTTTCAGTTCAGAAGAAGAAGGGAAAAATAGATTTTCAAGATGGCCGCCATCTTGGATTTCCGATCGGAACGATTTTAGCTATTTTTATATCAAAAAGTCATCCTGATGCTTCCTACGAATTTTCAAATCAACTGGCCCTTTGGTTCAGGAAAATAAGCGAAAAAAAAGAGTTTCAAGATGGCCGCCATGATGGCCATCTTAGATTTCTGATCCAAACAATTTAAGCTATTTTAGATCTACAAGTCACCCAAATGCTTCCTACCAAGTTTCGAGTCAAACGGCCGTTCAGTTCAGGAGAAGGAGCGAAAAATAGATTTTCAAGATGGCTGTCATGGCGGCCATCTTGGATTTCTGATAGGGATGATTTTAGCTATTTTTGATCTACAGGTCACCCTGATGCTTCCTACCAAGTTTAAAGTCAATGAGCCTTTTGGTTCAGGAGAAGAAGTGAAAAATAGATTTTCAAGATGGCTGTCATGGCGGCCATCTTGGATTTCTGATTGGGATGATTTTAGCTATTTTTGATCTACAGGTCACCCTGATGCTTCCTACCTAGTTTTAAATCAATAAGCCTTTCGGTTCAGGAGAAGAAGTGAAAAATAGATTTTCAAGATGGCCACCATGGAATTCCAATCGGAACGATTTTAGCCATTTTTAATCTATAAGTCACCCCGATGCTTCCTACCAAGTTTCAAGTCAATTGGCTTTTGGGTTTAGGAGAAGAAGTGAAAAAAAGATTTTCAAGATGGCCATCATGGCGGCCATCTTGGATTTCCGATCAGCATGATTTTAGCTATTTTTGATCTAAAGGTCACCCTGATGCTTCCTACCAAGTTTGGAGTCAATTGGCCTTTCGGCTCAGGAGAAGAAGCAAAAAATAGATTTTCAAGATGGCCGCCATGGCGGCCATCTTGGATTTCCAACTGAAATGATTTTAGCTATTTTTGATCTATAAGTCACCCCGATGCTTCCTACCAAGTTTCGAGTCAATTGGCATTTGGGGTTAGGAGAAGAAGCGAAAAATAGATTTTCAAAATGGCCACCATGGCGGCCATCTTGGATTTACGATCGGCACTATTTTAGCCATTTTTGATCTACAAGTCACCCCAATGCTTCCTAGCAAGTTTGGCCTTTTTGTTCAGGAGAGGAGGCAAAAAATAGATTTTCAAGATGGCTGCCATGGCGGCCATCTTGGATTTCCTATCAGAACAATTTTAGCTATATTTGATCTATAAGTCACCCCAATGCTTCCTACCATGTTTGGAGTCAATTGGCTTTTGGGTTTAGGAGAAGAAGTGAAAAATAGATTTTCAAGATGGCTGCCATGGCGGCCATCTTGGATTTCCGATCGGCACGATTTTAGCTATTTTTGATCTACAAGTCACCCTGATACTTCCTAGCAAGTTTGGAGTCAATTGGCCTTTCAGTTCAGGAGAAGAAGCGAAAAATAGATTTTCAAGATGGCTGCCATGGTGGCCATCTTGGATTTCCGATGGGCACGATTTAAGCTATTTTTGATCTACAAGTCACCCGATGCTTCCTAGCAAGTTTGGCCTTTCGGTTCAGGAGAAGAAGCGAAAAATAGATTTTCAAGATGGCGGCCAATGGCGGCCATCTTGAATTTCCAATTGGAATGATTTTAGCTATTTTTGATCTAGAGGTCACCCCGATGCTTCCTACCAAGTATCAAGTCAATTGGCCCAGGGGTGTAGGAGGAGTAGGCTTTTAAAGCAATTGTTGACGCCGCACGATGCACGACGGACGACGGACATTGACTGACCACAATAGCTCACCATGAGCACTTCATGCTCAGGTGAGCTAAAAATGTTATTTCCCATAAAATATTTGAGTCAAAATTACTCACATTTTTAAAATTAATATCTGAATGTCCTTAATATTGAAAAAATAAAGTTTTCCTAAGCAAACTTAACATTTGAAGTTTTCATAGAAAAAATAAAGGTTTTGAAGGATCTTTCCCCAAATAAAGCTTTTTTTTTTTTTAATTGTTTCACCAGGAGGCACATTACACTCAAAATGATTTTAAAAATTTCAGTTTATTCTGCATGTCACTGACTTTTATCAAGGCAAATAAAAAGCAAATATGAAACACTTTATGCATATTAATGCATCTGCTTGGTTAAATATTACTACGACTATTAAGACTTCATGATCCAGAAACAGTAATCTTTGACCCATAATGATGTTATTCATTTAAAATGAATTCTTATTGCAAAACAAAACAACATACCAGGTAAAACTGGTGGTATGTCAAAAAAATACCAAAGCAAACACTTGCTTTATACTGCAGTGTTATCAGTGAAAAAAGTTAAATATTTGCAGTTGCAAAAATGAGGGCTGATCATTAAGTAATAAAAACTTCCTCAATGCATTATTATATGACTGCCAAGAAAGCTTCTCTCTGATTAGCCGAGACATCGACATCAGGTTCTGATGGATTCTAATGTTCTAATTTGAAAACTTAAATTTTAACATTTATACAAACAGTTTTCCTGCTAATTTTAATCTTTTCTTCACAAATCATCCAACACCTGTATGTAGTGTCACACTTCAATATTTTAACTGTAGCCATTTTGCTGCATCATAGTCATGAACGGAATTTAGCCTCCATAGGGATTCAAACCTGAGACCTCATGATCTGAAATTTGGAGCACTAACCACTCGGCCACCCAGTCACTTCAAATCTAACACTCAGAAGAGTTATAGACTGGTCCAAAGAAACTAACTAAAAGAATCTGTCATTTCAGCACCTATATGATAAATGTCCTAAAATTTCAAAGACTTTATTCCATACTTTTTTGGCTTAAATTTTGCTTTTTATGCATTTCTCTTAAAATGCTTACTGGAATGGTAAACAATGAAGACCATGTTCAGACTGCTCCTACAGAAGCAGTCAGATCTGGGTCTGTAGTTTTTATATGGCATTTTGTCCGAAACTTTGGTGTTCGAAATTTTAGGACAGTTATCGTATCCTTAATGCAAGCTAGCAGGCTGCTAGGTATGCAGACAATATTTTGAATGTGTTTCTAAATTTTCCCAGAAAAAAGGATTTGACATATTCATGCAAATTGCCTCCTGGAGACAACTTGCATGAAATGTCAAATCTTATTTTCTGAGAAAAATAAGACTATAATTTGTTGACTGTTGAATTTGTAAAGGTTAAATATGTCACAAATAGAAATATCACAAACTTTTCCACAGAGAAAACAACAACAAAGAACTAAAGTAATTTCCAAAGTGTTCACCATTCATTCAATCAACATTAATGCCTTCAAACAATTCAAAAACATGCAACAAATAAGATTCTGCATAGAACAATAATACAAAGAAATCTCAAATGTCTAACAAAATTGTAGCTATAGCAAAATCCTATTAACAACCCTGCCCTACACTGCCAAACATTTGTTTCTGCTGAGAATATGAGATTAATTGTTTACAAAAATAACTGCTTTTTTTTTTAATATAAGAAGTTTATTTATATAGCCTGTATTATACAGAGCCAACATTCTCTGAAGGAAAATACAAACTAACCTCTTAGGTGCAAATCACACCTCAGCAGACAACAATTTGATTTTCTTTTTTGTATTTATCAGAGAAAATAAGGCTTGACATTCATGTGATTAGTAGACAATTCACATAAAATGTCAAGTCTTATTTTCTCTGAAAAATAATAAAGAAAAAGTTACAACATTGTCTGCTACAATTTTGCTTAGCATTTTAAGGGCTAAGAACAGGTATTTTTTGGAAAGCCACCAACTTGTAAAGATCACATCTGTAACATTGATGAACCTACTAACACAGTACATCAGAACCTGTGTCTCCTTGAGCTCCCTAGAAAACAGCTTGTACTATATTTAACCTAAATATTAACCTAAATATTGGGGCACCTTAACTCCTTATCTTATTTTTCCTAAGATTCAAACAAGTCCATTCAATGCTTAGCACCCTGAGTAAAAAATTCCGGCAGATGACATTTTGAAATATTTTTTTCTGATTTTCCCAGAAAACAGGCTTTGACATTTCATGCAAATTATCTCCTACATTTGCTTATTTTTTCCCCAGAAAATAGGCTTTGACATTTCATGCAAACTGTCTCCTAAGAAGACAATTTGCATGAAATGTCAAACCATGTTTTATGGGAAAAATACTTAGGAGACAATTTGCATGAAATGTCAAAGCTCCATTTTCTGTGAAAAATAAGAAAAATATTTGAATTTATTTTCTCAGAGTGCTTTGTGTTAACCCTTATCATGCTGAATAAATCAAGATGTCATGCCCTCTTCGTTTTCAGCCAATCAGATTACTTGATCCAGGTTGCTGATAAAAATTCACATTCTTAATGACAAACAGAGCAGATCCAGATCAGAAGCCAACTGATTTGGATCTACACTGTTTGTCAAGGCAGGGTATATCCGGGTTCAGAAAGACAAGGAGCTGAATACTGGGCCACCTTAACTCCTTACCATAATTGTCCTATGATTTATACAAGCCTATTTCAACTACATTCTTGTTCATGTATTGGCAAGATATATAGACCCTGACTTGACTCCACATATGTGGTGTCTGATCTGGAGCTACATTTTTAGCCTGGGCCTCACAGTCTGTCCCAAAATTTAGAGTAACTAGTGTATTAACATGACAAATCATAGCTCTAGATAAGAGGGATATCAAATAAATGTTTTTTTCTGATTTTTCTCTGAAAACATTTTGTGAATAGTCATTAGAAGTGCCTCAATGAGGCACTTCTAATGAGTATCCACAACATGTTTTTATAAAGAAATAAGAAAAAATAACATTTTATGGTTGAAAAAAGTGCCTTATCTGAAGCTATGAAATTGTTTTCTTACTACAAGTTCTAAGAACAATCAGATATGCACCCAGCCAAGAATGTTTGTAGTATTTAAAGACTGATCAGATAAGATACATTGTTCACAAATATTTGTACATGTAGTTCTCTTTTTTGTCTCCATAATAACATGATAACGTACATTTATGTTGCTACAGTTTTTTTTTCCAACCAAACAATACTCATATTTTTCTAATCTCTCCATAAAAATAAGTTGGCAATTCCTGTGAGTACCCAATACATATTTTTTGTAAAAGCTCCTGAATATCTCCATTTTTTTTTTTTTTTTTTTTGATGTTTTTTTTTTTTTTTTTAATTCATATTTTGTAATTATGTTAAAAGCTTGTTGGAACATACACACTTATTAAAAAAACTCATGTCTGTCTGCCTCTAGATGAAAAATGAGAATACAGGAAGTTACAAAATGCTCATTTTTTAAAATACCAGAATATTTTTAAACCTGGAATCAGATCTGGGCCAGCTAAAAGTGCCAGTGCTATTTGCTAGATCTCGATGGCCATTAGTAACTAACAGTGCAGTGCATTCTCCCTTCATGTTGTTTTAACCCTGGTCTTGCTGAACCCGGACATACCCTGCCTTTCCAAACAATATTGCACTGTTTGTCATTATGTATGTGAATTTTTATCAACAACCTGAATCAAGAATCTGATTGGCTGAAAATTAGAAGTGGGCATGGCATCTTAATTTATTCAGCATGGCAATGATTAACCTATATGTTATCAACCCAAACTACTCATTTATGATTTCCTGTGATCTAATCAACTAGTACACAGGCAGAGGAAAACACCCTCTCGGAACTAACACTATACCATCCCTGCAAGAGACATAAACAGCTTTATGTCAAATGAGAACTGTGATGGGCTAGATCAGACTGTGTAAAATGTGCAGATTCAGATCATCTTGTGCATCCATGCAGTCTTATCAAGGTCTTTGTAATTGGCTGACACACTGTAGTTAATGGAAACAGTGTAGACCCAGATCAGATGTTGCATTCTGTGACGTGTGATTTGCATCTGTACAGTGTTTGCCAATTACCCTTTTGGATAGACACCAGGAGACAAACCATTCCCAGGGAAAAAGAATAGGGCATCTGTGCTGAATGCTGTGGGTAAGTATCTCGTATACTGTGGATCATATGTAACATTCCAGTTTGTCTCAACCCTAGTACAGGGGTTAAGTATTTTGACCTGCCTGTTACCATAGCAACAACATTTGTGTGATTCTTATGCAAGAAGATTCTCTTCTGTTGAAAAATATAAATGGGCCAGCACACAACAAAACCTACTATGAGATTTGTGTGACTAGTGAAGATTTAGATCAGCCTGTGCATCCGCACAGTCTAATCAGAGTTTTTGCTGATCATATATGCCTTCTACAGCCTCCAGGCTATCCAAAGAGGGTTCAACGAGAAACCTTGCCATACTGGGTGGATGTACAGGTGAGATTTTTGCTGGTCACACAGGTATTACTGTAGATTTTGTTGTGCGCTGGCTCAAATGGTTACCCAGGAAAGGCCACAATCACAAAACACAACCTTCCCAAGGCACAGGAAGCAGAAAACATGAGAAACAAATTTTGCCAAAACAAAACAACCCACATGTTAACCCTTAAGTTGCTAATCATGACTATTGTCATTTTGTGATTGTCACATGACTGAAAGTGATGTGATCATCACCGGTAAAATGGCCATATACAATCGGCAAAATATGTGTGAAAATACCATCAAAATCGAGGCAAAACCGAGGAAGTAATGGCTTCTCAAATAGGGGTACCCCCTCTAACAGGCCTGATTTACGACTTGCCACAGCCTACGGGTTAACAAAGAAAAAATACAAGAAAGGAACCACTTTGGAATTCTCAGTAGAAACATTGCTTGGGGCTTAAACTAGTTTTACTAGCTAAAATTACTCTTGGGAAACCTCACTCTTTATACTTATTCACCCCCAAATTACAAAAATGTGTTGGGCCCTCTATCTCACCAATGAAACAACACAGTAAAACACGTGCAATTACACACTTATTTTACATAGCTCTAGTTAAGGTGCTTTTTTCAATCCAAAAGTGTTGATAGTTTTCTTATTTCTCCACAAAAACATATGTTGTGGGTACTCATTAGAAGGGCCTCGGCGAGGTGCTTCTAATGAGTACCCACAACATATGTTTTGGAGAAATAAGAAAACTATTTACCTGATACCCACTCTCATCTAGACCTATGGACACTAGGATGAAACGAAGCTGGCTCAATTGTGATTTGAGGCCAAGGCACAAGAAAACTACAAATGGGACCACAATAGGCCCAACAATTAATACCGATATTCAGGCACCAACCTCTGAGACAGAATGAGGAAGGAGCCGCCATTTAGTCTTAGGACTAACTTGCCCTCATGGAATTAAAGAGGAAAGCAATTTAAGCTATCAACCATAATTGGGTTAACAAGCATGCTTGCGTTTGCCACAGAATATATTGTAACAAGTGAAAATCTCTTTGAATTGTTCCAAAAGTTGTATTACCAACAATCCTTCGAAGTGACTAAGTCACCTTAAAATTCAGGTTACTACAGACCTTTCTACAGCAGTATTTTCAAACCAATTTCATATTTAGACTCAGAAAGATGCCTGTTTACACTCAAGAAAGACAACTCAGTTATTTTGCAGTCTGTATTTATATGTTAATTCATGTTCTTGTTTAGTCATAGATCTTGTGTATCAATGAGCCTTTTGTATGCAGCTCTCTAGAGCAATTGCCTCATTGCCTCATAATCTGCAACACCAGTTCCAAATGGACAGAACTATTGATCTTTTACTGTTATTATTATTATCTATAACTCCAAATATTAACCCTTGTCCTGCTGAACCCGGATATACCCTGCATTTGCAAATATTGTAGATCCAGATCAGTTGGCTTCAAAGAAGCCAACTGATCTGGATCTGCACTGTTTGCCATTCAGTTTGTGAATTTATGTTAACAATTTTGATCAAGTAATCTGATTGGCTGAAAATGAGAAGTGGGCGTGGCATCTTAATTTATTCAGCAGGACAAGGGTTAAAGAAGGGATCCACATATTTTTCTTATTTCTGCATGAAAAGATAATGTGGATACTCAATAGAAGCACCTCACCTCACACTTCTTATGAGTACCCACAACATATCTTTTCATGTAGAAAAAGATAAGTATCTAATCCTTTTGGTTGAAACAAAAAAAAACAAAAAAAAACCAGTGATCTTCTCAATAGCTATGTAAAGAGCTGTACCAGATTGAACTAAGGGAAATAATTCATATGCTCCTGTTAGTCTGAGTTGACAGAGTTATGCAACAGTTGTACTACAGCTATATTTAGATGATAATTTTGTTTCCTACAGGGAGTATTTATTTATTTTCATTTTTTTCTTATTTTCTTTTTTTTTTTTACACCCAAACATTTTGTATGGGTACCCACTGGAATTGCCTTGCCTTTTTGCATTACTATTTCTATCTGGTATAAGTGGTTTCAAATTTAATTTAATAATTCTTTAGTTCTACTGTAGTTTGTGTACTGATCACATTGATGGAAACAAAGACACAAATAAAACTGCATGAATACCCAGACTGATCTGAGTCTTTGCTGTTTACATGTGATGCTACATTGTTGGTTTGTTGTGGTCTGCCTAGCTCCTCTGTAGCATTTCATTAGAAGCAGCTTACTGAGGCAAATGGCAAAATATTGATAAGTAAGGGTCTGTCTGTCTATCTGTCTGTAGGTGTGTGTTTTTAGCATACCTCCGATTTTCTGATGGTGAACAGTTTTAATGGCCCATACAGGTTTTTTTTTTTCTAATTCTACATTTTTTAAGCCACAAGCCCTTAAGAATGATCAAATAATAACCGTGTCATTAACAATTTATAGATCAAGTTTTTTTCTTTTGTTTCTTTTTTTTTTTTTTTTTTTTTGTTTTATCTATAAAAATATATGTTGTCATCAAAGCTCATCAGAATCACCTCAGAGACAACATTCCAATATGACCTATATACAGTATTTGGACAGCAGGTCTAAGCAAAAAATGTTGACACAGATCAAATGCAACATGGCACAGTATCTCTTCTGGGTCCAAACTGTTTGCTTACTAGCTATCCAGCAGGTTTTAGACACATCAACAGGTAGTAAAATTGAATTGTTCAAATTTTAGGATAAGTCCCCTATTTACAGTATGTTTTCGGACAGACAGGCCTGAGCAAACAGTGAAGATCCAGATGAGACGCCACATTATGTGGCATCTCATCAGGGTCTACACTGTTTGCCACTCATCCAGCAATATTTATACACCACATCGGGTAGTAAATTGTATTTGTTCAAATTTTAGAATAAGTATGGTACGTAGTTGAGTGTCAGAATACTTATGGTAAATATGGTATGATAAGGAATTAAAAGTTGATACTTAAAGTACTTAAGATGTAACAAAAATCACAGTTGCTTCACTTTTGTTCCAAAATGATTTTCTCAGATTGTTGTTTTGATAGTTATATTCTCTGTAAAATTAATTAGAATAAGTGTTCTGGTACTTTAAATTTCATGAATATAATCTATGTTCTCAATGAGGTTCTGAAGCAACATTTTATAGCAAACTAGGGGCAGTTAAATATCATTTGGAAATACTAGTATTTTCAGATAACAAAACATAATGTTATATCAAATCTTTAATGTATCTTGGGTAAATATGGTATCTTCTTTTGATGGAGTATAATAAAACTATTGAACTTCCAGTTATTATTTTCAGGTAAGTAAAAAAACATCTCCCATATGGGATATACTTAATTAAGCCAATTTTCTCACTAATTGCTACAGGTATTAAGTACATGTATTAACTACATTCTGGTTTCCATAAACACTTTGATTCTTATACCTGTAAAATGGTATTAATTTCGGCAAAATACTTCTTCCAAAGCCTCAAAGCCTAGTATGATTAATTGCTAAAACACTTGGACTTTTCATCTCTTTTTAATATTTTCCCCATTATATTTTCAAAAGTTTCCAATTCCACAAATCAGAAGCTAAAATATCTTAACTAGACACAAATATTTTTACCTTTTCTCTGCTGAATTCAAGTATTAGCACATGATTTTTTTTACCAAACATTGGGGCATCTTTATTATTGGAAAACAAGAAAAACTTCAAACGCCATTATGGATGTATTTTTTTTTTTTTTTTTTTTTTAAATAACAAAGAAAGTGCGAGTTGTCTCTCTTGCACTTGAAACACTTACTGGTCCTCCTCACCATCCCTACCAAATATGAAAGCAATCCACTGAAGAATAAAGGTAACATTTAACTTTGAAAAAGGTTTACCAAAAGGTTAACCTGGGACGACGCTCGATGCCCGCCCGCTGGACATCGCTATTTTAAAGGACGCATTTTTTGAAAAATCCATCCAAAAATGATGTTAGTGAAGACACTGAAGAAATATTAACCCTTGTCCTGCTGAACCTAGATATACCCTGTCTTTGCAAACACTGTAGATCCAGATCAGTTGACTTCTGAAGAAGCCAACTGATCTGGATCTGCACTGTTTGTCATTAAGTATTTGAATTTGTATGAACAACTTGGATCAAGTAATCTGATTGGCTGAAAATTAGAAGTAGGTGTGGCATCTTAATTTATTCAGCAGGACTAGGGTTAATATGCCCCCTTCCCCCACCTGTTACTAGTACAGCAGGCCCTCACTACAACCCTACCAACTAGCCAAGGTCAAGGCCAGGACCAGACTCTGGGATTTCACTCTCTGAATAAAGGTGTAAGACTGTTTTTCTGATAGTATGTTTCTCACAAACAATTATTGCTGTAGGAAAGAGGTTTTTGGCAGATTATACCAAAGACAATTTATAATGCATCTATATACTCTAAGATATGCAGTCTCAGGCAGATTCACATAGACATTTGTAAATGCATTAACTGCGCATGAAACATTATGTTAACACTTTGCATGCTGGGTAAAAATTTCAGCAGACAACATAATGAAATATGTTTTTTTATTTTTCCTAGAACATAGGATCTGACACTTCATGCAAATTGTCTCCTAAGGAGACAATTTGCATGAAGTGTCAATCCTATTTTCTTGGGAAAATAAGAAAAACATCAGCAGTTTGTCATCTGCTAAATTTGCCTATAGCATGGTAAGTGTTAATAGTTTCACTCCTTCATAGCCCATGATATGTATTTGTTCTTTTCAGTGATTCAGGTGCTACTTCTCCTGATGTTTATTCAGTAATCCAAATAAGATGTATATTTTCTGCTGCTAGAAAGTAATTGTAGTTTTATTTCTCCACGAAATCACTTGTTCTCATCATAGTGAGGCAATTCTACTGCGTACCCACCCACAACATTCTTAGAGGAGAAATATGTTGATACTCTTTGGACCACCAATTATCCATAACGAAAAAAAATGGCCTCTATGCCATATGGCCATATGATGCACAACATGGGAAAAAGGCCCTTACGCAATTTGCTGACAACGCAGGTGCAGTTCAGCATGCACATCTGTGCAATTTGATCTGAGCATTCTCTGTTTGTCTACATATACTATATTATCCATTTATTCTGTAAGGAGACAATGTAGGCCCTGATAAGCCTGCACAAATGTGCAGGCTGATATGGGCCTGCATTGTCTGCCAATTGCATAAGGTCCCTTTTTGCGCCTTGAACATCATATACAAATAAGAATGGCTCAGATCAGTCTATGTATTCATGCAGTCAGATAAGGACCTCTGTTCATAAATATACTCTACAGTATCCAAAGATTCGATAAATGGGCAATTAAGGCCCTGATCAGAAAGCTGTACTATGCAGGCTGATTTTGGCCTTCACTGTCTGCAAATGGCAAAAGGGCCATTTTCTTTCATTGTGCATTAACATTATAGGATTTTCCTTACAGAAATTTTGTGCCAAACCTCCATTGATGTTGATGGAAATGCAGAAAAAAACAGAGTTCTCTTACATCTCTGCACTTTTGGGAAATAAATTACCATCTTTTTCAATGTATGAATCATTTGATTTCAGTCCTGAAAGGGGTGTAGCCAGTATCACCCTGCTAACCATTACCACTCTCTGGGCTAATTCAGCAGATGACAAATTAGTGATATTTTGCTTATTTTCCCCAGAAAACAGGATCTGACATTTCATACAAATTGTCTCTATTCCTTTGGAGACAATTTGCATGAAATGCCAAATTCTGTTTTCTGGTAAAAATAAGAAAAAGTGTCCATAGGACATGGATACCCCTGCCAAAATGCAAGTGTTGTCTTCCATGTTCATTACACATCGCCTCAATGTCATGCATACATCTGTAAATTTTCATAAACAAATTCTGTATGGTTTAGCAGTTATTGCCCACACACGGTTTACTATATGGAACTAAGTCAAGGGCAGATAATTCAAAAACCAAACAAGCAAGAGATGTCTTCCTTTTTGATGACACATCATCTCAAAGCCATGCATGCACCTGTAAAGTTTCATAAATATATTCCATACGGTAAAGGAGTTATGGCCTGGACACGGTTTACTATATGGAACTAAGTCAAAGGCAGATAATTCAAAAACAAAACAAGCAAGAGTTGTCTTCCTTTTTCATGACACACCGTCTCAATGTCATGCATGCACCTGTAAAGTTTGATAAAAATATTCCATACGGTTAAGGAGTTATGGCCTGGACACGGTTTACTATATGGAACTAAGTCAAGGGCAGATAATTCAAAAACCAAACAAGCAAGGATTGTCTTCCTTTTTCACGACACATCGTCTCAATGTCATGCATGCACCTGTAAAGTTTCATAAATATATTCCATACGGTTTAGGAGTTATGGCCCGGACACGAATTGGGAAGGACGTACGTACGTTCGTACGGGATGGACAGGGGTAACACTTAATGCCCTTCAACTATTCTTCGAATAGGCTGGGGCATAATTAGCACTTGATATAATGTCAGTCAGCAGTGCTTGTTACCCGGCTTCTGAGTTATAATCCTAACCCAGAACTTGTTAATAACAGTTCATATGCAAAAATTTACAGACACCCATCAATTCTTTCTCAATTCATACTCAGCTACTGAGTGAAAATGATTTTCTGAGATCAAGAACCATAACTCTGCTGCAAACCAACGAAAACTCCGACTGTCAACAGATAGAAGATATTGAGCAGATGTGACTTTGGATTTTGTGACATCTATCAAGGGCACTAACTGTTTAACACTGACTAATAATGTTATAATCCTACCCTAGAACTTATCAATAAGAAAACATACAAAAAATTAATGAAACTCAATCAATTCTTTCTCATAATATTAAGCAAAACATTTTTTTTCTACACCAGTCAAGGTCCGTAACTCTGGTGGCAACTGAGGAAAATGCATAGCTCCAGATAAAAGGAGTATCCAGATAATTATTTTTCTTATTTCTCAATGAAAACATACATTGTGGATACTCATTAGAAGCACCTCAGAAGTTTCTTATCTGAAGCTATGAAAATGTCACTTTATCATTCCAACACATGTACAGAACAAGTGAATATCAGTGCAGATGTGAAAATAATTTTGGGATATCATTCAAGGACTGTAACTTTGTTGGAAATGATTGAAAACTGCCACCAGTGAACTTGTCAATAACCATGTATACAGGCAAACTTTGATGAAAATCCATCTATTTGAGTAAAAATGAGTTTATGAAGCCAATCAAGGGCTATAACTCTTTTGGAAATTGATGAAAACTGCTGTATTACAATCCCTATCTAGACCAGTGCTTGCACTAACTGTCAAAATCAGGAAGTCCCAGGACTTCCTAGCTCCAATATCTGGAAGTCCTGGTGATCAAATTTTTTCACTCACTTTCAGAAATTCAAACTCAATATTCTTAAACTCTCATTTATGGAGTAAAACTGCCATTGTTAAGCTAAATTACACATAAGTTCATTCTAAATTTTTGTTATAAACTACTAAATACCTTTAAAAGTTGGGAGTCCTAGACTTCTTGGCATTGATTTTTGGAAGTCCTAGGGCTATTTTTGGGAGTCTCTGACTCCCAGACTTCCCTTAATGCAAGCACTGCTAGACCATGTCAGTATCAGTGCATATCACACTTGTTTGAACAAGACATGATGGTTTATGGACCCATAAACCCCAAAAGTGAAAAGTATTGGCAAATATATACTTTTCAAGTCAATAAAACTGTATTGAAACAAAGGCCTAAGAAACTGTATCTACCATAAAAACTCTAAATATTTGGACACTTCACAAGCTATCAAAGTTCCTCCAAAACCTTAAACTGCAGGGCAGATTCAGAGGGGGTTTGAGGGGGGGTACAGTCGAACCCCCTTTCCCTCAAAATTTCATTTTCATGGGAAATTTGGGATAAATCTGGGATCTTGTATTTACCTAGATATTCAGACCACTTACTCTTTATCTTATACTTCTCTTCATCAAGTCCATTTAACTACCTGTGAATGTGTATAAAATTGCTGGAGGAGTGGCAAACAGTGTAGACCCTGATCAGATGCTGCATTCTGCAGCATCTGATCTGGGTCTACACTGTTTGCTTAGGCCTGTCTTTCCGAATACTTAGGGTAAGTAGGATAATTCGATCAAATCGAACCCCATCAGGAATTGTCCTCGATCCATCCCTGCATTGTTGATTTGACTGTAAGTTTATGTGTTACAAAATTACTGGCTGACTGGCAAACAGTGTGGACCCTGATCAGACTGCTTTTTAGGAGCAGTCTGATTTGGGTCTGCAATGTCTGCACAGGGATCCTGTCCTGATAAATTGGGGTAATACAGTAATATGAGCTACGTTATGCAAAAGGGGATGAAAACTGTGAATGCTCTGATCAATAGCTTAATCAGGGCTTTCAGCTCTGGCTAAAAGGTAGAGTGCTCAGTGAAGCACATTGTAATGTTCTGACAAGACTGCAAAGATCTGATATATAAATAAGCTGCATCTTCCCTGTTTGTGTAAGTGTTTACCATATTTACACTGGGCAATCGGACACCCTGAACTGCTTATCACTCTTGTCCCAAAATCTGTAAGCCCATTTTATTATCTGTTGATAATTGCTGGATGCATGGCAAACAATGTAGACCCTGATCAGATACTGCAATCTGCAGCATCTGATCTGGGTCTATACTATTTCCTCATACCTTTCTGTCTGAATACTTAGGCAAAATACAGTAGCTCCTTTTAAACTGATGTATCTTATTGCCAAGCATGCTGGGTAAAAATTTCAGCAGATGACACTTTGAAATATATTTCTCTTTTTTTCTAAACAATAGGATTTTACATTTCATGCAAATTGTCTGAGTAGGAGACAATTTGCACGAAATGTAAAATCCTATTTTCTAGGAGAAAAATATCACAAGTTGTCATCTGCTAAATACCATGGCACGGTAAGTGTTATATGACAAATTGTAAACACTTAAAAGATAGACTATTTGGAAGTGAAGCCGCTTGCACTGATAAGAAATCTTAACTGTTTACAGTAAGATGGGAAGCCAGGAAAACGTCCAGACTTGAACAACTTCACTTTTCCAAAGTATGATGCCATGCAGTCCAAAGAGATCAAGCAAATAAAACTGAATGCTGTGTCCGGCCAATGACATTGTGTGCTATGTCAAGCCAGTGGTTCTGTGTTCTATGTCAAGCCAGTGGTATTGCATGCTATGTCAAGCTAGTGGTATTGCATGCTATGTCAAGCCAGTGGTATTGTATGCTATGTCAAACCAGTGGTATTTTGTACTATGTCAAGCCAATGGTATTGTATGCTATGTCAAACCAGTGGTGTTTTGTACTATGTCAAGCCAATGGTATTGTATGCTATATGTCAAGCCACTGATATTGTACATGTATACTATGACAAGCCAGTGGTACTGTGCACTATGTCAAGTCAGTGGTATTGTATGCTATGTCCAGCCAGTGGTATTGTATGCTATGTCAAGCCAGATGTATGCTATGTAAAGCCAGCGGTACTGTATGCTATGTTAAGCCAGTGGTATTCTATGTCAAGCCAGTGGTATTGTATGCTATGTCAAGCCTGTGGTATTGTATGCTATGTCAAGGTGGTATTGTATGCTATGTCAAGCCAGTGATATTGTATGCTATGTCAAGCCAGTGGTATTGTAAGCTATGTCAAGCCAGTGGTATTGTATGCTATGTCAAGCCATTAATATTATATGCTATGCCAAACCAGTGGTATCGTATGCTATGTCAAGCCAGTGGTATCATATGCTATGTGGTATCGTATGCTATGTCAAGCCAGTGGTATCATATGCTATGTCAAGCCAGTGGTATTGTATGCTATGTCAAGTCAGTGGTATTGTATGCTATGTCAAGCCAGTGGAATTGTGTGCTATGTCAAGCCAGTGGTATTGTATGCTGTGTCAAACATATGGTATTGTGTGCTATGTCAAGCCAGTGCTACAGTATGCTGTGTCAAGCCAGTGGTATTGTATACTATGTCAAGTCAATAGTATTGTATGCTATGTCAAGCCAGTGGTATTGTATGCTATGTCAATCAAGTGGTATTGTAACCTATGACAAGCCAGTGGTATTGTATACTATGTCAAGCCAGTGGTATTGTATGCTATATGTCATGCCAGTGGTATAGTATGCTATGTCAAGCCAGTGGTGCCGGCCTCGGTGGCTCAGTTGGATGCGCCATCCGACTGGAGACCAGGAGGTCGCGGGTTCAACCCCCGCCGAGGTCGGCAACATTCTTCGTGGAGATTGATCGTGAAATATTTGCTACGGTAATTCTCTCCCTTCTGCTGATTCAAGAAGGGCAGTTGTCAGTTTCTGGCGAAAAAATGTGCACAATACTGGTTAACCGCTTAGAGGACTAAGCCTGCCCAGTAAACGTGTGGTTAGGTAAACTGACCGCGCTCGACATGACCCCATTGGGTTGACTGGGCCGTAAAACCTCAACACATACATACAAGCCAGTGGTATTTTATACTGTGTCAAGCCAGTGGTATTGCATGCTATGTCAACCAAGTGGTATTGTAAGTTATGTCAAGCCAGTGGTAGTGTGTGCTATGTCAAGCCAGTGGTGTTGTATGCTATGTCAAGCCAGTGGTACTGACTGCTTTGTCAAGCCAGTGGTATTGTATGCTATGTCAAGCCATTAATATTGCATGCTATGCCAAACCAGTGGTATCGTATTATATGCTATGTCAAGCCAGTGGTACTGAATGCCATATCAAGCCACTGGTAGTGTACGCCATGTTAAAGCAGTGGTATTGTACGCTTTGTCCAGCCAGTGGCATTGTATGCTTTGTCAAGCCAGTGTTATTGTAAGCTATGCCAAGGCAGTGGTATTGTATACTATGTCAAGTCAGTGGTATTGTAAGGTACGCCAAGCCGGTAGTATTGTATGCTATGTCAAGCCAGTGGTATTGTATGCCAGGTCAAGCCAGAGGTATTGTGTGCTAAATGTAAAGACAGTGGTATAGTATGCTATGTCAAGCCAGTGGTATTGTATACTATGTCAAGCCAGTGGTATTGTATGCTATGTCAACCAAGTGATATTGTAACAGTAAGCTAGGTCAAGCCAGAGGTATTGTGTGCTAAATATCAAGCCAGTGGTATAGTATGCTATGTCAAGCCAGTGGTATTGTATACTATGTCAAGTCAGTGGTATCGTTAGCTATGTTAAGCCAGTGGTATTGTATGCTATATCAAGCCAGTGGTATTGTATGCTATGTCAAGCCAGTGGTATTGTATGCTATGTCAAGCCAGTGGTATTATATGCTATATCAAGCCAGTGGTATTGTATGCTATGTTAAGCCAGTGGTATTGTATGCTATATCAAGCCAGTGGTATTATATGCTATGTCAAGCCAGTGGTATTGAATGCCATTTCAAGCCACTGGTAGTGTATGCCATGTTAAAACAGTGGTATTGTATGCTTTGTCCTGCCAGTGGAATTGTATGCTTTGTCAAGCCAGTTTTATTGTATGCTATGCCAAGCCAGGGGTATGGTATACTATGTCAAGTCAGTGGTATTGTAAGGTATGCCAAACCAGTGGTATTGTATGCTATGTCAAGCCAGTGGTATTGTATGTTATGTCAAGCCAGTGGTATTGAATGCCATATCATTGATTGTGTTGGGGTTTAACGACACGTCAACCCTTGAGGGTCATTTTGTGTCGTCTCCCAGAGAAAGGGAGAAAAGAGATAGAAGAGAGAGTAGAGGAGATGAAAGAGAGGGACAGGGAAGAAAGAGGAACAGGAATGAAAGTGAAGAAACAGAAGAAATAAAAACATTCCCCCTCTACCCTTACCCACTACAAGGATAGCAGGCCTTGCCCAACTGTAAGCCAATATCAGTTGGACGCCCCGGTGATGTAAGATACACAGCACCTTCGCACCACCCGACCACCCCCAAATGCCATATCAAGTCACTGGTACTGTATGCCATGTTAAAACAGTGGCATTTTATGCTTTGTCAAGCCAGTGGCATTGTATGCTTTGTCAGGCCAATGAAATGCTATGTCAAGCAAATGAAACTATATTTTATATCAGGACAATGAAACTGAATGTTATAAAATAAATGTCAAAAAGATTGCCTTTGGAAACACAGAACACACTACAGATAAGACAAGAATTCCGCGGAAGGCGTCATCGCACCTGCTGGGGCAAAAGTCACAGGAGCCACAATCAGAACGTGGTTATTAAATAAGTTTATTTCATTCTTAGCAGTGCTTACTTGGAAAACTGGGTTGAAAAAAATGTAGACAAAGTGCCTAGTGGGGCACATATATTCCATGCCAGTCCCATTCCCTCTAATGGCTATATCTTCAGCACTGACTTTTCGTATCATACAGCCCAATGATAATGGAACGTTGACGTAAAATGTGTAAAAGTCACTGGAGCATGAAATATAGGTCAAGGTACCTGCTAATTCAGTACATCAAGGAGAAGCACAGTGCAAGGTATGGTGGTTGTAGGCCTTATAGTTGAGGAGTTATCAAACATCAACGTAAAATGTGTCAAATATAGGTCAAGGTCATCGGGTCAAGGTACCTGCCAAGCCAGTGCAATGAGGTGAAGCACTATGCAAGGTTTAGTGGTTGTAAGTCTTATATTTGAGGAGATACCGAACATTAACATAAAATGTGTCAAAGTCACTGGAGTGCACAATATAGGTCAAGGTCACCAGGTCAAGGTACCTGCCGAGTCAATACATCAAGAAGAAGTGCTATGTAAGGTTTGGTGGTTGAAGGCCTTCGGGACAGTTGAGGACATATGGAAGGGTGACGTAAAAGGTGTAAAAGTCAATGGAGCGCAAAATATAGGTCAAGGTCACCCAGTGAAGGTACCTGCGGAGTCCGTACATTGAGGAGAAGCACTATGCAAGGTTTGATGGTTGTAGGCCTTACAGTTGAGGAGATATTGAACGTTGACATTAAATGTGTAAAAGGCACTGGAGCGCAAAATATAGGTCAAGGTCACCGGGTCAAGATACCTGCCGAGTCAGTACATCTAGGAGAAGCACTATGCAAAGTTTGGTGGCTAGAGGTCTTACACTTGAGGAGATCTGGAACATTGACGTAAATTATGTCAAAGTCACTGCAGCCAAAATATAGGTCAAGGTCACCAGGTCAAGGTATCTGCCAAGTCAGTACATTGAGAAGAAGCACTTTGCAAGGTTTGATGGTTGTAGGCCTTATAGTCGAGGAGATATCGAACGTCGACGCAAAATATGTCAAAGTCACTGGAGCGCAAAATATAGGTCAAGGTCATCAGGTCAAGGTACCTGCCAAGTCAGTACATCTAGGAGAAGCACTATGCAAGGTTTGGTAGTTGTACGCCTTATAGTTGAGAAAATATGGAACGTCAACGTAAATTGTGTCAAAGTCAATGGAGCGCAAAATATAGGTCAAGGTCACTGGGTCAACATACCTGCCAAGTCAGGAGGTCAGGGAGATGTGTCATGCAAGGTATGATGGTTGTTGTAGAATTGTAGTTGATTAGAATACTAACTTCGACGTAAATGTCGAACTTCGACATAACAGAACTGTTAACAGACAGACGGACGGATGAACGGACAGACGAATGGAAAAGCGGGCACCTATGTCGCAAAGTCCGGAGGTCAGGGAGATGTTTCATACAAGGTTTAATGGTTGTTTAGTTTTGTAGTTGATTAGAATACTAACTTTGACATAAATGTCGAAGTTCGACATAACAGAACTGTTAACAGACAGACAGACAGACGGACGAACAGACAGACAAATGGAAAAGTGGGCACCTATGTCGCAAAGTCAGGAGGTCAGGGAGATGTTTCATGCAAGGTTTGATGGTTGTTTAGTCTTGTAGTTGATTAAAATACTAACTTTGACATAAATGTCGAACTTCGACATAAATGTTGACAGACGGACGGACGAATGGACAGACATACGGACGAGCGGACGCCTATGTCGCAAAGTCAGGAGGTCAGGGAGATGTTTCATGCAAGATTTGATGGTTGTTTAGTCTTGTAGTTGATTAGAATACTAACTTTGACATAAATGTCGAACGTTGACATAAATGTTGACAGACGGACGGACGGACGGACGGACGGACGGACGGACGGAAAATCGGACGCCTATATCGCACCCTGCTACAAGCAGGTGCGATAAAAATGGGAGTCTCGGTTTTATTGAGACTCTTCATAAGCAGTAATGAAGTTTGCAACACTGCTTACGCCCTCTAGCATATACATGAGCAGAACTCCATTTTCAAAGATTCCACAACAGGCCCAATGATCCCAAAGGAAATGTGATATAATCTGCACTGCACTGTGAGCCTACGAAACTCCATGTTATATCAGGCCAAAGAAACTGGATGTTATAAGCCTATGATATGTTATGCTAAGGCAAAAGAACAATCTGCTATATCTATGTTCAGCCTACGAAAGTATATGTTATATCAAACAAATGCAACTGTATGCTATGTCATATCAAGTCAATGAAATTGTATATGACATAGCAAGCCAATGTCATTGTATGACACTGCAAGCCAATGAAATTGTATGACACTGCAAGCCAATGTAATAATATATCAAAGTTACATCCATCCACGCAGTCTTAGAAAGGTCTTCACATCTGGTAATATTTAGTGTAATGTATTTACCCTGAGTATTCTGACAGACAGCACTGAGCAACCTATGCAGACCCTGAAGAGATGCCACAGAAATGCGGTGTGTGATCAGGGTCTACACAGTTTGCAACTAATCCAACAGTATTTCAAACACATGAACAAAACTGAAGCCAAATGGTAGCCAAATCGACTTATTCAAAGTTTCGGACAAGCATGACAAGGAATTCAAGTGTCCCAATATTAACCCTTGTCCTGCTGAACCAGGATATACCTTGTCATTGCAAACAGTGTAGATCCAGATCAGTTGGCTTCTGAAGAAGCCAACTGATCTGGATCTGCACTGTTTGCCATTAAGTATGTGAACCTGTATCAACAACCTTGCTCAAGTAATCTGATTGGCTGAAAATTAGAAATGGGTGTGGCTTCTTAATTTATTCTGCAGGACAAGGGTTAAAGGTAAATACAGTATGGACCTTGAAGATTCTGTGAACAGTAGTATGGTCAAAATGATCACATGTACAGACATGCAGATAGATCTTGGTCAATTCATTCCATATGTGTCATAAGATTGCTTCATATTTGATATAGTTCATATGATTATAAAAAAAACTAACATTAACCCTTAAGTACCAAGCAGAATTGTAGCAGACAACATTCTAATTCGTTTTATTATTTTTTCAGAGAAAATAAGGCTTGATATATGCAGACAATCCAAATAAAATGTCAACACTTATTTTTTCCGGAAGGGAAAATAAAAACAAACATTTCAAAATATTGTCTGCTGCAGTTGTGATTGGCACTTTAAGGGATTAAACTAAAGGCTAATTAAGACACCTACCGATGGCAGTGGGGTCTGGGTGGAGATCTCTCGTTTTGGTGGCGGAAACCGATCATCTTCTTCTCGTACCTCTGTATTCTGTTTGAGGGTCTGAAAAAGTAAATAAATTGTATTTTACATTAATGACATCACAAGACACATGAACACAAGGATTCTACAATACACAAATATCACAAGAGGCTCATGGGCCACGATTCACTCACCTGATAAAAACAGCTATTGCATATCTGCAAATGCCATGCAACTTCTTCCAGTATTGCCACAGCAACTAGGACACAAATTTGACCATACCATAAAAAGGTCCAAGATCATCCTAGTATCATCATTTCAACAAACTAAGTCCACTTTGAGTCCCTGATGCTGTATACCAAGATTCAGTCTCAGAGCTCTCTCAGTTCTGGAGAAAAAGATTTTTGTGTTCTACCATATATGGGCAATGCAGCCATCTTGTTCAGTGGAGCAGAATCATTTGAACAAATTGTCAGCATCTTTCAACAGAAGGCCCCATGTGAAATCTAGTGAAAACTGTTCAAGCTGTTTCAGAGAAGAAGACATCTAAAGATTTCACAATTTTATACATGTACAGAGCCCAAGGGCAAGGGCAGATAAACCCCCAAAATTTTGACAGTAGCTAAACAGTTTTACTACTTTAATCATTCATTGTAAGTTTCAGCCATTAGTCTTTATTATTCATTAAGAAAATGACTTTTCAACATTTCCCCATACAAATGTATGGGGGCACAAATTTGACCTTGCCATAAAAAGGTCAAAGGTCAACCTACTTTCATCATTTGAACAAAATTGGTAGACCTTGAGTTCCTGATGCTATATACCAAGATTCAGCCTCAAAGCTTTCTTGATTCTGGAGAAGAAAATTTTTAAGTGTTTTTACCATATATGGGCATGGCAGCCGTCTTGTTCAATGGGAAGGAACCATTCAAACAAATTATCAATACCCTTTTGACAGAAGGCCCTATTTGAAATCTTGTGAAAACTGCTCAAGCAGGAGATTTCCAAAATATGATTTCTCAACATTTTTTCCCATATAAATGTATAGGGCCCATACAATTGTATGGGAAGCAAATTTGACCTTGCCATAAAAAGGTCAAACGTAAACGTAGGACCATCATTTTAGCAATTTTGGTAGACCTCCCATCCCCGATGACTTGTGCAAAGATTTGGCCACAAGGCTTACTTGGTTCTGGAGAAGAAGATTTTTTAAGGTTTTTACAATATACGGGCATGGTGGCCATCTTGGTCAAGAGATAGCAACCATTTTAGCAATCTTTTTCCCCTGCCCCAAGGAGGATCCCCAAGATATTTGAGCAACACTGCGGCTTCAGAGGAGGAGTAATTTGAAATTCTCAACATTTTTTCCATACAAATGCATGGGGCCCATACAAATGCATAGGGAAGCAAACTTGACCTTGTGGTAAAAAGGTCAAACATCAACATATGATCATTGTTTTAGCAACTTTGGTAGACCTCCCCTCCCAGATGATTTGTGCAAAGATTCAGCACCAAAGCATCCTCGGTTCAGAAGAAGAAGATTTTTAAAGGTTTTTAGCATATATGGGCATGGCGGCCACCTTGGTCAAGGGACCATGACCATTTTAGCAATGTTTTGTTCCCCCAACCTAAGGTGGCTCCATATGAAATTTGAGCAGAATTGGCTCAGCAGCTTCAGAGCAAGTCATTTGAAAAGTGTTAACGGATGGCCAGACAACTGGACAGCTAACAGACAGGCGGACGACAGACAAAAAGTGATCACTATAGCTCATCCTGAGCATAGCTCATGTGAGCTAAAAATGCCAAGTCATCCCACAGCTGTCAACTTTCAGCTGCAAAACATGTACACACAACACAAATGAACAACAAAGGCCAAGACTGCGGGTCTAAAACCAGCCTCAACATCCACACAATCTAATCAGGGTCTTTAATTGCTGTTCACCAACAAATTTAAAACAAGAGGGCCATGATGGCCCTGTAACGCTCACCTGAGCAACATAGCACTTTGAGAGCCTGATCTAGAACTGATCAAGGCAAACATTCTGATCAAAGTTCAAAATGATTATAACAAAGTTTTCTGCTGATTTGGCCCGGTGACCTAGTTTTTGATACCAAGCGACCCAGTTTCGAACTTGACCTAGAACTCATCAAGACAAACATTTTGTGCAAGATTCATGATGATTGCTTGAAAAATGTGACCGCTAGAGTGATAACGCTTATTTGGCCAGGTGACCTAGTTTTTGACCCCAGGTGTTCCAGTTTTGAACTTGACCTAGAAATCATCAAGATAAACATTTTGAGCCAGATTCATGATGATTGTTTAAAAAATGTGACCGCTAGAGTGTTAACAAGGTTTTCTGCTGATTTGGCCCGGTGACCTAGTTTTTGACCCCAAGTGACCCAGTTTCAAAAATATCTTAGAACTCATCAAGACAAACATTTTGAGCAAGATTCATGATGATTGCTTCAAAAATGTGACCACTATAGTGTTAACAAGGTTTTCTGCAGGTTTGGCCTGGTGACCTAGTTTTTGACACCACGTGACCCAGTTTCGAACCTGACCTAGAAATCATCAAGACAAACATTTTGAGCAAGATTCATGATTATTAATTCAAAAATGTGACCGCTAGAGTGTTAAGGTTTTCTGCTGATTTGGCCCGGTGACCTAGTTTTTTGACTCCAAGTGACCCAGTTTCGACCTTGACCTATAAATCATCAAGACAAACATTTTGAGCAAGATTCATGATGATTGCTTCAAAAATGTGACTGCTAGAGTGTTAAAAAGGTTTTCTGCTGATCTGGCCAGGTGACCTAGTTTTTGACCTCAAGTGACCCAGTTTCAAACTTGACCTAGAAATCATCAAGACAAACATATTGAGCAAGATTCATGATGATTGCTTAAAAAATGTGACCGCTAGAGTGTTAACAAGGTTTTCTGCTGATCTGGCCCAGTGACCTAGTTTTTGACCCCAAGTGACCCAGTTTCAAACTTGACCTAGAAATCATCAAGACAAACATATTGAGCAAGATTCATGATGATTGCTTCAAAAATGTGACTGCTAGAATGTTAACAAGTTTTCTGCTGATCTGGCTAGGTGACCTAGTTTTTGACCCCAGGTGACCCAGTTTCACATTTGACCTAGAAATCATCAAGACAAATATATTGAGCAAGATTCATGATGATTGCTTCAAAAATGTGACCACTATAGTGTTAACAAGGTTTTCTGCAGGTTTGGCCTGGTGACCTAGTTTTTGACACCACGTGACCCAGTTTCGAACCTGACCTAGAAATCATCAAGACAAACATTTTGAGCAAGATTCATGATTATTAATTCAAAAATGTGACCGCTAGAGTGTTAAGGTTTTCTGCTGATTTGGCCCGGTGACCTAGTTTTTTGACTCCAAGTGACCCAGTTTCGACCTTGACCTATAAATCATCAAGACAAACATTTTGAGCAAGATTCATGATGATTGCTTCAAAAATGTGACTGCTAGAGTGTTAAAAAGGTTTTCTGCTGATCTGGCCAGGTGACCTAGTTTTTGACCTCAAGTGACCCAGTTTCAAACTTGACCTAGAAATCATCAAGACAAACATATTGAGCAAGATTCATGATGATTGCTTAAAAAATGTGACCGCTAGAGTGTTAACAAGGTTTTCTGCTGATCTGGCCCAGTGACCTAGTTTTTGACCCCAAGTGACCCAGTTTCAAACTTGACCTAGAAATCATCAAGACAAACATATTGAGCAAGATTCATGATGATTGCTTCAAAAATGTGACTGCTAGAATGTTAACAAGTTTTCTGCTGATCTGGCTAGGTGACCTAGTTTTTGACCCCAGGTGACCCAGTTTCACATTTGACCTAGAAATCATCAAGACAAATATATTGAGCAAGATTCATGATGATTGCTTCAAAAATGTGACCACTATAGTGTTAACAAGGTTTTCTGCAGGTTTGGCCTGGTGACCTAGTTTTTGACACCACGTGACCCAGTTTCGAACCTGACCTAGAAATCATCAAGACAAACATTTTGAGCAAGATTCATGATTATTAATTCAAAAATGTGACCGCTAGAGTGTTAAGGTTTTCTGCTGATTTGGCCCGGTGACCTAGTTTTTTGACTCCAAGTGACCCAGTTTCGACCTTGACCTATAAATCATCAAGACAAACATTTTGAGCAAGATTCATGATGATTGCTTCAAAAATGTGACTGCTAGAGTGTTAAAAAGGTTTTCTGCTGATCTGGCCAGGTGACCTAGTTTTTGACCTCAAGTGACCCAGTTTCAAACTTGACCTAGAAATCATCAAGACAAACATATTGAGCAAGATTCATGATGATTGCTTAAAAAATGTGACCGCTAGAGTGTTAACAAGGTTTTCTGCTGATCTGGCCCAGTGACCTAGTTTTTGACCCCAAGTGACCCAGTTTCAAACTTGACCTAGAAATCATCAAGACAAACATATTGAGCAAGATTCATGATGATTGCTTCAAAAATGTGACTGCTAGAATGTTAACAAGTTTTCTGCTGATCTGGCTAGGTGACCTAGTTTTTGACCCCAGGTGACCCAGTTTCACATTTGACCTAGAAATCATCAAGACAAATATATTGAGCAAGATTCATGATGATTGCTTCAAAAATGTGACCGCTAGAGTGTTAACAAGGTTTTCTGCTGATCTGGCCCGGTGACCTAGTTTTTGACCCCAAGTGACCCAGTTTCGAACTTGACCTAGAAATCATCAAGACAAACATATTGAGCAAGATTCATGATGATTGCTTCAAAAATGTGACTGCTAGAGCGTTAACAAGGTTTTCTGCTGATCTGGCCAGGTGACCTAGTTTTTGACCCCAGGTGACCCAGTTTCGAACTTGACCTAGAATTCATCAAGACAAACATAATGAGCAAGATTCATAATGATTGCTTCAAAAATGTGACCGCTACAATGTTAACAAGGTTTTCTGCTGATCTGGCCCGGTGACCTAGTTTTTGACCCCAAGTGACCCAGTTTCGAACTTGACCTAGATTTAATAGAGGCATTTTGAGCAAGTTTCATCGAGATTGGGTCAAAATTATGACCTGTAGAGTGTTAACAAGTTTTTCCTTTGATTTGACCTGGTGACCTAGTTTTTGACCCCAAGTAACCCAGTATCGAACTTGACCTAGATTTCATAGAGGCAAACATTCTGACCAAGTTTCATCAAGATTGGGTCAAAACTGTGACCTCTAGAGTGTTAACAAACTAATTGTTGACGACGGACGACGGACGACAACGGTCGACGGATATAGGGTGATGACAATAGCTCACCCTGAGCTTATGCTCAGGTGAGCTAAAAATCGTACTACGTATTCTGACATCATTCACTCATTACCATACTTGTCCAAAATTTGAACAAGTCCATTTTACTACCTGTTGATGTATCTAAAAACTGCTAGATGAGTGGTAAGATGTAGGAGCTGATCAAATTCTACATTCTACAGAATCTGATCTAGGTCTACACTGTTTGCTCAGACCTGTCTGTGCAAATACTTAGGGTAAATATGGCACCCGAAATATTTGAATCTTTTCTAATAAAAAAAACCTGAAAAAATTCATTTGACTACTTGCTGATGCAAAAATAGTGCTGAAAGAACAGCAAAGTGAAAGCTCTGATCAATTGATTGTATTGGTGTTTAACGACATGTCAACACTTGCGGGTCATTGTGTGTGATCTCCACGAGATAGGGAGAAAAAGATAGAAGAGATAGTAGACTGAATAACAGAGAGGGACAGAAAAAAAAAAAGAGGAACAGGAATGAAAGTGAAGAAACAGACGAAATAACAAGAGGCCCACGGGCCACAGTTTGCTCACCTGAGTGACATAGCCACTGCAGACATGCAGATGTTATGCAACATTTTTCCAATCCTATCATCGCAACTAATGAAAATATCATCATTTGAGCAGTTCTTAGTTTTGAAGAAAAATATATGGGCCTGACAGTCAGTCAATGGAGCATGATCATTTGAATAAACTATCAATCACATTTCAACATAAGGATCAATGTGAAATTTGGTGGAAATTGGCTAAGTGGTTTCTGAAGAATCATGATTTTATACATCTAAACAGCACAGTGGCAGGGAAATATTATAAATATAAACCAGATGATGGCCATCTTAGATTTCCAATCAGAACAATTTTAACTACTGTTGATCTACAAGTCACTTCGATACTTTCAATATAAATGTATATAGCCCATACAAATAGGGAAGCAAATTTGACCTTGGAGGTAAAAAGGTCAAATGTCAACACAGAACCATCATTTGAGCAATTTTGGTAGAGCTCCTGTCCCCCGTAATTTGTGCAAAGATTAGGACCCAGGGCTTATTTGGTTATGGAGAAGAAGATTTTTAAAGGTTTTTACCATATATGGGCATGGCAGCCATTTTGATCAATGGACAATACCCATTTTAGCAATCTTTCATTCTCCTGCCCACGGAAGCTCCGCATGAAATTTGAGCAACACTGGCCCTGAGGCTTCAGAGGAAAAGCCATTTGAAATTATCAACATTTTTTCCATACAAATGTGTGGGGCCCATACAAATGCATACAGAAGCAAACTTGACCTCACTGAAAAAAGGTTAAATGTCAATGTATGACAATTATTTTAGCAACTTTGGTAGACCGCCCATTCCAGATGATATATGCAAAGATTCAGTCACAAGCCATCCTCGGTTTTGGAGAATAAGATTTTTAAATGTTTTTTCCCATGCAAATGCATAAGGAGGCAAACTTGACCTTGCCGTAAAAAAGTCAAATGTCAATGTATGACCATTATTTTAGCAACTTTGGTAGACCCCCTGTCCCGATGATTTATGCAAACATTCAGCCCCAAAGCATCCTTGGTTCTAGAGAAGAAGATTTATAAAGGTTTTTACCATATATAGGCATGGCACCCATCTTGGTCAACGAACCGTGACCATTTTAACAACCTTTTGTTCCCCCTAACTAAGGAGGCTCCATATGAAATTTGAGCAAAATTGGCCCAGAGGCTCCAGAGGAGAAGTTCTGGACATTTCTCCCATAAAAATGCATAAGGAAGCAAAACTGACCTTACTGTAAAAAGGTCAAATGTCAATGTACGACCATTATTTTAGCAATTTTGGTAGCCCTCCTGTTCCCGAAGATATATGCAAAGATTCAGCCATAAGGCATGTTCGGTTTTGGAGAAGAAGATTTTTAAAGGTTTTTCCCATACAAATGCATAGGGAAGCAAACTTGACCTTGCCGTAAAAAGGTCAAACGTCAACGTACGACAATTGTTTTGGCAATTTTGGTAGACCTCCCGTCCCCAATGATTCCTGCAAAGGTTCAGCCCCAAGGCATTCTCGGTTCTGGAGGAGAAGATTTTTAAAGGTTTTTACCATATATGGGCGTGGCGGCCATTTTGGTCAACGGACCGCAACCATTTTAGCAATTTTTCGTTCCCCCACCCTAAGGAGGCTACATATGAAATTTGAGCAAAATTGGCCCAGAGGCTCCAGAGGAGAAGTTGTTTGAAATTCTGAACATTTTTCCCATACAAATGCATAAGGAAGCAAAATTGACCTTACTGTAAAAAGGTCAAATGTCAATGTACGACCATTATTTTAGCAATTTCGGTAGCCCTCCTGTTCCCGAAGATATATGCAAAGATTCAGTCATAAGGCATGCTCGGTTTTGGAGAAGAAGTTTTTTAAAGGTTTTTCCCATACAAATCCATAGGGAAGCAAACTTGACCTTGCCGTAAAAAGGTCAAACTTCAACTTATGACAATTCTTTTAGCAATTTAGGTAGACCTCCCGTCCCCAATGATTCCTGCAAAGGTTCAGCCCCAAGGCATTCTCGGTTCTGGAGGAGAAGATTTTTAAAGGTTTTTACCATATATGGGCGTGGCGGCCATCTTGGTCAATGGACCGTGACCATTTTAGCAATTTTTCATTCCCCCATGCTAAGGAGGCTCCACATGAAATTTGAGCAAAACTGGCTCAGTGTCTTCAGAGGAGAAGTCATTTGAAAATGTTAACGGACGGACGGACTGACGGACGACGGACGAAAAGTCATCACAATAGCTCATCCTGAGCAGAGCTCAGGTGAGCTAAAAACATTCCTCCTCTACCCTCACCTGCTACAAGGATAGCAGGCCTTGCCCAACTGAAGCCAATATCAGCTGGATGCCCCGGTGACGGAAAGCACTGAACAAACAGCTCAGTCTAGGTCTATACTGCTCAGGCATATTAATCTGAATAATTAGTGAAAATACAGTAGGTGCTCCATATTTTCTTGTTGTTAGTCATCACTAGACACATTTCCAACTCCCACCTCAAATGTCACCTGATAGGCTCGTTTTTGATATCAAATAAAATTGGCATGATATGTTTTAACCATTCACATACTTTACTTATGTTTTCCACAAAAACTACATTTCAGGTATGCATGTGTGTTTTAATAATTTGCACATTTGACATAAGTTTTATAAAAAAAATGCATTTTAGCAGGTCCCTTGAGTGTGTTACATCTGGAGTTTACTGTAAATGGATAGGATGAAATGGCATTATCATACCTGTGTATCTCAAGATAACATGATAATATGGCAATATATAACTCCAAATCTGTCCCTTTTTTTTCATTTGAGAAGTTTGATATTTTTCTTATTTCTCCATGTCAAAATGTTGTGGGTACTCATTAGAAGTGCCTCGGCATTTCTCCATGAAAACATATAATGTGGGTACTCAATAGAAGTACCTCAATGAGGAGCATCTAAAGAGTACCCACAACTCCATGAAAACATATGTTGCTGGTACTCATTAGAAGCACCTCAGTGTTTCTCAACAAAGACATATATTGTGGGTACTCATTAGAAGTGCCTCTCTGAGGCACTTCTAATGAGTACCCACAACATATGTTTTCATGGAGAAATAAGAAAAATATCTGGATATCTGCTCTTATATGGAGCTATGTGATAATTTCTGATATTTATTATTTTTTGCACTGAAACAAATGTATGGGAACTCAACAGGAACACCTCAGCAAGGTTCCTCACCTCAGCATATGCAGGCAATTCTACTGAGTTTCCATAACATATATTTTTTGATGCAAAAATTAATGTAAGTATCTCCTAAATACCAGCTTTAACCCAGAGATTTGAATTACCTGCAAAAACAAAATGCCAAATTCGCATTTTGTTGGGGGATAAACTCAACAATCTTTTAATGAGTTTTCATTGGGAATATAATTATCTAACTTCTGTTTATCAAATTAATGAGCAACTGTTCATTAAATTAACTCCTACACGCAAGAAGAACCTGTATGTCTTACCGGCAGCCAGGTGAATCGTGAATATATATCTGCTATTGATCGTGAGAAAATGCAGAATGCAGCTTCTGACTCATACAGGTATGTCAAAGGATACAGCAGTATTGTTTCACCTGAGTAACTGTGAAACTGAGAAATTTGAAAGTACAAAAACCCCGAAGATTGATAATCAGAAAATGTTTAAATCAGCTTTTACTATGTTAGTGTCATTTAACATGTAGCATGCTGGATAAAAATTTAGCAGACATTTTGAAATCTTTTTTTATTTTTTTTCCAGAAAATAGTATTTGACATTTTATGCAAATTGTCTCATTAGGAGAAAACTTGCATGAAGTGTTTTCTGGGAAAAATCATTTTGTCATCTGCTGAATTTGTCTGAAATTTTCTTGTCTTTGTTTTAACATTCCACCATATAAGCCTTTAATTACGAGGGATGATCAAATATTTCTCAGTCCCTGTACTTTGGAAATGATCAAGAGCAGAAATTGGACATTATTTCTAAGTATCATATCCCTTTGCTTCGATGCACTTTCTCCAATGCTTTTCCAGTTTGCTTATCCCTTCAAAATAGAAGCCTTCTTCCTGATCCCCAAATGTACTCATCAACAGCATCTGACACCTTCACTGCATCCAAAATTCCAACCACGAAGGTTAGTTTTCAAATTTGGAAACAGAAAAAAGTCCAAAGGGGCTAAATCTGGAGAATACTTGTGATAAGGAAGGACTTCAATACTGCATTTAGTCGCCTTCCTCAAGATAATCTGCCATGATATGACCGTGACTTAATCCCGAAAGATACAGGCCATCACCTTCCCTGCTGAAGAAACTCTCTTAAATTTCTTAGGAGGGGATGAGCCGGGGTGCTCCCCTTGCATACTCATTTTTTTGGCTTAAGTGATGGATCCAAGTCTCATCTTAGGCCACAGCTCGATGCATAAATTCCTTAGGGTCATCTTCATAGAGAGACTGAGGAGATACATAGATACATAGAAATATCAAGCCTGCTCTTCTTCTGATTTTTGGTCAATATTCTGGGGACCCATCTAGCTGAGACCTTGGACATCCCTATGATATGAGTCAAGATAGACTGAACTGCCCCAAATTTAATGCCTGTTTGTCTAGCTATATCATGCAGGCTTCTTCTGTCACATACGCTCAGCCTGTGCAAATGCTCAAATTTTTTGTCTGTAGTAGCCTCTTTAGGGTGCCCCGACTGTTCATAATCCTCCACATCTTCACGCCTAAATTCAACAGACTCAGCCCCTAGGGTTTTAATAAAGTTGTTATGAATTTCCTGTGGGGAGGGGGGGGGGGGGTGCTTCAACTTTGTACATTTTTTTCAGTTTAACACACCCTCACCCCTAGGAGCGAATTCTTACTGAAATTAATATTCTTTCTACCAAAGATGTTGAATAAGATAAAATTATCAGCTGATTGGGGTTTCATTTCAATTTATTCATTCTAAGTATATTGGGCAGAGAATTTCTTGTACCTTGTACATAATTCTGTGTTATTCTCATTTTTTCCACTTTATTATTTTTTAAAACAATATTTTAACTCCATTAATTTTGTGCTTACTTTCTCAAACCCTTCAGATATAAAAACTAGACTGAAGGAGAATACATACACTTTTAGGGGATGCAACTGTCACAAATTGTTTTGACCCCTTCTGAAAAGGGGTCTTCTCTAAAATGAAAGAACTTGCTCACATTGTATATTAATCCTGGTCCTGCTGAACCCAGATATGCCCTGCCTTTGCAAACAGTGTAGAAGCCAACTGATCTGGATCTGCACTGTTTGCCATTAAGTATGTGAATAGCAACAATCCAGATCAAGTAATCTGATTGGCTGAAAATTAGAAGTGTGTGAGACATCTTAATTTATTCAGCAGGACAAGGGTTAAATTGCAGGTAATGAGAATTTGTTGTCATGGGGCAAGCCTACTAATTGGTGCATTCTAGTACTCATGATCTCCAGCAACAAGGCACATCTCTCTAATGGAAATGGCAATGTCATTTCAAACAAACCAGGGTTTGTCTGCATTCAATGTCAATTAATTAAATTATATTCTCCAAAGTCCAAGTCAGATTTCAACATTATATTCTGTCTGTACAAACCAACACAGCTTCTGCCTAAATAGTTGCCTGTGATAAATGGGGACAGATGGGAGGTGAAATTACTCCTCTCAAGTCAAATCCTGCCTGCACTTTACATATTCAGCCCTAAACTCATGGATTTTCTTTTCATTTTTTCTTTTTCTTTTTTAGTTTCTACCGCAAATAAAAGTTTGTCAGATGAAGGTCACATGACTGCATCTGATCCAATAATTTGATGGCACAGATACTGGTACATATGTGTATGAGAGGCAGTCAAAAAACTTGAAACTTATGAAATTACAGCCGCTCATGAAACTAAAAACAAAGTCAACACTGTAAGGTATGAGGTACAAAACCTAAGGGCACCCAGGGAAATCCAACAAGATACCATAATTATGCAACTAGTAATGACTTAGTCTGTGACCAGTCTGTGCAGCTAAAAGTCTAGTCAATGTTTTCATCACTGAACAAGATGCACATGGTAAAGAAATTGATCCCAGTTAAGCTGTTAGTTAGGAGAAATATTGACTTCTCAAAAAAAAAAAAAAAATGATTGGGCAGTAAAAGAAATATGGTAAATGTCCTAAAATTTTGTACACCAAAGTTTCTGACAAAATGGCATATGCAAACAGTGCAGACCCAGATCTGACTGTCCCTGAAGGAATGATCAGGGTCTACAAGGTTTGCAATTCCACTAAGTATTTTAATAAACTGCCGGCCTTGGTGGCTCAGTCATATACGCATCCGACTCGTGATCAGAAGGTGGTGGGTTCGATCCTCGCCGGGTCCGGCAACAATCTTTTGCAAGACTGATCCTCAAATATTTTCTACGATCATTCTCTCCCTTCTGCTGATACAAGAAAGGCAGTTGTCGGTTTCTGGCAAAAGAATGTGTACAAGTACATGGTTAACCACTTAGAGGACTAAACCTGCCCAGAAAAAAGGGTGGTTAGGTTAACTGACTGGCTCAACATGATTGTAATAGTGTTGACTGGGCCATTAAACTCCAACCTGTTCCAACAATTTTAAGAAACAACAAATAAAATGTTCTAAATTTAAGGACATTTATTGTACTTGTTTGTTTCCTTGTTTTAACTGATGGGGCAGTAAAAGAAATACATGTCAGCGTACCACAAAACCTACAATAAGACCTGTGTAACCAGCAAAGACTCAGATCAGCGGCATCAGCCTGTACATCCACCCAGTATGGAAAGGGTTCTCGTTTATCCCTCTCTGGATAGACCGGAACATGCGATCTGTGAAGACTCTGATCAGACTGCGTGCATCACGAAAACATACCTATATAATTTTGACCCCCTTAAACCCCACTTTATATAGTAAAACTGGGGTTTACAGGGGTATACATTATTTTCTTATTTCTGCTCAAAACCATAGATTCTGGGTATTCGTTAGAACCGCCTCGGTGAGGCGGTTCTAACGGGTACCCACAATCTACGTTTTTGAGTAGAAATAAGAAAAATATGAGATTTTTTTTCATCTGAAAACTTTCAGTTTTTGGTGGTGAAATTTTCAATATATTTGAATAGGCGTGTTTTCGTAATGGATGGGCAGGCTGATCTGAGTCTTCGCTGGTCGTAAAAGTCTTATTTGTTGGTTTTGTCGTGTGCTGGCTCATACTTGTTTGTTTCTTTGATTTAATTGGGGTTTAATTGCCCTGTCAACAAAATGTCAGTCATGTTAAGCCGGCCTCGGTGGCTCAGTTGGATGCGCCGTCTGACTGGAGACCAGGAGGTCGCGGGTTCAACCCCCGCCGAGGTCGGCAACATTCTTTCGTGGAGATTGATCATGAAATATGTTCTACGGTCATTCTCTCCCTTCCCCTGATTCAAGAAGGGCAGTTGTCAGTTTCTGGCGAAATAATGTGCACAATACTGGTTAACCGCTTAGAGAACTAAGCCTGCCCAGTAAACGTGTGGTTAGGTAAACTGACCGCGCTCGACATGACCCCACTGGTTTGACTGGGCCGTAAAACCTCAACACAAACAAACAGTCATGTTAAGCCAACTCCCAGAGGGAGGGAGAAAAGAAGAATGGGATAGATGAGAAAAAGGCCAACAACACTGACTTTGTTTCAAGAGATGCAATAGGGCAAGGTTCTTCCTGCCAAAAACCAACTAGGACATGGCCATCTGGCCAAAAGTGGGCACACCACCCTACTGCCCACAAAACAGAAGAACTATTTACCTACCTCTATACACCAATACTCTAGATGACATTTTTTATGCTTGGCACTCTGGGCCCAGTTGTTCAAAACTAACGATGTTGTTAGTTAATGTATCATTAAAACTTTGATCATTAAATATGACATATACCCTAATATTTTTGCTGAGAAAATGTGAGTAGCTTTTGCATTTGCAAAAGCTACTCACATTTTTTCAGCAAAAATATCTGTGAATTAAATATACTGTACTTACTAGAAGAGTTAACATTTTGACCACTAACAAGCTCATTAAGCTAACGATGCTTTCAACAACTGGGCCCAGAGTAAAATTTTCAACAGATGTAATATTATCTTTCCTAGTTTTTCCAGAAAACAGGTCCCAATAGAGACAATTTGCATGAAATGTCAAATCCTGTTTTCTGGGAAAAAATAAGAAAACTAAGAAAAACATCAATTTGACATCTGTTAAATTAGCCCAGAGAGAGGTAAAAGTTATTATCATTTTTTTCTATTTTGCCAGAACATAGGGTTAGACAGTTTAAGCCAATGGCCTCAAGAAGACAGACTTCCTTGAATTCACCTTCAACACCTGAAAATATTAATTAACCCTTGTCATGCTGAATAAATTAGGATGCCATGAGCATTTCTAATTTTCAGCCAATCAGATTGCTTGATCCAGGTTGTTGATACAAATTCACACACCTAATGGCAAACAGTGCAGATCCAGATCAGTTGGCTTCTTTAGAAGCTAACTAATCAGTTGGCTCTTAAATGGATGTGCACAGTTTGTTATTCAGAATGTGAATTTGTATCAACAACCTGGATCAAGCAATTTAATTGTCTGACAATTAGAGATGGATGTGACATCTTAACCCTTGTCCTGCTGAATAAATTAAGAGGCCATGCCCACTTCTGATTTTCAGCCAATCAAATTACTTGATCTGGATTGCTGCTATAAATTTGCACATTTAATTGCAAACAGTGCAGATCCAAATCAGTTGGCTTCTTCAGAAGCCAACTGATCTGGATCTACACTGTTTGCAAAGGCAGGGTATATCCGGGTTCAGCAGGACAAGGGTTAAATTATTCAGCATGGTAAGGGTTAAGTCCACTATCCAGATATACTTACATTAATATGGGAGACCTTATTCACTTCATATTTACGCTTTCTCATTAATGCATTAAACGGAGACTGAAGGCATAGCATCTTGACATTTATGCAGTAAAAACTGTGACATTTATGCAGTAAGAAATGTCTCCTTGTTATACTGTTATCCTTACTACATACATACACACAATATTGTTTTATCCAGAACACATTTTATAATATCTTATTGAATATGCATTTCTTTTAGTTGTCCCCAAACAAAACAAAGGTATTTACCACTGAACAAAAATCCATATTTCCCAATATTTTATTTCAAAGTCTGTATATTTATCATCCGATTTTAAACTTGACATAATTTTAACCCTTAAAATGCTAACCACAACTGCAGCAGACAACATTTTTATTTTTTTTATTTATTTATTTAATTTTTTTTTTTTTTTTGTATTTTCAGAGACATTTCATGTGACTCATCTGCCTAGCTCTCTGAAAAATAGCAAAAAAGTAATAAAAATTAGAATGTCATCTGCTGTAATTTTCTTAGCACTTCAAGGGTTAAAATATATGAATACAAAGTATATGGAACCTATGTAGTAAAAAAGCAAAAAACTGTTCAAATTATCTTTGTTTGGTGTTTTTAATTATAGTCACATATTCTCTTTTGCATGTATGTTGGGTGAAAAGATTGTTGAACTAAAATTTTTGACACTTTTATTCAAGCAATTTAAATGTTTTGGAATAAACAATGAAATCCCTGTGCCGATGACTAATTGCCAAGCAATCAAGTTTCACTTCTGACCTTTGACCAGCTGAACTTAAAAAAGAGAAGACATTTGAAAATATTTCACTGTTCTCAGAAAATTGATTCAACAATACATTGTTATTGTCTTTAATAATGGAGATGATTTTAACTAACTGTCCAGCCCAATTTTCCTGGAAAAGTAAGAAAAATATTGCTCATTTGCCATCTGCTCATTTTGTTTGTCTTCTTCATGCTAATGGTTCAACAGACACAATTTGTCTATTATGAAATGCAAGGTCATGATGTGGGAAGTTCCTTAATTATAAGTAAAATATCGATATACATTGAAACTATGGTGGAAATACTTCATATAACACAGGCTCCTTTGTGTGTTGGACACTCGACTGACGTAAATGTATAAGATGCAGTAACTTTAAAGCACCATGCAAAATTGTAGTGGAAGACATTCTGAAATATTTCATTTTTTTAGTGTGATTTTGATTCTGTTGGGGTTTAACGACATATCAACCCTTGCGGGTCATTTTGTGTCATCTCCCAGAGAAAGGGAGAAGAGAAATAGAAGAGATAGTAGAGGAGATTAAAGAGAGGGACAGGGGAGAAAGAGGTAAATGAATGAACGCGAAGAAACACAAAAAATAAAAACATGAATTCCCCTTCCATCCTTACCTGCTGCAAAGATGGCAGGCCTTGTCCAACTGTAAGCCAATCTCAGTTGGACGCCCCAGTGACATAAGATACATGACAAGTCAAGGCAATTCAAATGAGTACCAACAACATGATGCTTTTATAAAGAATGACAGAAAAATATTGCATAAGTATCATTAAGTATGCCCCTGATGAAGTTCCTTGCTGTTTTTTCGTTAAAGTGTACCCATATTAGGATATTTTACTACAAGTTTTTCTAGCGGTTTTTGAAAAAACTAGAATTGTGTCCAAAGGACATGGATGCCCCTGCCTCAAAAACTTAAACGCAAATTGCTTACGCCTGAAAAACTTAAACGCCATCTTGGATGAGGACAGAGACGGACGGACTGACAGGGGTAACACTATATGCCCTTTCTGCTATTCTTTGAATGACGGGGGCATAAAAAAAACTGTGGAAATTAGGGAGAATACAGTATCTACAACATACTGTTTTTGTGGAGAAATAAGAAAACTGAAGTTTTTTAAAAGTAAAACGTATTTTAACGAGTAATACTCAACCTATAGATAATGTGCTATTCTCTTCTGTTTTCACACCTTCCACAGAAAAACGACCTTTCAGTCGTTAATTGAAGTCTTAAACCAGAAGGTCCCTTAGGCAGTTACCTGTGTGACGTAACTCTTCCCGCTCAATTGATCACGTGTCAGTTTCTTTTATGTGTAAAACAATAGACACAATTAGGAGAGATAAGTGAGGGTGGACGGAGGGAGATAATTGATTATCTATAGGTTAAGTATTACTCGTTAAAATACGTTTTACTTTTAAAAAAACTTCATTTTAACTTCATAATACATTAACCTATAGATAATGTGCTAGAATTTGCAGAATAGGAGGGAGGTGCTCTCCTAATTCTAACACCAATAAATAATATCTCACCACTTCTGGTTAAAGACTCAGGAAACTCTAAGGAATCAGATACATTCTAATTCTATATTTAATAGAAAGAATGATCTAGATTCACAAAATAGCATATCTTTAAGGTGTTATGATCTAACAACCTTATATATAATAGTAGACTCTAGAGGAAGCCAGTTCTTAAGTCTCAGAGACCTAACATTGCCCCCCCCTTTTTTTTTTTCTTTTTGGGAAACAACAAGTGGCTCCAAAAAGAAAAAGGAGTCATTGAGACATAACATAAATATTCCATTGCAAAGTAAGCTAGGAATATAGAGATAATAGTTTCGAAACAAAATTCGTAAAACAAAAGCCAAGACCATAAGTAGTCTATCTAGGGTCTTGAATAAATAAGGAAAAGTCTACTCGGTGGAGTTTCCTATAGACAACTGACATATGTAGATATTTTGGATAAAATTCTAGATATGTGAAGCTATCTAACTGTAATAGTCTAAGCTAGAATTATAAACTAATTAGATTCTGTTAATTGGAGCGATAGGACAGTTTCCGATGAACAGACATAGACTTAAAATAACCATAATGTTGTATAATTATTCCCCTTTGATCAAATTAAAGAAGGGGAGATAATAAAGGTAGATGGAGTAAACTTAACTATAACTCAGTTATCCATCAGAAGAAAAGGTATACACAAAAATAATGGTTAAAACTATTGCTAGATTAATTGTATTACGAATTTTTAGTCAAGCAATAAAATAATACAGAGGTTGCATAAAACTGCTGGGAAGAAAAAGCAACCTAAACCATTGATAATTAGTTTTGTCATGGACATATAAAAGCGTTTGATGTCCTGACAAAATAATAAAGAAGAGACTGTCAACATCATAACTTAGAGTTTGACAGACAATAAGAGAGATAAGAATAAGGTTGATCGCAGCTAACTGTAAGACGGTCATAGTTTGGCTAAATCTTACCGTATTGCTAAGATTAAGCAATAATAAATAAGCTGGATAGAATCTATGCCAGAAGATTGCCATGAAAAGTACTCCTGAGTAAATAATCATGGAAATCAAGAAATGTTAAAAAGTCCACTTTGTAATGACGAATCAAAATGTTCATAAAAAGAGAAGGACTCGGAGAAAAAATGTAATAGTGTGATAATCTCTGAAGAAAGATTATACAATAGTACTGATTAATAATCTCTAAAACGCTTAATTTATAAGTTAAGAGATAGTATTACTATTCTATACGCATATTTAAGAATAGTAAGAAATATATGAATACTAAATTAAAATTATACTACGGAACAAATTCCTGCTATAAATAAAAGGTTAAGTATAACTATTTATTAAGCAAGGAATTATTAAACATATAACTCGCTATAAAATTACTGCCCGGAATTTTATAGATAAATATTCAATTAAATTTTTAGAATTGAATATTAATAGAATAAAATCTATGTCTGCATAATTGGTAATTCCTGAAATATCAAATTACGTACTCGCAAATGAATTCAGGAAGAAAAAATATATATACATATATACATATATATATATATATATATATATATATATATATATATATATATATATATATATATCAGGGCTCTGGAAATTTTGAAATCTGAATCAGTCCAGCCGATGACGATGACGTCATCAATGAGCCCATTTCCAAAAAAAAATAAAATGTGTATATATATCACCTGTCACGAAAACTAATGACAATTGGCAGTCCTATAACTCCTTTTAAATAATACACCTCAACTCCGTTATATGACGGAAGTCCGGGTATAATGAGCATGATCAAAGCTGGCGTCATCAATAAATACAGACAGGTATGTAAAAAGAAAGAAAAAAAAAAACAAAACGGTTTTGTTGTTATTTCCACCTCCGCAGGGTTTTCCTAAACTATTTATAAAGAACTGATTCCCGTCTTGTATAAGCGCGAAGACGGCGGGAAACAGGAGAGACGGAACGAAACGACTTTCATGGACCAAATTAGGTCTAATAAAAAAGGCCTGCGCCACATGCGGTTTTGCAGTTTTCAATGTTTCAAGATTTGATCAGACTGCTTAAATTTTAAGCACTGACCAATCTTGTCTAGCGCAAGTGGTGCATTACTTATTTTTACCGTGAAATCTACCTTGAATTATACTCGCGTGTTACGGCAATCAACAACAAAAAAAAAAAAAAAAAGAAAAAAGAAAAAAAGAAGCAATCAATAATACCCAGATCAGACGCCGTTGTATGCGACATCTGATCAGGACGTACACGGTTTGGGAATTCATTTATCGAATCTGGGACCGACAAACCGTGTTGATCAAAACAAAAAAGAAGAGGAAGAAAACGGGTGCGTTCAAGCGGTGCATTCTTTTATCACTCTCAGTAAAGCGACCTTTGATCTTTTGGACACGCCGACTGCACCTGGATGTTTTGCAGTCTCAGTGTATTCACACGTGTCACACAAACGGATTAATTATCAGACTACCGTTACTGAAGATTCGTGTTAATCGCTTGTTTACCGCACAAAGGTCAGTGAAGTGTTGATTTTTTGACAATGTTTGGATAATGACGTAATTAATTTGTGCTGCGGTAGGTAGCCGTTATTCAGCTGTTTCTCCAATATACATGTCAAATGACCGTTTAGAGCCTTTTAACTACCATAATATCGCATTTAAAAGGTGCGCGGACGTTGTCAGTTTGGGAAGACTTGACCGTTTGTGATTTTTTAGACATCATTGATTCGTGAAAATTGGTTGGTTGGGGAAAAAATGGGGTTCAAGGCACAAACCTGTTGGACCGATTTATTAGCGTTTTGGGTTGTTTGAAATCGGTCCAGAATTCTTAATTTCGGTCCAAACCGGCTATTTTTCCGGTTTTCCCGAGCCCTGATATATATGCTCTCGAGATCTATGCATAAACCATAGAGTGTAATAAAATAATATTATTACCACGATCCCTGACGCAAGGGTAAAAACATGTATAAATATGAAATAGATAATTATTAATTTAACGTCATATAGGTTTAAGATAAAATTCGTTTAATCTTTAACCAATATGCAGCAACAGTGACTCGTTATTCTGTATTTGTACGCAGAAAAAGAGTACTTAGTCATTAGAATTTTGTATGTTTGAAATAGAGATAATGGGATCTAAATGGATGTATCTCCATGAACTGAATCGAAGGATAATATCCACTCTAAAAACTAGAGCTTGTTTTAGGTTTAGTTTAACAAGAGTAGAATTGAATTATTTCCAAGTATTCATGAAGTCGTTACGCTCAGAATACTGAGAAAAACTGTTAAAATATTGTTTAGGAAATATTTTATCTGTAACAAAAAAGTGACTGGTCCATAATGTTAGCTAGATTTAAACCTGGAACGTAGCGAGAAGGTCACTAATAATTCGACACAATGACCGGACACTAGTACTCGTAACTGTTGCCCGGTAGGAGTCACTAATAATGCGACACAATGACTGGACACTAGTACTCATAACTGATGCCCGGTAGGAGTAACTAGTAATCTGTCACAATGACCTGACACTAGTACCCCGTGATAAATGCCCGGTGATTTTATCCTTGCCTGGATGACAGGTGACTGGATGACCGGTGACTGGTAAGAAATGCCTGGTGATTTTGCCTGGATGCCCGGTGACTGGTGACTGGTGAAGCTGACAATGAATGACCGGTGACTGGTGACTGGTGACTGGTGGACTTACTTATTTTGGATACTAAAGCATCCATAAGATGCCACCTTGATGGGTCTTACCCCGGCAGTATAGCCATATGGGGTGGGGCTCCCATCAGTAAAGAATTGTCGTATAACCCATAAGGGTTGACAAGTTCTTTACTAATCAGCTTCTCCACCATAGAAATCTTCGCCAACTCGCAACATATCCAGTAACAGTCCAGGTATAGCATGTCCCATCGCTGAATAACCTGGAACAAAAAGAAACAAGTTAAAATTTTTGATATAAGAAACACGACTTCCAAACCAACCGCACACGAGCGTTGTGCCGATTATAGCGAGAGTCGCGAAAATGCATGTCGAAATAGCCAGTCAATAAATGCAAGAAATCGACAATCGAAAATTTTAAATAATAACATGGTTAGTGAAAGGAGTGATAAAGAAACAAAAGAAACACAAGGATACAGAAATTTATCTGTGAGGAAAAGAAATAATACGAATTTCTTTCACAGGTAAAAATCCTTGTTGAATTTCTTTGTCCACAGAAAAGAAACTGACACGTGATCAATTGAGCGGGAAGAGTTACGTCACACAGGTAACTGCCTAAGGGACCTTCTGGTTTAAGACTTTAATTAACGACTGAAAGGTGGTTTTTCTGTGGAAGGTGTGAAAACAGAAGAGAGTAGCACATTATCTATAGGTTAATGACCATTGAAATTCTTTATGATCAATCTCCATTGAAGTTATGTGGCTGAGCTAGCCTGCTACCCCTGGATCTGCAGTCAGACTCAATACCGACTGCACTATGGAGCCTGGCAAGAAGACAATGTAACGGTATGCACAAGAGCATCGGTGAAACCGAAGAATTCTCCCCGAAGGTGCGCAGTAGTGGAAGGGTTATGTTAGTGAAGGAGTAAAATACTTTAAGAGATATGCTACGGACAAGCTTATTATTGCAATCAAAGCGATGTAGGCACTGGTGGCCTGGGCATCAGAAGGCCCAATGACAAATGACTAGAGATCCTAAATTAGCCTAAATCAATGCGGGGGCATCTGTGTACCTTGGACACATTTATAGTTAACAAGGAATCCAAAAATAATGAGAAATATAAGACCCTTTGCCTGCAAGGTCAGTAACTCTTAAACCATGAGACTAAGAAACTCAATTTTGTATTCTCTTGTAAGTGATTTTCAACAAAGAATCCAAAATTAATGAGAAATATAAGGCTCTTTGCCTGCAAGGCCTATAACTCTTAAACCATAAGACTGAGGAACTCAGTTTTGTGTTCCCTAGTAAGTGATTTTCAACAAAGAATGCAAAAGTAAGGACAAATGTAAGGCCTTTTCCCTGCAAGTCCTGTAACACTTAAACCATAAGACTAAGAAAGTCAGTTATGTGTTCCCTAGTAAGTGATTTTCAAGAAAGAATGTAAAAATCATGAAAAAAAATAAGGCGTGCATCCAGAGTATGAGTAAGGGAGATAACTCCAGATGGACAGATAGCCCCACAGACGGATGCTCAGGCACCTTTGCCTGCACTCTGCACTTCCTCTGATGGCCATCTATCAATGTATCAAGTTTCATTTAATTCCCTTCTATACTTTCAGAGTTATGCTCCGGACAAGCTTTTTATTGCAAAAATTAAGAAGGGAAGTAACTCCGTATATACTGGTGACAGGGTTATGGTTCTTGCATTCTGCAATTCACTTTATGGCCCTTTATCAGTGTAGCAAGTTTCATTTATTTATCTTCAATACTTTTAGAGATATGCTCTGGACAAGCTTACTATTGCAAAAGTTAGAAAGGGAAATAACTCTGAAATTACTTGTGATAGAGTTACGGTTCTTGCACTCGGCACTTTCTCTGATGGCCATCTATCAATGTATCAAGTTTTATTTAATTTTTTTCTATACTTTCAGAGATATGCTCCAGACAAGCATTTTACTGCAAAAATTAAGAAGGGGAGTAACTCTTGTAAATACTGGTAACAAGGTTATTGTTCTTACATTCAGCAATTCCCCCCATGGCCCTCTATCAGTGTATCAAGTGTCATTAAATTACCTTCAATACTTTTATAGAGACATGCTCCGGACAAAAGTGTGACAGATGGATGCACAGAAGGACTGACAGACGGACGGAGGGATGGTCAGACGGATGGACAAAGCGGTGACTATATGCTCTCCCTTTGAGGAGCATAATAAGTAGACTTAGCACAACTACAGACAACCCTCTTTATAACGACACTCGATACAATGACAGAATTCATTATAATGACAATTTGAACATCACAAAAACATTCCCTCTAGAGGTGACGGTTAATGAGGAATTATGCAAAAACATTGCCTAATATCTTCAAGCAACATATGTTTTGGATATTTGTTAGAATCGCCTCAGAGAGGCAATTCTAACAAATATCCAAAATATATGTTCTATGAGGAAATGAAAATAAAACAAGGCCTTTCTTACATATCATTCTGTCCATTAAGGATTCTTTAGAAAAGCAAATTCATTATAATTTTGGGAACAAATGCTGCCGTTGTAACGAGGGTTCACTGCACATACAAACGTTACAGTATCCACTAATTCAAATCAGTAGAGCTGGAAGTTAAGACACTTGTCGAGGTCCGTGAAAACAAAAAACAAACAAACATGCATCATCAGTAAGAAATCTAAGTGTTACCAAAAATAACTGCAGTAGTATAACCATTGTTTCCCACCGCGTGTTTCAAATATATAAATAATTATTGCTTAATAATCAAATGATTAATCTCATTAAAATTCAAGTATTTTGCATGACCACACTTCTATTTGCATGCCAAATGACAATGATTATGAAGAATAATGATCACATTTACTTTTAAGTACACAGACAGGCCTGAGCAGATAGTGTAGACCCACATCAGATGCCACAGAATGTGGCATTTGATCAGGGTCTACACCATTTTCCACTTATCCAGATGTTTTTAGACATATCAAAAGGCAACTAAATGGATATGTTCAAATTTACCCTTAAATTTTGTTTGTGTTGAGGTTTTATGGCCCAGTCAACCCAATAGGATCATGTCAAGCGCGGTCAGGCTTAGTCCTCTAAGCAGTTAACCAGTAATGTGCACATTCTTTCGCCAGAAACTGACAACTGCCTTTCTTGAATCAGCGGAAGGGAGAGAATGACCGTAGAAAATATTTCATGGTCAAATCTCCAGGAAAGAATGTTGCCGACCCGTCGGGGGTCGAACCCGCAACCTCCTGATCACCAGTCAGTCCAACTAAGCCACCGAGACCGGCACTGCCCATCACAACAGTTGTCATCTGCTTTGTCATCTGCTTGTGATTTTAAGTCATTTTTCCAAACAGTGTGGACCCAGATCAGACTGCTCATCTAGGAGCAGTCTGATCAGGGTCTACTCTGTTTGCTTGTATGCAAAAATAGGTTTGAAAAGTTTGCAAAAATATTCAGCAGATGACATACACCGACGACATTTTCAGATGCAGGTTTTCTTGGCATTTTAAGGATTAAAGGACAAGTATTGTAAGGGGTAAATATGCTAGGAAAAAAAAAATCAGTCTCCATGAAAACACCTCACTAGAATCAAACCAATGAGATGATCTTGGCACAGTATAATAGCATACATTTCATGCAGATTAATAAAAATATCAGCATTTCAACTCCTTCAACAGCCATGAATGATGAACAGTCACAGAATCTAGTCCATAGTAGCTTGAATGAATCTTAACCCATTGTAGTCAGGAGACCCGTAAAAGGGTAATTGGCAAACAGTGCAGACCCAGATCAGATGCCGCATTCTCAGGGTCTCCACTGTTTGCAAATAGTTTAGCCATTTTTCTCTAGGAATATGTAAATCTCATAGCAGGGTGTACCTAAAATTGAAATTGGACTCTTCCAATATATAGTGTGGGAGAGTCATTCAGTATACAACGGGTTAAACTATCCAAAACAGCAGTTTTTACATGTTTTGTCCTGTTTAATTGCTCAATTTAACTGCTGTTTAATTGTTCACTACTGCTCCATGCCAGTGAGACTTGGCCATTGACAAAGCCAAACCTCCAGTGTCTGCAGTGGAATGACAGGGCAATGATCAGACAGATCTGCAATGTCAGGCCGCAAGACATTGTCACCACCAGGTTCAATGAGCTACTTGCTTGGCTTGGGATTGAGGATCTGGACCTCATTCTGAAGGAGAGAAGGCTCCGCTTGTATGGACATGTGGAATGCTCCAATGGTGCAGTCAAGACAGCCTGTCACATACAGGTTGAGAGAAAGCGTGGGCCTGGGAGGCCCAAGATGACATGTAAGCAGCTGATACAGGGTTTGCAGAGAGTGGAAGCTCTCGGCTATCAACTCTCATGAAAGACATTCCTGGAGATCTGGTGTGAGATCTGCCATGCGTGCAGCAAGCCAGCTATCTGGAAGGAGGCCCACTGATGTGGATGTTGCCCCTGTAACTGCATTTTAATCAAAAATCCGATTGTAATGATTTGATTAATGTCTTATCATTGTGGTCGGTCCTGTCTAGCAACGCGATCACCTAGTTGGGGAAGTGGGAGTCAGTTGCTTTGCTTTTTTTGTTCAGGGCCCAGTTGTTCAAAGCATCATTAGCTTTTACAAGCTCATTAATGACAAACTCGTTAAAGGCTCCATATTCCTCAAAAAATAGACATTTTTTATCCATTTATTTTTTTGCTACTCACATTTTTTCAGCAAAAAATATCAGTGTATTTGCCATATTTCAAGATAGAAAATTTAATGTCACGTTAGCTAACAACTTAGTTAAGTTTTGAACAACTGGGCCCAGCTTTGTAACATATGGGCCCTCTGTTGTGGTTTGCTTGCTCTTCCTCTTGAGGCATTGGTAGGTTATGGTCTTCCTCTTGAGGCACTGGTAGGCTATGGTCTTCCTCTTGAGGCATTGGTAGGCTATGGTCTTCCTCTTGAGGCACTGGTAGGCATGGTCGTCCTCTTGAGGCATTGGTAGGTTATGGTCTTCCTCTTGAGGCATTGGCAGGCTATGGTCTTCCTCTTGAGGCATTGGTAGGTTATGGTCTTCCTCTTGAGGCATTGGTAGGCTATGGTCTTCCTCTTGAGGCATTGGTAGGCTATGGTCTTCCTCTTGAGGCATTGGTAGGTTATGGTCTTTCTCGAGGCATTGGTAGGCTATGGTCCTCCTCTTGAGGCATTCGTAGGCTATGGTCCTCCTCTTGAGGCATTGGTAGGCTATGGTCTTCCTCTTGAGGCATTGGTAGGCTATGGTCTGCAATTGTGGCTCTTCCTAGACTCTCTTTCCTAAAATTACGCATGTTTAATTTCTATACAGCCATCATAAAAGAAAAATCTATCATGATTCACCCAGGAAATAAATCAGAACTATTTTTTACAAAAGGAAATTTTGCAACTTTTACTGCAGCAATGTTGTGGCAACTGCTGAGTTTTGAACAAGATTTAATGAAATTCAGAGGACTTGTTAAGGTGTATTAGGTGATTATTCTGGGATTAGTTTTTTCTTATTTCTCCATAAAGACATATGCTGTTGGTACTCATTAGAAGCACCTCGCAGAGGTGCTTCTAATGATTACCAACAGCATACGTCTTTACGGAGAACTGTCGCAAATTATCCCAGATTTATCACCAAATACTCCTTCTTAACAAGTTCTCTGAGAATCATGATGAGACTGTTGAATACCTGTATGCAATAGTACTCACTATTTTATGTGCATTAATATCCTGCAGTTTTATGAGGAACTAAATTATGTGATGTAGGTGCGTATTATTATTTTCATGAGAAATTTAGTAAACTCAGATGTGCCTAGCTTAGACAGCAAACATTTTTCAGGCAATATCCCAGTTTCAAAGGTAAAATATAATGAAGAGGTAATCTTTCTGGGATTTCAGTGCTTCAGACAAGTTAATAATTTAGTCAGAAATTGGCATGTTTTATACCCCACCATATGATAATGACCGGGCTATGCTATACATACACGTATCCATCCATCTGTCTGCCCATCAGCCCTTCATTTCCACTTTATAATTACTGGAGCCATTGAAGATTTCCTATTTTAAAAGTAACCACTGCCATGGAAACTCAAGAAAGGCTGCATATAAAGAATACTCGCTTTGTAGAGATCACCCTGGAGAAACACATCTGCAAGTTTTAGTCTAAGTTTCTTCATTGCTTATGGAAAAGATGCCATTTAACCAATTTCTAATTTTAAGTTTATACGTAACATTTGATTGCCATGGTAACCAAACTACCGGAGACAAAGGAACAAAAAACACCAAATTGGACAGAGCCATCCCAGGAACATGCTTTCAATAGTTCAATGAAATTCATTCAGTCCCTTTGAAGGGGATGTTGTTTATATATTCATTATCTTAAAATTAAGCCTGCCGTCATGGCAACCCACCAAAACAGCAGATGGGTATAAAGCAAAAACTTTTGTATAGGATCACTCAACGAACCCTAGCATTGCATTTATTTTAAACTTTAATCATAGAGTAGATATCATTTAACCCTTTTCTTACCATTACAAGACAATGCGACTTTCTGCTTGCCATGACAATAAGTAAAATGGCTGACTGCAAAAAAAACATAAACCTGAATTCTCCCAATCCTATTTAGGTTCAAACTGCATAAACAATTTTGGAGAAGAGGTCATTTAAAAAAGTGTTAACTCTAGTCCTGCTGAACTAGAATATACCCTGCCTTTGCAAAGTGTAGATCCAGATCAGCTGGCTTCAGAAGAAGCCAACTGATCTGGATCTGCACTGTTTGCCATTAAGTATGTGAATTTATAGCAACAATCTGGATCAAATAATCTGATTGGCTGAAAGTCAGAAGTAGGCATGGCATCTTAATTTATTCAGCAAGACAAGGGTTAATAGGTGGAAGCAGATATGACAGACGAAAACTGATCACTATTATGGCTCATCCTTAACAAAGCTCAGGTAAGCTAAACAAGAGGCCCACAGGCCACGGTTCGCTCACCTGAGTGACATAGCCACTGCAGACATGCAGATGTTATGCAACATTTTTCCAATCCTATCATCGCAACTAATGAAAATATCATCATTTGAGCAGTTCTTAGTTTTGAAGAAGAATATATGGGCCTGACAGTCAATGGAGCATGATCATTTGAATAAAGCCTGACAGTCAATGGAGCATGATCATTTGAATAAACTATCAATCACATTTCAACAGAAGGATCAATGTGAAATTTGGTGGAAATTGGCTAAGTGGTTTCTGAAGAATCATGATTTTATACATCTAAACAGCACAGTGGCAGGGAAATATTATAAATATAAACCAGATGATGGCCATCTTAGATTTCCAATCAGAACAATTTTAACTACTGTTGATCTACAAGTCACTTCCATACTTTCAATATAAATGTATATTTACTTCCACACAAATAGGGAAGCAAATTTGACCTTGGAGGCAAAAAGGTCAAATGTCAACATAGAACCATCATTTGAGCAATTTTGGTAGATCTCCTGTCCCCCGTAATTTGTGTAAAGATTAGGACCCAGGGCTTATTTGGTTATGGAGAAGAAGATTTTTAAAGGTTTTTACCATATATGGGCATGGCAGCCATTTTGATCAATGGACCATACCCATTTTGGCAATCTTTCGTTCTCCTACCCATGGAGGCTCTGCATGAAATTTGAGCAACAGGCCTGGAGGCTTCAGAGGAAAAGCCATTCGAAATTATCAACATTTTTTCCATACAAATGTATGGGGCCCATACAAATGCATACAGAAGCAAACTTGACCTCGCCGTAAAAAGGTTAAATGTCTTGGTATGACAATTATTTTAGCAACTTTGGTAGACCGCTCATTCCAGATGATATATGCAAAGATTCAGCCACAAGCCGTCCTCGGTTTTGGAGAATAAGATTTTTAAATGTTTTTTCCCATGCAAATACATTAGGAAGCGAACTTGACCTTGCCGTAAAAAGGTCAAATGTCAATGTATGACCATTATTTTAGCAACTTTGGTAGACCCCCTGTACCCGATGATTTATGCAAACATTCAGCCCCAAAGCATCTTCGGTTCTAGAGAAGAAGATTTATAAAGGTTTTTACCATATATGGGCATGGCGCCCATCTTGGTCAACAAACCGTGACCATTTTAGCAATCTTTTGTTCCCCCTACCTAAGTAGGCTCCATATGAAATTTGAGCAAAATTGGCCCAGAGGCTCCAGAGGAGAAGTTGTTTGAAATTCTGAACATATTTCCCCATACCAATGCATAAGGAAGCAAAATTGACCTTAACGTAAAAAGTTCAAATGTCAATGTACGACCATTATTTTAGCAATTTTGGTAGCCCTCCTGTTCCCGAAGATATATGCAAAGATTCAGCCAAAAGGCATGCTCAGTTTTGGAGAAGAAGATTTTTAAAGGTTTTTCCCATACAAATGCATAGGGAAGCAAACTTGACCTTGCCGTAAAAAGGTCAAAAGTCAACGTACAACAAATCTTTTAGCAATGTTGGTAGACCTCCCGTCCCCGATGATTCCCGCAAAGGTTCAGCCCCAAGGCTTTCTCGGTTCTGGAGGAGAAGATTTTTAAAGGCTTTTACCATATATGGGCATGGCGGCCATCTTGGTCAATGGACTGCGACCATTTTAGCAATTTTTCGTTTCCCCCAACCTAAGGAGGCTCCATATGAAATTTGAGCAAAATTGGCCCAGAGGCTCCAGAGGAGAAGTTGTTTGAAATTCTGAACATTTTTCCCCATACCAATGCATAAGGAAGCAAAATTGACCTTAACGTAAAAAGGTCAAATGTCAATATACGACCATTATTTTAGCAATTTCGGTAGCTCTACTGTTCCCAAAGATATATGCAAAGATTCAGCCACAAGGCATGCTCGGTTTTGGAGAAGAAGATTTTTAAAGGTTTTTTCCCATACAAATGCATAGGGAAGCAAACTTGACCTTGCCGTAAAAAGGTCAAAAGTCAACGTACAACAATTCTTTTAGCAATGTTGGTAGACCTCCCGTCCCCGATGATTCCTGCAAAGGTTCAGCCCCAAGGCTTTCTCGGTTCTGGAGCAGAAGATTTTTAAAGGTTTTTACCATATATGGGCATGGCGGCCATCTTGGTCAATGGACCGCGACCATTTTAACAATTTTTCGTTCCCCCACCCTAAGGAGGCTCCATATGAAATTTGAGCAAAATTGGCCCAGAGGCTCCAGAGGAGAAGTTGTTTGAAATTCTGAATATTTTTCCCATACAAATGCATAAGGAAGCAAAATTGACCTTAACGTAAAAAGGTCAAATGTCAATGTACGACCATTATTTTAGCAATTTTGGTAGCTCTACTGTTCCCAAAGATATATGCAAAGATTCAGCCACAAGGCATGTTCGGTTTTGGAGAAGAAGATTTTTAAAGGTTTTTCCCATACAAATGCATAGGGAAGCAAACTTGACCTTGCTGTAAAAAAGTTAAACGTCAACGTACTATAATTCTTTTAGCAATTTTGGTAGACCTCCCGTCCCCGATGATTCCTGCAAAAGTTCAGCCCCAAGGCATTCTCGGTTCTGGAGGAGAAGATTTTTAAAGGTTTTTACCATAAATGGGCATGGCGGCCATCTTGGTCAACGGACTGCGACCATTTTAGCAACTTTTGAAATTTGAGCAAAATTGGCTCAGGGGTTTCAGAAAATTGATTGATTGATTGATTGTGTTGGGTTTTAACGACACGTCAACCCTTGAGGGTCATTTTGTGTCGTCTCCCAGAGAAAGGGAGAAACGAGATAGAAGAGAGAGTAGAGGAGATGAAAGAGAGGGACAGGGAAGAATGAGGAACAGGAATGAAAGTGAAGAAACAGAAGAAATAAAAACATTCCACCTCTACCCTTACCCACTACAAGGATAGCAGGCCTTGCCCAACTGTAAGCCAATATCAGTTGGACGCCCCAGTGATGTAAGATACACAGCACCTTCGCACCACCCGACCACCCCATGGGTTTCAGAAAAAGAAGTCGTTTGAAAATGTTAACGGATGGACGGACGGACGACGGACGAAAAGTGATCACAATAGCTCATCCTGAGCAGAGCTAAGGTGAGCTAAACACATGAGAAAATAATGATTTTGCTTTGTATTATCCATGATAATATTTACAGTCTATGATCTCAACTGAATTATCTTGATCGACTGATTCCAATGGAATCCAAAAGCATTTGTTTCCATGAAGAAATAATTTATTCAGATTACAACTGTCTTTATCTGGAGTCTGCTTGAAAAACAAAATCAAGATCTAACTGCAAGAACTGGAAATTTGTGTGAAAAACAAAATAATATATTAATCCATAAAAAATAAAGGTAAGCATTAAATCTAAGAACTTTTCTTCAAGTTTGAAGCTACAGGTGGTACAAAAACAGCCTACGTTCCAGTAACCGATTCAGATAAGAGTGATATTTATATGATTGTCTTTTTTCAAACAAGCAAGTGAGCAGTCCAATGTGAAACAAAAATCTATAGAAATAAGAAAAAATATCACATTTTGGGGCCTTAACATGGTCAATTCAGATTTTTGGATAAGTATTGTAGAGTTCTAGTGTCTTAATATTAATGCAATTACAGTAGATAGTCATGTTACTGTATTCACTTTAAGTATTCGGATATCTCAACTCCTTACCATATTGTTCTAAAATTTGAACAAGTACAATTTACTACCTGATGTTGCGTCTAAAAATTGCTGGATGCATGGTGTAACCATGCTGAATAAATAAAGAGACCACGCCCACTTCTAATTTCCGGCCAATCAGATTACTTGATCTGGATTTTTGATAGAAATTCACATATTTAATGACAAACAGTGCAGATCCAGATCAGTTGGCTTCTTCGTGCTCAGCAAGTGAAGGGTTAACACTATTAAACTCCAAGCAGAAGTAAATATATAGTCTATAGGAGTCACCTTGACCTTGAGGCCAGAACGGTGGCTGGTACATGTTTTCTGCAATGGTGCTTATCTGTCAGGTGTTGAAAACAGGACCAAAAATAAAACTTTAACCAGACACTTCACAAAAATACTTTAAATATGTGACCTAAGGCAAATGAGGTGGGCTGCTGTGTTATAAAAATGTACTTTTGCTATCTCGATAATGGCAAACAGTGTAGATCCTGGTGGGACAACTTATTATGAGCTATCTCATCTGGATCTACACTGTTTGCAAACATAGCTAATAGGGTCTACAGGGCTGAATAAATTAAGATGCCACACCCACTTCTAACTATCAGCCAATCAGTTTGCTTGCACCAGGTTGTTGATACAAATTTACATACTAAATGTTAAATAGTGCAGATCCAGTTGGCTTCCACTATCTACACTATCTGCAAAGACTGGGTATATTAGGGTTCAGCAGGACCAGGGTTAAGTTGTCTCAGTATCTAAGGTAAATATGTCACAATACCTGTAATTTTGCTAATGGAATGATATCACAGTTCTGAGGTCTATGCCAGACAGTCTGTTGGCTTGAGGCATTGTAGTAGTAGAATCGAGATGTATTTGGGTCAAAGAGCTCCCACCACTGGTTGTCATCTGTCCTTTTGCTGAAAAAGATAAAAAATAATAATTATAGTTATTGCTGAAAAAGATAAAAAATAATAATCATTGTTAAAGTATAAAATCCAACTTTTAACTTTACATGTTTAACCCATTGTAGTCGGGAGACCCCTAAAAGGGTAACTGGCAAAAATGCAGACCCAGATCTGACACTGTTGTTTGCAAATACTTCAGCCATTTTTCTCTAGGAATATCTAAATCTCATAGCCTCATCTACCTAAAATTGAAATTGGACTCTTCCAATATATAGTGTTGGGGAGTTCATTCAGTCTACAATGGGTTAATGATTACTTGGGACAGAAGATAGCATAGCTCCAGATAAGAGGGAGTATTCACATGTTTCTTTATGTGGTCAGACTCAATGGACCCTTGACTTATCCCATATTCTTACACAGTATCATCAACATATTCCCCCCAAGGGTATTGAACTTTAACTCTTTGCATGCTGGGTAATTTTGCATGCTTTCTTGTCTGTGGATGTATATTTTTTTTAAACTTTTTTTCAAAAAAATCTTTCAGGAATACCATCAGAGTGTAAAACAGTTTGGATCCAGATCAGGCCCGACAGTTTGTCGGGCCTGATCTGAGTCCAAACTGTTTGCAAAGGTTATCAGCAGACGACAAATGTCGCCACTACGGGGGAAAGAGTTAAAGGTGATTTTTTTGTCCAAAAAGTACACTGTATTGAAATTTTCTTTTTTCTCCATAAAAACATGTTTTGGAGAGGCACTTCTAACAAGTACCTACAACATATGTTTTTGAGGAGAAATAAGAAATACAGGTATCAGAATATCCCTCTTACCTGGCGCTTTATCAAGACAACCAAGATACGTAGCTCCAGATTTTACAAGTAATTTTTGCATTCAACCATTTGTTGTGTATGCACATTAGAACTGCCCAAATGTGACAATTCTGATGAGTAGCTACATGTTTTTATGCAAATACAACAAAACACATTTTTCCGCCATCTTTTACTATAAAGGAGACAACTTTTGTGACTTCTTGTTTGCTTTTCTGCAGAGCAAGCCCCTTCTGAAAAGGAATCTTCTCTAAAAGGAAAGAATTTGCTCCCAAATGGAGCAAATTCTTTCATTTTAGAGAAGCTCTCCTTTACAGAAGGGAGCAAAACAATCTGGAAGAGCTGTCTCCCTTTAAAAACAGTATCCATTCCCTTTAACTCTTTCCGCCCTAGTGGCGACTTTTGTCGTCTGCTGATAACCTTTGCAAACAGTTTGGACCCAGATCAACTTCGGGCCTGATCTGGATCCAAACTGTTTGACTTTCTGATGTTATTTGAAAAAGTTAATTTAAAAAAAAATCCACAGACGACAAAAAAGCATGAAAATTACCCAGCATGCAAAGAGTTAAGAACCCTTTATCTGAGGCCTTGCAAAAACACAAAACAAAAATCTACTACATTTTCAAACAAATCAGCTAAGATAATGGTGGCATCATTTACTCTCTCAAACAATCTCCAGGTAAATTTATATTTTCCTTTTTTTCTTTCTGTTTTACGGGCCACATCAAGCGAAAAAATGCATTTGAACATGCACAAAATGAGCAGATTCAGATCATCCTGCATATGTGCGAAGTGCCATCGGGGCCTTAGCTCTCCACTCATATATTCTGTAGTGTCCAATGATTCTCTAAACGTACACTGAAGGCCCTGATCAGACTATGCAAATGGGCAGGCTGATCTGGGTCTTTGCTGTCCAAAGACACGTTTTCGCATGGTGCAGCCCATATATTTCTTCCGCTGGTTAAGCCTTAAAGTGCCAATCACAAATACAGCAGACGACAATTTTTTTTTTATATTTTTCTGGGAAATCAAGTCTTGACATTTCATGTGAATTGTCTGCTTGGCAGGCAATTCACATGAAATGTCAAGACTTGTTTTCTCTGAAAAATAAGAAAAATATTTTAGAATGTCGTCTGCTACAAATTTTGCTTGGCGCTTTATGGGTTAAAAATTTCTGTTCATATACTCTGTATTACCCTTATCTTGACAGGTTTGACATTTGTTATTTATAAATCATGTAAATTTAGGTTTTTCAAATTATCTGCCAAACTGTGCCTCCACAGAATCTACAAGTTTAAACAAATCAAGAACAGGGATCCGCCCACAATATGAACCAGTTTTATCTTGTATTCATGTGTTCTGAAACCTCTTACTACAGCTTATTGTAAAAAGGCAGAAGAAGTACCATAATAAACCCAAGTATTGTTTGTTTGTTTGTTTGTTTGTACTGAGGTTTTACAGCCCAGTCAACACATCAGGATCATGTTGAGCGTGGTCAGTTTACCTAACCACACTTTCTCCTTGGTAGGCTTAGTAATCTAAGTGGTTAACAAATACTAGTGCATATTTTTTTGCCAGAAACTGACAACTGCCCTTTTTGAATCAGTGGAAGGGAATGACCATAGAAAATATTTCATGATCAGTTTCCACAAAAAAATGTTGCTGGATCCAGCGGGGTGATAAGTATTGGGACTGACAGGCCTAAGCAGACAGTTAACCAGTATTTGTACACATTTTTTTGCAAGAAACTGACAATTGCCCTTCTTGAATCAGTAGAAGGGGGAGAATATACCATAGAAAATATTTCATAATCAGTCTCCACAAAAGAATGTTGCCGGACCCAGCGAGGACCTAAGTATTGGGACAGACAGGCCTAAGCTGACAGTTAACCAGTATTTGTACACATTCTTTCGCCAGAAACTGACAACTGCCCTTCTTGAATCAGCAGAAGGGATGAACAGTAATACATTTATAGTTATGTTAATGCCTTGAAAGAGCCAAACAATGTGGATAACATGTTGCATTTCTTTTTGACTGTTGACAGTTCAGAAGCAAAACCAGATCAACCTATGAACAATACTGATATCATCATCATCAACATACCGGTAGTACTCCAAACAAAACATCCCAACAATTTTTTTTTTTTCCATCAATTAAAAACACATACCGTATTCGACATAATTACCGCACTGTGTGCTTAGGTATTTCAAATTGTTAAATATGTACCTACCTATACTAAGGGTTCATTTAAAAATTCACCAAAGGACTTATCAAATGATGCTTATGCGATGTTTATTTCATTTTTTCAATTTTTTTTTTATATTTCATTTTTTTTTTATAAAAAGCATATGTTGTAGGTACCCATTTGAATTGCATCGACTTGCATCGACAAGTCGATGCAAGTTGATGCAATTCAAACGGGTACCAACAACATATGCCTTTATAAAAAAGTACAAAAAGTATACTGGCAGTAATTTGAAGACTACGGAATTGCTTGACTGCGCGCCTATAGGGGTATGTGTGGCAATTAGGTCAAATACCGTAGCTTTAGATAAGAAGGGGTATCAGGTTCTTCCTCCACAAAAACATATATTCTGGGTATTCATTTGAAGCGCCCAAAGTTGCACCCACAACACATATGTTTCGTGTAGGATTAAGAAAAATATAAATACCCTATCTGACCTAATTACCACACTGAGCGCTTAGGTTTTTCAAAATTACTGGGAAAACTTGTAAAATATGTCTTTGCCTACCAAGGTTACACTTTAAAAAAAATATCAGCAAAGGGCCTATTTGATAACGTTTATGCAATTTTTTTTTTCTCATTTTCTTTATAAAAGCATATGTTGTGGGTACTCATTTGAACTGCATCGACAAGTCGATGCAATTCAAATGGGTACCCTCAACATATGCCTTTATAAAGAAGCAGACAAAAAATACACTGGCAGTAATCTGAAGACTATGAATTGCTTGACTGTGCGCTTATAGGGGTATGTGCGGTAATTAGGTTGAATACGGTATGTTCTGGTTGGAAAAAGGGCCTTATCTAGAGCTATGCAAAACAGTTGAAGCATTTTATTAGAATCATCTCAGTGAGATGACTCAATAAACAATAACCGAGTTAAAAAATTATTTATCTGGAGTTCTGTCATGATCATCATTACCAAAGTTATTCTTATATGATCATCAAAATAAAAAAAATGCTGACACTGAGATCATAATTACGACTATTACTATTATGATATTTTTTAGATAATCTGACAAAACAAGCAAGAGTGATACACACAAGTGACCTCTATCAGTTAGTTTTGGCAGTCTGAAACAAATGCTGCAAGCATTATCTATTGGTTTTATCAAACACCTATCAAAATAAAACTGTTGAAACATAGCAAACATGCAATCTCTTTCACAGAGATGGAAACAACCTATTTGGCTTTTCATAGAAAGGTTGGTATTTTTTCTCCATCTGACTGGCTGTTTTCTGTTTTTCAATCAAAAATTTATGACAAATGATCATTGTAAATTTTCTGTTTTTAGATGGTGATGTCCAGCACATCTGGTCATGTAAAATCATAATGTTATTAAATGGATGTTTTCATAATTTGGCCCTGTAACAGGTCCGAGGGCGGTCGTATTGGCCTGTGGATTGCTGTTATGGCCCGAGGTGAAGCTGAGGGCCAATACAGCCATCTGAAAGCCAATACAACTGGCCAAAGACCTGTAACAGGGCCAAAGTGGAAACATCCATTTCACAACATTTTTATAAATCAACTTTTTGTTTCCCGTTTTAAAGTGTTGAAAGTCAGTAAAACCTCTTTTTGAGTAGTTTTGGTCATGTTGCTTGCTACACCATGCAGTTAATTACTGACCTTTTTAAAATATTGCTTTGTTTGAATGGTTAATCAGAACTGCTGTCTGCAAATGTAGCTCCAACATCTGCAGATATCTTAATGTACTCAAAACAGAAGTATCACTGTGTTTAAAGTCTCATCAACTGGTTAATACCATAAAATATTAGCCCAGTTAATACCTAAATAATATATGGACTCCTCCATTTTGAATCCCTAATTCCTTGCAACTTTCAGTATTAGCCCTGATATAAAGCCTGTGCCAAAACCGTATACATTGCAATGGTATAATGCAGGCTCTTTGGCACAATTCTTAGCACAATAATTACTTAGTTGATTAATAATAGTGACTAACATCAGTAAAAAACTTTTAAGTATCGGTATCATAAACTTTGTACAAAAATCTACTCTGAATTATATAGTTCCCAAATTTAAGGACTGGCTTCAAAAAAGAAAAAGTTACTTCAACAAGGTCTATTGGAACCCTGGTTTTTATAATGATGATTGTGTACAAACTCAGGATTTGGTTGGGTTTTTTGGAACCAACAAACTCAGAAGCATTGTTTTCAAGTCTGATTAAAGAAGATTAATAATCAATATAAAACAGTGTGCAACACTGATATCCAATGTTTTGTAGTCAACTATATTAGAACTCGTACTTCATGATTTCAGACAAGTCAAGTACAAAATTTCGAGACTATATTCAGCTAAAATGAACCAGTTACTGTACAACAGTACATTTGAATCATCTCTTAATTAAGAGTGATGCCTGGACAACCGAAATTGGGAGCTAGCCTCGGTGAGCAGTTGTCAGTTTCTGAGGATTGTCAGTTTCTGGCGAAAGAATGTGCACAATACTGTGCTTAAAGGACTAAGCCTGCCCAGTTAAAGTGTGGTTAGGTAAACTGACCATACTCAACATGACCCCATTGATTTTTGACTGGGCCATAAAACCTCAACACAAACAAACAAACCAAAACTGGCTAAAAGGCGTAGCTATCCTTTGGACATGTAGTCTCCTGAGCATCACTGACTTTAAACACTTAGCGTTTTGCATATAATTTTCAGCAGACGGCTGTTTACTCAAAACCAGTTTAGAAGAGAGAACACTGATGTTGTTGGTGACAAACCTGTGAAGAATGATGCAGGAGAGATGTCAATGAGCGAAGACACAAAGCAGAAGGCCTGGCTAGAGCACTACCAAAGGCTGCTCAACGTCGAGTTTGACTGGGACCCAGACCACCTGTCATATCAACCACCAGTGGAAGGCCCGCCCATCCCAATCACCAATGATATGGTTAAGAAGGCTATCTCACAGATGAAGGCTGGCAAAGCACCGGGCCCATCAGGCATAGTGGTGGAGATGATACGAGCCGCTGGTGACATGGGCGCCTCCATGACCCGTGACCTTGCAGTTGCAATCATTCGTGATGGCAAGGTACCCTCCGACTGGGAGCAGAGTTTCATTGTCTGCCTCTACAAGGGAAAAGGGGACGCATTGGAAAGGGGCAACTACCGCGGTCTCAAGCTGACAGAGCAGGTTATGAAAATCCTGGAGAGGATTGTGGACGGCCTCATCAGACAGTTGGTGTCAATCGACAATTCCTAGTTTGGCTTCGTCCCAGGCAGAGGCACTACAGATGCAATCTTTGTTGTCAGGCAGCTGCAAGAGAAGTATCTAGCTGCCAATAGGAGACTCTACATGGCTTTTGAAGACCTGGAGAAGGCATTTGATCGAGTACCTTGGAAGGTCATCTGGTGGGCGCTGAGAAAACTTGGTGTGGAGGAGTGGATTGTGCGACTGGTGCAGGGGATGTATGCAAATGCGCGGAGCCGTGTCCGTGTTGGTGAGGGGTACAGTGAAGAGTTTGAAGTGAAGGTTGGTGTTCACCAAGGATCAGTACTCAGCCCGCTGCTCTTCATCATTGTGCTTGAAGCCTTATCACGAGAGTTCCACTCTGGGGTCCCCTGGGAGGACCGCTATGCCGATGACCTTGTTATCATCGCTGAATCACGAGGAATGTGTCAGGAGGCTCCTGACTTGGAAAGAAGCAATGGAGAAGAAAGGACTGAGAGTTAATGCAGGAAAGACAATGATCTGCGGTACGGGACTGGACCTCTTGCAGAGTTCAGGCGAGTTTCACTGGAGTGGGCAGCAACAGCATCTTCTGCAATGGCTGCAAGCACTGGGTGCACAAGAAATGCAGTGGGCTCAAGTGCTTGAAAAAGGACCCTGACTACAGATGTACACGGTGCCAGGGAACTGCACGCCCCTTGGATGGCAGACCACAGAAGAAAGTCCAGGTCGGACCTGACAAGCTTGAGGTGGTAGCTTCCTCTTGCTACCTAGGAGACATGCTCTCAGCAGCAGGTGGCTGTGAACTCTCAACCACAACATGTGTGAAAACTGCCTGGAAGAAGTTCAAGGATCTGCTACCAGTTCTCTCTTCACGCCACCTCTCTTTCAAAACAAGTGGCCGTGTGTACAGCTCATGTGCTGAGCGCAATGCTCCATGCCAGCGAGACTTGGCAATTGACAAAGCCAAACCTCCAGCGTCTGCAGCGAAATGACAGGGCAATGATCAGACAGATCTGCAATGTCAGGCCGCAAGACATTGTCACCACCAGGTCCAATGAGCTACTTGTGCGGCTTGGCATTGAAGATCTGGACCTCATTCTGAAGGAGAGAAGACTCCGATGGTATGGACATGTGGAATGCTCCAATGGTGCAGTCAAGACAGAATTTGACATATAGGTTGATGGAAAGTGTGGGCCTGGGAGGCCCAAAATGACATGGAAGCAGCTGACAGAGAGGGATTGCAGAGAGTGGAAGCTCTCGGCTATCAACTCTCATGATAGACATGCCTGGAGATCTGGTGTGAGATCTGCCATGTGTGCAGCAAGCCAGCTATCTGGAAGGGGACCCACTGATGTGGATGTTGCCCCTGTACCTGCACGTTAATCAAAAATCTGATTATGATATGATATATGAGACAGCATACTGAAATTTTACTTATTTTTCCCAGAAAACAGGTTTTGACATGTCATGCAAATAATAGTCTCCAAATGGAAACAATTTGCATGAAATGTCAAATCCTGTTTACTGGGAAAAATAAGAAAAATATCATCAATTTGTCATCTGCTGAATTAGCCAAAAGAATGGTAAAGATGAATGGAGACAGAACTCAAAGACACAGTAGGGCATCTGCAGAGGATGAATACTTTGTCTACATCTTCCACTGGGTCATTCATAAATCACCCCATGCAAACATACTTTTACCAAGTTGAAAACAGCTGACTACCGTAATAATCCTAAGTACTAGCCTTTGCAAAGATTGTAGACCCAGATCAAATGCTAAAGAATGTGGCATCTAATCAGGGTCTACACTGTTTGCCATACATACAGCAATATTTTAGACACATAAAGTAGTAGTAGAATGGACTACAGTCCACCCTCTTTATACTGACACTCGATACAACAACAAAATTCATTATAATGACAATTTGAATGTCACAAAACCTTTGCTGAAGAGGTGACGGTTAATGAGAAATTATGCAAAAGCACTGCATAAAATCTTCAAGCAACATATGTTTTGGATATTTGTTAGAATCACCTCAGAGAGGCAATTCTAACAAATATCCAAAACATATGTTTTATGAGGAAATAAGAATAAAACAAGGCCTTTCTTACATATAATTCTGTCCATTAACCCTTGTCCTGCTGAATAAATTTAGATGCCACGCCTACTTCTAATTTTCAGCCAATCAGATTACTTGATCCGCATTGTTGCTATAAATTCACATACTTAATGGCAAAAAGTGCAGATCCAGATCAGTTGGCTTTTGAAGATGCCAACTGATCTGGATCTACACTGTTTGCAAAAACAGGGTATATCAGGCTTCAGCAGAAGTAGGGTTAAGGATTCTTTACAACAGCAAATTCATTATCATGGCATCATTTTCGGGAACAAATGCTATTGTTGTAACGAGGGTTCACTGTATTTCAAATTTTCCGTAGATAAGGCGTCCCAATACTTAGGGCTGTTATGGTACATGCTCTATATGTATTTCAAATAAATATATGACAACATGCTCTAAGTATTCAAATATTTCAAATCATAAAATAGCTGACTAATAGCTTTAGGATTCTATAAAAAATGATTTAAGCTTCTGGTGAATGCAGCATCTGATCAGGGTCTCCACTGTTTGAAAACAGTTTAGCCATTTTTCTCTAAGACTATCTAAATCAAACAGCCTGACATACCTAAACTGAAATTGGACTCTTCCATTATATGGTGTTGGGGAGTTTATTCAGTATAAAATAGGTTAAGAGCTAAAGACAACACCTTACTTTCATACCTATTATTTATTTTTTAGTCAGTTTGTTTCTCTTGTCAGTCACGATTATAATGCACTTAGATTTTGTGATAAAACTAATGAAAATCTATTGCATTAAGGCAGTTATATGCTGGAAAATATATGAACAATATTTTATCAGATCATGAACAATCAGCCAAGACCTCACACTTTTGAAATGAAAGGAAGTCGAAATAATTGGTAAATTTAAAAAGCTAGGCTAATTAGGCAGATAATGAATAATTGGTATTTCATGGTTCAGCAAGGTGCTTCTAATGAGCTGTAGCCTTCAGGGTATTTATTTGTGCTTCTAATCAAGTATCCAAAATGTATGTTTTCATGGAGAAATAAGAGAAATAGAAGTTGTTTCTGTTGAAAAAAAAGGCCTTATCTGGTGCTTGGTTGGGTTAAGCCCAGTCAACATTATTAACCCTATTCCTGCTGAACCCAGATATACCCTACCTTTACAAACACTGTAGATCCAGGCTTCTGAAGAAGCCAACTGATCTGGATCTGCACTGTTTATCATTCAGTATATGAATTTATATCAGCAACCTGGATCAAAGTTATCTGATCTAAGCTGACAATTAGAAGTGGGCGTGGCAATTTATTCAGCATGACAATTGTTAACGTCATGTCAATCTAAGCAGTTAACCAATACTTTTGCAGATTCTTTTGCCAGAAACTGACAACTGCCCTTCTTGAATCAGTGTAAGAATGACCGTAGAAAATATTTCATGATCTATCTCCATGAAAGAATGTTGCTGGATCCAGCGGGGCATCAAATCCGTGATCTGCCGATCACCAGTCGGACGGGCATCTGACTGAGCCACCAAGGCCGGCTTTACCTGGTACTATGATTTTCTTAACCCTTGTCCTGCTGAATGTATTTAGATGCCATGCCCATTCCTAATTTTCAACAAATTAGATTATTGGATCCAGAGTGTTGATATAAATTCACATACTTAATGGCAAACAGTGCAGATCCAGATCAGTTGGCTTCTTCAGAAGCCAACTGATCTGTCTCTACACTGTTTGCAAAGGCAGGGTATATCCGGGTTCAGCAGGACAAGGGTTAATTTTCTTCAGAAAAAATACAGATCAGCATGTGGACAAGGAGAAAATTTCAATGTACAGTTATGCCAAAACCGGTTTTATGATGAAACTGTCAAGCATTTAATGAAAATTGGTTTCAATGCTGTCTGCTATTATCTAAATACAGCATGGTAAAGGTTAAAGCACCTGAGAACAATTATGCTTATTACTGTCTCACCATATTGAAGAAAGGAATTTCAATAATGAGGTGTTCAGACTGTCAGATAGTCTACACTGCTTTAGACTACTCAAAAAGTGTAGTTCCTGATCAGATGCCAGGTTCTGCTATGTCTGATCTGGGTATACAATGTTTGCTCTGGTCTTTCTGTCCCAATACTTCAGATACAATACAGTACAGTAAATGTCCTAAAATTTCGAACACTTTATTCTATACTTTTCTGGCCTTAATTTTGTTTTTTACGTAGTTATTTCTTAACCCCTCTCTTGCTGAACACGACATGCCCTGTCTTAGCAAACAGTGTAGATCCAGATCAGTTGGCTTCTGAAGAAGCCAACTGATCTGGATCTGCACTGTTTATCATTAAATATGTAAATTTCTATCGAAAACCTGGATCAAGTAATCTGATTGGCTGGAAATTAGAAGTGGGTGTGGCATCTTAATTTATTCAGCTTGACAAGGGTTAAAATACTTAGAGAAATGGCAAATACAGTAGACCCTGATCAGACTGCTCCTTCAGGAGAAGTCTGATCTGGGTCTTCACTATTTGCATATGCCTTTTATTAACAACTTTGGTGTATGAAAGTTGTATGTTGCTAAAAACAAATACGGGTCTTTTATTGACTCATATAACAAGTCTTTATCATTTTTATTCACACAACTTTCTCAAATATAACAAGTTTCTTATGAAATATTTCGAGAAAAATATAAAATGTTATCATTTTTATTCAGGTGATTTTGATGATAATCGCCAGATCAAAGAAACACCATCCCAGATATTCAACATTAAGATAGGGATTTAGACAAAAAGTCTCTTCATAAAAAAAATCAGTTATAGTTCCAGATAACGGCAGTTTACTGATGAACATTTTTTCTAATGTTTATACACAGTAACCTCTTAAGACCGATCATTATAAGATGCTTTTGGATATAAGATGGTTAAAAAAAAAGGTGGACCCAAAAGAGCTGTATCCAAATAAAAATATATAGATTATATAGAAAAATGACCATTTATATTGTATCCAAATGAAAAAGGTCATTTTTCTATATAACCTATACATTTTTGTTACGGTACAATATGACTGTTTACTTAACACGGTTTTTGCTTCGGATCCTAGCAATAGTGTTGTTGCGAGGGTCATGCAAAAGGTTCTGTCACTAATAGGCTTCTTTAGTTTTATCCCAGGTATATTTTAAAATGCTACACTGCACTTGAATGGTGTGTTGAATAGCTAACGATATCCGTTTAATATGCAAATTGCTTTCCAACTGACCGAGTTAGTTGAAATAGATGCAGTCATATACACTGACCAATTTATTTGTTACACTGGAACATGGACCAAGCAAATGATGGTCAGGAGTCCACCTTTTACATGACAATGCCTCCTCTCATAAGTGTGGGGTTGTTAAGTCTTTTGTGGCTTCTGAAAAGGTGAAAGTTTTAAACCATCCACCATATTCACCTGACCAGATTCCCTGTGACTTCTTTTTATTTCCAAGCCTTAAGAAAATGCTTTCTGGAAATAAGTGTACGTCTAGAAGTTCTCTTGGCAGCGCTATTTATCAGTGTCTCCAACAGATACCAAAAGAAGACTATGTATCTGCTTTTCGCGACTGGGTAAAACGGTTACAAAAATGTGTTTCAGTAAAGGGGGAATACTTTGAAGGTTTGTAATAAAAATATGTTTGATATAACGTATCACTGAAGTAATCGGAACCCAGCGACAAAACCTTTTGCAGGACCCTCATATACAGAGATTGTGGTGTATACTATATCAAAAAAGGGTGCATGAGACCTACCCCTGAAGGCAATTCTAATGACTTACAACTTGAACTGCCACCCTATGACATGTCTGCAACTTGTTTTATTAAAAACATATCCTTAACCCTAGTCCTGCTGAACCAGGACATACCCTGCCTTTGCAAACAGTGTAGATCCAGATCAGGTGGCTTCTGAAGAAGCCAACTGATCTGGATCTGCACTGTTTGCCATTAAGTATGTGAATTTGTATCAACAATGTGGATCAAGTAATCTGATTGGCTGAAAACAAAACAAATCTCTAATTATCACCTTATCAAAAACATCTGGAGGAATGGATAGATTTTCAGGGGAGGCAACTCAAATTATTTTGCCTCCATTCTGAAAAGGGATCAACTCTGAATAGGAATAGTTTGCTCCCCTTGACAACAAATTGTTCCTGTTAGCAGTAGAGCACTTTTCAAAACGGACTTTGGTGTATAGTGGACAAAAGCAAAAAACAGGAAGTCACATAAATTGTTATCGGTAGAAAATGTACTAAGTTTCCAGTCCCCAGTATCACTTGACATTTCATTCATTTGTTCATTGGAAACAACTTGAATGCAATATCAAGTCTTATTTTGTGTGAAAAATATCAATAATTTCACAGCTCCAGATTAGGCTTTGTTTTTTCAATCGAAAAGGACTGATAATTTTCTTAATTTTCCACAAAAGCATATGTTGTGATACTTATTAGAAGCATCTCGCTGAGGTACTTCTAATAAGAACCCACAACATGTTTTCATGGAGAAATAAGAAAAATATTATCCGGATACCTCCTCTTATCGGAGCTATGTAATTTTCATCTGATCATTCAGCCTACAGAGTGCTAAAGCTTAACCCTTGCCATGCTGAAAAAATTAAGATGTCACGCCCATTTCTAATTATCAGCTAATCAGATTACTTCATTCAGATTGTGGATATATGTTCATATTTTGCATGACAAACAGTGCAGATCAAGCCAACTGATCTGGATCCTACACTGTTTGCAAAGGCAAGGTCCAGAAGGACAAGGGTTAAAATGTATATGGGACAGAACACATAATTAACCCTTGCTGAACCTGGATATATCCTGCCTTTGCAAACAGTGAAGATCCAGATCAGTTGGCTTCTGAAGAAGCCAACTGATCTGGATCTGCACTGTTTGCCATTAAGTATGTGAACCGATATCAACAACCTTGATCAAGTAATCTGATTGGCTGGAAATTAGAAATGGGTGTGGCTTCTTAATTTATTCAGCAGGACAAGGGTTAATAGCCAATAAGACTAGAATAAAGACCCTGTTCAGGCTATGCTGATAAGCAGGCTGATCTTGATCTTCACTATCTGCACATGCCCAAAGAAACCTTTTCTCTTGATGCTGCCCAACTGTACAGATCAAATCCCAACATAAGAAGCAGACAGGATTTATCTCTGCCAGGCCATTTGTGTAACTCATCACTCGCCCTATCAGGATATTACATCACGCAATGATAGTAAAAACTGCTGCTACTGTTGTTACAAACTCTTATCTTTTATTTCAGGTAATACTGATCTGGCCAGTAAGTTCCTGATTATTTGCTAACCTATTTTAGTCTGAAGACCCCCAAAAGGGTAACTGGCAAACTGTGCAGACGCTGATCAGATGCCACAGATTGTGGCATCTGATCAGGGTCTCCACTGTTTGCAAATAGTTTAATCATTTTTCTATCACATAGCCTAAATTACATAAACTGATATTAGACGCTTCCAATATACAGTGTAGGGAGTTTATTCAGTCTACAATGGGTTAAGGAGGAGTAATGATGATAATTCTGGGATAATTTTTCTTGTCTCTCCATAAAATGTATGTTGTGGATATTCATTAGAAGCACCTCCATAAAAACAATTATATTGTGGGTACTCATTGGAAGCACCTCCATAAAAACAATTATGCTGTGGGTACTCATTGGAAGCACCTCCATAAAAACAATTATATTGTGGGTACTCATTGGAAGCACCTCCATAAAAACAATTATGCTGTGGGTACTCATTGGAAGCACCTCCATAAAAACAATTATGTTGTGGGTACTCACTGGAAGCACCTCCATAAAAACAATCATGTTGTGGGTCCTCACTGGAAGCACCTCCATAAAAACAATTATGTTGTGGATACTCACTGGAAGCACCTCCATAAAACAATTATGTTGTGGGTACTCATTGGAAGCACCTTCATAAAAACAATTATGTTGTGGGTACTCATTGGAAGCACCTCCATAAAAACAATTATGTTGTGGGTACTCACTGGAAGCACCTCCATAAAAACAATTATGTTGTGGGTACTCACTGGAAGCACCTCCATAAAAACAATTATGTTGTGGGTACTCATTGGAAGCACCTCCATAAAAACAATTATGTTGTGGATACTCACTGGAAGCACCTCCATAAAACAATTATGTTGTGGGTACTCATTGGAAGCACCTTCATAAAAACAATTATGTAGTGGGTACTCATTGGAAGCACCTCCATAAAAACAATTATGTTGTGGGTACTCATTGGAAGCACCTCCATAAAAACAATTATGTTGTGGGTACTCACTGGAAGCACCTCCATAAAACAATTATGTTGTGGGTACTCATTAGAAGCACCTTCATAAAACCAATTATGTTGTGGGTACTCTTTGGAAGCACCTCCATAAAAACAATTATGTTGTGGGTACTCACTGGAAGCACCTCCATAATACAATTATGTTGTGGGTACTCATTGGAAGAGTCTCACTGAGGCTCTTCCAATGAAACATGTTTTTATGGAGAAATGGAGAAAGTTAGTCCAGAATTATCATCAAGTACTCTTCCTAAACCTTTGTCCTGCTGAACCCGGATATACCCTGCCTTTGCAAACAGTGTAGATTCAGATCTGTTGGCTTCTGAAACCAACTGATCTGGATGTGTGCACTATTTGTCATTCAGTATGTTAATTTATATCCACAATCTGGATTGAGTAATCTGATTGGTTAACAATTAGAAATGGTTGTGGTATATCAATTTATTCAGCATGACAAAGTTTAACAAATCCTCTGCCAGTAGCTTATATTTCATTTCAGGTTATACAGCTCTGGCCTGTTGTTATTGTGCGGATTTTTAAAGCTATCAGGCACCCAAAGCACATGGAGGCAGCGGTGACTGTTATGTACATGTATTTGTACAGCCTAGCTTTCATGGATCACCCATGCACACTTTGTGCCACTGTCTGTCACCAAGTGTCGCCCTGCCCCATTCGAACCCACCATATCCCGCATTGAAGTCGAGTGCACTAACCACAAGGCCAACCAGCTCTGGCCTGTAAGTTCCAGACTACTTTTTTTATTAAGGAAGAGTGAAGATAATTCTGGGATAATAATTCTTATTTCTCCATAAAAATATATGTTGTGGGTCCTCACAGAGATGCTTTCAATGAAGACTCACAGCATATGTTTTTATGGAGAGTTGGAGAAAATTACCACAGAATTATCATCAATCATCAATACTCCTCTGCCAGTAACTTATAACAAGATTATAGAAGGATATCCAGAGATATATTTTTTTCCTACTTTTACAAGAAAATATATACTTTGGGTACTCATTCAGAATATCTCACTGAAGCACATATTTTCAATTTGAACTTTACATCTCTTTCAATACTGAGATGATGGACAGGCAGTAATGAAATACTTTATGTAATGAACTGCTATACAACTATGAGCTGAATTCTGCCTCTAGTGGGATTCCAACCTGGTACATTATGATTTGCAGTATTTATTTGAAGTTGGTTTTCATGGAGAAAGAAGAAACAAATTTTCTTGAGACCACTAGATGGATTAAACTCCTCAGATTTTAACCCTTGTCCTGCTGAACCCGGATGTACCCTGCCTTTGCAAACAGTGTAGATCCAGATCAGTTGGCTTCTGAAGAAGCCAACTGATCTGGATCTGCACTGTTTGCCATTAAGGTTGTGAATTTATAGCAAAAAATCCGGATCAAGTAATCTGATTGGCTGAAAATTAGAAATGGGCGTGGCATCTTAATTTATTCAGCAGGACAAGGGTTAAAAACTGACTTGAATTTACTTGAACAGATACAAAGAATCATTTGATTCTGACCACATCTAGCCATGTCTGTCATTTACATGAATGGTAATTAGCACCTAGCATGCAAAGGGCAAATTCAGCAGATGACAAATTGATATATTTCGTCTTTTACAAAGAATACAGGATTTGGCATTTCATGCAAATTGTCTCCTAAGGAGGCAATGCATGAAATGCCAAAGCCTATTTTCTGGGGAAAAATAAGACAAATATCAATTTGTCATCAGCTGAAGTTTTTATCCAGCATGCTCAACTTAGGGAAATGGGCTAAACAGGAATCTGTATGTTATGATTCCTTGTAAAAACAAATTTGCTGAATGGAAAAGCACATGTTCTGTATGTTTTCTAGCAGAAACAAAGGAAGGAGGTAAGTGCCAGAGCCTGTGCCATACAATAGACTGGCTCCAGTCTCCAGTGACTAAATATTTTTTTCTTATAATCTGTTTAATAATCCCCTAAAATAAAACAAAAGTAATATCATGACTGAAGGCTGGTCACTCTACAACCAGCCTTTATAGTCATTATATTTTTTTTGGTTTTATTTTAGTGGATTATCAAACAGGATTATGAGAAAAATATTTAGTTACTGGAGACTGGAGCCAGTCTAGGAATACAAGTACATACCATAATTATCCTAAATATTCAGACAGACACTCAACTCAACAAGCAAAGTGGGTAGGGTCTATTCAGCTTGCAATTTTAAACACATAACCAGCCAAGCTCCATAGCATGGTCAGTAGCACATCTAGCTAACTGCAGGTTCAGGGTTTGCCAGTTCAAATCCTACCTCAGCCACAGGGATTCAGTTTGATATCTGCCATAGTCCGCCAAAATTTCCAGATGTCCGAAATTTTTCTGACCTGGTTGGACACATTGTCCGATTGCCATTTTTGGCTTGTACTATATGGATTTTTACTGTTGTTTACAGTTTATTTTCAATGCCGATCTTTATCTTGTAAAACGACTGATGATTGGTCAATCTGAGAAGTACTGGACTGCTCATCAAACATTATTGATTTTTTTGTGATGTTCAGTAATGTCCTTTAGTTTTGCATCCGCAAACTGAGTGAACCAGTCTAATTTGTTTGGCCGAAACGTAAATTAGGCCGAATCCTGCTTAAGTTACTTCCCTTGATCTCATTGAATTTGTTTACATGTGACACGGTGCGAGGCAAAATAGTATACTCGTGATTTTGTAAAGGGTTGGACATAACATAGCACAAAAAAAATGCCCCCTAGAAAGCAACAAAAGTTGACATTTTTCATGCCGAAACCCAGTAGTGACCAAATGGAATCCCTGCAAGGGAAATGGCAAGAACGACGCCAGCCCCCCACCCACAGCTGAATCCACAGTAAAAGCTTTTATAATCTGTCCAAGAAAATTTCAGAATGTCCTGAAGAACCAGATGCCATTTGGACAAAATGTCCGGAACTTATAATGGTCTAGCTGAATCACTGAGCCATGTAACTTTCACAGAGATTAATCATAAATAATTTCTACAGTCATTCTCCCCCTTCCACTGATTCAAGAAGGGCAGTTGTCAGTAACTAGCTTAAGAACATGTATCTGCAAAAAGTACCTGTTTAAACTGCTGAAAGGGCAAAGCATGCAAGAGTTGTCATTCCATGAAACAACTAGTTTGACCAAGTCTACACTACCAAGCAGCCTATCAGCAACATATATCCAAGGACATAGAAGTTACTGGGCACAAAAGGCTTAATCACCAAATGTTACTGGAGACTGTTAAAAAGGAAACTTCAAGGGATCAGTACAGATTTAGGCAGTGCAGCCAGAATCTCACGGCTTGCTTTGGTCCATTTTTCCAATTTATAACAAGGGTGCTTAACAAAATTAAAGCAGCCAAATGTCTATTTTCTATTACTTTTCAGAGAATACAGCTTACCACTGCATGTGAATCATCTGCCAAAAGCAGATGATCGCATGAAATGTCCAGACTTATTTTCTCTGAAAAAGATATCTTAAAATGTCTTCTGCTGCAGTTGTGACTGGTACTTTAAGGGATCCACACAGTCTGCATGGTTTCCAAAGGACTGGATGACCATATTTACCCTAAATATTTAGACTCCTACAGTACTTCTCCTAACTTTAGATCACATACTGTTTAAAAGAAATTACGAGACAATGGCCTGATATTACCACCAGTCAAGTTATACTGATATTGGTGTGACAATTAAGTTCACTTCTTCTTTCTGTAGCTGAGTACCAAGCATAAGACATGGCTCATACCCAAATCAAATCAGGGCCCACTTGTTCAAAGCGTCGTTAGCTCGTTTAGGGTCATTTCGTTAACTGTTTTAGCGGATTCAATATACAATATTTTGATATTTTTTGCTGAAAAAATGTGAGTAGCTTTTGCACTGCAAAAGCTACTCACATTTTTTCAGCAAAAAATATCAGCATATTTGCCTATCACTCGATGTAAATTTTAACGAATTGTTAACTAATGACATCGTTAGTTTTGAACAACTGGGCCCTGAACTCTTTAGGTATGATCCAAATAAGAATCAAGCCCAAAACATCACAATCAAAAGGTGAACACTCTAACAACTGCGGTGCACCACTCAGAATACTATGCAGAATTAGTGTGCCTAATTTGGAATCCAGAGATTGCAGGTTCAAATGTCCTCTCCAGTCAGTAACTTTTCAGACTATCCGTAGTACAAGACCATCGCAGCCACGCTCTGCGAATGAGTGCAAGGCTGTACAAAAGCATGCTAAAATACATAGCACCAACCCAGTATAAATTGCCATGAAGTATACAGTTGTAAATTTAATGGCTGTTAGACACATCATCTCATCAAGATTAGTTTACATGTGTGAAGTTCCAGAAAAATAATCCATAAGGTTGAAGTGTTATATTGTTCAAAACTTAACGAAGTTGTTAGCTAACATGACATTAAAATTTCTATCTTGAAATATGGCAAATAAATTGATATTTTTTGCTGAAAAAATGTGAGTAGCTTTTACATGAAAAAATGTGAGTAGCTTTTGCATTGCAAAGCTACTCACATTTTTGCAGCAGAAATAAATGTATTTGAAAATAGCTTAGCTATAACAGATAATGAGTTTGTCATAAACAAGCAGTTAAGCTGACAATTTTTAATGCTTTGAATAACTGGGTCCTGATTGTGAAGTGTGATAGAAACAGAATCATGGATGGACAGACAAACAGAATGCTAATATTACCAATGCACAATGCTTTGCTAGCATTGGAGGACAAATCATGAATGAAATGTTGACAGTTAGAACTATAACATCTTAGCATAACCACCACCATAAAATTTTGTGACAGGTGTTACATGACCGCAGGGAACATTTCTTTTGGATGTACTTATGTCCTTATCTACCACTTCATGGCCAAATATGAACTAAATCCACTGCTTTATTCAGAAAATATGAGCATTTAAAAAACTTTTGCAAACATGCAAACTGACCAATTAAAAAAAAAAAAATACAAGTTTCCTCTTGGTGTTTTAATATATGAAGTAGCAGCCATGAGTGTTATACCAGTATATCAAATTCTATAAGAAGAGAGTATCAGTCTGAGATTTATATGATATTTTCAACCAAAAAAACATGCACCTATTTATCTATGAAAAAATATGTTCTGGGTACACTGCAGAAGCTCCTCTCCTTTGCATGCTGAGTTTATCCAGCATCAACAGAACATCACAACATACCTTTTCAAGGGGAAATAAGAAAACATTTATCTGAATACACCTCTTAACCCATTGTAGACTGAATGGACTCTCCCATACTATATATTGGAAGATTCCAATTTCAAATTTAGGTATGACAGGCTATGTGATTTAGATATTATTCCTGGAGAAAAATGTTTTAACTATTTGCAAAAGTGGAGACCCTGATCAGATGCCACATTCTGTGGCATCTGATCTGGGTCTGCACTGTTTGCCATTTATCCTTTTAGGGGTCTCCAGACTACAATGGGTTAACTATAGTTACTGTATTCAACCAAGTTACTGCACTATGTGCTTAGGTTTTTTTTTTCAAAATTACTGGAAAAACTTTGCAGCAAACTATTCAACATAAATAGGACAGACCAGCAGAGAACTTGATGATGGGTGTAATTAATGATGCTTATGCAATATTCTTTTTTTTCTGATTTTCTTTATGAAAGCACATATGTCAGTACTCATTGGAATTGCCTCGACTTGTCCAGGCAATTCAATCCAAATGAATATCCACAACATATGCTTTTAAAAGGAAGTAGATGAAAGTACATGGGTGGTAATCTGATGACTAAGGAATTGCTTGACTGTGCCCTTATAGGGGTAGGTGCGGTAATTCGGTCAAATACAGAACATTCATTTTTTTCAACAAAAAATGAGCATACCCAACACATAAATCAATTGGTTCAAACAGGTCTGGTATATCTCCGAAAGATCTTGCAGAATGCAGAGGAATTGGTCGCGTAGGTCCAAACGAAATGGAGCTGAAGTTACTTGAGAAACTCTGAAAATGGAATCTCTCAGCAGCTGCAAAGCTTTCCGACATGAAAGAGAACAATCTATTTAATTCCATTGTGTCACTTAAATCCAATTTCCACCAAAGATTGCGTCACTTAAATCCAATTTCAACCTGAGCAAAACTGTGCATATGAAATTTTTAAACTTTGATTTCCTCGCATTTTATTCAGTTTTGTAACATCTATTTCCTCTAAAGAAAACCAATCACTATATACATTATTTTTAATACATTGTACATTGTATGTCTAAAACTACTGTACATCGTACTCTTTTAAAATACATGTACCCAAAACTGATATGACCAACTACATGTCCTTCCTTATGAACATAACAAAACACTTGCACTATGTTTTCTTTTTGTGAAATGCAGAAGTTCTTAATTTTGCTAAGAAATCCAGCTATCTATTTGTCTAAATCATGAATTTCAGTAAACAGCCTAAAATTTTGTACACTAGTTTCTGACAAAATGATATATGCAAACAGTGCTGACCCAAATCGGACTGCTCCTGAAGGAGCCATCTGATCAGGGTCTACACTGTTTGTCATTCCACTGAGTATTTTAAGAAACAACTGTATAAAAAGCAAAATTTAGGCCCCAAAAGTATAGAATAGTTTGAAATTGAAGGACATTATATTACAGTAGTTATCTATTTGTCTAAATCATGAAATACATTCCAGTTCCTTTACCATATTCCATCAATATTACTCTGGCAGTCTGAGAGCACAAAAAGCCTCTCTGTTCACCTAATCAGAAAATAAATCTAATTATTCTGAATACACAACAGCAAGCTTTTTCTTCAGGAACCATAGTAAAGTATTCTTTCATTTTTTCTGAATTTTTTAATCCTGTTTACTTTTTAGACCAATGGAAAACTTTGTAATACCACAGCTTCTGTTAATTGGCTCCCAATAAATATTATTTACTGCTTGAGTTCTTGGAAATACTTCCAATAATTACATGTAAATATAGCCAGTCTGATAAGGAAAGTGAATGCAAGTTGATAAACTTTGGCTCCAACTATTTGGTACTTTCCATTTTTTTTTTTTTTTTTTTATATATAATTCCAACTCCTCATCTATATACACATTCCATGCAGTCTGACTGGTTGACGGAAAAGTGTCACACTTCAATAAAGTCCAGAGCTGCCATCTCAAAAGATTGACATTTTTTGACAACATTTATAACATTTTTGATGACAAAGTTGGAATTATAAAGAATGAATTATTATTTTAGTGGACTTTATTTATATGTAAAGTCTGGCAAATCACTCACAAACTTAACATACAGCCCTTCAGGTTTTATTCAGTTTGTTTGTTTGTGTTGAGGTTTTACGGCCCAGTCAACCCAATGGGGTGATGTTGAGCGCGGTCAGTTTACCTAACCACACGTTTACTGGGCAGGCTTAGTCCTCTAAGCGGTTAACCAGTATTGCGCACATTCTTTTGCCAGAAACTGACAACTGCCCTTCTTGAATCAGCGGAAGGGAGAGAATGACCGTAGAAAATATTTCATGATCAATCTCCACGAAAGAATGTTGCCGACCTCGGCGGGGGTTGAACCCGCGACCTCCTGGTCTCCAGTCGGACGGCGCATCCAACTGAGCCACCGAGGCCAATTCAGTTTGTGAGTGGGAGTTTACACATTGACAAAATCCACAAAAATAATTTATTCTTAGAACGAACTTTCTCCTAAATAATGCATCGGACCAAATCAGGAGTATTTGATGATGATTCTGGGATACTTCTTATTTCTTCATAAAAAACATGTATTGTAGGTACTCATTAAAAGCACCTCAATGAGGTGCTTCTAATGATTACCCACAACATGTGTTTTTACGGAAAACTAGAAAATTATCCCAAAACTATCATCAAATACCCCTCGTTAACAAGTCCTTTGAAAAGTGTAGCTTTTAAAACATTTGGTGCTTAACTTTCCATCTTTTTTTAACAAACTTTCTTCACAATAATTTTAAATAAATGTTGATTCAATTTGTTTCAAGCTCACAGTATCAAAGTTTCACCTTGACTGTCAAAGCCATAGAAGTGGCTCTAGATAAATGACCCTTTTCAATCAAAAAGGGTTGATCATTTGCTTATTTCTCTATGAAACCATGTAATGGGGACTAATTAGAAATACAGCACTACCTTTTCAATGAGAAATATGAAAAATATTTATGCACAAGCAGTCATACTCATGGTATGTCTTTTTTTTTTGGCACTGCAAAGTAAAATTATTTTAAAGTTTTGAGTTTCAGATGTCATGATATTCAATCTTCTATAACTTTTTACAGTGACCAATGTTTATAATTATTCAGAATATGAGCCGTGCCAAGCAGAAAAAAAGTGCCTTCCGGGCATGCACAGACATTTCCTGTCCGCTGCCAGAATTATTGGTTACTATTGAATGTATCAGTGGAGAGCAAAGGCTCGGAGGAGTCCTTGCACATGCACAGAATGATGTGAATCTGCACATTTTGTGCAAGTTCAGTGGCAATTTTTCATTTGACCTGGCCCATTTAAAGTATTGAGTTTCAGATGTCATTCAATCTTTTAATACATCTTTTTACAGTGACCAATGTACTGGTAATTCAGAATATAAGAAGTAATTAGAAATCATCATCAAAATGTTTCTTCATCATTTCTTGTCCAGATAAAATTTCCATTTACCATAATGTTAAAATCGCAAGCAAATGAAGTTCTAGAGTCCTCAAGCACATTCTTAGTTGGGAATTCAATTGAACGGTCCATATAAATGGGGTATAGTATTTGGAAAGAAATTTTTTCTATTTTTGCACAAAAGCATATCTTCTGGGACTCACTGGCATAGTCTCACCAAGACTATTCCACTGAATAAATAAGGGGAACTGACACACTCTCAGGGGAGGTAACTCTTTCTAAAGGTAACTTGCCTAAATGGTTTAGCCTCCCCTTCTGAAAAGGGGACTACTCTAGGGAGCAATTCTTTCCTTTTAGAGCAGACCCATTTGCAGAAGGGGATTGATGTGAAGGATATCAAACAGGAAGTCACAAAAGTTATTGCCCTTGTAAATGATAACTGAAAATCTATTGTGGTATCCAGTCCTCTTAATAACAAAAATATCACAAATTATCACCTTATCCAAGAGCTACTCAATCATGTCAGTTAGATCCAGTACTATTTGAATATTTATTAAACATTCTTTGGGTTGAAGTAAAATTTGACATTATATAAATGATATTTCCCCAGACCTCAGACAATCTTCATGAAATCGTCAAATGGCAACCTTATTTTCAGGAAAATGAATAAATCTATTTCAAAATGACATCTGTTTAAAACATTTAAACATAAACTTTCATCACTCAACAGTTCCAATAAAATGGAATATTCCAGATATATGCAGTTTCAACATAATAAAACTGATTGTTTTTCCTGATTTCTCCATGAAAATGAATGTTGTGTGCACTCATCAGAATTGCTTGAGGTATATATAAATACATGTAGTACTATATACTGTAATTAAGTATTGTATTTCTCCGAACTTAAAATGCCACTGAGCAAATTCAGCAGATAACAAATCGATTTTTTTTTTTTTTTTTTCAGAAAATAGGGTTCGAAATTTCATGCAAATTGTCTCCTCTGATAAAATTTGCATGAAAAGTCGAGTATTATTTTCTGGGAAAAAAATAAAAGAAAAATAAATAAGAATGTCTTCTGCTGAAAAATTTACCCAGTATGCTCAGCGTTAGCTCTGGAGCACAACTTGTTCAAACAAACCCCACTGAGCCTGATTCTGCTACAGAATGCGAAGCCAGCTCTGATACACATATTTATACCAAGGCGTGCCATGCTAAAAGAGCCTGTAGAAAATGTGTGAACAGCAAAGACCCAGATCAGACTGCACAGCTGTGCTGTCTGATCTGGGTCTTTGCTGTTAACTAACAGAATCCTGTTTGCAGGATATCTTGTTTGTAGAGAGGCCCTGATTGGACTGGGTTTTGCAGGCTGATCTAAGTTTTCGATGTTACATGTATAAAGAAAGAGCCCTTTCTGACTTGGCCTAGATTGTATAGGAAACACCCCAGCTCCTGTCAATCACTTCTTTGTTCTAATTTATCCTAAATATTCAAACACCTTAACCCTTAAAGCGCCAAGAAAAACTGCATCTGAAAATGTGTCTGTTTATGTTGTCTGCTGAATATTCTTGCAGACTTTTCAAACCTATTTTTGCATACCGGCAAACAGTATGGACCCAGATCAGACTGCTCCTAAAGAGCAGTCTGATCTGGGTCCACACTGTTTGCAAAAATGACTTTTAAAATCACAAGCAGATGACAAAGCAGACGACAATAGTTGTGATTGGCGACAATAGTTGTGATTGGCGCTTTAAGGGTTAACTTGTTACCTTGCTTGTCTTAACCTATTATCAAATTCATCTGACTACCTGCTGCTGTATATAAAAATGCTGAATGATGTACATATGCATTTTGCAGCTTCTGATCTCCAACTGTTTCTGTCCTATATGTAAGGATGAGTTATAACAGTCAATCTTTTTAAATACAGTTTTAGGCATTGTGAAAGAAGCCTAAGTGGGGTAGACTGCAATATTGTTACAGAGTTAAAGGGAATGCAATATGTTGTTAGTATATCTTGGTATCTTGGAGTAAAGTGCTTAACAAGCCATTAATTTTGATGCAAGAGTTTTCAAAATCGGCCTAGAAATAAGGGAGTTATGGTGGTTTGAATATATTTAAAATGGCTGTCATGGATGCCATATTTTAGGCTTTGTGACGTCACACAGCCCAAATGAAATATGCAAAACCAAATTATAAAGAGTTTTTAAGAATAATTTTGCTACGGATTTTTTTATAATCTTTTAATTCTAATGACAAGCAATAATTTCCCCCAAAATAAACAAACTTTATGAGAATAACTACCTTTATGAAAAGAATTTTAATTTTTATGAAAACTTATTAAATATTCAAAATGGTGGCGCCCATTTCACCAATGTTAAAATATTCAATTGTCTATAACTTACTTAATTTTCCACCGATTTTGATCAAATTTGTATCAAAATTCATTGTTTGTAAAGTTCTTTACTTTAAAGTACAATAACTTTTAAGGATGTGTTACCCTTTAACAAAAGGGGAAGTCGCAATTTCTAAGACAGAATAATTTTCTGGAAGACGCATCAAGGGGTTGGGAGGAATCCATATGCAAAGTTTTGACGAAATTCCTCTGTTGGTCACAGAGATATGATAATGGAAAAAATCCAAGATGGTAGAAGGCAGCCATATTTGTCAATAGACAGATACCAAATTTGGCCGTGCACAACTAGTCTACTTGGGGAACATCCTAGACAAGTTTCGAAAGAATACGAAAAATGGCCTCACAGGAGGTGCGATAAAAAAAATGTTACAATATTAAATACAGGGGAAGTCACGATTTCAAAGATGGCCACCTGGCAGTCATATTTGTTGATGAACCAGAATTATTTTTGGGGAGACATAATTGTCTAGGGCTTGAGAGAAATCCATATGCATGGTTTCAACGAGATTCCTCCTCTAGTTAGGGAGAAGATGCAGTAAGGGGAAAATTTCAAGATGGCTGACGGCAGCCATATTTGTTGACGGACCAAAACGAAATTCAGGCCTGCACAACTTGGTCACTAGAGGAACATCCCAGACTAGTTTTGAAAAAAATCTGACCAGAGATCTCGGAGGAGATCGATAATGAGTTTGTAACTATATTAAGAAAAGAAGAATTGGTGAATTCTAAGATGGCCATATTAGTTGATGGACTGGAACCAAATTCCTGCATGCACAACAAGGTCCCTAGGGCAACATCCCAGACAAGTTTCAGAAACAATCTGACCAGTGATCTCAGAGAAGATGCAATAACAAGGAAATTGTTCACAGACAGATGTAAGAACAGATGGACAGACGCCAGAAGTCCCAATGTGGGATAATACACATAGAAGAGTTAGATTAGAAGCGAGTTAAAAAACAAATAAGGTTCCTACAAAAAAATTTGCATTTTCATATTTAAAAATTCAACTTAAAAATTCAACTTAATTAAAGTGTGATGGTCATTTGTTTTTAATTAAAAAAATATCTATGTACCATATTTACCCGAGTATTTGGAAAGACAACCCAGCGGGCACATGAAGTTAATACAACGTCGCCTCAACGTCGATGCAACATCATGACGTTGCATCGGCGTTGAGCCCATGTTGTATAAATGTCATGTGCCCACTGGGAAGTCTATGCAAATAGTGTAGATCCACCTCAGAGGCAGCAGAACATGGCATCTGATCAGGATCTACACTATTTGACACTCATTTAACAAATGATGAATAAAGTTCAATATGCACAAATGTCGGTTAATCATAAATAATTAATAGGGCATTTCTAAAACTCTCGAAACTGGCAATTTAATCAATTAAGATGTTCCCCTTTCTTGCAGCCCCACATACTAGTATTGTACTAAGAATTTTCAAACCAAACAACATAGACAGACAGACCTATAGACAGACTCCAGCCTCATCACAATTGTCCTGAATTTAGTGAGGAATGATTGCTCAAAGCAAACAAAAACAGGCTAAGGCACCCAAACACCCATAAAACAGCAATTCTGCACAGGAACATTCTGAGAACTTATCTTGTAATATTAGACTAGATTAATGTGAACAATCAACATAACCTACAGAAATCATAATAATCTTACATTAACTGTGGGAAAATAACCAACCAATATGTTCTTAAGGGCAACGGATACACTTGGCGATAACTGTCAGAAGAGTTTTACATCCCTTCTGAAAAGGAGTCAATTCTAAAAGGAAAGAATTTGCTCCCATGAGGAGCAAATTCTTTCCTTTTAGAGTTGACCCTTTTCAGAATGAATTTAGTGTGCAGGAAATAAAATTGGTAGTCATAAGAGTTGTTTCCCTTGCACAAAAGGGCAGAAAATCAAATAAGTGTATCCATTTCCCTTAAGAACAAAGAAATCATTCAAGGAATGGTAATGCATATGGAACCTGCCAAATTGCTAATACAAGCTCAAATACAACAAAAAGTCACTGCAAGTACCGTAGCTAAAATGACAGAATTAACTTTGGCATTCTATAAGTGAAATTAACCTATGTCGTGCGGAATAAATGAAGATGCCACGCCTACTTCTAATTTTCAGCCAATCAGATTACTTCATATAGGTTGTTGATACAAATTCGCATACTTAATGTCAAATAGTGTAGATCCAGATCAGTTGGCTTCTGAAGAAGCCAACTGATCTGGATCTACACTGTTTGCAAAGACAGGGTATATCTGGGTTCAGCAGAATTAGGCTTGAGGACTGATCCATCTGGTAGATTCTCTGCCATATTTTACAAGGGCGACCTTTTTTTTCATTATTTTCTGCTTGTTTTCCTACACACCATGCCCCTTCTGAGAAGGGGTCTACTTCAAAAAGAAAGGGTTTCTTTCCATTTACAGTAGTAGACAGAAAAATTTTGGAAGGGAAGCAAAACATTTTTTACTGATTTGCCTCAGATAATGAGTGTTAATTTTCCTTAATAAGTTAGGCTTGGTATTTCATCCAAATTATCTAAAATCTTATTAAAACAAAAAAAAAAAGAGAAAGAAATTGATTTATTAATCTGTTTGCAGATTATGCATATACCAAGCTAAACAGAAAATGTTTGAGTGACAGAATACCTGAATCATACTATATTAAACAAAAAGGAAAATAACAGCATTTCATCTGCATATGAGACAGAATTTTTAGACACTCCATGGTGTCAGAAGTGTGATAAAGTGTACAAGACAGAATTTGTAAAGACATCCCATGGTGTCAGAAGTGTGACAACATGTACAAGATAGAATTTTTAAATACACTGAGTGGTGTCAAATGTGTGATAACATGTATGAGACAGAATTTTTAAAGACACTTCATGATGTCAAAAGTGTGAGAAAGTGTACAAGACTTTTTAAGGACACTCCTTGGTGACAAAAGTGTCATAAAGTGTTTGTTTGTTTGTGTTGAGGTTTTATGGCCCAGTCAACCCAATGGGGTCATGTCGAGCGTGGTCAGTTTACCTAACCACATGTTTACTGGGCAGGCTTAGTCCTCTAAGCGGTTAACCAGTATTGTGCACATTCTTTCGCCAGAAACTGACAACTGCCCTTCTTGAATCAGCAGAAGGGAGAGAATGACCGTAGAAAATATTTCATGATCAATCTCCACGAAAGAATGTTGCCGACCTCGGCGGGGGTTGAACCCGCGACCTCCTGGTCGCCAGTCGGACGGCGCATCCAAATGATCCACCGAGGTCTGTGGTAAAGTGTATGAGACAGACCTTTTAAAGACACTCCTTGGTGACAAAAGTGTGATAAAGTGTATGAGACCAACTTTTTTAAGAAACCCCATGGTGTGAAAAGTGTCATAAAGTGTATGAAAGCAACTTTTTGAGGACTCTCGTGATAAAGTGTATGAGACTGACTTTTTAAAGACACTCCTCGGTGTCAAAAGCATGATAAAGTGTATGAGACCGGCTTTTTTTAAAAGAAACCCAATGGTGTCAAAAGTGTGATAAAGTGTATGAGAGTGACTTTTTAAAGACACTCCTCGGTGTCAAAAGCATGATAAAGTGTATGAGACCGGCTTTTTTAAAGAAACCCAATGGTGTCAAAAGTGTGATAAAGTGTATGAGAGTGACTTTTTAAAGACACTCCTTGGTGTCAAAAGTGTGATAAAGTGTATGAGACCGACTCTTTTAAAGAAACCCAATGGTGTCAAAAGTGTGATAAAGTGTATGAGAGTGACTTTTTAAAGACACTCCTTGGTGTCAAAAGTGTGATAAAGTATATGAGACTAACTTTTTAAAGAAACCCCATGGTGTCAAATGTATGATAATGTGTATGAGTGTGACTTTTTGAAGACACTCATGATAAAGTGTATGAGACTGACTTTTTAAAGAAACCCTATGAGTGTATGAGACTGACTTTTTAAAGAAACCGTATGGTGTCAAAAGTGTGATAAAGTGTATGAGAGTGACTTTTTGAAGACACTGATGACAAAGTGTATGAGACTGACTTTTTAAAGACACTCCATGGTGTCAAAAGTGTGAAAATTTAAAGACACTCCATGATGTACAAGACAGAGTTTTAATGACAAGTCGATGTGTCAGAAAGGTGATATATCTGTCTTGGTGTCATTTTACTGTGCCACTATTTAACAGTAAGCAAATGTGCAATCTGAATTTCATTTTTTTCCTTTTATTACAGTTTTTCCTTCAGTAGTTTCCTTAATTTTTCAGGGCTCTTTGGAAAAAGTTTTTCTAATGATAATGCTTCTTAAGTTTTCACAGTAACACAATGTTGAACTCATTAGAACTGCTTCAGTAAAGTTATTCTACAATATATATTTTGTGTGAAAAAAATTCCTAAATAACCTATAGAATAACTTGTAACATTATTGCTGGGATCCAAAGCCAAAACTGTGTTAGCTGAACAACCGTATTGAATCCAAATGAAAATGTTTAAATTATACAGAAAAATGACCATAACAGTCATTTTTCTATATAATCTATACATTTTTGATCTGTTAGATCCAAACAAAAATATTTAGATCATTTAGAAAAATGACAATGAATGTCATTTTCTATATAATCCATATATTTTTGCTTGGATACAACATTTTTAGAGTACATCTTTAAACTGTCATATCCAAAACTATGCTATAATGAATCATGTTATAAAGAGGCTGCTGTGTATCACCTTGTCTATCACTCTGTTTTTCTCATTGATTTTATTACTGCACACTCAAATCCCTGCAAGCTAAAGATAACAAAAAGATGAGTTTAATCTGAAAATCTGGGAGCATTTCTCATGATTTCATAAATCATTATAGACCTCATCTTTCCAATGATCAAAAACAGCCTTGAAAAACTCATATACTAGTCTATGCAGACTTTTATGCTCTTGGAAATGTAATGCCACCCAACCTCTGATCTTACTTTCTCTTTTACAGAAATATGAAAACTGTATTTTGCATGATCTTTATTTTTATCTAAGTTGGAGTCAACATTATTAATCCTTGTCCTGCTGAACCAGATATACCCTGCCTTTGCAAACTGTGTAGATCCAGGGCCTGGTTGTTCAAAACTAACGATGTCGTTAGTTAACATATGGTTAAATCTTTGATCATTAAATATGGCATATATGCTACTATTTTTGCTGAAAAAATGTGAGTAGTTTTTGCATTTGCAAAAGCTACCCACATTTTTTTTCAGCAAAAATACCTGTGAATTAGATATTGTACTTACTAGAGCAGTTAACATTCTGACCATTAACGAGCACGTTAAGCTAACGATGCTTTGAACAACTGGGCCCAGATCAGTTGGCTTCAGCCAACTGATCTGGATCACACTGTTTTTCATTCAGTATGTGAATTTATATCAGCAATCTGGATTAAGTAATCTGATTGGCTGACAGTTAGAAATGGGAGTGGCATCTTAATTTATTCAGGAAGACAAGCGTTAAGATTATGCTGAGTCAGTGTATGATCCATATTGTATCTGCTTAGCACTCAGCCCTAACTCACCATGCATGCACTAGCATACAGTGCATGGATGCAATAAGAGTAGACAATTTTCTTTTAGAGTTAGATCCCTTTTCAGAGTAGATTTGTTGTGTAGAAAAGCAAACAAGAAGTCACAAATGTTGTCTCAGTTGTAAGAAATTAGAAAAATCTAGCAGGTGTATTTAGTCCTCTTAACCCTTGTCATGCTGAATAAATTAAGATGCCACGCCCACTTCTAATTTCCAGCCAATCAGATTATTTGATCCGGGTTTTTGATAAGAATTCACATATTTAATGACAAACAGTGCAGATCCAGATCAGTTGGCTTCTTCAGAAGCCAACTGATCTGGATCTACACTGCTTGTTAAGACAAAGCACCTCTTGTTCAGCAAGAGAAGGGTTAAAACTGTTCTTTTGCTCTTGTCTTTTGGTGTCTTAGGAGTGATGTCTGCCATGACTTTAGCCTTTCTTGGGTATTTCCATTGCTATTTTCTATTATCTCAGTTTTATCATTTAACCCATTTTAGACTGAATAAACTCCTCCACACTATATACTGGAAAAGTAAAATTTCAATTTTAGGTATGTCAGGCTATGTGAAATAGATATTCCTTGAGAGAAATGACCAAACTTTTTGCAAACAGTGGAAACCCTTATCAGATGCCACATTCTGTGGAATCTGATCTGGGTCTGCGCTGTTTGCGAATTACCCCTTTTGAGGGTTTCCAGACTAAAATGGATTGAACTTTTTTTTTTTACCTGACCGGATGATAATTAAGATATCTCACCAATTAGACTTACTTACTGTGAACCTTCTTATGGGAAATGAACACATTTTCAGAGGAGGCAACTCCTTCAAAATCATTTTCCCTCCCTTCTGAAAAGGGATCTACTCTAAAAGGAAAGAATTTGTTTCCCTAGAGTGCAAATTCTTTCTTTTTAGAGTAGACCCTTTTTCAGAAGGGGTTTGGTATGCAGAACAGTAATCAACAAGTCACAAAAATAATCTCATTTGTAGAAAAAGACAGAAAAACTACCAAGTAAATCAGGGCCTTTTAACCCTTGCCATGCTGAATATATTGAGATGCCACTCCCACTTCTAATTGTTAGCCAATCAGATTACTTAATCCAGGTTCTTTATGAAAATTCACATACTGAATGACAAAAGTGCAGATCAAGATCAAATGGCTTCTCAAGAAGCCAACTGATCTAGATCTACACTGTTTGCAAATGCAGGGTATATCCAGCTTCAGTAGGACATGGGTTACGTATATTACTTTTTGTGCTCTGTGTTGCTGGGGTTGTATTGCATGTTCAAAGTCATTTCTTGTTTGAGAGAAACATACACAGTTTTGTTTGTCTGAGTTTGAATTCTGTGGTCCAGCCAACACTGTTAAGGTCATGTTGAGGAGGTCAGTTAACCAACTCACACTTTTCCTAGGCAGGCTTAGTCCTCCAGTACTTGTGCGCATATTTTCGCCAGTAACTGACAACTGCCCTTCTTGATACAGCGAATGGGCGAATGATCATAGAAATGATTTCATGATTGAGCTCCAACAAAGTCTGTGGCTGAGTCTGGAATCAAACTTGCCATTCCTGGATCTGCAGTCAGACACACTACCTACTGTGCAATTTAGCCCAGCATACATACACAGTAGAAGTTTTGCCGATGTTCTGAGCTTGTCTAGATAAGGGAGGGTATCCGGTAAATATTTTTCTTATTTCTCCACAAAAATATATGTTGTGGGTACTCATTTGAAGCACATCAGTGAGGCGCTTCTAATGAGTACCCACAACATTATATTTTCATGGAGAAATAAGAAAAATATCAATACTTTTGGATTTAAAAAAGCGCCTTAACTAGTGCTATGTATGAGGGTCATTTAGTTCCTTCAATTTGGTTTTCTTCGTATAATTCCATTAATATCATTAATACAATACTGGCTTCTGTTCAAAATCTTTGGTGAAGAGCAAGAGTTATACCTACACTTTAAATATTACTTGGATAAAGTAATAAGAATTCTTCTCTGACTAAGAAGCTAAGGATGTTAAAATGAAAGAGAAAATCTGTAACCTTTCTATTATCTTTAACAACATTTACAGACCGGTAATCTCTACCCAGCTTGTTTATATCTATCAGTGTGCTAATGAGAAGAGCATACAATTTGTAATCAAACACATACCATTTCATAATCATTCCAACTCCTCATCTTTAAGCAGTGCTACTGCAACAGGTAAGGCACTTTTTTCATCCGAAAAATGCTGATATTTTCTAATTTCTCCACGAAAACAGGCGCTTCTAATGAATACCCACAACATATGTTTTTGTGGAGAAATAAGAAAAATATTATGTGGATACCCCCTCTTATCTGTAGCTATGTAAAAAATTAAAGTCTCACTGTCACTGCACATTTCTTACAATTAGATTCTCAGAGATTAGATTGGTAAACAGAAAAGTTTTGCACTTCAATAAAGTCCAGAGCAGGCCTCCATCAGATCTAAATTTTCCTTCTGCTGTCTCAACATTGATATTTTTGGCACCAGCTGTAACATTTTGATGACCAAGTTGGAATTATAAGGAATAATTTGTTATTTTGGTGGATTTTATCGATTTGTAAATCTGGCCAAAATCTTACTAACAAAATATAAAGCCTTGTGGGCTTTATTCAGTTTGTGAATGATCCACAGGAGTTTACACATTGATAAAATCCATAAAAATAAACTTCATTGCTATAATGAAAAGACCAGGGTATGGTTTCTTGGAATTAAGGGGATTTGATACACTTGGTACAACTCCCCCAATTTCTTACAAGGGAGACAATTTTTGTTGTCTTCCTATTTGCTCTACTGTGCACCAAGCCCTTTCTGAAAAGGGGTCTATTCTAAAAGCAAAGAATTCGCTCCCAAAGGGAGCAAGTTCTTTCTATTTAAAGTAGAACTCCAAAATCACAGTCAAATTTCACCTTTTTCTAACACAGATTTTGTGTGTGTTTGTGCACATTTTTTATTTCAGTCTCTCCCTATCAGCTCCTGTGATGACCATGGGAACTCGGCCATAATAACAACAACAACAGCAAAAAAAAAAAAAGATTCTCCTATTGAATGGTTACTGACAGAACAAAGAGAAAGTGGTAAGTTTGGGAATTCATTTTTTGTGTGTGTGTGTGTGATTATAACAACAGTCTTTCCTTTTGTCTCTTTTTTCTTCTTTTGTTTTTGTATTTACCTATTCGATACAAAAACATATCTTTCATCAAGCATTTTTGTATCATGTGCTCTTACAATCAAAGATATTTTTTTTCTCCCATATTCTGAAAAACAGGTTTTCACCTATGACATAATACTTCATTCAGCCCGTTAATACAAATATCATAATTCATGGCAACAGGTAAGGCACTTTTTTCATCCGAAAAATGCTGACATCTTTCTTATTTCTCCATGAAAACATATGTTGTGGGTACTCATTAGAAGCGCCTTGCCGAGGCACTTCTAATGAGTACCCACAACATATGTTTTTGTGGAGAAATAAGAAAAATATTGTGTGGATACCCCCTCTTATCTGTAGCTATGTAATTTCACTCTGGTAGGAAGAATAAAATATTCTATGGCAAGACAACTACTAATGAAATAAATGTTACTATATGTGCAACAGCAAAGCATGTAAACTGGAACCTCTTTATAATACTGTTCAATTTATAGGACAATTTTGGATATAAGACAAATTAAAGGTGGACCCCAAAAATGTTCTATTCAAACAAAAAATTATACATTATATAGAAAAAAAATTATCATTTATTGTCATTTTACTATATAATCTATACATCTTAGTTTGAATGCAACATGATTTGTTCAGCTAAAGTTTTTGGGGTCCACCTATTAATTGTTCCATATGAGTCTGGGTCAACATACCAAATCAGATTTCAGAATATACACAAGGACAAAATTAGGAATGCTCAGACAGACAAGGACCCAAAATAAATGGGGTGTAATCAGGCATCCATTACTTGGTGAGTATGCTTCATCCACCATGCCTACTAACCTGAACAAAGATTTAGATTCAGATCTCTCTGAAACCATCTAAAAATTAACCATCTTATACAGAGATTGAGGGTTACCAGTCTAGTGATTCTGAGAAAGAAACAAAACCGGTCATTAAACTTCAGAAGTTATTTATTTTCTATGGTTCTACAACTGTCAAGTTGTCTCAATCTCCCACTGAGTACCTGGAAACTACAGGATTAGCTTCTGATTTCGATAAAAATAAACTTGCAGCCTCACTGAACAAAACATATAACTTAGTAAATACTGTATTTACCTTAAACCATTATGGTCTGGAGTCCCCTAAAAGGGTAACTGGCAAACAGTGCAGTCCCAGATCAGACTGCAGAATATGGCATCTGATCAGGGTCTGTACTATCTGCAAATAGTTTAGCCATTTTCTCTAGGAGATCTAAATGACAGTCTGACATACCTAAAATTGAAATTGGACTCGTCCAATATATAGTGGGGAAAAGTATATTCAGTATAAAATGGGTTATACATTCAGATACCTTAACTCCTCTCACCTGTCTTAAAATTCCAGAAAGCCCATCTTACAAACTGCTGGATTTGTGGCAAACAGTGTAGTCTGTAATTGGATACCATGTTCTGCATTGTCTGATCTTGGTCTATACTGTTTGCTCAGGCCTGTCTGTCCCAATATGTAGGTAAATTCAGTACATTGTATGCCATTCTGGACAAGACATTTTTTTTATTACCAAAAACTTAAGACATTGTCCATGAAAACATACAGAAATAAAACAAAAATATCTGGATAACACTCTTATCTCAGCTCTAGATGTCTGCAGTTTTAACTGAATGTCCCTTTTTGAAATAACCGGCCAGTCCAAATTCAAAGATAGAAGAATCCATCTGAGAAACTTTGGGATAAAAATGGTAAAGATACATACCACAAACAAAGAAAACACTATGATCTTGATTCTAATGAAGAATCAGAATGATGGAGATAAGGTTGATAATGTTATTTATTTACCTTTAGCATTCTGCTGACAAAATCAGCAGACATCAAAGAGGTATTAACAAATAGAGATTGACATTTCATGCTGGTGATAATTTGCAAGGAATTTCAAGCTCTATTTTCTGCATTTTTTAGATGTTGCTTTAGCATTCAGATGATCCTTTAATCCTATAAGAGCCAGACAAAACTGTAGATGACAGTTTATTTTTGTTCTTTTTCAAAGAAAATAAGGTTTGACATTTCATGTGACTTGTCTGCTAGGCAGACAATTCAAATGAAATATCAAACCCTACTCTCTGAAAACTTAAACTAAAACGATTTCAAAGTGTCATCTGCTGCAGTTGTGACTACCAGATGACAAATCTTATTTTTGCTGAAAACAGGGATGAAATTCCATTTAAATCATCTCCATGATACAGTTTAAATAAAATGTCAAACCATGGTTTCATCTCATTATTTCTGCAAACCTTTTGCTATAGGAGATGAAAGGTTAAAGACCAGCAAAAACACCTGTTGTTACAACTGATAATCAAGATTAAGTGATTCCAAATGATATACACCCTATTACCAATATTTTGTATGAATCTACAAATAAAATCTGAGAACAAAATCTGATAAAGTTCTTGTTCCAAAAATCAAATAGTTATTTCTTGTATTGTGGGTAACACCCTATCTCCTATTCCAATGCATAGTTTCTTCATGTGGTTTCAACAATTATACCACTACACCACAACAGTTTTATGATAACACTATTGTTGGGATCCAACAGCAACAAGAGCTCCACAAGCAGGGCATAATATGCCCGTGGCAAGTAATCAGATGTAACATCTCAGGATGTACGCAGACTTTTGAAATGGGGGGTGCAAAATTTTAGCTATTCTGAAAAGTGGGGTGCAAATGCTGAGAAAATGCCGATTTGAGAGCCAAACTTAGGGGTGTAAAGTGAGTCTGGGGTCAAAAACTGCATGATTTTGAAGTAATTTGCCCAAAAAGGGAGATGTGTTGGCACGGCCAAACCACACCCTGTACTCACATTGAGTAGGAGGGGTTAGCCCAAAAAGAAAAGTTTATATGGATGAACAGACAGACATAACTCCATAAATATTTGGTGGACTGTAACCTCAAAACAAAATGTGCTGCTTCACATCATGGTGTAACTATAAATCACCTTTCAGCTTGATGGGATGTAAACTGTAGGAGGAATATTGGTGGACTGTAACCTCGAAATGGTATGCGCTGCTCCACATCATGGTGAAACGTTGTACGTCTTATAGCTTATGAAATTTTCAGATGGGCATTTACTGCTAATATTTTGTGAACTGTAACCTCAAAACAATATGTGCTGCTCCATATCATGGACTAACTATAAATCAAGTTTCAGGTTGATCTGATGTAAACTGTAGGAGGAGTTAGCCGGAAATGAAATAATTACAAAAATTTTTCAAAGGGGCATAACTCTGTTAATATTTGGTGGACTGTAATCTCGAAATAGTATGCACTGCTCCACATCGTTATATAACTAAGTATCAAGTTTTAGCTTGATCGGATGTAAACTGTAGGAGGAGTTAGCCTGAAATGAAATGTTTACAAAAAATTTCAAAGGGGCATAACTCTGTTAATACTTGGTGGACTGTAATCTCAAAATAATACGCACTGCTCCATATCATTGTCTAACTATATATCAAGTTTCAGATTGATTTGATGTAAACTGTAGGAGGAGTTATCCGGAAACAAAAAGTTTACAGACAGACGGACGGATGCCGTGGGGCATAACATAATACGACCGTTTTCAAACTGGCATATAATATCCATATTTACTAAATATCTAAATTGTAGCTAAACAAAAATGTTGGATACAACAATTTTGGATACTTTTGGACACAACAATTTTCGATATAACAATTTTGTGGTCCACTTTTAAACCACCTTATATCCGAAACCATCTATTCATGAACCAACTTATAAAGAGGTTCCAGTGTACAGTCGAACTTCAATGGCTCGAACACCTTTGGGACCATGGAAAATCGTTCGAGCCATGGGTATTTCGAGCCAATGAAGGTTAATCATGGCGCAAGGTCAGGAAGCAAATATCGCTAATTATGGGAAATCTATCGATCTTCTACACAATAATTGTATGTTGAGTGTACTCATTAGAATTGCCTTGATGAGGCAATTCTAATGAGTACACACAACATACAATTTCATGATGAAATAAGAAAACTTCCTTTAAATTTTGTTTTCTTGAGCTATCGGAAGAATTTTGTAGGGACTCAAAAACTAGTTCGAATTAGCCATGGTAAACGAGCCATCGGTGTTCGAGCTATTGAGGTTCGACTGTATTTGGTTACAGTTATACCACTATTTCGTTAATTGGCTGTCACAGACTTGAGCACCTTGAATCAAAAAGGTCTCAAGTTTTATAGGAATCTTAACCTTTGTCCTACTAAACCCGGATATGCCCTGTCTTTACAAACAGTGTAAATCCAGATTGTTTGTCAATCAGTATGTAAATTTATATCAACAATCTGGATCAAGTAATCTGATTGGCTGACAATTAGAAGTGGGCCTGGCATCTTAATTTATTCAGCATGACAAGGGTTAAGATCATTTGTACTACCATTGATTTTCCGTATATATTCTTTATAGAATGGTACTGACTTTCAGTATTTGAGTTTGAATTGGGCTTTAACGGACCTGTCAACAATATTTCAGTCATGTCAAGTTATCTCCCAGAGACAGGGAGAAAGAAAAAATTGAGAAAAAGGCCCTACTCCTTAACCTATTGTAGTTGGGAGACCCGTAAAAGGGTAACTGGCAAACAGTGCAGACCCAGATCAGACGCCGCAGACCACGGCATCTGATCAGGATCTCCACTGTTTGCAAATAGTTCAGCCATTTTTCTCTAGAAATATGTAGATCCCATAGCAGGATATACCTAAAATTGAAATTGGACTCTTCCAATATATAGTGTGGGAGAGTCTATTCAGTCTATACAATGGGTTAATCTTGTTTAAAATGAGGCAAGAACCTTCCTGCCAAAAGCCAAAGAGCCAACCCTCTGAATTTTCAGCTTCAGCAGGGCACACCACACTACTATCCAGGCTGATTTTCAGTAACTTAGTGGAAAGGGAACTAATTTGTACACTAATAAAATAGTGCCTAATTTTAGATGTTTTTAAGAATTTTACAATTCTGCAGTTGCAGTTATACTCATTTGGCAAGTTTTTGATATCCTGTTTAACGACATGTCATTTTGTGTTGTCCCCCAGTGCAGAAACATAAGAAATACTAGCATGTTCCCTTCACCCACCCACCCACCTGCTGCCAGTACAGCAGGTCCTTATCACCACCCTACCCCCAGAAATCATTGAACAACATTTATAACTGTTATGTTTGTATTTATTATTTTGTAAACACACTGTCAAACTGTATTCCTGCAGATTGTGTTCAGAAATAGTTTCTAACAAAAATACAGAAACCACAGAGCTGATTAAAGTTTACCAGAAAGATAAACAACATGAGATAATGTACCTTAATTATGACATGTTCAACCAGTAAAGACACAGATCTGCCTGTGCATCTGTACATTCTGATGAGTCCTTCATGCCTTCATAAAGAAATTTTAGATCCTTGGTTAACCAGAGCCCAGAGAAGACTTTGATCAGACTGCATGGATGCTCAGGTTAATCTACTCCTTTGCTGGGGGCACATTATGTCAGATGATATAGTCCATGGGTCTAGATAAGAGGGGGTATCAGGTAAACATTTTTCTTATTTCTCCACAAAAACATATGTTGTTGGTACTCATTAGAAGTGCCTTGGTGAGGTGCTTCTTGTGATAACTCACAATATATGTTTTTATGAAGAAATGAAAAAAAAAAAAAGTGCCCTTCTAATGCATACCCACAACATATGTTTTCATGGAGAAAAAAAAAACCTAATAAATACCCTCAAGATATGTTTTTGTGGTGAAATAAGAAAAATATCAATACTTTTGGATGGAAAAAAGCATCTTATCGAGCCATGTACACATTCTCACATTCAGGCTCAACAATACACTATTTATCCTAAATATAGGACACCTCAACTCCTTGCCATACATATCCTAACTTTTTGAACATTTGTCTGTGTTGAGGTTTTATGGCCCAGTCAACCCAATGGGGTCATATCAAGCGTGGTCAGTTTACCTAACCACACGTTTACTGGGCAAGCTTAGTCCTCTAGGCGGTTAACCAGTATTGTGCACATTCTTTTGCCAGAAACTGACAACTGCCCTCCTTGAATCAGCGGAAGGGAACTTTTTGAACAAGTTCATGTTACTGCCTCTTGATGTAGCTAAAAACTGCTGGATTAATTGCAAACTGTGTAGACCCTGATCAAGTGCTGCATTCTTTGGCATCTGATCTGGATCTATATTGTTTGCTCAGGCCTACCTGTCCAAATATTAAGCTACTTAAGGTTATTACAGTAATAATACCAACATATGAGCTCATAAAATATATTTTGGGAACATAGCTTTCATCAGAAACAGAATATACTCTGATGCTGCATGAACTGCAATAAAAACACATCTTTACAAAAACTCAAAAATACAAACAGAAAATAAATATTACAAACTCCCAATAGCAGACTGAAATAGCTGTCAAAATAGCTGATAAGCTTTTTTTCTTTAATGCTTAGCATTCTGGGTAAAAATTTCAGCAGACGACAGTCTGAAATACATTTCTTATTTTTCCCAGAAAAAAGACTTTGACATTTCAAGCAAATTGTTTTCTCAGGAGACGATTTGCATGAAATGTCAATGCCTATTTTCTGGGAAAAATTAGAAAAATATCATCAATTTGTTGTCTGCAGAATCTGCCACAAGTGTGGTAAAGGTTAAAACTGAATATAACACATGTGCTGTGCCAGCGAGAAGATGTCTATAAACTCTTTTAGGTGTATGTGGGCAGCAAAGGCAGTCTGGGCAGTCTGATCAGGGCATTTACAGCTGCTCAATCTGATCAGGATTTCCAGCCACCCAATCACATCAGGGCTTTCACGTCCACCCAGTCTAAACAGGGCCTTCTCATCTGCCCAACCTGATCAGGGCCTTCTCTGTCCATTTACAGTATCAAGGGCTATATTTCAAAATGTTGCTAGCTGAAATTTTTATTGCACCTGCAAAGCAATACTACTGTGCTGTTAGCATTCAAGATACAAATACAACTATACCACAAGTATTAGCTTTCAGAAAAAGCTTGGTCAACCCTTAGCACAAGTATTAGCTTTCAGAAAAAGCTTGGTCAACACTTAGCACACAATGTGTGCTAAGCTTAGACCAAGCTTTTTTTGTGAAAGCTAATACTTGGTTGTAATAAGGTTGAACAGTATTGGACCAGTCCATGACCTTTCTTGAAATACTTCCTGAGCAATGCCAAAAATCAAGATAGTCTACACAGACAATGAAGTGGGAAAAGGTGTCTTCAGCATGTATATGAGCCAAGACGCAAGAGTGGTTCTTCTGACTTTCCATCAAATCAGTCTTTCAGTGCACATGCTTTAACCCTTAGCAAGGCCACATGTCGAATAATTTGGCTGGAGTTTCCCCTTGCCCTACTGCTCATGTGAGCAACCAGCAAGTTTCTGGCAAGACTGCGCAAAAGCGCAGTCGCCTGAACCTTTGCTGTTCACATAGACTATAACAGCTCTTCCCATGATGCAACTCATAAAGTAAACAGCTAATACCTGTACAACTGGGCCAATGTTGTTTGATGGCATTATTAACCCATTGTAGTCTGCAGAACTCCTAAAGGGTAATTTGCAAACAGTGCAGATCCAGATCACACACCACAGAATGCAGCATCTGATCAAGGTTGCCACTGTTTGTAAATAGTTCAATCTGTTTTCGTTAGGAATATCTAAATCAAATAGTCTGATATACCTAAAATTAAAACTGGACTTTTCCAATATATAATGTGGGGGAGTTTATTCACTCAACACTGGGTTAAACAATAGCAAATCATTCTGCAAATAGATAGCAATGGTCCTGATCAGACTTTTTTATGCAAAGACTGGTCTGTTCTTAGTTATCCATATTTTCCCTCTTTCTTGTTGTTCATGTTTTTTTGGGTTTTTTTACTTTTGGTTTTCAACTGACCAAAAGTTGTCAACAAGCATGTTTGTATAATCTCAAAAGAAGTATCCATCTGTGATTTGACAATATATATACTTTTTGTGAAGAAATAAAAAAAAGAAATATTTAGATAAATAATTAGTCAAATCCAGCAAAGAATACCAGATGAGAGGGGCATCCTAATCTGGAATACTTTGCTGGATTTCACCTTTGAATGGACAGACAGTAAAACCTGGTAATCTCTATGAAAAGGGTCAATGCCAAGAACTTCAGAGAGAAGATTCCAGGTACCTGCTAGGTAACTTATTAGAATTATCAACACACTAATTATTTGATTTAATGTTATTTGCTAGGCTTTCAGTCTGTTTCTTATCTTCTACCATAACAAAGCCATCTCATGCTAATAACATCATTAGTGATTGCAGCAACAGAGGAAGAACACCTTGGCGATACCTGTGTTACCATGGAAACTACATAAATATAACATTATCCCACATTTATTTCTGACTTTTAGACACATTCTTTGCAATAAAACATTTAAATGGATGATGGAAAAAATGAAGGTATAAATTCTTATTGGTGCCACATTGGTCAAAAGGTGAAAAAACAGTGCCATTTTGAACCTTAGCTGTTAATGCTTAGCACGCTGGGCAAATTTTTCCACAGACAACATACTGAAATATCTTTCTTATTTTTCCCAGAAAATAGGTTCTGGTGATAATTTGGTGTTTTGGATCTCTTTAACCCTTGTCCTGCTGAATAAATTAAGATGCTACATCCATTTCTAGTTTTAAGCCAATCAAATTTCTTGATCCAGATTGTTGATATAAATTCACATACTTATTGGCAAACGGTACAGATCCAGACCAGATGGCTTCTTCTAAAGCCAACTGATCTGGATCTACACTGTTTGCAAAGGCAGGGTATATCAGGGTTCAGCAGGACTAGGGTTAAACATTATTTAAGTCACTAGAAAAGGACCCGCGCAAGCGCGGGTATTATATTACATTTTGATTTATCGAACAGATTGAAAAGTGAAAAAAAAAGTTCGGAGGTTATTTTATTATTATTATTATTATTATTATTATTATTATTATTTAATTCTATATGTGTTCAACGTCACGATCTTTTAGTCATATCGCGACGATGTCTTTATATGACAGGGAGCTCAATATTCACCTTTACAGTGCTGCCTCACTAAAATATCCCGCGCCAGACACATGACGTAACATTTCACTCAGTCACGTTACACCAGGCCGACCATTTCCGTTTGCTCAATGCTGATCGCCAAGCGAAAGATCAGCTGCAGAAATATCATGTTTAAATTCTTTGGTATGACTTGGCAGCGGATTGAGCACACAACCTCTGGAACGCAAGGCGGACGTTCTAGCAACTTAGCCACTGCGCAGGTAAATTCGTAGGTAATCGGCCTGCTGATTTTGGACGGTTAAACCATATGAGCCAACGCATGCCAAACAAAATGACTTGACTACCCAGGAGAGAGCCAGGTTAACATGGATATTCACCGTTTCATCAGTCTGACTGCGCACACGATGGGTTGCTTAAGGGTCCAAGGTTTCTAAGTGCAGACAGTGAAGACGGATCAGACTGGGCAGATGCACAGGTCACTGTGCGTGGTACACAGGTCATTTTGTTGATTTTGTCATGCGACGGCTCATATATGCAGAGTTGCTGCTAGGTCCAATTACAGTCGCACCTCAAAAGCTCGAACCTGATGGTGATCAATTTGGGTTCGGACTGACCCAGCGGTGTTTGAGATGGTTCGAAGAGTGAGTACGACGTAGCCTGTTTATACAACAATTCACTTATATTGACCACATAGGACAGTAATAACTGACCAAAATTAAACTATTTATTGGGTAGATTTTTCTATGCAGTTTGAAATAAATGAATTTTCCCGAAAAAAAAAAAAAACAATCCTTAATTACGCATGCCATTACGTTCTCGAACTTTGTTCTTTCATTCGGTTTGCACCTTTGTCGTTAACAGAAGCATCTCTGCAATGTATAAATTGACTATTACGCCACGCGGGGAATACCGAACGTTCAGTCATATAAATATGCACCTGTCTTTGCTTAGATGACGTCCGATTTATTTACAATGTGCACGTAATCTAGTTATAGGTGGTAAATTCGAGAAGCTACTTTGGGAGAATTTGAATATAGTATTGTCTGTTTCCCCACTAAAAACATGAAAACTCATTAAAATTCCGGAAATTAAATATAAAATTTATCAATAAAAACAATATCGTTATTAATTTAAACTAACCAAGCGCAGCAGGTTTTTACCGTTTTCTAATTTTTGAGGCTAATTCGTTCTTTTAGTAGTATAGATATCCAGACAATGAAGGGGTGATAATGAAATGCTCTGTGCAATGAAGTATCATACAATCATGAACTGAATTCTGCCTCTACCCGGATTTAAACCTGAGATTTTGTGGAGATACAAGTTTAAAGTGAAGTGTTGCTAATAGCATGAGTTATTGAAAGATACAGTAATATTTCCATTATCTTTGCCTATCAATTCAGTAATAAATCTCTAAATAATTAATCATATGATAAACCACAACAGAGAATTCTGAATCAAACTGCAGAAGTTTCCTATTCTTTTTGAAAGCAAAACCACAAAGTATTTTTTTTTTCTTTACTTCATAACAAATACAGAATTTCTTTTTAATTTCCTTTTAATTTCTGTATGGAAGGTTTGCCACTAATTTCATATACAGAGCATTGTAGTTACCATAAAAGTTCAGACAGAAATATCTGAGCAGTGTAGATCCAGATCAAATGTTTACAGGAAGTTGCCCTAGGTTTGCACTGTTTGCCATTCAGATAGCACCTTTTAACACTTAACATGCTGGGTGAAAATTTTAGCAGCTGACACTTACTTATTTTCCCAGAAACAAGTTTTGACATTTCATGCAAAATGTCTCTTGGAGACAATTAGCATGCAATGTCAAAACCTGTTTTCTGGGAAAACTAAGAAAAAAAAATTGAAGTGTTGCTGCCTGCTGAATTAGTCCTGAGAGTTGTCAAAGTTAAACCCATCACCAGACAGTCTAACCAACAAACTTCAAGGTAACTAGAAATGTTTTATGAAAAAAACAACAACTTATGTTCTCTAGCCCTGCTGACCTAGAAAATGAGAACAAAGTACCACATAGATAAAAAACAGCCACCCTAATGCTGATGCTGACCTTGAAAAATGAAATCCAGGCCACCAAAACCTTAAAACAACTCTTAAGCATTTCACATCCCCATGCAGAATTCCACAACTGGTTCAGGAGATATTGTCTAGACAAGAAACTATGACACCAATGCTGGTGCCTACCTTAACAATGAAGTCAAGGTTAACAAAACCCTAATCCACTGAAGTCAGTATCTCCAAAACCCTAATCCAATGACATCAAAATCACCAAAACCTTAATCAAATAAGGTCAAGGTCACCAAAACTCTAATTAAATGAAATCAAGGTCACTAAAACCCTAATCCATTCAAGTCAATGTCACCAAAACCCTAATCAAATGAATTCAAGGTCACCAAATCCTCAAATGAAGTCAATGTCACCAAAACCCTAATCAAATGAAGTCATGGTCACCAGACCCCTAATCAAATAAGGTCAAGGTCACCAAAACTCTAATCCTTTGACGTCAAGGTCATCAAAACCCTAATCGAATGAAGTCGAGGTCACCAAAACCCTAATCAAATGTAAAGGTCATGAAAATCCATTGAAGTAAAGGTCACCAAATCCTAATCAAATGATATCAATGTCACCAATAATCTAATCAAATGAAGTTATGATCACCAAAACCATAATCAGTTGAAGTCAAGGTCACCAAAACACTAATCAAATGAAGTCAAGGTCACCAAAACCCTAAATGACTAGACCTGAGAATATCCCAGTCCACCAGTATTTACTGACTTCTATATGTGAGTCTGTCCACCCACTGGTGACTAATGGCAAGGACAGTTAGGATTAAGTCAGAGCTGGGTTACTGATGGTTAGGTTTAGGTTAGGGTTAGATTCGTTACTGGATCATTTTAATCATACCTAAATCTGGAATATTTACAGACAGTTGGGGTAAGATTAAGTGGCAGACACATTCCAAAAGTGTTCCCCCTAATCAAATGAAGTGAAGGTCACCAAAACCCTAATCAGGTCAAGCCTGTCCCAATTTAAGATCCTTTCAGGTTTGGTAAGAAAAAAATTATCACACATCCAAACCAGTATGTCCACATTCACTTCTGGAAGGAGACACAACTCTGATGATGAGTTAAAATGTCTCAGTATTTAAGGTACATGTAATTTCCATAGTTTCCCGACGTTATGGGTACTCATCAGAAAGTCTCAATGAGGCACTTCAAATGAGTACCTTAATATATGTTTCCATGGAGAAATAAGATAAATATTCATCTGGAAATACCTCTTATATACAACTATCAATACATTTAAAGCCCATGGCAGTCATAAAACTGGAAAACTAATCATAAAATCCAAAATACATAGCTCCAGGTAAGAAGACTATCAGGAATTTTGTTTTCTTATTTCTCCACAAAAACATATGTTGTGGGTACTCATTAGAAGTGCCTCATGGAGGCATTTCTAATGAGTACCCACAGCAAATGTTTTTTTGTGGAGAAATAAGAAAAATATCAACAATTTTCGATTGAAAAAAAGATGCGTTATCCGGAGTTACTGAGATAATGAAGACATTGAAACAGATGCACTATTTCATCAAAGCTAATGATGAGAATCATAAAATGCAGGCTAAAATTTCAGTCTCGCAGATGTAAAATGAATATAGTGAGAATCAAACTAATGATTTCTTTTTTAGGAATCAGCAGTGAAGAATGCTGAAGTCACCTGAGAGACAGATCCAACTGACTCAAACTTTTTTTACACCGCCAAATGAGACTTCCAGTTGAAATTCAAGAAATCTGAGCGAAAACTATTTCTAGCTAACAATAATTTTGGTTTCATAGCCCTGAAATAAACTGCTATCTCATTACGTGACAGCATGCATAGTTCCAGAAAACAGAAGGCCAAACAGAATATATCATTAGATAGATGGGCCTGAGCAAACAGTGTAGACCCAGATCATATGCCACAGAATACATCTAATCAGGCTCTACATTATTTGCCACTCATCCAGCAGTAAGGACAGTTTCGGAAAAGTTACATGTGAAAAAGTTTTCTCCATTCATGATGATCACTTCAAAAATGTGACCTCTAGAGCATCAACAAGGTCTTCCTTTGATTTGGCCTGGTGACCTAGTTTTTGACTCCAAGTGACCCAATTTCAAAACTGACCTAGAAATCATCAAGACAAACATTTTGAGCAAGATTCATTATGATTGCTTCATAAATGTGACCGCTAGTGTTAACAAGGTTTTACACTGATGTGGCCAGATGACCTAGTTTTTGACCACACGTGACCCTGTTTTGAACATGATCTAGAAACATTTTGAGCAAGATTCATGATGATTGCTTCAAAAATGTGACAGCTAGAGTGTTAACAAGGTTTTCCTTTGATTTGGCCTGGTGACCTAGTTTTTGTGACCCAGTTTCAAACTCGATCTAGAACTCATCAAGGCAAACAATTTGAGCAAGATTCATGATGATTGCTTCAAAAACGTGACCGCTAGAGTGTTAACAAGGTTTTCCTTTGATTTTGCCTGGTGACCTAGTTTTTGACCCCAAGTAACCCAGTTTCAAAACTGACCTAGAAATCATCAAGACAAACAATTTGAGCAAGATTCATGATGAATGCTTGAAAAATGTGACCGCTAGAGTTTTAACAAGGTTTTCCACTGATTTGGCCCGGTGACCTAGTTTTTGATCCCACATGACCTAGTTTCAAATCTGACCTAGAAATAATCAAAACAAATATTTTGAGCAAGATTCATTGTGATTGCTTTGAAAATGTGAACGCTAGTGTTTACAAGGTTTTCTGCTGATTTGGCCCAGTGACCTAGTTTTTGACCCAAGTGACCCAGTTTCGAACTTGATCTAGAACTCATCAAGACAAACATTTTGAGCAAGATTCATGATGATTGCTTCAAAAAAGTGACCGCTAGAGTGTTAACAAGGTTTTCCTTTGATTTGGCCTGAACACTAGTTCTTGCCCAAAGTGACCCAGTTTCGAACTTCATCTAGAAATCATCAAGGCAAACATTTTGAGCAATATTCATGATGTTTGCTTTAAAAATGTGACCGCTAGAGTGTTAACAAGTTTTTCCTTTGATTTGACCTGGTGACCTAGTTTTTTACCCCAAGTGACCCGTATCAAACTTGACCTAGATTTCATAGGGGCAAACATTCTGGGCGAGTTTCATCAAGATTGGGTCAAAACTGTGACCTCTAGAGTGTTAACAAACTAATTGTTGACGACGGACAATGGACGACAGACGGAGGACAGAGGGTGATCACAATAGCTCACCCTAAGCTTTTGCTCAGGTGAGCTAAAATGCTCACAAAAGTGTGCTACCTCATTTTTATGACCATTATACTTTTTTATGACCAATAACTATAATTATCCTGAATACAACAGTGCAAAGTTTGGTCAACCAGCATCAACAGCCATGGTCAACAGACATTAACCATGGTCAACCAATATCAGTAACCACTGTCAACCAGTCATTTACTATAGGGACTAAGTGTCAGTAACCATATTCAACTAGTAGTGTCAATAACCATGGTCAACTAGTGTCAGTAACCACAGTCAACCAATGTCAATAACCATAATTACCAAATGTAAGTGACCATGATCAACCAGTGTCAGTAAGAACAGTCAACCAGAGTCAGTAACCATTGCAAACCAATGTAAGTTACCATAATCAAGCAGTGTCAGTAACCATGGTCAACAGTGTCAGTAACCATAGTCAACTAGTGTCAGTACCATGGTTACCAAGTGTCAGCAATCATGGTCAACCAGTGTCAGTAATCTTAGTCAACCAATGTCTGTAACCATAGTTACCCATTGTCAGTGATCAACTGACCATGGTCAATCCGTGCCAGTAATCATGGTCAACCAGTATCAGTAACAATGGTCAACCAGTGTCTGTATCCATGGTCAACCAGTGTCAGTAACCATGGTCAACCATTTTAAGTAAATATGGTCAACTAGCATCAGTAACTATGGTCAACAGTATCTGTAACCATGGTCAAGCAGTGTTAGTAACCATGGTCAACCAGTGCCAGTAACCATGGTTAACCAGTGTTAGTAACCATGGTCTACCAGTGTCTGTAACCATGGTCAAGCAGTGTCAGTAACCATGGTCAAGCAGTGTTAGTTACCATGAGTCAAGCAGTGTCAGTAACTATTGTCAACCAGTGTCAGTAACCATGGTTACCAAGTGTCAGTGACCATGGTTAACTAGTGTCAGTAACCATGTTTACCAAGTATCAGTGACCATGGTCAACAGTGTCAGTAAGCATGGTCAACCAGTGTCAGTAACCATGTTTACCAAGTATCAGTGACCATGGTCAACAGTGTCAGTAAGCATGGTCAACCAGTGTCAGTAGTGTCAGTAACCATGGTCAACTCAACTATGCATTTTCTGTATTTCCCTCTCAGCTAATCTCACAAAGCAAAACTTTTTTTTTTTTTGTCTTCTAAAAACATTGTTACTATATTTTTTCACATGTAAGTTGATATAACTGTTGTCAGAGATGTGGCAAGGTCATGTGATAAGACATGGTTATCATCAGTGGGCTGAAGCCTCATCTGGGCCAACAACTGAAAAACTGCCTGTTAACTTAACCCTTGTCCTGCTGAATATATTGAAATGCCACGCCCACTTCTAATTTTCAACCAATCTGATTACTTGATCCAGATTGTTGATATAAATTTACATGCTTAATGGCAAACAGTGCAGATCTAGATCAGTTGGCTTCTTCAGAAACCCAACTGATCTAGATCTACACTGTTTGCAAAGGCAGGACATATCCGGGCTCAGCAGGACTAGGGTTAACAGTAAATAGGTTACTGACTCATTTCAGGAAGGTAGCAAAAGGGTTGGACTAGGCCTTGCCTGTTCCTGCCAGGCTACTCAAAGCTTAATCTTCAACAAGTGGGCTCTTTTAACTGGATCTGAACCCAGGTGTAACTCTGATACTGGGTGAATGACCTTCAGTGTAGTGGTTTTAACCCTCAAAGTGCCAATCACAACTGCATTTTTTGTTTCAAAGAAAAGTATTTAAGTCTTGAATTTTCATGTGAATAGTCTGCTTGGCAGATGACTCACATGGCAAGTCAAGACTTATTTTCTCTGAAAAAAATATAAAAAATCAGACTGTCTTCTGCTACAAATTTAGTTTGGTGCTTTAACCCATTGTAGACTGAATGAACTCATGCACACTATATATTGGAAGCGTCCAATTTCAACTTTAGGTAGGTGAGGTTATGAAATTTAGATATTCCTAGAGAAAAAATGGCTGAAGTGTTTGCAAACAGGGAAGACCCTGATCAGATGCCGCATTCTGTGGAATCTGATCTGGGTCTGCACTGTTTGCCAAATACCCTTTTAGGGGTCTCCAGATTACCATGGGTTAAGGTTAATTAAGCCCAGTGAGTGAGTCATTTGCTCATAGGCTGGGCAAGATTATTTCTACCATCCTTTTATAACAAGCTAGTAGCTATAGGTGCAACACTGAGTTAATTCCCTTGAACTAGTACAATTTGAAATAACTCTTGTCAGCTGTTCAGGTAGTCACAAAGTATTTATCTTTCTTACTGGATGCTATACTGACTCTTTTACATTCTTACAGTAACAGAAACTGCCACTGTGCTTTTAATGAGTACCCATAACATATGATGTGCAACACACATAAAGGGCCCTTATGCATTTTGCGGACAATATAGGTCCAGATCTACATACACATCCAAGCAGTCTGATCGGGGCATGTTTAGCTTGTAGATACATACCACAGTATCCAGTGATTCTGTAAGCAGACAATGAAGGCCCAGAGCAGCTTACACTTATGCGCAGGCTGATCAGGCCTGCATTGTGTGCAAATTACGTCAGAGCCCTTTACGTGTGTTGTACATCATATGTTTGTTATGGAAAAATATGAAAACTAATTATCTGTATGCTGTCTTATCTGGAGCTATGCACGATAAATCATTAACTGAATTTCACCTCCAGTGGAATTTTAACCCTTAAACTGCCAATCACAACAATTGTTGTCTGCTTTGTCATCTGCTTGTGATTTTGTCATTTTTGCAAACAGTGTGGACCCAGATCAGACTGCTCCTCTAGGAGCAGTCTGATCAGGGTCCAAACTGTTTGCCTGTATACAAAAATAGGTTTGAAAAGTTTGCAAGAATATTCAGCAGACAACATAAACAGACAACATTTTCAGATGCAGGTTTTCTTGGCATTTTAAGGGTTAAACTTCAAAGTATCATGCATAAATGTAGCAGATGACATTTCAATTTTTCAGCTTAGACCAGTACAGATACTTATGCAAACAGAGTAGATCCAGATGAGACAGCTCATCATGAGCTGTCTCATCAGGATCCACACTATTTGCAATTCTATTTTGAGTTTTGACAGACCACTATTTGGAACAATGAGATTCAAAGATGGAAGAGTCCACTTCAGAAACACAGGGATGACAGGGTCAAATTGTATCTCCTACACAAACTATCCATCAATCACCTGACAAGACATTACAGGTACACGTGACAACTCCACCAAAGCCAATCAGACCAGACAGTGTTCTGTATCTACCATATGTATTGGGACAGACAGTACTGAGCAAACAGTGTAGACCCCCAGATGAGATGCTGCAGACAGCTCATCCAGCAATTTTTGACACAACATGCAGTCATAAATTGTACTTGTTCAAATACTCAGATATGGTAAGGAGTTGAGGTGTTCCAATACTTAGGGTAAATACGGTAAGTGGTGTACATGTAATGCAGACTGCCAGAGATACTGCAGTTACACTAAATATTTTGGGCCACGTCAAGCAAAAAAGTGCCTTCAAGCATGCATAATATGTGCAGATTCAGATCATCCTGTGCATGCGCAAAGTATCATGGGGGCCTTTGCTCTCATACAATCTGTAGTATCTAATCAGATTCTGTGAGCCGACAGTGAAGGTTCTGATCTGGGCCTTCACTCTCTGCATATGCCCTAAGACACATTTTTGCATGGCGCCATCCATTTGAATACCTTTAGTCCTTACCATACTTTTCCTAAAATTTGAACAAATCCATTTTACTACCTACTATATCGATATGTCTTAGTCCTGGTCCTGCTAATCCCGGATATACCCTGCCTTAGCAAGCAGTGTAGATCCAGATCCGTTGGCTTCTGAAGAAGCCAACTGATCTGGATCTGCACTGTTAATCATTCAGTATATGAATTTGTATCAATAACTAGATCAAGTAATCTGATTGGCTGACAATTAGAAGTGAGTGTGGCATCTTAATTTATTCAGCATGACAAGGGTTAAGTATGTGAATTTGTATCAACAACCTTGATCAAGTAATCTGATTGGCTGAAAATTAGAAATCAGCATGGCAAGGGTTAAAACTGCTGGATGAGTAGCAAAAGATGCAGGCCAAGATCAGACATTGCATTCTGCAGCGTCAAATGGATCAACATTAATTGCTCAGGTCTGGCTATCCGAATACTTAGGATAAATATGGCAGCTGAGTACCCTTTCAACAGAATTTCAGTTCTGGCTATCTGAATACTTAGGATAAATATGGCAGCTGGGTACCCTTTCAACAGAATTTCAGTTAACTATGTGCATGTGTACAAGTATTGCCTTCATAAATGAATGTCACTATCTCAGCCTAGGGTACGAATGTGCAATGTGCATATACATGTACTGATAATCTTAACCCCAGCACTCCAGGTATTTTTTCAGCAGATGACATTTTAAAGTATTTTTTCTTATTTTTCTCAGAAAACAGGTTTGACATTTCAAGCAAATTATCTCCAATGGAGACAATTTGCATGAAATGTCAAATCCTGTTTCCTGGGAAAAACTGAAAATAAAAAAAAAAAAATCATCAATTTGTCAACTGCTGAATTAGCCCATAGAGTGGTAAAGGTTAAAGTGCAAATCAGAAACAATATAAATAACATTTTGTTTTCATAGAAAATAAAGCTAAGAATCTTGAAGTTCTAACCTAAGGGAACAAACTCTGAAAAGTGGATATCCTGAATGACTTGCTGGTTTAACTACCTTGCATCAATTTATAACTTCACTTAGTAGCAAACAACTAGTATCCAATCAATTCCACAACTGCAGCATATGACAGTTTTGAAAAATCTTTTAATTTTCATAGAAATCAAGTTTTGACATTTCATCCAAATCATCTGCTTGATAGACAATTCACATAAAATATCACTTCATTTTCTCTGAAAAATAAAAAAAAAAAATTTAGAATGTTGTCTGTTACAAATTTTGCTTGACACTTTAAGAGTTAATGTCTGGTTTGATGCTTAATTTATGAAAAATGTGTTTGCTGAAGTGTAACATAACAGGTAGGTCGTGTCATTTTCGGTGTCAAGGCCAAGGCCTGTCAGTCTTATACGGGAGCTAGTGGCTACAGTTGATGTCAAAGATTACTTTGATTAGGGAGTCTTTCTACTGTGAAATATATATCAAGGTGAAGCCTGAGCTTCCTAGAATATATTTTTGTGTAAAACAAAATATGTTTAACCCTTGTCCTGCTGAATAAATTAAGAAGCCACACCCATTTCTAATTTTCAGCCAATCAGATTACTTGATCAAGGTTGTTGATACAGATTCACATACTAAATGGCAAACAGTGCAGATCCAGATCAGCTGGCTTCTTCAGAAGCCAGCTGATCTGGATCTACACTTTTTGCAAAGACGGATTATATCCGGGCTCAACAGGACAAGGGTTAATGATTATTTCACAATCAAGAATTCTGTCACTGGTATGTATCACTCAGAGTTTCAAATGGCTGCACTGACATTAAACCTACTACGATAGCAGCAGACAACACTTTTAGTTGATGTTTTTTTTTCTTATTTTTCGTAGAAAATAAGTCTTGACATTTCATGTGCACTGTCTGCTTGGCTGAAATGTCAAGATCTATTTTCAATGAAAAAATTAAAAAAAAATATATGAATAGTCATCTGCTATAAATTTTGCTTAGCGCTTTATATTAACCCTGGTTGTGCTGAACCTGGATATATTCTGTTTTTGCAAACAGTGTAGATCCAGATCAGTTGGCTTCTGAAGAAACCAACTGATCTGGATCTACACCGTTTGTCATCAAGTGTGTGAATTTGTATCAACAACCTGAATCAAGTAATCTGATTGGCTGAAAATTAGAAGTGGGTGTGGCATCTTAATTTATTCAGCAGGACAAGGGTTAAGGGTTACAGTAAGTTAAAAGTATTCCTTAAATTTGATCCAAGATAGAAAGAGAAACAGACACTACACTTTTAAAAAACAGTAGGAGGAGGTTGCAGTTTATTGCATACAAGGTTATCTTTGTGCAAGGGAGTTGGCAGTATAATGATAATATTACCCATCTGTTTATGTCAATCAAATCTTAAAACTTTCCATGCTATTCACAAATTCAGCAGACAACAAACTAATGACTTTTTTTTTTTATTATTTTTCCTAGAAAATAAAATCTGACACTTCATGCAAACTGTCTTCTTAGGAGACAATTTGCATGAAGTGTCAAATCTTATTTTCGATGGAAAAAAAAATTAAAATGTCTGACGAAATTTTACCCAGAATGCAAAGTGTTAAAATATTACTTAAATCAAGCCTTCAAATATGGTAAATGTCCTAGAATTTCGAACACCAAAGTTTCTGACAAAATGACATATGCAAACAGTGCAGACCCAGATCAGACTGCTCCAGAAGGAGGAGCAGTCTGATCAGGGTCTACATTGTTTGCCACTCCACTAAGTGTTTTAAGCAACAGGTGCATAAAAAGCAAACTTCAGGACAGACTAGTATGGAATAAAGTGTTTGAAATTTTAGGACATTTACTGTATAGTGCCAATGACAACTGCAGCAGAGGTCATTCTGATTTCCCCACCCCCCAAAAAATATGTCTGACATTTCAGGTGAATCAGCAGATGATTCACATGTAATGTCACGACTTATTTTCTCTAAAAAAAAAACAAAAATAAAAAAAAAAAAAAGAATATTCTGCTATAGATTTTGCTTGGTGCTTTATGAGTTAAATTGAACTGCTCCCAAAAAACCTAAGTATTTAGACAGATAAAATTTTGACATGCCTTGTACTGGTCCATAGGTACTATTTATTTTTTTTTTTTTTCTTTGAGCTGAGTGCTTTTTGACACAGTCAATACTGTTAAAGTCATGTCAAGCTGGTCAGTTTTCCTACTCACACTTTTCTGGGCATGCTTATTCCCAGTACTCAGAAGCCAACTGATCTGGATCTGCACTGTTTGCCATTAAGTATGTGAATTTAAAGCAACAATCCGGATCAAGTAATTGATTGGCTGAAAATTAGAAGTGGGCGTGGCATGTTAATTTATTCAGCAGGACAAGGGTTAAGGTGTCGGAATACACACGGTGAATAGGGTAAATTTAAATTCCATGTAAATCCAATACAATGTACTTCATTTATGTTTTCCACACAAATAATTATACCAGTGAACTATTTCTTCCTTGATATTTCCACAAGAATATCAGTTACGAAGAATTCAAGGCTCAAACATAAGAGGGTATTTTTTATTTTGAGTTTTACTGCCCACTGAACACTGTTAAGGCCATGTTGAGTTGGTTACAAAAGACAGTATTTAGAAGAAATGTTTTCACCAATACATATTATATATGTACTCATTAGAATAGCCTTATTGCATCAACACATGTTATGTGTACTCATTAGAATAGCCTTACCACATCAACATATGTTATAGGTACTCATTAGAATAGCCTTACCACATCAACATATGTTATGGGTACTCATTAGAATAGCCTTACCACATCAACATATGTTATGGGTACTCATTGGAATAGTCTTACTGCATCAACATATGTTATGGTACTCATTAGAATAGCCTTACTACATCAACATATGTTATGGGTACTCATTAGAATAGCCTTATTGCATCAACATATGTTATGCGTCCTCATTAGAATAGCCTTACCACATCAACATATGTTATGGGTACTCATTAGAATAGCCTTACCACATCAACATATGTTATGGGTACTCATTAGAATAGCCTTACCACTTCAACATATGTTATGGGTACTCATTAGAATAGCCTTACCACATCAACATATGTTATGGGTACTCATTAGAATAGCCTTACCACATCAACATATGTTATGGGTACTCATTAGAATAGCCTTACTGCATCAACATATATGTTATGGGTACTCATTAGAATAGTCTTACTGCATCAACACATGTTATGGGTACTCATTAGAATAGTTTTACTGCATCAACACATGTTATGGTACTCATTAGAATAGCCTTACTGCATCAACATATATGTTATGGGTACTCATTAGAATAGTCTTACTACATCAACACATGTTATGGTACTCATTAGAATAGCCTTACTGCATCAACACATATGTAATGGGTACTCATTAGAATAATTTACTGCATCATCACGTTATGTGTACACATTAGAATAGCCTTGCTGCATCAACACATGTTATGGGTACTAAGGCAATTTTAAAAGGTATATAAAAGTTTTTGTAAAAAAGGAACAGTCAATCTCCAGTCTGACAAGTATTAATAAGTAATACATATTGTCTGTCCCTGTCCCCATGTCTTATGAACAAAGGTTTTTCAAGAGAAAGATTAATGGATATTACTCTAAAAGCTGAATACTAAAGGAGCAGTTAGATCAGGATCCTACCATTCATCCAGCACCACAAGTTATAAGAGCTGATCTGACCTTACACTTATAATGTACCATGTTTATAAGCAGCAAAATAAAGCATACCATGTTTACTGCAATTATTTGGAAAGACAAGCCTTAGCAAACAGTGCAGATCCAGAGCAGATGCTGCATAATGTGGCATCTGATCAGGGTCTTCATTGTTTGCCACTTATCCAGCAGTATTTATACATGTACCTCATTAACCCTAGCCCTGCTGAACCCTGATATGCCCTGCCTTTGCTAACAGTGTAGATCTAGATCAATTGGATCTGAATTGTTAGCCATTCAGTATGTGAATTTATATCAGTAATCTGGATCAAGTAATCTGATCAGGCCACAAATTGAAAAACAATAAGGTCCCTTTTTCCATGTGTTGACTCATATATATAAATGGAGCCAAGTGTTTCTTCATCTCCAAAATACTATTTATCTACAGTCCTCCTACACTGTTTATTTCTATTTTATTTTACAAAACAGCAGAGTCCCAGTCAACTTGTTAAGGAGGAATATTTGGTGATATAATTCTTGGATAATTTTTGTTTTGTCTCCATTAAAACATACACTGTGGGCACTCATCATAAATGCCTCTGTGAGGTGGTTCTAATGAGTACCTACAATGTATGTTATGACGCGGAACTAAGAGAATTATCATCAAATACTCCTCCTTAACAAGTCCTCGGATTAGATTATATTACTACAGACACACCACAATCAGCAATTTCAGAAATTGTCTGAACAGTGTATCTTCATTTCACCAGTCTAGCCAATTTGTCGGAGTGTTGCATGGGTTATGTATCATGCCGCTGTGAGACAAGAAAAGTCTTTCAGGAAACAAGTAGTGTCATATTAATAATGATCCCAGGAAGTTACCAATCAATAATAATTTCACAGCTCTAGACGAGACATTTGTTTTTGTGTGTTTGAGTTGAGGTTTTACAGCCCAGTGAACACCATCAAGGTCATGTTGAGTCAGTCAGTTAACCTACTCACACTTTTCCTAACCAGAGCTTGCACATACTTTCGCCAGCAACTGACAACTGCCATTCTTGAATCTGTGGAAGAGGGAGGATGACTGTAGAAATAAATTTTATGAAGTTATGTGGCTGAGCTGGGATTCTAAAGTGGAAGCCTTTCCACTCTTTATCATTGTGCTTGAAGTCTTGTAACCCAGTTCCACTCTGGGGTCCCCTGGGAGGACTTCTATGTTGATGACCTTCTTATCATCACTGAATCGCTCCAGGAATGTGTCAGGAAGCGCTTGGAAAGAAGCAATGAGGAGAAAGGACTGAGAGTAAATGCAGGAAAGATGAAGATCATGATCTGTGGTACAGGCCTGGACCTCCTGCAGAGCAGGCAAGTTTCCATGTGCCGTCTGTTGCACTGGAGTGGGCAGCAACAGCATGTCCTGCAATGGCTGAAAGCACTGGGTGCACAAGAAATGCAGAGGGCTCAAGCACTTTACAAAGGACCCTGATTACAGATGTACACAGTGCCAGGGAACTGCAAGCCCTCTAGACGGCAGACCACAGAGGGAAGTCCAAGTCGGACCTGACAAGCTAGAGGTGGTAGCTTCCATTTGCTACTTAGGAGACATGCTCTGTTAGCAGCCGGTGGCTGTGAACTTTCAACCACAACAAGTGTGAAAACCAAATGCTCCATGCCAGTGAGACTTGGCCATTGACAAAGACAAACCTCCAACGTCTGCAGCGGAATGACAGGGCAATGATCAGACATCTGCAATGTCAAGCTGCAAGACATTGTCACCATCAGGTCCAATGAGCTACTTGCACGGCCTGGCATTGAGGATCTGGACCTCATTCTGAAGGAGAGAAGGCTTCCATGGTATGGACATGTGGAACTCTCCAATGATGCAGTCAAGACAGCCTGTGACAAACAGGCTGATGGAAAGCGTGGACCTAGGAAGCCCAAGATATGGAAGTAGCTGACAGAGAGGGATTGCAGAGAGTGGAAGCTCAAGGCTATCAACCCTCATGGTAGACACACCTGGAGATCTGATGTGAGATCTGCCATGCATGCAGCAAGCCAACTACCTGGAAGGCGGCCCACTGATGTGGATGTTGCCCCTGTACCTGCATGTTAATAAAAAATCTGATGATGATGATGTTTCACAAAAGTACTAGCTGAGTGGTAAACAGTGTAGGTCCTCAGATCGAACTGCTCTTGAATCCACACTGTTTCCTCTAGGAATCATGTCCCTATACAGAGTTTTGATACAAAAATGCCCATTTTGCCTTACAATACTTAACCCTTAAAGTGCCAATCACAACTGCAGCAGACAACATTTTCATTTTTTCTTTTTTTCAAAACAAAAATAATAATAAGTCTTGACATTTTAAGTTAATATGCAAATGAACTGTCAGGACTTATTTTTAAAAAAAAAAAAAAAAAAAAATCAAAATGTTGTCTGCCACAGTTGTGATTGGTGCTTTAATGGTTAATGGTGGAAAATGATCAATATAACAATCACAAGAAGAATGAACACTACCATCAAGAAAGAAAATTGTATTTCCATAATTAGGCATATTCCTAACTGCACTCTGACATGTTCAATATTTCCAGAATACAGATGCTCTCACAACTCTCAATACAGACAAAAAGAGTGTATCATGGCTCCTGATAAGAGCACTCCGTTAAGTAAATATTTTTTCTTATTTCTCCATGAAAACATTTATTGTGGGTACTCATTAGAAGTGCCTCACTGAGGCACTTCTAATGAGTACCCACAGCATATGTTTTTGTGGAGAAATAAGAAAGTATCAAAATTTTTTGGTTGAAAAAAAAAAAAAAGCATCTTATCTGGAGCTACGGAGTATTTACTGGCCTGTAACCCACAGTAGTTGATTGAGTTAGAGCTGAGCTGTTATCCTTCTCAGCTTCTATGGCCTGTAATTCATAGTAGCTGATCGAGTTAACGAGTTAACGGCTCATTGCTGTCACCTCAGTTTTGTCATCAGGAGAGGTCACCTATAGAGTACTTTCTCACAGAAGTGTGATTACAAACACCTTACCCATAATGCAAAGTATTTTGCACTTGCAACTAATGCACTCATTTCATTGCAAGAGACAGATTGCACGACCTGCAGAAAAGTTGACAGACTGTTAAGCTGACTTGCCAAGAGTGCCCTATAATGATCAACTTGTCCATCAGTCTGTCCATGGACAGATTGTGAACTGTCAGATTACTTACTGATCACCAGTAAATATTAGAAATTTCACAGGTGTATGTAATAAAAGTATCAAGAGGAAAGTGAAGTAATAAGACAATTTTGTATTAGTACTATTACACAGCATATCATACTGAGATTTAACCCTTCTCATGCTGAATAAACTAGACAAAGTGCCCAGTGGGGCACATATACCCCCGACCAGTTTTTAACGAGCACAAAATATGTAGCTTTGACTCTGGAGATGGCAGGATGGATGAATTCCATGCTGATAGCTATATCCCCTAAACCTCTAGGTAGGAGGATAACGAAATTCAACAAAGGGTCTTGATGGTATAGCTATATAAACTTAGATGCAATTTTGTTTTACTTTTATATGAAAAGACCTTGACCTGAAGGTCATACCCTATGTCTACCAACATGTCAAATATAAATGAAATTCCTCAAAGGTTCTTGATGGTATATAGCTATATAAACTTAAACACAAAAAACTTTGACTTTTTTACGAAAATTCTAAGTCTATGACCTTGACCCCAAGGTCACCCCTGGGATGGGGATGGTGCTAATAAAAACTTTAGACCTATATCTACAATCATGCCAAATATGAATGAAATCCATGAAAAGATCTTCAAAATATGAACAAAGTATGAACAAATAATGCTTCAAAGGACGGACGGACAGACAAAAAGATTTCTTGCTGATAGCTACATCCACTCAACCTTTCAGTTAAGGGATAATGAAATTTAATAAAAGGTCTTGATGATATGGCTACATAAACTTAAATGCAAAAATATTTACTTTTATATGAAAATTCTAAGTTCGTGACCTTGACCTCGGTCACACCCAGGGTGGGGATCATGCGGAGTAAGACACTAGGCCGATATCTACCAACATCTACCTCCCCCGGGGAGGGGATGGTGCTGATAAAAACTTAAGACCTATATATACCATCATGCCAAATATGAATGAAAACCATTCAAGGGTCTTCAAAATATGTTCTTATAAACTTTAATGCAAAAACTTTTCCCTAAGACAAAAATAAAGTATGAACGAATAATACTTCAACGGACTGACGGACAGACGAACAGATTCCTTCCTGATAGCTATATCAGCTCAACTTTCAGTTAGGGGATAATGAAATTTAATAAAAGGTCTTGATGATATGGCTATATAAACTTAAACGCAAAAATTTTTACTTTTATATGAAAATTCTAAGTTTGTGACCTTGACCTCGGTCACATCCAGGGTGGGGATCATGCAGAGTAAGATGCTAGGCCGATATCTACCAACATGTCAAATATAAATGAAATTCCTCAAGGGTCTTGATGATATAGCTATTTAAACTTAAACACAAAAACTTTGACTTTTTTAATGAAAATTCTAAGTCCGTGACCTTGACCCAAGGTCACACCCGGGGTGGGGATGGTGCTGATAAAAACTTAAGACCTATATCTACCATCATGCCAAATATGAACGAAATCCATTAAAGGGTCTTCAAAATATGAGGTCTTATAAAATTTAACACAAAAACTTTGACCCTGTGACTTTTTTACAAAACTTCTGTCCGTGACCTTGACCCCAAGGTCAACCCCGGGGTGGGGATGGTGCTAATAAAAATTTTAGACCTATATCTGCCATCATGCCCAATATGAACTAAATCCATCAAAGGGTCTTCAAAATATGAGGTCTTATAAACTTTAACACAAAAACTTTGACCCTGTGACTTTTTTACAAAACTTCTAAGTCCGTGACCTTGACCCCAAGGCCACCCCTTGGGTGGGGATGGTGCTAATAAAAATTTTAGACCTATATCTACCATCATGCCAAATATGAACTTAATCCATCAAAGGGTCTTCAAAATATGAGGTCTTATAAACTTTAACGCAAAAACTTTGACCCTGTGACGGAAAGACGAACGAACGAACGTACAAACGAACGTACGTACGAACGAACGGAGGAACGGAAAAGCGAAAACTATATACCCCCACATACTTCGTATGTCATGGGTATAATTAAGATGCCATGCCCACTTCTAATTTCCAGCCAATCAGATTTGTTTGATTAGGGCTTAACATCGCTTTCAACAGTCTTTCAGTCATATCACGACGGTGTCTGGATGTGACGGGGAGCTCAATGCTCACTTTTAGAGTGCTGCCTCATTGAAATATCATGCCCCAGACACTTTGACATGATATTCCACCCAGTCACATTATACTGACACTGAGCTGACCAGTTCCGATTCCTAGCTCTACTTTCTTAATGCTGAGCACCAAGCGAAAGAGCAGCTTGTACCATTTTTAAAGTCTTTGGTATGACCCGGCCGGGGATCAAACCCGCAACCTCCCGGTCACAAAGCGGACGCTCTACCACTGAGCCACTGTGCTGGTAGCCAATCAGATTACTTGATCCGAGTTTTTGATAGAAATTCACATATTTAATGACAAACAGTGCAGATCCAGATCAGTTGGCTTCTGAAGAAGCCAACTGATCTGTACACTGTTTGCTTAGACAGGGCATTTTGTGTTCAGCAAGAGAAGGGTTAAGATATGACATTCCGTGTAACCATTAACGTGCCAATCACAACTGCAGCAGACAACATTAATTTTTTTTTCAAAGAAAATAAGCCTTGACATTTCATGTGAATTGTCTGCCAAGAAGACAATTCACATAAAATGTCAACATTTATTTTACCTGAAAAATAAAAAAAAAATGGAACTGCCATCTACTACAAATATTGTTTGGCACTTTACGGATTTATTTAATATTTTATTTTCCAATCCCAATCCAGAGGATTTCTTTTTTTTTGTCTGGTGGGAAAAGTAAATGAAAATTCCTTTGGCATCTCTGTGTGAGTGTTTTGCCCCCACAAGATGTTTGTTAATATATATTTATTCAACATTTCCACCTGTTGAAAGACATAGAGCAAGAACAGGTGCTTAATGACACAACCTCCTCCAACAGAAGCATAGCTTCAGGCAGGGTGATAATTAAGGATAAGTTACATCAAAACATGTCTTGTGGTACTCACTGGGACTACTTCGCCAAGTATGTTTTGTGCAAAAACTACAAAAACAAGAAATTTAAAGCAACTGTGGATAAAAGTTGTGGATGAGCTCAGAAGGGATATAACTCTGTCTGGCTTAATTGGGAAGAAGGTATTTGCAGTTAACCCATTTTCAGCATAGGTTTTGGCTCCATTCAGAGGAGAAAGACCACACCACCTTCAAATCTAAAGCAATATGCCTCAAGTTTTTTTCAAAGTTGGGGGCATAAGAAAACACCAAACCATAGAACTTACAGTAAAATTTGGTATGGTCTATGAAATATCTGAGTAACTAGCATGCCAGGTTTTACAGCATGCCTCATGTCTCATTTTTAGTACAGTATTTTGTCATTAAAAAAAAAAAAAAAACACATAAAAACGGACTAAAACATACAGATATTAGAAGAACAGTTACATAAATCAATAATGATGGGAAAAGCTGGTCATGCTATCAATAATTCATACTGATGCTTTTTCCTGCCATCATCAAACTTTTATTCCCAGATAAAGATGCAGGTTTTAATCACATTAATGCAGCAAATTTTCCGACAGATCACACATTTTTCATTAACCTTTAAAGCACCAATCACAACTGCAGCAGATAACACGTTTAAATATATATAATTATATTTTTATTATTTCAAAGAAAATATGTATTGACATTTCATGTGAATCACCTGCTTGGAAGATGATTCACATGAAATGTTAAAGACTTATTTTCAATGAAACTTAAAAAAAAAAGAAATTAGGATGTCATCCGCTGCAGTTGTAATTGAGACTTTAAGAGTTAATTGATTCTTTAAGGATGCTCCACTAAACCATGTCATATTACGAAATCCAGCTATCCTATTGGGACAGACAAACCTGAGAAACAGTGTAAGCCCAGATCAGATGCCACAGAATGTGGCATCTGATCAGGGTCTAAACTGCTTGGTACTCATCATGCAGTTTTAAGGCACAAAGCTCTTGATAAGGCACTTTTTTCAACCAAAAAGTATCTATATTTTTCTTATTTCTTGACAAAAACATACCCACAACATATATTTTCATCGAGAAATAAGAAAACTACTTACCTGATACCCACTCTTATCTAGACCTATGAGGCACACACACAAAAAAAATACATGCTTCATTTGTTATGGGGCAGCCATGAAGGCCCTGTAATGCTCATCTGAGTATTATAGCACTTAGAGGGCCTGACCTAAAAATCATCAAGACAAACATGCTGAGCAAGATTCATGATGATTACATAAACAACTAAGACAATATAATGTGCCTAATGTACCATGAAATATAGGTCAAGGTCAAATATGGATGACTGCACTCAGGAGGTCATGCTAAGATGTACGCATGTGCCAAATATCACTGCTATAGGCCCAATAGTTACTGAGAAACTGACCTAAATGCAAAGACTTAAAAACTGTGGAATGTGAAATTAATATGGATGACTGCATTCAAGCAGTCATGCTGAGATGTATGCATGTGCGAAGTATCACTGCTGTTACTGAGACATTAACCTATACAAACAAAAAAACTTAACAAAGTCACTGGACCTTGAAATATAGGTCATAAGTGACCCAGTTTTAAACTTGACCTAGAAATCATCAAGACAAACATTTTGAGCAAGTTTCATGATGAGTACTTAAAATATGTCACCTCTAGAGTGTTAACAAGGTTTTCTTTGATCTGGCTTGGTGACCTAGTTTCTGACCACAAGTGACCCAGTTTCAATCCTGACGTAGAAATCATCAAGACAAACATTTTGAGCAAGATTCATGATGATTACTTCAAAATTTTGACCACTAGAGTATTAACAAGGTTTTCCTTTGATTTGGCTTGGTGACCTAGATTTTACCCCAGGTGACCCACTTTCAAACTTGACCTAGAAATCATCAATGCAAACATTTTAAGCAAGATTCATTATGATTACTTCAAAAATGTGACTTGAGTGTTAACAAGGTTTTCCTTTGATTTTCCTTTGATTTGGCCTGGTGACATAATTTTTTACCCCAAGTGACCTAGTTTCATATTTGACCTGGAAATCATCAGGACAAATATTCTAAGCAAGATTCATGATGATAACTTGAAAAATGTGACCTCTAGAGTGTAAACAAGGCTTTCCTAATATTTGGCCTGGTGACCTAGGTTTTTTACCCTAGGTGACCCAGTTTCAAACTTGACCTAGAAATTATAAGAGAAACATATTGAGTAAGTTTCACTACAATTACTTAAAAAATGTGACTGAAGAGTGTTAAAAGTTTTTCCTTTGATTTGGTCTGGTGACCTAGCTTTTGACTCCAAGTGAACCAGTTTCAAACTTGACCTAGAAATCATCAGGACAAACGTTTTGAGCATGATTCATATTATTCAGGATTACTTAAAAAATGTGACCTCTAGAGTGTTAAAAAGATTTTTCTTTGAGTTGGCCTAGTGACCTAGTTTTTTTACCCCAAGTGACCCAGCTTCAAACCTGACCTAGATTTCATAGAGGATAACATTCTAAGCAAGTTTCATTAAGATTGGATCAAAATGTGACCTCTAGTGCATTAATAAACTAATTGTTGATGACGAATGACGGACAATGGGTGATCACAATAGCTCACCCTGACCATTTGCTCAGGTGAGCTAAAAAGGTGTGACAAACAGATGAGCAAATGATCTTGTTAAACTTTAAGGACAAGTATAGTAAGGAGTTAAGGTGTCCCACTGTTTTGCATACATATGGTATGATCTCCATAACTCAGGATAAAGGGAATTTTGAGAGGATAATTTTGGTCATTTTTTTGTATCAAAACATACAGCATTTTGTTAGATTATCCCAGTGAGCACCAAGTACCACATAACATAGACATACTAGTGTGTTGGAAAAATGTTAGTTTAACACAGCCTGGCTTAATATTGCCTAGGCTGGATCAGAGCAATTCTAGCAGCTAATAAGCTTGTTTTTTCCTTCATGATAATTTGTTTGAAACAGGTTAAATTAACATGGATTTATTGATTGCCCCAAGGTCAATACTGGGAATCTTTTATCTTTAACCATTAAAGCGCTAACCGAAATTGTAGCAGATATCCTATTTTTTTTTTTTTTTTTCTTTTTTTTTTCAGCGAAAATAAGACTTGGGCTTTTAATGTGAATCATCTGCTAGGCAGATGATTCACATGAAATGTCAAGCTTTATTTTCTTTGAAACAAAAAAAAAAAAAAAATGACGTTACAGCTCTCTGCTGTATCGGAGTGTAGGAATATTGCTTTTTCTTCTCCTGTATTTTCTGTTCCAGCTGACTGTAATAATTCAAAATATATTACATTTACCATAAATATTTGCAAACCTTAAAGGCTCCATATTCCTTAAAAATAGATATTTTATTATCAAAAAAAAAGGTTTAATAAATTGATATATATGGTATTAATACAATCATAAAATGTGGCACCGGCTTATCAAGTTAGTGCAAATGAAAAATTTCCACTATCACTAATTTAGCACGAAACCTGCTCATTGACTTAGTGCAAATTCGGTGTTCACTCACCTGTATAATCCTTTTGTTATGAAATAGGCTTGGATATCCAATGCCGTACATTTCATGTAGACGTTTAGAAGCTATGTGGCGTAAGATACAGGAGCTGGGACTGTCTCAGATATACTCTGAACATGATAATGACACATCAAACTGGCTATCACACATATTTGGAATTGCATATCTTGATCCACAGGAGATAGAAGACAGTTTCGTATTTGACATTATGCCTCATGCACCAAGTGACGATGCTGCCTGTGACAAATACACAGATTATTTGTCCACATATGATATGTATCAAGTGAAAGAAATTCCCCCAGAATTGTGGGCTTCCACACCAGAGAACTCAAGAACGAACAAAGCTGCTGAGGCATTTCATAGCCAATATAATGCTCAGTTCTACGTTGCGCACCCGAATATATTTGTTTGTGTTGAGGTTTTACGGCCCAGTCAACCCAATGGCGTCATGTCTAGCGCGGTCAGTTTACCTAACCACATGTTTACTGGGCAGGCTTAGTCCTCTAAGCGGTTAACCAGTATTGTGCACATTCTTTCGCCAGAAACTGACAACTGCCCTTCTTGAATCAGCGGAAGGACCCGAATATATACTTTTTTATTCACATGTTCAACAAATTACAAACAAATACGTATGTGAAGATTGTTCCTGTATTATACGGCTAACGGAAGGTCAATACAGGTAACTCCACAGGTAACTGTCCAAAATATATGCACTAATTCGATGAGCAGGGTTTCTGTAATCTATAGATATTCCTGCCCTGTTTCAATGGTTTTTTTTTTTTTTTGCTGTTTTGCTGAGCACTTTCGCTAATTTCACCATGGCACCTGACAGCCTGTAAAATTTCAGTTAGTCTCTGGTTTTTGAAATGAAATGATTTTTTATTGTATCTCTGAATTTATGTTAAATAAACGAGAGACAAACTGAAATTTTACAGGCTGTCAGATGCCACATTTTATGATCATATTAATACCATATATCAATTTACTAAACCTTTCGTGGATAAAAAATGTCTATTTTTGAGGAATATGGAGCTTTTAATTCCTTGCAAACCTTAAGCCCTTACCATACTTGTCCTAAAATTTGAACAACTCCATTTTAGTACCTAATAATGTAAAAACTGCCAGATAACTGGCAAGCAGTGCAGACCCTGACCAGATACAATGTTCTGCATCATCTAACCTGGATCAACAATTTTTACTCATGTCTATCTGTTCTAATACTTTGGGTAAACATGGTATTTCACATATCAATTCATAGCTTTAAATTATAAAAGGAGCTATCCTGAGTAAATATCTCCTGTTGGTATACATTAGAAGCTCCTTGTCAAGGTGCTTCTAATGAGTACCCACAACATATTTTCTTGGAGAAATAAGAAAATATCAATACTTTTATTTTGATAAAAAGTGCTTCATCTGGAGCTATGCAATCATGAACATATGGACTTACTGTCTGCATGAACCTACCATATTTACCGTATGTATTCGGACAGACAGGCCTGAGCACATAGTGTAGACCCAAGTGAGACGCCACAAAATGCAGCCTCTAATCAGGGTCTACAGACACTGTTTGCCACTCATACAGCAGTTTTTATACACAACATCGGGTAGTAACTTGTACTTGCTCATAAGAACAAGTATTGTAACAAGTTTGGGTGTCCGAATAATTAGGGTAAATATGGTAAGTACTGTTGTTCCAAATTCTAGTATAATTTAGTCTGGAAAACAGCTTTAATACTTTTGTTTTGTTTATTAACACTTACAATGCTATAAGGATTCAGCAGATGACAGATTCATGATATGTTTCTTATTTTTCCTAGAAAATAGGATCTGATACTTCCTGCAAATTGTTTCCTACTAGGAGACAATTTGCATGAAATTTCAAATTCTGTTTTTTGGGAAAAATAAGAAAAATATTTCAAAATGTTGTCTGCTCAAATTTTTATCCAGCATGCAAAGTGTTAATGATGTGCTAGCGGACAGTCCAATTTTAACCCTTCTCTTGCTGAACACAACATGCCCTGTCTTAGCAAACAGTGTAGATCTAGATCAGTTGGCTTCTGAACTGATCTGGATCTGCACTGTTAGTCAATAAGTATGTGAATTTATATCAACAATCTGGATCAAGTAATCTGATTGGCTGAAAATTAGAAATGGGCATGGCATCTTAATTTATTGAGCATGACAAGGGTTAAAATTCCAGTATTTACCCTAAATACTAGGACACCTTATCAACTTACCATGCTTGCCTTTACTACCAACCCTGTTGGTGTATCTAAAAACTGAGTAGCAAACAGTGTAGACCATGATAAGAAGCTGTAATCTGTGGCATCTGATATAGGTCTACAGCGTTTGCTCAGGCCTGTCTGTCCCAATACTTAAGTTATAGCAGTTGAATTAAAACAGCAACTGTACATTTCTACTGTTTGACAAGCACAGACTTTTTTTTTCAGAATGGCAGTTGTTGTTAACATTGGAGTCCATATTAAAATGTTGCCTTTGAATTTGTGGAATTTTTACACAGCCTAACTGAATCACAAACTCAACATCACGAAAACATGCCTATATAATTTTGACCCCCTTAAACCCCACTTTTATATAGTAAAACTGGGGTTTACAGGGGTATACACTATTTTTCTTATTTCTGCTGAAAAATATAGATTGTGAGTACTCATTAGAACTGCCTTGCTGAGGCGGTTCTAACGAGTACCACAATCTATGTTTTGAGCAGAAATATGAAAAATATCAGAATTTTTTATCTGAAAATTTTCATATTTTTTGGTTGTAAACTTTTCAGTGTATTTGAATAGGCGTGTCTTCTTAATGAAGCCCTGTACTGCCTTAAGCTACAATCTATCTATTTTGTGAGCCCCAGACAGGGCTACCAGAATGGCAGTTGTCACAGCTTTACCAGTACAGGTAACTTTGATTTCAAGTATCTAGAAAAAGGGATAAACGTTTTTCCTAGTAAACATGATGTGCATATATTATATGCGGCAATTTTAAATTTTTATGACAACATTATGAGAAGAATGATCTCATCAAAAAGCTAATTTCACAGTATTTTTTTACTCCATTTCTATTTTGCCACCCACCCACCCTCCAAAAACAAAAAAATAATCTGGAGACTTTATACTCTCCAATATGAATGATTGCAAAGCTCCACATTTCTAAATTTCTCTAACAATATTCTTATATTCGTTTATATTCTGGGGCTTCAGTGAGGCAATTCCACTTACCTACATACAGACTCAAAATAAAATAATGTACTTACTCTAACTATTTGGACAGACAAACTTTTAACTCATTGTATACTGAACAGACTCTATATATTAGAATAGTCAAATTTCAATTTTAGGTATGTCCGGCTATGAGATGTACATATTCCTAGAGAAAAATGGCTAAACTATTTGCAAACAGTGGAGATCCTGATCAGATGCCACTTTCTGTGGCATCTGATCTGGATCTGCACTGTTTGCCAATTACCCTTTTAGGGGTCTCCTGATTAAAATCTGGAGCTATGCATATTTGCTTTTTCACTTTCATGTGTGTGTGTGTTCTAGGGTATCAGATTTTTTTTTCCATTTATTTAATTATATAATGCTATATGGTCCATTTCAGCTTTGTGGAATGCTAATGTAATTATATGGTTGGTCTGATGGGAAAAAATTGCTTTATGACATTATATGCACAGACCAACTTGCATACAATAGCAATCACAATATAGCTCTGGATAAGGTGCTCTTTTTTCCACTAAAAGGTTTTGATATTTTTTATTTTCCACAAAAGCATGTATTGGGGGTACTCATTAGAAGCAACTCACTGAGACAAAACTGTCTCTGTATGTGTGCTATAGTGTGAGTGTGTGTGGGGGGAGGGGGGAGGGGGTTGAGTGCGCAAAGAGTGCCAACAGAAGTGCTTATCAGATTACCATACCAAACATACTTAGATAAACATGACTTAACAATCAGTGAATATCAGAACAGGGCAGTTTGATCAAAGTCTGCATCATTTACTATATACCACTTTAGACAAATCACCATGTTGTCTCAATGACTAGCTAAAATCTAGGAGGGCTGAAGGTAATAATGGTACATCAATATGAGGTCTGACGCAGGTCTTCACAGGGTTTGCACCTGCCATAAGGTAGTGTCCCATAATGCAGCTTGCCTTACACACTGGCCTTAATCAGAGGACTTGTTAAAGGAGTAATTCTGGGATAATTATTACCCCTTGTCATGCTGAATGAATTAAGATGCCACACCCATTTCTTTTTAGCCAATCAGATTGTTTCATCTGGATTGTTGCTATACATTCACATACTTAATGGCAAACAGTGCAGATCTAGATCAGTTGGCCAACTGATCTGGATCTACATTGTTTGCAAAGGCAGGGTATATCCAGGTTCAGCATGACAAGGGTTAGATCAGTTGGGATATACCCTGCCTTTGCAAACTGTAGATCCAGATCAGTTGGCTTTTAACCCTTGTCATGCTGAACCTGGATATACCCTGCCTTTGCATACAGTGTAGATCCAGATCAGTTGGCTTCTGAAGAAGCCAACTGATCTGGATCTGCACTGTTTGTCATTAAGTATGTGAATTTGTATCAACAATCGGGATCAAGTAATCTGACTGGCTGAAAATTAGAAATGGGCATGGTATCTTAATTTATTCAGCAGGACAAGGGTTAATATGTTGTGGATACTGGTACTCATTTATTTTCCTTGGGATGAGCTCATTCTGTTATCTGTTTGCAAAGGCAGGGCGTTTCTGGATTCAGTAGGACCAGGGTTTAGAAAAATATTCAACTTGATACCCTTGTCATCGGTTATATACTGTGCAAATCAACAAAATTTTGCATTCTCAACTTTCATTTACATCTTATTAGTGATTTATTTTTTACCTGTTCAAAATGTGCTGCAGTTTCATTTCCAGGTGCTTCTTTTCTAGAGTGCTCTATGTAATGCACTAAACAACCAAAACAAATCTTAGTTATGTAACCAGACACAAGGTCAGGCAAGTAAAATGTTGTTTGTTTGTTTTTCAGTATAAACTACAAGTACTTTTCTTAACCTTTTCTTAATTCTTCACTAAAAATACACAGTTGAACATGGGGTCTAACATCAATGGCTTGGCAGTCACACAAGGATAATTTAGAGATGTCATTTCCATTTTCTTTAAAAATAATAATATAATATATTGGGTGTGCTCATTAGAATTGCCTCATTGAACAACATACATTTTTATGATAAAAAAAGAAAATTTCCCTAAAATATCCTTAAATATTTGTTTTCTTGAGCTATCGGAAGGATTTCTTAGGGGCTCAAAAACAAGTTTGAATCAGCCACGTTAAACAAGCTATTGAATTTTACTTTATGTTATGGCACTAACTAAACCTGCTGAAACTAATGAAATGCCACATTTTGCACAAGTAGGAAAAATATTCATTTCATCTTGAATACTAAGTAATGCATTATACAAAACTTTCTCCTCCCAGCATCTACCGGTATATAACTTAAGATGTTTAACCTTTACCACTCTCTGGGTAAATGCAGCAGACAAAAAAAACTGATATTTTCTTATTTTCCCTGAAAATAGGCTTTGACATTTCAAGCAAGTTGTCTCCTAAGGACGCAATTTGCATGAAATGCCAAATCTTATTTTCAGGGAAAAACAAGAAAAAAAAATATATTTCAAAATATTGTCTGCTGAAATTTTTACCTAGCATACTAAGCACTAACCCTTGTTCCCCTGAATGAATTAAGATGCCATGCCCACTTCTTATTTTTAGCCAATCAGTTTACTTGATCCAGATTGTTGATATAAATTCAAATACTTAATGACAAACAGTGCAGATCCAGATCAGTTGGCTTCTTCAGAAGCCAACTGATCTGGATCTACACTGTTTGCAAAGGCAGGGTATATCAGGGATCAGCAGGACTAGGGTTAAGATGTTTAAAGTCAGAAGAAATAATTATCCATCAGGTGAATGGAGTAAAATGCCCCTTTTAATTAAGCTGCAACTTGAAATATTAATGCTAAGCATGCTGGGTAAAACTTTAAGCAGACAACATACAGATTTTTGTTTGTTTTATTTTTCTTAGAAAACAGGCTTTGATATTTTATGTACATTACAGTTACATGAAATGACAAAGCCTATTTTCTGGGGAAAAAAGAAAATACCGTCAATTTGTTGTCATCTGAATTTGCCCTGAGAGTGATATAAGTTAAGTAATGCCAATGCCTGCAACCAACAACAGACCTCAGGTAAGACTGATTTTTATGTAAACTAATTTATAACAATTATTTCAGGACAGGAACCAATTTCATTCTGTACTTGTTCCTTGTTTCCAAAGGCAATCTTTTTGACGTTTAATTTACTACACTGCAGCTGGTGTTAGTGCCGTGTGATGGCGGTAGAACGTCTCCCTGTACATCACCATAGTGCAGACTATATCTCATTTCCTTTGGGATCATTGAGCCCATTGTGGAATATTTGAAAATGGAGTTCTGCTCATGTATACGCTAGAGGGCGTAAGCAGTGTTGCAAACTTCATTACTGCTTATGAAGAGTCTCAATAAAACCGAGACTCCCATTTTCTAATCCGTAGTGTGTTCCTTGTTTCCAAAGGCAATCTTTTTGACATCTAATTTACAACAAATATTACCCATAATGCAAAAAGCATTGCCTTGCCCGATATTGAACAAACCCATCTATATAGACACTGTCATGACTTAATAAGAGGACCTGATACACTTTCAAGGGAGACAACAATCCAGATAAGGCGCTAAACCTAAAAGCATTATTTTTCTTTTCTCCATGAAAACATATGTTGTGGGTACTCATTAGATGTGCCTCTGCAAGGTGCTTCTAATGAGTACCAGCAACCTATGTTTTTGTGGAGAAATAAGAAAAAATTATGTGGATACACCTTCTTATCTGGAGCTATGAACAACTCTTGTCAAACTTGATTTTGCATCCCTTCTAAAATTTGCTCCCCTGGAGGCCACAACAGATGCATTGTAAATATCCAGACAAATATGTTTTAATCCAGTTTTCTTTCTTTTTGGGTGGGGGGTGGTTTCAGATCCGATTCAATCCGAGAGTTTTAGATCAGATTTATTCTAGGCAATTCAGATCAGAGTCTTTCTGGATGTTTCATATCGCATTTATCAGGTGTTTCAAATCAATTTTTTATTCTGATCAGATCAAATTTATTTTTGGGGTTTCCAATCAGATTTTTCTAGGTGTGTCTAAAGTAGGCCAATGATTAACCATCAGAGAATTATGGCTATAAGCACCATGAAAAGACAACATACAAAAATTTCAAAAGCACTGGGTCAAAACTATATACTTGTAATAAAATTTCTACGAAAGAAAATAAAATGGCTTAATCTGTCAAAACCAATCAAACATCCAGAGTTCTAAGAATGTATGTTTCATTGCCCTCACATGGCAGTTAACCCATTTTGTCAGGAAATCCCCAAAAAGGGAAACTGGCAAACAGTGCAGACCCAGATCAGATGCCATAGAATATGGCATCTAGGCAAAATTTTGAGCGTAACTAAAAAGTTTTACTACTTTAATCATACATTGTAAGTTCCAGCCATCAGTCTTAAATACTTATTGAAAAAAATGATTTTTCAACTTTTCCACCATACAAATCTACAGACACAAATTTGACCTTGCCGTAAAAAGGTCAAAGGTCAACCTATGCGCATCATTTGACCAAACTTGGTAGAGCTTGAGACAGCGATGCTATATATCAAGATTCAGCCCAAAAGCCTTCTTGATTCTGGAGAAGAAAATTTTTAAGTGTTTTTACCATATATGGGCATGGCGGCTATCTTGTTCAATGGTACGGAACCATTTGAACAAATTCGTAATACCCTTTCGACAGAAGGCCCCATGTGAAATCTGGTGAAAATTGCTCATGCGGTTTCAGAGAAGAAGACATTTAAAAATTACACAGTTTTATACATGAATACAGCCCAGGGGCAAGGGCAGATAACTTCCAGGTGACAAAATTTTGATTATATATAACTAAAATGTTTTACAACTTTAATCACACATTGTAAGTTTCATCCATTAGTCTTTAATACATTTTGAGAAAATGACTTTTCAACATTTTCCCCATACAAATGCCTGGGGAAGCAAATTTGACCTTGCCATAAAAAAGTCAAAGGTCAACCTAGGGTCATCATTTGAACAAACCTGGTAGACCTTGAGTCCATGATGCTATAAACCAAGATTCAGCCTTGAAGCTTTCTTGGTTCTGGAGAAGAAGAGTTTAAGTGTTTTTACCATATATGGGCATGGCGGCCATCTTGATTAATGGACCATGACCATTTCAACAAATTTTCAATCCTTTTTTAACTGAAGGCTCCACATGAAGTTTGAAGAAAATTGGCCAAGGGGTTACAGAGGTGAAGTCGTTCAAAGGTGTGAACGGGCGACGGACGGACAACTACGGATGACGGACGGCAAGTGATCACAATAGTTCATCCTGAGCCTTGCTCAGGTGAGCTAAAAACCAGACACCTGCTACTGGAATTAGACAAGTCCAAAGAGTTGTGGTAGAAGAGTCCACTCTTAATAACAGCATTTTGAAAAAGCTAATACTTGTAGAAGTTCTACAAGTGGTTTTTCACTTCAAAATACTTATCATTTCCTATGACAGATAACTAGGATTTTTTAAACAAGATTGGCAAGGAAACAGTAGTTTCTCCAACAATTTTCAATGGGGCTGATCCATCATACATCAACGTCAAATTACTTTCTTTTGTAGTATTAACCACAAGACAAGAAAAAACACTTATTTACTCTAAATATTCCAACACTTTTACCACTCTTTGGGCAAATTCAGCAGGCGACAAATTAATTACATTTTTCTATTTTTTCCCAGAAAATTGTCATTGGCATTTCATGCAAATTGTCTCCTCAGGAGACAATTTGCATGACATGTCAAAGCCTATCTTCTTGGAAAAATAAGAAAAATATTTCAAAATGCTATCTTCTGAAATTTTTACCCAGCATGCTAAGCATTAGACCATTACCATTATTACGATATTTATCATTATTTTTGAACAGGCTGATTTGGATTCCTGGTGATGTAAAATGCAAACAGTGTACCGGTAGGACCTAACCAAGCTAGTTTTCATCTGGATCTACACTGTTTGCTTAGGTATGTCTGTCCACATATTTAGAGTAAATAAGATAACTCTGGCACTATTTCAGAGGCATTTAAATGAATTTGACAAAGGGATCCATCTCCATCATAAAAAATATGTTAGTCTGGCTATTCCATCATAAAAAAAATGTTAGTCTGGCTATTTTCATCTTTTTACTTTTTCTTTTTTTTTCTGTTTTTTTTTTCTGTTTTTGTTATATATATACATATTTTTTTTTTGCATTAATTCACACAAAAAAACAAACAAAAAACACTGCCATAAGAAACACTTAGCCTGCTGGCTAAAAATTTCAGCACAAAACATTTTAAAATAAATTTTCTTATATAACTGGCATGAAATGACAGTCTATCTTACGAAAAAAAAAAATAAGAAAATATCATTTTGTCATCTGCTGAATCTGCCCAGAGACTGGAAAAGGTAAGTTCAGTGTAAGTGATCAGCACAAATACATATTCCTCCCCGATCCTCTCCCCACGTTTTCATTTTCAAAATGTAAATGTCATCTGAGCTTTATTTCCCTTCTTCAGCTTTCATTAAAATATTAGAAACCAACAGAACATACTATGTTGTTTTGCCATATTTACCATAATATTCAGACGTCCGAGCTCCTTACCATACTTGTCCTAAAATTTAAATAAGTGAATATGACTATACAGCTGACTCTCGTTATGTCAACCTCGCTTATCTCGAATAACCACTTATCTCGAAGTGAAAATCTGGTCCCTGCCTAAACATGAAAATCTAACAACAGGTAAAAAATATTGTGGAAAAGAGGAGAAATTGCTCCTAAAGAGCAATTTCTCCTCTTTTCCACAATATTTTCAAAAAATCTCTAACTTCAAGAGTCCATTTATACATATATTTGTTAAATGTGGTTGTCCGAGTTATTTTTTCCTCAATTCTGCAAATCTGATATGTCAAGGTATGGATATCTCGAAGTATTTCAGAGAGTCCCTTGGAATTCCAGATAACGAGAATCGACTGCATTTTGATGTTTCCAAAAATTGATGAGTGACAAACAGTGAGGACCCTGATCAGATACCACATTCTGCAGCATCTGGTCTGGGTTTACAATGTTTGCTCATGCCTGTCTGTCTGAATACTTAAAGTAAGTATGGTACCAAATGAAGAAGTGACACCCACATCAACCAAGCAACAAAATGGCAGTGACACCCACATCAACCAAGCAACAAAATGGCAGTGACACCCACATCAACCAAGCAACAAAATGGCAGTGACACCCACATCAACCAAGCAACAAAATGGCAGTGACACCCACATCAACCAAGCAACAAAATGGCAGTGACACCCACATCAACCAAGCAACAAAATGGCAGTGACACCCACATCAACCAAGCAACAAAATGGCAGTGACACCCACATCAACCAAGCAACAAAATGGCAGTGACACCCACATCAACCAAGCAACAAAATGGCAGTGTCATAGTCAGAACTGAATCGTTTTTATGCAAACCCAGGAAAACTATCTTGATAAATTCTCCTTAGTATCGCTTCCAAAATAGGGGCTATTCTCAACACATGCCATGCTGAATATATTAAGATGCCATGTGCACGTCTATTTTCAGCCATCAGATTACCTGATCCAGGTTGTTGATACAAATTTACATACTTAATGACAAACAGTGCAGATCCAGATCAGCTGGCTTCTTCAGGAAGCCAACTGATCTGGATCTACACTGTTTGCAAAGGCAAGGCATATCCGGGTTCATCAGGACAAGGGTTAAAGGAAACAGGGAGCAAATTCTTTCCTTTAAGAAAAGCCCCTATTTTGGAAGTGATAATGATGATGAATTCAGGTTTAACGACGCATCAACCCATGAGGGTTATTTGCATCACTGGAAGTGATAAACTCTTTTCTTTAGGGCTGCCTCTATTATAAGTATACTGAAAGGAAAAAGAAACGCAGGGTAAATTTTATTCCTAAATTTCATTCAAGTTTGAAAAAGTTTGTTAAATATTTTACTTTGATTACAAAACGGTACATGTATGGAACAAAAGTTCCAAATTTCATTGGTTTGTGATCAACAAGTCTCGAGTTATTGAAGTTCATTGGTAGCTACCCCCCAAATCTTGAAATCAAAATCAAACTGAAAATCAATATCGGGTGTGCCCCCCTCTTGCTGCCGTTGCTGCCCTAATTCTCCTTTTGATAGAGTTAACCAAAGCATTGACAGTTCGCATCGGGATGTTATTCCATTCATCGATCAACGCATTCCTTAGTTGTGCCAGAGTTGCGGGGGGATTTCGGCGCTTCTTAACCCTTCTGTCCAGCTCATGTGCTCTATTGGGGTCAAATCTGGACTATACGGTGGCCATGCTAGTGGTGCGATGTTATTGTTTGCCAGGAAATCCTGACAAACTCGGGCAACATGTGGTCGGGCATTGTCCTGCTGCAGAATCAGATTACGTTGTTGCACAAGCGGGACTGCAACAGGACGCAAGATCTCATCCCTATACTTACTGCGGTCATATTGCCCGCAACAATAATCAACTGTGATTTTATCCCGTGAGCAATGCCTCCCCAGACCATAACGGAGCCACCCCTAAACCGATCCCGTTCGACAACACAGGCGTCGGCAAAGCGTTCTCCGCGACGTCTGTACACACGACGTCGACCATCTGCGCGATAGAGAGTGAACCTAGACTCGTCCGTAAAAAGAACTCGTCTCCACTGCCTCATCGGAAATAGCCTGGGCGCATGCGCCGTCAACCACGCCATACGACGCAACCTACGTGCCTGGGTCAGAGGCAGACCAACGTATGGACGACGAGCTCGAAGACCAATCTCACGCAATCGACTTCCAACAGTCTTCGGAGAAATTTGTCGATTATGCGTACCAACTGTATTAAGGGCAGTTTCGGTAGCAGTGAGATGACGATTCCGCAAATGTGCCAGACAGATTGTCCTGTCTTGACGTCGCGACGTCACGCGTGGACACCCAGACCGCGGTCGGTCTGCTAAATGCCCTGTCTCCCTTAAACATCTAACAAGATGTTCAATTGTTGAGACGTTAATCCCAAAATGATTGGCAACTTGCTGTTGCCTCTGACTCTGCATCAGCAACGCAATTGCCCTACCCCTCTGAACATCAGTCAATCATACCATGATTGAAAAAAAGTTCAAAGTAGCGTAAAAATGAAAAGAAAAATCGGTAAAAGAATCGAAGAGCGTTGTGTATCGTTGAAGTGTACCAAATGGTGTGAGGAAATCTTGTGCTGAAGGTTTAAACATGCTTGTTTTGCACGAAATTTTGGCTTTCCGTATTGTCCGTGCAATGCACTGTGTAGTGCACGGTTGAATGATTTCACACACTGGGTAGATAGCACATCGACCAAAGACTCGTATACCCGCGGTTCACATTCACAGGACAATCTGTAAAAGTGTATGGCTATAGTAAACACCGTAAAAAATGGTTAAAATAAGAAGGAAAAACTCTACCCTGCGTTTCTTTTTCCTTTCAGTATACATATGCACATGCATAATGTATGCTATACCAATAAATGTGTCACAAGCACTAACAAAACAGCTCAAAAACAAAAATCAATTATATTCTTTGATGAATAAAGATTTTTGCCACCAAAAATATTTCACACAAAGCAGTCGGAACAGAACAAAGAATGTGAGACCTGAGCTCCGGTTTTTTTTTTGGTTTTTTTTTATTTCTTCTTGGATTGTAGGAACATATTTCAAACCTACAACTATATGGCCTAGACAAGACTACTTACATTTTGACTCCTGGTGGTGGGTCCCAGACACACTCCCCTGTGGTCAGATTGGCATACATGTGTTCTTTGGTACGGGGTTCGATTATCTCCACCCATTCCCATCTGAAAATAGAATAGAATGGTTACAAATTTGAAACAAATTGTCTTTTACTCTTATTTAAATCCATTAAAGCCTAATATCCCAAAGAGGGGCTTGGCAAACAGCACAGACCCAGACCAGATGCCACAGCTTCAGGTAAGTGGGGGTATCCACATAATATTTTTTCTTATTTCTCCACAAAACATATGTTGTGGGTACTCATTAGCCTTGGGGAGGTACTTCTAATAAGTACTAAAACATATGTTTTTGCAGAGATATAAGGAAATATCAGTAATTTGTCTGCAAAAAAAAAAAAAAAAAAAATGCCTTACCTGGAGCTAAGATGTCACAAAAAGTACCTCTAGTCAGGGTCTGCAATTAACCCTTGTCATGCTGAATATAAATTCAGATACTAAATGGCAAATAGTGCAGATTCAGAATGTGCAGATAATTGAAAATAATGCGCATGATCATGATCATTCCTCTATTAACACTGTGCATAATAAAACTACTTCAGTACAAAGTGAAGAATGTTTCACAAAGGATAATATAAACATTGATGTGTTAAAGGGTCATGATACTTTAAATGAGAAGTCACTGAAACTTGCTTCTTTAAATGTCTGTGGTTTAAAGCGTAAAGTCTTATTTCCTGAGTTTGGTACTTTAGTAAATAATTATCAGATATTCTCTGCTTGTGAAACCAAACTTGACTGCCTGGTTATGTTTTCCTCTCTCAGTGTAGGAAACAAAAATATATTCGAAAGAGTGGGGGTATTGGAGTTTTTGTTAAACAATCATTATCTTCACATATTTCTCAAATAGAATCAGATTCTGATTATGTCTTATGGTTTAGTATCAGCAAGGAGGTCTCTGATGAGCATATTTATGTAGGGGCCGTATATATCCCTCCAGTTGACTCCAGGTTTTACAACCCTGATGAAATTGAAAAGTTTAATGTTGAAATCACAAATATGAATATCTCAAATAGATATGTTTTATTAATGGGCGATTTCAATGCTAGGACTCAAAATAAACAAGATTTCCTTGAAGAGGATGAATTTTTTATGCATCATTTTGACTTTGATAAAGAAATGATTAGTCACTTTAACGCTGCTTCAATTCTTGAACAGTGCAAACTGCCAAAAGAACGCGTATCTCAGGACAAGATTATTAACAATGAAGGCAGCAAACTTACTGATATTTGCAAAGCAAATAATTTATTCTCAATGGAAGATGTGGAACTGATAAAACATAGGTGCAATGACATTTCGTAATCAGTCTGTTATTGACTATTCAATAGTATCATATCATGCACTGAAATTTGTTAGTATGTTTTGTACCTCAGAAGTCGATTCCCTGTTTTCTGATGGTCATGCTTTACTTAGTACAACATTATATTTTAATCAAAGCTCTGTATTAAATACAAACAGCTGTCCCAAACAAAATTATACAGGAAAGCCAAAATTACCAGATGATAAAAAATCTGCTTTTGTTGACAATATAAATCATTCAAAATTAAATGATTTACAAGAGCTCATACATGAAGGTAGCAAAAACTATAACTCAGTGAATAGGGAGATGATAAATAGCATATGCATTAAATTTTCTGAAATTTTTCGGGACTCTGCCCAGGCCTGTATTCCAGACAAATCATACTCAAATCACACAAAAAGCAGAAAACCTTGGTTTGGCAGACAATGTGCAGTTGCCCGTAAGAGATATCATCTTGCTAAAACAAAATATTCAAAAAACCCATCTTCTTCTACAAGGTCAAATCTTGTACTAGCAAGTAAAGCATATAAAAAGAAAATGAATTACTTCATAAATAAACATAAAAGACAAACACAAATGAAACTTAGAAATTTAAAAAATAAAAACCCCAAAGAATACTGGAAAATAATTAATAGTGTTGATAGTAAAAAACAAGATAGTAAAATTGGCATCAACACATTATATACATTTTTCAAAGAGCTTAATGATAATGATAAGTGTAAATCTGAAAATGACCAGACTGAAGAAACATTAAATATTTCACTTGAAGATAATGATGTGATTTTGAACTCACCTATAACTGACCGTGAAATTTTAAAATGCATTAAATTTTTAAAAAACAATAAGGCATGTGGAAATGATGAAATAATAATTGAATACATAAAGACTACTTCAAATATATTTATGCCGTTGTATAACTCCTTTTTTAATTTGATACTTGAAACTGGAATTTTGCCAGACACTTGGCTTGAAGGAATGATAAAACCAATATATAAACATAAAGGTGATTCCTCACAGCCTGAAAACTACAGACCAATAACAATTTTGAGCTGTTTTGGGAAACTTTTTACAGCAGTGCTAAACTTACGACTAAATGTATTTCTTAATACTTATGATGTTTTGAATGAAAATCAGGCAGGTTTTAGAGCTGGATATTCTACAAATGACCATATTTTTGTTCTTCATGCTCTAATTGAAATCTTAAAATCAAAAAAGTTAAAACTGTTCTGTTCTTTCATAGACTTTAGTAAAGCTTTTGACTCTGTGTGGCGTGTGGGATTGTGGTCAAAATTACTGGCAAACAACATAAAAGGAAAATTTTTTCGTATTGTATATAATATGTATCAAGGAATCAAATCATGTGTTTCTTTTAATGGTGATCAGTCAGAGTTCTTTCAAAGTTTTAGAGGAGTCAGACAAGGTGAAAACTTGTCACCTGTTTTATTTGCCCTATTTCTGAATGACCTTGAATCTTTTCTGAGTTCTCATAACTGTTCTGGCATAGATATAGAACTTGCCTCTGATGATGTTTATTGTTACCTAAAACTGTTTGTTTTACTCTATGCAGATGACACAGTTATTCTCGCCACAGATGAAAAGAGTTTTCAGCACAGTTTGAACATCTTTTATGACTACTTAAAATTATGGAAGCTGGATATTAATTATGATAAGACAAAGATTTTGATTTTTGGAACTCATAATGATGATCGCTTTAACTTCAAAATTGGTGAAAATAAAATCTCAATATGTAAAGAATTTAAATATTTGGGTGTAATTTTTACTAAAAGCAGAAGTTTCTCTAAAGCTATAAAGCACAATTATGATTAAGCAAAGAAAGCTATGCACCTTTTATACAAAAGAATAAGATACTTAAATCTACCGATTGATTTACAACTGCAATTATTTGATAATACAATTTTACCAATAGCTCTATATGGCTGTGAGGTTTGGGCATTTGAAAAACTTCAGCTGATTGAAAATCTTCAAAATGAATTCCTGAGATACATAACAAACTTAAAAAAGAGCACGCCGATATACATGCTGCAAGCAGAACTTGGTCGCAATCCTATTGATATAACCATTAAAACACGTCTGATTGGCTTTTGGATAAATATCTTAAATGGTAAGGAATCAAAATTATCCAAATCTCTATATAATATACTTTTTCATCAATATTGTAATGGAATATATCACCACAAATGGATTCACTGTATTAAAGAAGTACTTATTTCAGCAGGACACTTTGATCTTTTTAGTGCAAATACTATTGAAAATCCTAAACTTATCAAAAGGCAAATTTCTGAGACATTGGTTGATTTGCATATACAAAACTGGCATGCTAAAGTCCCTTCATCTTCTAAAGCAAAAAATTATTACCTTTTCAAACAGAATACAATTTAGAAAATTATCTGACTAAGTTGAATAAAAAACAGTACCTTCCAATTCTGAAATTTAGAACGAGTAATCATAAACTGCCTGTTGAAATAGGCTGCTGGGAGAATACTCCTCTTGACGAAAGAAAATGTAATATTTGCTCAAAACATGACATTGGCGATGAATTTCACTATCTGTTTGTATGTAATTATTTTCAGGCTGAAAGAAAACAATTTTTGAAATCATATTACTACAAAAGACCAAATGTCATCAAATTCAAAGATTTACTCTGCACTGACAATGTTAAAGACCTTACTCAATTATCTAAATTTGTCAACATCATTCTTCAAAAGTTTACAAATGCAAATTGAGTTTTGTAATCCCAATGTTAGAAATTTACTTTTTTTCGCAAGCAGCAAGTAGTTGCTACCTGGTCTGAAATTAGGTAGCAAAATGCATCTACATGGCAGCAAAACATGTTGCTCCCATGTCATGGGTTAAACCTTCAAGCGCTAAGCATATTTAGCAGATAGCATTTTCAAAGTATTTTTCTTATTTCAGCAAAAATGAGGCTTGACACTGCATGGGATTTGTCTGCTTGGCAGACGAGTCACATGGGGTGTTGTCTAATTTGCACTGAAGACATTCACAACACTTAAAGTTGATAGTGTTCGGAGCACTTTACCAGGTGGCAACTTTTTGCTACCAACAGCTTGACCAGGTAGCAAACTGAATTTTCAGGCAGCAAATTTGTTACCTGCTACTGTTAATTTCGAACCCTGAATCCTGTATATAATTTTATCTTTTCTTTTGTTTCTTTCCTTCCTTTATTCATATATGTTGCATGCATTGTACTCTTACGCCATATGTATGGCCTGAGCTTAGCCAAATAAAGTTTAGTTCAGTTCTGTTCTGTTCTGCACTATTTGCTCTGAATCTGCACTGTTTGCAAAGGCAGGGTATATCTGGGCAGGACTCATGCACGCATGCACGCACACACACACACAGAGTTGTCCCTGCAGTTTTGGTTAGCACTTTAAGGGTTAGGTGCACTGAATGTTAAATTATTTATCTTGACTAATCAAGTTATCAGCGTGGACTTCCTTTTTGGCAATAGGCAATCCAAAAACAGGATTTCTGTAATGAAATGATAAAATAGCAGTTACTGATGTATGGACAAGAGATTTTTCATTCAACCAATTACTATGTCACTTACTTTCAATGTGATCAGAAGAGAAATGAAGAAATTTTGGAATATTTTACTCAAGATACAAACTCAGAAACTCTAAAGGGTCCCAATATTTAGGATAACAATGTCTTTGAGTTTGAGTTGAGGTTTTTCCGCCCACTCAACCCATTAGGGTCATATGGAGCATGGTCCATTAACCTACTTGCACTGTTTCTGGGCAGGCTTAGTCCTCCCAGCAGTTAACTAGTATTTGTTCACATACAACTGCATTTCTTGAATCAGCCGAAGGGGGAGTATGGGCATAGAAATTATTCCATGATCAACCTCCATGAAAGTTATTTGGCCAAGCTGGGATCGAACTTGTGACCCTTTGATCTGCAGTCAGATGAGCTACCTACTGAGCAGAATAACAATGTCAACTACATTAAATGTCCTAAAATTTCAAACACGAAGTTTTTTAACAAAATGGCATATGCAAACAGTGCAGACCCAGATCAGACTGCTCCTTCAGGAGCAGTCTGATCAGGGTCTCTACTGTTTGGCATTCCACTAAGTATTTAAGAAACAATTCCCTAAAAAGCAAAATTTAGGCAAAAAAAAGTATGGAATAGTGTTTGAAATTTTAGGAAATTTACCATACCCATATTTCTTCTAGTCACATTCATACGTTTGGGAACAATGGTAGAGGAAAGGAAGATAATGGATTATGGAAAAACAATGAAATGCCATATAGTTTCATGGGGCATTTCATTCTAAAGGGATTCTAAATTGGAGTGCAGATGAGTCTGTGGGGAACCATCCATCTCATACATATAAATGAGCTAAGCCATTCTGCACATCTACGCAATTTGACCCAAAAATCATCATTTGCACATATGGAAGTGCCTTGGCCCACTCAACATATGTGTGCAATCTTCAATTGCCACCATTTTAGGGTGGTTTGTTTGTGTTGAGGTTTTATGGCCCAGTCAATCCATTGGGCTCATGTCAAGCACAGTCAGTTTACCTAACCACAATTTTTCTGGTCAGGCTTAGTCCTCTAAATGGTTAACCAGTACACATTCTTTTGCCAGAAACTGACAACTGCCCTTCTTGAATCAGCAGAAGGGAGAAAATGATAGGAAATATTTCACAATCGATCTCCAAGGCAGAATGTTGCTGGACCAGGCAGAGATCAAACCTGCAACCTCCTGATCTCCAGTTGAACGCCTATCCAAATGAGCCACTGAGGTCGGCATTTTAGTGTGGTACTATATTTGATCTGGGTCTACACTTTTTTTCACAGAACTTGGGTAATTACAGTTGTAAATCATTGCTGGATGCATGGCAAACCGTATAGACCCAGATCAGACATTCTGTGACATCTGATCTGAGTCTACACTGTTTGCATAGGCCTGTCAGTCACAATACTTAAGTCATAATGGTGATTTATTATGTAAATTACATGTATAATCAATAAATAAGAATAAAACATTGTATGAGTCAGAATTGATAATTACCACATAAATTCCAAGAATACAGCATATTTTGCATCAATTCAGAACTGTCACTTTTTCAAGATTTTAAGTCCATATTAATATCTTATTAAATTCCTGTAAATCAATGGCGAACTCCGTTTCTCCATATAATCATTAAGTCAATATTGTACATGCCCCTATTAATCCGACCAGGGATAAAAAAAAGCCTGTAGATAACATGTATTTTTTTTTTTCATTCGTAAAAAAACAGGCGCTAGTACAGACTAAACTTGTGACAGTAGATTGATTTTAATTACTGTATGATCCACAACGTATCTCTCATTGAGAAACAAGAAAGCATTTTCATCTGCTTAGACAAGATCACAAGAATTACAGACAAATTGTTCATTAGGAGTTACCATTTCTTACTTCAGCTTGAAAAAAAGAAAGAAAAAAAAAAACATTTTGGGATATCACCACATTCACTCTTAGCAGATCCAAGATAAAAAGATTTTTTTTTTTTCTATTTTTTTTTTCAGAAAAAATACAGAAATGTGACTAATGAGTTTATCTAAAGCACTGACTAATGCTTAGCACTCTGGGTAAAATTTTCAGCAGACAACATATTGAAATATTTTATTTTTCCCTGAAAACAGGATTTGACATTTCATGCAAATTGTCTCTAAAGAACCGATTTGAGTGAAATGTCAAATCCTGTTTTCCGAGAAAAATAAGAAAAATATCATCTATTTGTCATCTGCTGAATTTGCGCTGAGAGTGGTAAAGGCTTAGATCAATAGGTTCTGAATGACAGGTGATATGGATGATCTTGCAGACATTTCCTCAAGCTAGTGAAAATTCACTTCATAATACTTTGCATGCTGGGTAAAAAATTCAGCAGACGACATTTTGAAAATTTTTTCTTATTTTTCCTAGAAAACAGGATTTGACATTTCATGCAAACTGTCTCCAGTTTGCATGACATTTCAAATTCTGTTTTCTGTGAAAAATAAGAAAAATATTACAAAATGTTGTCTGCTGAAAATTTTACCCAGAGTACTGAGCCTTAGACTGCATGGGCTCCAGATTAGCAGAGGTCAAACCATTATATACATACTGGTATTTCTCCATAAAACAATGTTATGCTCATCAATATTTTCTCACAAAGATAAGCTCATAGAATTATCTCAGAGAGATAAAAATCCCATGGAGATGCCACAAAATTTAAGAAAAATATTCTTCGGTAAGACTTACCCTTATCCAGAGTCTTGATCAGATATAGAATAGTAGATATGATGTGGGCAATAAATTTAGATTATGCAAATTAACCCTTGATGGCTAAGCAACTTTGTGACAACCACATTCTAAAATAGATTATGGTCTTTTACAGGGGAGAACAAGACGTGAAATTTCAAACTAGACAGACAATTCATGTGAAACGCCATATCTTCTCTGAAAAATAATAAAATATGTTTCAAAGTGTCGTCTGCTGTAGTTGTGATTTGTGCTTTAAAGGTTAAAATTTATTTTTAATCATAACATTAGATCTCTGATGTCTGATAGTTTATCCAGTTTAGACAGGTGTTACTGATCAGTAAAACATGACCAGGTGCCCAGTAAGCATTCTTTATAAATCTATAGCGGGCCGTTATCGGCCAGTCAGGGTAGCTGACGGGCCGATAACGGCCCGCTATAGATTTATAAAGAATGCTAGCTGGGTGGACAGGAAAACTGCATAGATAATGATAATGATATTTTTGTTAATTTGTTGTTTTATGTCCCTTTCAACATTATTTTAGTCATACTGAGATGATAGAAGGGTGATAATGAAAGGCCCTTTGCAGTGAAGGGCCATGCAAATAGTCATGAGGATTCCGTCGCCAGTCAGATTTGAACCCTGGACCTTGTCATCCAAAGTAGGGAGCGCTAATCACCTGAATGCTTCTATAATTAACTGCATAGAAGACACATAGGAACATTGAGGACACAGACCAGATAAATATTTGTCTTATTTCTCCTCTGAGAGGCACTTCTGGACTGGTTCCAGTCTCCAGACTAAATTTTTTTTATTATTATTATCCTGTTTGATAATCTACTAAAATAAAATCAAAATAATACCATGACTATAAAGGCTGGTCACTAGCCTTTATAGTCATATATACATCATAATCAGATTTTTGATTAACATGCAGGTACAGGGGCAACATCCATATCAGTGGGCCCCCTTCCAGATAGCTGGCTTGCTGCACACATGGCAGATCTCACACCAGATCTCCAGGTACGTCTATCATGATAGCCGAGAGCTTCCACACTCTGCAATCCTTCTCTGTCAGCTGCTTCCATGTCATTTTGGGCCTCCCAGGCCCACGCTTTCCATCAACCTGTAGGTCAAAGGCCGTCCTGATTGCACCACTGGAGCGTTCCACATGTCCATACCATCGAAGTCTTCTCTTCTTCAGAATGAGATCCAGATCCTCAATGCCAAGCCGCAAAAGTAGCTCATTGGACCTGGTGGTGACAATGTCTTGCGGCCTGACATTGCAGACCTATCTGATTATTGCCCTGTCATTTCGCTGCAGACGCCGGAGGTTCGGCTTTGTCAATGGCCAAGTGTCACTGGCATGGAGCATTGCGCTCCGCACACAAGAGCTGTACACACGGCCACATGTTTTGAAAGAGAGGTGGCGTGAAGAGAGGACTGGTAGCAGATCCTTGAACTTCTTCCAGGAGGTTTTCACACGTGTTGTGGTTGAAAGTTCACAGCCACCTGCTGCTGAGAGCATGTCTCCTAGATAGCAAAAGGAAGCTACCACCTGAAGCTTGTCAGGTCCGACCTGGACTTCCTTCTGTGGTCTGCCATCCAAGGGGCGTGCAGTTCCCTGGCACCGTGTACATCTATAGCCAGGGTCCTTTTTCAAGCGCTTGAGCCCACTGCATTTCTTGTGCACCCAGTGCTTGCAGCCATTGCAGAAGATGCTGTTGCTGCCCACTCCAGTGCGACAGACAGTGCATGGAAACTCGCCTGAACTCTGCAGGAGGTCCAATCCTGTACCGCAGATCATGATCTTTGTCTTTCCTGCATTTACTCTCAGTCCTTTCTTCTCCATTGCTTCTTTCCAAATCAAGAGCCTCCTGACACATTCCTCAAGTGATTCAGCGATGATTACAAGGTCATTGGCATAGAGGTCCTCCCAGGGGACCCCAGAGCGGAACTCTCGTGATAAGGCTTCAAGCACAATGATGACGAGCAGCGGGCTGAGCACTGATCCTTGGTGAACACCAACCTTCACTTCAAACTCTTCACTGTACCCCTCACCAACACGGACACGGCTCCGTGCATTTGCATACATCCCCTGCACCAGTCGCACAATCCACTCCTCCACACCAAGTTTTCTCAGCGCCCACCAGATGACCTTCAGAGTTTACTCAATCAAATGGCTTCTCCAGGTCTATGAAAGCCATGTAGAGTCTCTTATTGGCAGCTAGATACTTCTCTTGCAGCTGCCTGACAACAGAGATTGCGTCTGTAGTGCCTCTGCCTGGGACGAAGCCAAACTGGGAATGGTCGATTGACACCAACTGTCTGATGAGGCCATCCACAATCCTCTCCAGGATTTTCATAACCTGCTCTGTCAGCTTGAGACCGCGGTAGTTGCCCCTTTCCAATGATATTAATGATATTATTTTGGTTTTATTTTAGTGGATTATCAAACAGGATCATAAGAAAAGAGAAAAAAATATTTAGTCACTGGAGACTGGTGCCAGTCTAAGGCATTTCTACTGAATACCCACAAGATATTTTTTTTAAAAAATCAGAAAACATTTCAGTATTTTGAGTTGAAAACTGGCATATCTTGAGCAATGGCTAAGAAGTGTAAGAACTGTACAAAGGCATGTAAATGTTCTGTAGGAATTTCATTTCAATTTATTCTTTACTCAAGCCTTCATTCAGATCTTCAAACCTTGAAAATGAACATTCCTGTTGTATGCATATGACCAAACTCTACTCAATGACTTGAGTTCCACAGAGAAAGCTGATATGCATACTTATACAGGGGTATTCTCTAAGGATGTTGGCATTTTTTGCAGGCAGAGGAAACATCATATCCTGAATGGGGACAGAGAGATTTACAACTGACAGGCAGACAACTGAATGTAAATGAGCCAGCACACGATAAAACCTACAAAAAAACTTGTGCCACCAGCAAAGACTCAGATCAGCCTGCACATCCGCACAGTCTGATCAGTCTTCACTGATTGCATGTGCCTTCTACAGCCTCTGGGCCATCCAAAGAGGGCTAAACGAGAACCCTTTCCATACTGTGTACCTGTACAGGTTGAGCTGAGTCTTTGCTGGTCACACAGGTCTTACTGTAGGTTTTGTCATGGGCTGGCTCAAATCGTAAATGCCAAGACCAGACAATGAAGACCATCAATCAGCATAGTTCCTGATAAGAGGGGGTATCCACATATTTTTCTTATTTCTCCATGAAAACATGTTATGGGTACCTATTAGAAGCACCTTGGTGAGGCACTTCTAATGAGTATCCACAACATATGTTTTTGTGAACAAATAAATAAAATATCAACACTTTTTGGTTGAAAAAAAGCACCTTATCTGGAACTAAGAATCAGAGAAAAATAGCTCTCCTATCTTTTTATTCCCCTATACAGAATCCAATATGGATATTAATTTCGGCAGAAAATTGATTCCCAAATGATGCATATCTCATGTCTGGTGTTTAGACTAGACATACCAATACTAACAGTGCGAGGCAAAAACCACCCAGATACTATAATCATACAGTCAAACCTGTCTTAAAGGCCACTTGTATTAAGTTTTAAAAGGTCACTATTTCAGTTACCATTAAAAGGAAAGAAGTGGATTTACCTATATTAAGCAAGCACCTGTCGCAAGCCTTACTTTTTGGCTTTCCCAGAGGTGCTTGCTTATCACAGGTTTGATTGTAGTTCCTAATCAGACACTTTCTTCAACCAAACAGTTAATATTTTTCCAACTTCTCCACAAAAACTTATCTTGTAGTGCCAACTGAAATAGTCTTGAGTAGGCAATTCCAATAAATACCCATAGTTCTTATGAAGCAATGATGATGATGATGATGATGATTTGTTGTCCCTTCTAAAATTATTTAAGTCATATGGAGACATTAGAAGGATGATAAGGAAAAAGCTCTGTGCAATTAAAGGAGTGCCATACAGTCAAAGGCTGAATTCTGTCACTAGCCACCTATCCTACAAGCTATACAAGGTCTTCTTTCCCTGCTGGTGCTCAAGTAAGTCTTCTTTCCCTGCTGGTGCAAGTTGTCGTTTCCAAATTTCCTACTTCAAAATTTTGCCTTGGCAACCAAACAAAATGGACACTGGTCATAAAACAAATAAGCTGGGTAGACAATCACCAAACAATCATAGCTGCCAAACATGGTTCACATCACTTCATGTGTTATGGAGAAAATGCAATTTAACCATTTTCCCATTATAAGTCTATGGGACCTTTCAGTTGTCCTAGCAACCAAACAAACAGGCAGTTCACCATAATTTAAGTTTTTTCTAAATTCCCCCTATTCAAGCAACATTCCTACCTAGTTAGGGACAAATCGCTTCATCGGCTTTGGAGGAGTTGTTTTTAAAGTGTTAATGGATGGATGGACAGACGGAGGGATGGAAGATTGACAAAAAGTGATCACTATAGCTCATCCTGAGCATTACTCCGATGAGCTAAAAACACCCCTCTTAACTACAGCAAGGATATAAGTACGTGAACAGCAGGGACTCTGACCAACCTGCTTACCCACATCGCCCAGTCCGGTACATGACTTTTCTTAAGCACAATATATACAGAAACCTTGTATAGTATATTTGGGGAATAGTGAAGACACTGCAACATTCAAACAGTGCAGATGCACAGACTGGTTTGGGTCTTTGCTGTTTACACATTATTTCTCAGCACAGCAATAGCTCCATTAAATAAGATTTTGTTTTCAATCAAAAAGTGCTGATATATTTTTTTTATTTCTCCACAAAACTTATGTTGTGGGTGCTCTTTGGAATTGTCTCAATGAGGCAATTCCAATGAGTACCCACAACATACACTTTCGTGGAGAAATAAGAAAAATATATTTATCTGAAATACGGCTCTTATCTAGAACTAGGAGTCCATTCATGATACACTATGGCATTAAGCTCACCTAAGGTCTGCCTAAGGTCGTATGGTAAAGATCAATAAAATACTATCACCTCTTCCCATCAGTGAATATTGAAAATCAATTAAAACTGCAGTTTTAGATGGGAAATTGTCTACTAATTACCAGCCTGCTAAGAATTGCAGATTGTACAGTCTACAGTTATACAGCCACCAAATCATCACTGTATGGGTAGCTGTGGTAAAATTGATCACTGTGGAAAAACCCAACATTAACTCTTTGCATGCTGTAGGAGACCAGCACACAACAGAGTGGCGACTTCAGCACACAACAGAGTACTATAATAACCCTATGCATTGGAAAAGACAGGTCTGCTGGTTGGTTGGTTTAGAGTTCAACAGCCCAGTAAACACTATGCATTAGATAAGATTTTAAGCATTTTGGGTATTTTGGGTTATTTTTACACACCTATTTCTCATTGAACTGGGTATCAGGATTTTTTTTTGGGTACCCTGTTTTGTTAATGGGTGCAAGTAATACTGGTATTTGGGTATTTACCCTATAAATTTAATTTTAATTGGGCAAATACCCAAAAAAGCAGCTTATCTAAGGTACTGGGACATGTTGAGCTGATCAGTTTACTTAACCACACTTTTCCTGGGCAGAAGTACTTATGCACATTCTTTCAACAGAAACTGATACTGTTTGCCACGCATCCAGCAGTTTACAAACACCTCAATGCGTAGTAAAACGGACATGCTTTTTTTAGGATAAGTATGATAAGGACTTAAGGTGTCCTAATATTTATGGTAAAATACATAACTCAAATGACAATGACTGGTAGTTTACAGATTTTCTAAGATACCAGGATGTAATTTCATTCAAATCATTCCCAAAGTTGACAATTTGAAAGTATTTTAACCCATTGTAGTCTGGAGACCCCTACAAGGGTAATTGGAAAACAATGATGATTTAGCAATTTTTCTGTAGGAATATCTAAATCTCATAGCTGGATGTTTTTAAAATTGAAATTAGACTCTTCCAATATATAGTATGGGAGTGTCTATTCAGTCCACAATGGGTTAGACCCTATTTTCTGGAATATAAAAAGGACAAATGTAACTGCCATTTATTGATTGCGGGTGTAGGGGTTGTGCCTGTTATGGTTTCGTACCCTGGGACCCCCTGCACCTAAGAGACCTAACTGAAAACAACAACAACAGCCATTTATTGATCAGCTGCTGCAGTTGAGCCTAGATCAAAATAAAGTACCCAGACATAAAAGAAATATTCATAACGGATTAAATGAAAAGACAGCCAAGTACCATCAATGAAACAATTATTCTCTAAATCTTTGTCTCTCATCTGAATAGGTATCTCAAACACCATTCTCAAACACCATTTTCTCCTCAGTTAGCATTTTTTTTTTATGATTTCTACATTTTAAAAGGGACATAAGTTTACTAATCAGAAAATGGTAAAAAAATCTTTTAAAAAACAGTTTTGCAGTCTTGTGTTCTAAACATACTTTAGACCTAATTTTGATGCAATAAAAAATACAGGAACATCACTTTTGTTCCAAACTGATTCTTCCCTGTTCCCTCTCCATCCCAGCACCACCAACTAGTTGTTGTTGTTGTTGCTGTTGAACTTGTGTAGATTTATAATGCTAGCAGGCACCAGAGGCACATGGAAGCCACATCCACTATGTTTATGTGTATGTATTTGTCCAGCTTTCCTTTAATGGATTGCCCATGCAGGCTTGGTGCTGCTGCCTGTCACCAAGTTCCTCCCCATGTCCTCTATATACTCAGCCTGGGGCATGTCCATATAATGAACCAGACATACAAATTGTCTGAATTTGTTTTTATATGTCCTAAGTTGAGGGAAGCACGAGTGCCAGGCAGAGTGGCACCAAGTGTGAATGACGAGAAGAGAGATAGAAGAGATAGTAGAGGAGATGAAAGAGAGGGACAGGGGAGAAAGAGGACAATGAATGAAAGTGAAGAAACAGAAGAAATAAAAATGTTTTCCTCTACTCTTACCAGCTGCAAGGATAGCAGGTCTTGCGCAACTGTAAGGCAATATCTACTGGATGCCCTGATGACGCAAGATACATGACACCTTTGCCTCACACAACCACCCCCAACACCCCCAAGTGTGCATGAGCAATCAACAAATGAACCACATATTATAAGCCTCACAAAGAAACTGTAATGATTTTTTTTTTCTCTCAAGTCATTTGTGCTTCTCTTATTGTGGCATAATGCCTAATGAAATTTCCTTCTAAATAAAGCAATGTATAGAATTATAAAAGTAGGCATGGCTTTTGGAACTATTTATCATAAAGTCACAAGTTTTCAGGGCTTGAATGAACTGGCATCTTGGTTCAACACCACTAAATTTTCCATGCAAAAACACTGGTGAATGTCCTTTTTTTGTTGTTGTTGGGTTTTTTTTTTGTTTTTTTTTTTTTAGTTGGAGTTTACGGTCCAGTCAACATTATTAAGGTCATGCAGAGCAGGTAAGTGGTGAATGTAAGAATATATTTCTTTACCAATGTATTGCACCTTTAATGTGCTGAGCAAAATTGAAGAAGACACCTATTTTTTTTTTTTTTTTTTTTTTTTCAGAGAAAATGAGACTTGGCATTTCATGTGAATCATCTGCCAAGCAGATGATTCACATGAAATGTTCAGCCTCTTTTCTGAAAAATAAATAAAATAAATATTCAAATCCACTGCAGTTGTGATCAGTGCTTAAGAGTTAAGACAAATGCGTTCGAGTCCTGTCAATTCAAAGGTTCTAATGTCAAGTATGATTGGCAGAAACTAAGATCAGTCTGCCAACTTCCTGACATATCTAAGCATCTATGCTGTTCAATGACAGTCTATGAGATTTAGGCATGATGTTTCATGGCAAACATGACAGGCCTATCTTGACAATACCATACTTATTCTAAATGCAGTAATCCCCAAAAGCCGATGATGGATGATGATGGTTTGATGTCTTACATCCCTTTCAAAATTGTCTAAGTCATATCGAGACAATGGAAGTGTGATAATGATAGGCTCTGTGCAGTGAAGCACCATACAGTCATGAGCTGAATTCTGCCTCCAGCAGGATTCAAACCTGGGACCTTGTAATCCATAGTCAGGAGCCACCAAACACTTGAATGAACAGTGTACCCAGATCATATGCCACAAAATGTGGTATTAGAAATGCTGCAAAAGGTCAGGGTCTACATTGGTAATTGCCACTCATTCAGCAGTTTCAGGATTTTCATTTACTCCAAATTCCTGGATTCCTGTTTTGGCTGTTGGGACTCTTAATTTTCAGAAAAATTTAGCAAAATTACATAGTAGGACTCCTACTTATTTTCAAAATCCTAGTGAGAACCTTGACTGAGCAATAGGTAGTATAAGGAACTTGTTCAAACTTTAGGACAAGTAACCCAATATTCAGGATAAACATACTTTTTCCAGCAACTGATTACCATATGTATGGTATGTCCTAAAAGTTTGAGCACTTTATTTATACTTTTTTGGCCTAAATTTTGCTTTTTCCATGTTTTTTTTTTTTTTTTTTTTCTTAAAATACTTAGTGGAATGGCAAACAGTGTAGACCCTGATTAGACTGTTCCTTCAGGAATAGTCTGATCTTGGTCTGCACTGTTTGCAAATGCGATCTTGTCAGACACTTTGGTGTATGAAATTTTAAAACATTTACTGTAAGTACAGACTTAAGATGAATCTTTTGCTTATTCTTTCCCCAAGAAAATTGCCAGTACCACAGTGGGTTTACTACTGACTATCAACCATAAGTATTTAGACACCTTAACTCCTTAAATACTTGTAATATTTAATCCATTTACATCGAGTAGACTCTCGTCAACTGAAACTCTTTGGACTGGTCTATTTCCAATAGCAGGGTGTTTGGTTAGTTTTTACAATTACAATGTACTGTGTTTTATAGAAATTCCTGTTGTAATAATGCAAACAGTGTAGACACTGATCAGACGCTGCATTCTGCGGAATCTGATCTGGGTCTGCACTGTTTGTCATTTACCCTTTTGGTCTCCAAACTAAAATGGGTTAATCCATTGTAGTCTGAAGACCCCTAAAAGGGTAATTGGCAAACAGTGCAGACCCAGATCAGATGCCACATAACGTGGCATCTGATCAGGGTCTCCACTGTTTGCAAATAGTTCAAACATTTTTCTCTCAGAATATCTAAATCACATAGCCTTACATACCTAAAATCAAAATTAGAATCTTCCAAAATATAGTTTGGGTGAGTTCATTCAGTCTACAATGGGTTAAACAACCCCATTTAACTACATGTACCTGTTGATGTGTTTGAAAATCTGCTGGATGCGTGGCAAACAGTGTAAACCCTGTCTGTGACATCTGATCAGGATCTAGACTGTTTGCTCAGGCCTGTTCGTCTAAATATTTCGAGTTAATATGGTATTCCTCCCCAAGGAATGCTAGTAACACATTAGGATGACCATAGCTTCAGAAGAAGGTGCTTTTTCAACCGAAAATACTTGCTATTTTTCTTATTTCTCCACAAAAACATATGTAGTGCTTATCAGCAAGTGTCTCATCAAGGTGCTTCTAATGAGTACCCACAATGTATGTTTTCTTGGAGAAATAAAAAAAAATATTCTTATCTGGAGCTATACAGGTCACTATTTTTCAGTTTTCTTTTGTTACTACTGACTTTGTTATTAATTTTATGCTTGCTTTAAATTTGTTTTTTGTTCATTAATATTTACATGTATAAAGAATAGCTTTCTTTGAACATATGTACATATTAATTTCAATGTAATCTATGCATTAACCTATGAAGAAGGTCAAATGAATATTGGTACTGTTTGTGCCTAAGGTCAGATAAATCCAGACATAAATCAAGATAAAACTGACCAGGTCTTTGATAATAGGATAATATATATTTATAAACAAGATACCCCATTCAATTAAGTCAAAGTACCATTAATTCACACAAATTACTGGAATAAGTTGTCCAAAAGGTCACTCTGGCAATTGCATCTGAGCCAGATTCTGACCATTGGTAAGCATGCATTGTCAGTTAATCTCATGCATTGTAAGTTATCATAGGCATGCTTTTAGTAATCTTAATCTTTAACCCATTTACATCAAGTGGACTCTTCTACCAGAACTCTTTGGATTGGTCTATTTCCAATAGCAGACTGTCTGGTTAGTTTCTGTTATTACTATGTTTCAAACAATGTAGACCCTGATAAGATGCTGCATTCTGTGGCATCTGCTCTGGGGCTGCACTGTTTGCCAATTACCCATTTAGGGGTCACCAGACTAAAATAGGGTCGTCCTCGGTGGCTCAGTTGGATGTGCCGTCCGACTGGAGACCGGGAGGTCGTGGGTTCAACCCCCGCCAAGGTCGGAAATATTCTTTCGTGGAGATTGATCATGAAATATTTTCTACGGTCATTCTCTCCCTTCCGCTGATTCAAGAAGGGCAGTTGTCAGTTTCTGGCGAAAGACTATGCACAATACTGGTTAACCGCTTAGAGGACTAAGCCTGCCCAGTAAACGTGCGGTTAGGTAAACTGACTGCGCTCGACATGACCCCATTGGGTTTACTGGGCCGTAAAACCTCAACACAAACAAACAGACTAAAATAGGTTAACATTCTCTGGGCAGATTCAGCAGAGAACAAGTTGATGATATTTTTTTTCTTATTTTCCCAGAAAATTGGGTTTGTAATTTCATGCAAATTGTCTCTGAAGCAGGAGACAATTTGTATAAAATGTCAAACCCTATTTTGGGGAAAAGATAAGAAAACTATTTCAAAATGTTATCTGCTGAAATTTTTTCCCAGCAAGCTAAGCCTTATTAGGCGGTACCGGAAACACACTGCTTGCATTTTGTTCTTGAGGTTATGAGTCTCAAATCCTACTCAGCCTTAAATCTTATGTTATATCACATTACGGTCCTGAAATGACTTAAATGATGTTTATGGAATGTTAAAACATGAAACACCTAACAAGTAACTTTTAAATTGTAGGTAACTAAACCTGTCTTTGTTGTTGTCTTTCTCTCCCTTTCAATTAAACCTTGCCAATATGAATAATTAAGATGCCACACCCACTTCAAATTTTCAGCCAACTAGATCTTTTGATCCAGGTTGTTGATACAAATTTGCATGCTGAATGACAAAAAGTGCAGATCCAGATCAGTTGGCTTCTCAGAAGACAACTGATCTGAATCTACACTGTTTACTAAGGCAAGGCATATCCAGGATCAGCAGGACCAGGGTTAGGCTGAATCAAATGCTTTATCTGTGGCTAAAAGTCTATAAATAGAAACAGATGTCTAAAAATAGGAAGAAGTGTTGTTTGTCAATTTACTCACCTCCTTTGCCTTGCTAATCCCTTCAGTGGTGCATACCGCGCTGGCAGCCACTGGTGATAGGGGCATCCTTCACTTATCATAGGAAATGATCCAAATCTCGCTGATCTCCGATACATCACTTATCTTTTCAACAACCACATTTACTATTGTTGTTATTAGGCGGAGAAACTTTGCCAAATTCTAGACTTTGTACAGATTCAGGAAGAGCCATTTACCTGAAGTTAATTATTTTTTTCCATCTCAGAAAAAGTATTCCTCAAAGTTAATTATTTTTTCCATCTCAGAAAAAGTATTCCTTACCCAAACCATGCACAGAATTAGTTTCCACTCAAATATTTCCATCAAATAAATAATCACTTTGAAACACTGTTTTTCTCATATTTCTTTGTGCTTTGTTATACAAAAAGCTTTCAAAAATCTTTCTGTTAAACAACTGTAAATTAGAGCACCTATTAATATGTTAGCTGAAGCAATAATCTTCAGCAGGAAAATAATCACCAGTTTCTGTATGCAGTTTATTCCTTCATTTTCCACAACATTCAACAAATTCAATCTTCCTCCTAAAATGTTTTACTTCATTCTGACTTTTATGTTCCCAGCACACAATCAATATTTTATATCATTTTGCACAAAATGACATTACATACTAAGAAACTATTTACCTGTCAAAAGGCAACTTGTTATATTAACCTACAACATAGTCAGTCTTTCCATACCTCTATATAAGACACTTTTTTTCAGCCCAAAAAATATCAATATCTTTCTTATTTCTCCATGAAACCATATGTTGTGGGTACTCATTAGAAGCGCCTCGGCGAGGCGCTTCTAATGAGTACCCACAACATATGTTTTCGTGGAGAATTAAGAAACATATTTACCCGATATTGCCATTTATCTAGAGCTATGCATTCAATTTAATTTGTTGCACAGAACTGAAATTGAGATTTTTGCTCCTGTATGCTTTACATCATTATTTTCCTCAAATGACATTTTTACCAAAACAGAGTTAATCAGCCATCCAGATAAGAAAGGTATTTACATGACTAAGTAAGACAAAATATTTTTTCTTTATTCTTAATCAAAATGTATGTTGTGGGCATTTCAGTGAGGCAAGACTGATGTATACCAATAAAACATGTTTTCCTCAATAAACATGAAAAAATATCATTTTTTTAGGTAAAAAGATACACATCTTATCTGGAAAATATATTAGTATAAAACTATTCATCACAAAAGGCTCGTGGGCTTCAGGTAAGCACAACATTTAGAGGATAATTTTCTATCTTTCCATAAAACCTAAGTTCGGGAATTTTATTAGTATCAACTTGATGAGTTGATCCCAGAGCAATCTCACCCCAAAACAGGTTTTCCAGGTAAGATAAAAATATATCAAGAGTGTTATTTTTAAACGTACGAACTTATCTGGAGCCCTGCAAGAGCAAAACATAAGATAATTGGCTAATTCAGCAGATGACAAATTGGTGATATTTTTCTTATTTTTCCCAGGAAACAAGATTTGACATTTCATGCAAATTGTCTCCAGTGGAGACAATTTGCATAAAATGCCAAATCCTGTTTCTGGGAAGAAGAAAAAAAAAAAAAAAAAACTATTTCAAGATGTCATCTGCTGAAAATTTTACCCAGAGCGCTAAGCGTTAAAAATATTTTTTACAACACTCCTCCTTAATGATCTATTAATTCGGAATATTACAATCCAATATAGAAGTCAGCTGACTACTGTCATTTCTGTAATTTTTCCGCTTCCGTTACAAGCAGGGATACAACAGAATTTCCAATAACCAATGGCTCTCTATATTACTTGAGCATTGTCATTTGTCAATGGTTTTCCTTAAAATGGCATCAACAGCAAAAAGCATAGACTGAATTATCTTTAGATGGCGTGGATCAAGGCATTAATATGGTCTGTGATTTTGGTTACCATTTTTCTTTTTTACTATTTCATCCACAGAAAATCAAAAGGGTTAAAGTTTTATTTAAAGCCCTAGTCCTGCTGAACCCAGATAAACCTTGCCTTTGCAAACAGTGTAGATCCAGATCAGTTGGCTTCTATGAAGCCAACTGATCTGGATATGCACTGTTTGCTATTCAGTATGTGAATATATATCAATAATCTGGATCAAGAAATCTGATTGGCTGGAAAGTTGAAGTGGGTTTGGCATCTTAATTTATTCAGCATGACATGGGTTAAAGTATTATTTAACAGTTAGCAAACTATTGTCAAACAACAGCACATGACAAACTGATTTTTATTTTTCTTATTTTTCCCAGAAAACAGGACAAGACATTTCATGCAAATTGTCTTCATTGGAGACAATTTGCATGAAATGATAAAATCTGTTTTCTGGGAAAAAAGAAGAAAAATATTTCAAAATGTTGTCTGTTATAATTTTTCCCAGCATGCCAAGCATTAAAATGGAATCAAAAGCAAAAATCCTAGATTGAATTATTTTTAGATGGTGTGGATCAAGCCATTAATGCTTACAGATTGGAAATAGAAACAAGTAAAATATCAACCAAAATCACAGGCTATATTAATATTTACCACTCTCTGTACATATTCTGCAGAAGACATTTTGAAATATTTTTCTATTTTTTCCAGAAAAAAAGGCTTTGACATTTCATGCGAATTGTTTCCTTTGAGCTGAACTCTGCCTTTAGTGGGATTCGACCCCAGGACCTCATGATCTGGCCCGGAGGTTATAAAACTTCTTTCATGTTCAACTCAGCTGAGCACGAAATTTGTCCTCCCAATAAAACTCAAATTATTAATAATTGCAAATACTTTCTTGCAAAATATTGCTGAGCACGAAAATTTCTCTGCTAATAAATATGAAAATGCCAACAATAGTGTAGTTGGCATTTTCATATTTATCAGAGAAGAAAATTTCATGCCCAGCTGGGTTGAGCATGAAAAACATTTTATAACCGCGAGGCCTGTGAGGTGGAATTTCACAACCCAGTCAACACTGTTAAGGTCATGTCGAACCAGTTCTCACTCATACTTGTCCTGGGCAGGCTTAGTCCTATAAGCTGTTAACCAGCTGTTGATTGCGGAAAGGTTTTCATGATCAATCTCCATAAAAGTTACCTGGATGAGCTGGGATCAGAATTTGAGACCAAAGGTTCTGCAGTCAGACGCATTAACGACTGCAGCCCGAACCAAAGTCAGGAGTGCTGACTGCTCAGCCACTGAAGTATCTAGACAGTGCTGGCTGAATGTCAAACAGTGCAGACATTGTTCAGGCAATATACAGAGACTGAATATTTAGAGTAAATATGGTATCTCAATCTGGTTAACTCGTACCCATTTACTTAACTCATTTATTTAACCCTACAATGGCAAAACAAAATTTGTAGCAGATGCAATTCTATTTTTTTTTTTTTTTTTATTTTCAGTGAATAAAAGTCTTGACATTCATGTCATAAGGAGATAATTTGCATGAAATGAAATGTCAAAGTCTATTTTCTGGGAAAAAAAAGAACAAGAATTCCGTGAAAGTCGGCATCGCACCTGCATTGGGCAAAGTCACTGGAGCATGAAATCTAGGTCAAGGTCACAGGGACATGTGGATGCTAAGACCATGGAAGGTTTGACACTCACAGCTAGCACCGTTATAGAGAAATGCTAGACTCAACATAAAATGATGATAAAGTCACTCAAGTGCGAAATCTAGATCAAGGGCACCGGGTCATAGTGCATGCTTGAAGGACAGTTACCATGCCAGGTATAACACTCGCATCTATGACTTGTTCAGAGAAATACACTTTAATGCTAGACTCGAAGTAAAATAATGACAAAGCCACTGTAGTGTGAAATCTAGGTCAAGAACACCGGATCATAGAGCATGAAGAAAATGTCAAGGTCAGTTACTATGCAAGGTCTGACACGCGCAGCTATCACCGCTTCAGAGAAATACACTTAAATGCTAGACTCAGTGTAAATAATGCTAGTCTCTATGTTAAATCACAACAAAGTTATTTTAGCATGAAATCTAAGTCAAGGGCACAGGGTCATATAGTGCGTGCTTGAAAGGTATGTCAAGGACAATTACTATGCAAGTTTTGAGTCTAGCAGCTATCACCAATTTAGAGAAACACACTTTAATGCTGGACTCCACGTAAATAATGCTAGACTTGACGTAAAATCACAACAAAGTTACTCTAGCGCAAAATCTAAGGGCACTAGGTCATAATGCATGCTTGAGGAGTATATCCAGGCCAATTACTATGCAAGGTTTGACACTTGCAGCTATCACTGTTTCAGAGAAATCCATTTAAATGCTAGACACGACGTAAATGTTGATAGATGGATGGACGGACAAATGGACGGACGTACAGATGGACAAACGGACGGAAATTCAAACTCCTATGTTGCACCCTGTTACAAGCAGGTTAGTAAAAAAATGTTTCAAGATTTCATCCGCTGAAATTTTTAACCAAGAAACCTAAGCCTTCATAGCTTTCTTTTTTTCTTTTTCTCAAACAGACAGTCTTATTACAACAGAACCATTTTTTACTTGAAGTTTTATGGCAATATTTAAAAAATGCCAGATAATTTCTCAGCTCCAGCACTAATTATAAGTATAAAAACTCCACCATAATTAAGTTTAAACCAGATTTCCAGACACTGTATGTAGAATCCATTTCTATTTATGCATGTCATTTAATATTTTGAGATGAAAGTAATTTTTCACCAAAGGTATTATGGCCTGTAACATCAGAAAACGTACGTTCGGACATGTGCACAAAGTGAAGATTCAGATCAGCCTGCGCATTTTTCAGATCAGCCTGCACATTTGCGCAGTCTGATTAGAATCTTCACTAGGCACATTTTGGATAGCCAAGAATGTAAAGTTTCTTCATGAAGACAATGAAAACTCAGATCAGACTGCACAGATGCTCAAGCTGATTTGAGCTTTCATTGGGAGTATGTCAGAGGATAGTTTTTTTTCACATTGCAATTCTTAGTGTAATGTTGCAAAACATATTCAGCATAGGTCGAGATAAGAATGGTTATCAGGTAAACATATAATGTGGGTACTCATTAGAAGCACCTCACCGAGGCGCTTTTAATGAGTACCCACAACATATGTTTTCATGGAGAAATAAGACAAATATCAGTACGATTGAAAAAAAAGCATCTTATCAAGAGCTATGTTCAGGACTACAGATCTGATGTGTCTAGAACAGTTCTGTACTCAAGTCGTGGACTCTTTTTTGGCACAAATCCTTTTGAGCCACATTACAAGAAGAAGGCTCTCAGCCTTTTCATCAGCTCTATCTTTCAGCCCAGCCCCTTAGCAATGCTACATGTCTCTAGTTGTTTAGCTGAAGTTTCCCCTTGGCCTATCGCTTATATAAGCGAAAAGCATAGGTTCTCTGGCGAGACTGCACAGTTGCCCAGGCTCGTGTGAACCTTTGCTGTTCACAAATGCTATAACAGCTCTTTTCCCATGATCAGCTCTAATGACTTTAACAGACCTTCAAGACTCCTGATGAAAGGGACATGCAAAAGATAATTTCTTTCTTTTGCATTAAAACATATGTTACGAGTTCTCACTATAATTGCCTTGGTGAGCTAAGTCTATTGAGTACCATTTCAAAGAAAGCTTGTTTGTACAAAACAAACATATGAAAGAAACCCACATTATCAGCAATTTGCTTTTCTGAAGCTATGGACCACTTGTTCAAAATTCTTTTCTTTTAAGTATCAAGTTTTTCCCCTTGCTAATTGGATCAACTGTCAGACAATCCTGCTTTCTCTTTGCATGATGGGTAATTTTGCATGCTTTTTGTTGTCTGTGGATTTTTCTTTTAAAATCAACGTTTTCAAAAAAATCTTTCAGGAATACCATTAGAGTGTCAAACAGTTTTTGGATCCAGATCAGGCCTGATGTTTTCTCGTCCCTGGGTCCAAACTGTTTGCAAAAGTTATCAGCAGATGACAAAAGTCTCCAGTAGTGGGGAAAGAATTTAAATCCTCTAGTTTTCTAAACCAATAAACCAAAATCATTGTTATAAATTGGAACCACTTGTTAGGGTTTTTTTACTGTCAGACCAAACCAAATGAAACCCGACAGGAATATCCTTAAGGCACCATTTAAAAGCATTGTCTATTGTTTGCACAACTATTCATCTTAAACCACTCTCTGAGAGAATTCAGCTGACAACAAATTAATATTTTCTTATTTTCCCCACAAAACAGGCATTGACATTTCATGCAAATTGTCTCCTAAGGAGACAATTTGCATGAAATGTCAATGCCTGTTTTGTCTCCTGAGGAGACAATTTGCATGAAATATCAAAGCCAATTTTCTGGCAAAAATAAGAAAAAATATTTCAAAATGACATCTGCTGAAATTTATACCCAACATGCTAGGTGTTGACAATTAAAATATCAGCCTGCTCACTTGTGTGGTCTGACCAACATGTACCAAATTTACCCTAACTATTTAGACACTTTAACTCCTTACTATACTTTTCCTAAAATTTTAATACGCCCATTTCACTACCAAAAGAAAATTTCATGTCTGTCAACAGGACAGCCTACCAATGACACTAAGGCCACACTTTTTTTTTTCACTTTTAGGTTTACAGGAGAGCCTACCCTATGATTTTAGCTCCTCCAGAAAAAAAAAAATTTGCATTTTCAATTCTATTTTTATTTCATTTCCCTACCCTTCAAATTTGGGGCTGAAATATTGCATTTTTACCATATTTTTGTTTGAAAATTACTTTATTTCCTCAACCCAAGCTTTTCCATATTTTTATTTCTATTTTTATTAATTATAATTCCTTCCTCCCGAAAGCAACTTTTTAAGAAATTTCCTGTGAATCTTAAAGCTCTGGGCCCAGTTGTTCAAAGCTAACGACGTCGTTAGTTAACGATTCGTTAAAATTTACATCGAGTGATACGCAAATATGCTGAAATTTTTTGCTGAAAAAATGTGAGTAGCTTTTAAGCACTCACATTTTTTCAGCAAAAAATATCAGAATACTGTATATTGAATCCGCTAAAACAGTTAACGAAATGACCCTTAACGAGCTCGTTAAGCTAACGATGCTTTGAACAACTGGGCCCTGGTTCAAGAGGAAGCATAAGCAAACTATGATGGGCAGCACAGTGTTACAAACCTACAAACCAATGAAATGCAAAGCAACCAGCTCCCTCTTTCCCAATGAGATGACTGCAATGTCAGAGAGGACCCATCAATAACAATAAAACATGATGAGCAGTAAACAGTGTATACCCTGATCAGATGCTGCAGTCTAAGTGAAGATCCCAACCAGGGCCCAGTTGTTCAAAGCTAACGATGTCATTAGTTAACGATTCGTTAAAATTTAAATCAAGTGATACACAAATATGCTGAAATTTTTTGCTGAAAAAATGTGAGTAGCTTTTGCAGTGCAAAAGCTACTCACATTTTTTCAGCAAAAAATATCAGAATATTGTATATTGAATCTGCTTAAACAGTTAACGAAATGACCCTTAACAAGCTTGTTAAGCTAATGACGCTTTGAACAACCGGGCCCAGATATCTATAGTAGAGACAGAGGTTTGAGAAATTCTGATTGAGACATCTCACCATGGATTTTGTATCTATCATGAATACCCTAATTACATCTAAACAATTGTCACATGAGTTCTGCTCTGGGGTCCCCTGGGAGGACCTCAATGCCGATGTTATCATCGCTAAATCGCTTGAGGAATGTGTCAGGAGGCTCTTGACTTGGAAAGAAGCAATGGAGGAGAAAGGACTAGGAGAAAATGCAGGAAAGACAGAAGATCATGATCTGTGGTATGGGCCTAGACCTCTTGCAGAGTTCAGGCGTGTTTCCATGTGCTGTCTGTCGCACTGGAGTGGGCAGCAACAGCATCTACTGCAAGGGCTGCAAGCACTGGATGCACAAGAAATGCAGTGGGCTCAAGCGCTTGACAAAGGATCCTGATTACAGATGTACATGGTGCCAGGGAACTGCATGCCCCTTGGGTGGCAGACCACAGAGGGAAATTCAAGTTGGACCTGACAAACTGGAGGTGGTAGCTTCCTTTTGTTACCTAGGGGACATGCTCTCAGCAGCTGGTGGCTGTGAACTTTCAACCACAACACATGTGTAAACTGCCTGGAAGAAGTTCAAGGAGCTGCTACCAGTACTCTCTTCCCACTACCTTTCTTTCAAGACACACGTTGGCATGTACAGCTCTTTGTGTGCAGAGCGCAGTGCTCCATGCCAATGAGACTTGGCCACTGACTCAGCCAAACCTCCAACATCTGCAGCGAAATGACAGGGCAATGATCAGACAGATTTGCAACCTCAAGCCACAAGACACTGTCACCACCAGGTCCAATGAGCTATTTGCGCGGCTTGGCATTGAGGATCTGGACCTCATTCTGAAGGAGAGAAGGCCTGCTGGTATGGACATGTGGAATGCTGCAATGGTGCAGTCAAGACAGCCTTTGACCTACAGGCTGATGGATTGATTGTGTTGGGGTTTAACGACACGTCAACCCTTGAGGGTCATTTTGTGTCGTCTCCCAGAGAAAGGGAGAAAAAAGATAGAAGAGAGAGTAGAGGAGATGAAAGAGAGGGACAGGGAAGAAAGAGGAACAGGAATGAAAGTGAAGAAACAGAAGAAATAAAAACATTCCCCCTCTACCCTTACCCACTACAAGGATAGCAGGACGCCCAACCGTAAGCCAATATCAGTTGGACGCCCCAGTGATGTAAGATACACAGCACCTTCGCACCACCCGACCACCCCCACAGGCTGATGGAAAGCGTGGGCCTGGGAGGCCCAAGATGACATGGAAACAGCTGACAGAGAGGGACTGCAGAGAGTGGAAGCTCTCAGCTATTGACCATCATGATCGACATACCTGGAGATCTGGTGTGAGATCTGCCATGTGTGCAGCAAGCCAGCTTCCTGGAAGGGGGCCCACTGATGTGGATGTTGCACCTGTACTTGCATGTTAATCAAAAATCCAATGATGATGATGATGATGGTGAAACGTCTAGCAATTGCTTGCTCAATGGCACACAGTTCAGACCCAACTCAAACTGCTGCTTTAGCAGTTTGAGTTGGGTCTCAACTGTTTGCCCAGGAATATCTGTCTGAATAGTTGTCCATGAAAACAAATGTTGCAGCTACTCATCACAATTGCTTACACATCTTTTTGTAAAGAAGTAAGAAAACTCAATACTTTTTGATATAGGATTCTTATCTCTTTGGAATTAATTAAAGTTCCAAAGCCCAGTGGAAAATATAAACCAATCTACACAGCAAATAACTGACACAAAAGTTGATTTAACCCTTCTCTTGCAGAACACGACATGCCTTGTCTTAGCAAACAGTGTAGATCCAGATCAGTTGGCTTCTGAAGAAGCTAACTGATCTGGATCCGCACTGTTTGTCATTAAATATGTGAATTTCTATCAAAACCCCGATCAAGTAATCTGATTGGCTGGAAATTAGAAGTGGGCGTGGCATCTTAATTTATTCAGCATGAGAAGGGTTAAACCAACTTCTGAGGAACACAGACAAACCAAGAGCAAAAAAGCCCTTAACATGCTAAGCGAAATTGGAGTGGATGATAGTCTAATTTTTTTTAATTAGTTTTCAGAAAAAAATATGTCTTGGGTATTTCATGTCTCATTGCTAGTCAAAATTGTAGCAGATGACATTCTATTTTTAATTATTATTATTATTTTTTTTTTTCAGAGAAAATAAGACCTAGCATATCATGTGAATTGTCTGCTTGGCAAAATTGTAGCAGACGACATTCTATTTTTTTTTTATTTTTTTTTTTATTTTTTGGAGAAAATAAGATGGCATTTCATGTGAATCATCAGCTGCCTAGCAGATGATTCAAACAAAATGTCAAGCCATATTTGTTTCTGAAAAAGAGAAAAAATAAAAATGTTGTCTGCTGCAGTTGTGATTAAAGCAAAGAATCTAGTTATCCGAATTTAAGGTTCCAGCACTTTTATGACTGTACTCCCTGCAGGTATTCAAAAGCATAAGAAACTTATTAGCCTACTTTTGCATATGGATTACTCTAGGGGTGAAGGTCACCAGCTTTGATTTATTAACTGATATACCAAGACATTTGCATTCAGTTGCAAATTAATTGTCTCTATTAGGACATGCAAGTGGAATGTCTCCCTATGGAGACAAGAAGTAAGAAATTTTATTAGCCTTGTCCAGGAAATGCTAATTTTCTGTGAAAAACTAAGAAAAATATCATGCAGCCACCTCTAGTTAAATTAAACATTAAAATATATAAAATTTATGGAAGTCAATGACTTTCTTTGGTTGTGTTGAGGTTTTACGACCCAGTCAACCAAATGGGGTCATGTCTAGCAGGGTCAGTTTGCCTAACCACACTTTTACTGGGCAGGCTTAGTCATCTAAGTGTTTAACCAGTATTGTGCACCACAGAAACGGACAACTGCCTTTCTTGAATCAGAGGAAGGGAGAGAATGACCGCAGAAAATATTTCAAGATCAATCTCCAGAAAAGAATGTTGCGGACCAGGCGAGGGTCGAAACCGCAACCTCCAGTCGGATGCGCATCCAACTGAGCCACAAAGACTGGATTCAATGACTTTTTGTGGTCTATGAGTTTTCTTTACAATATGTCTATGTAATTTCTTCTACTTACAATCAATTCCAGTTTTAACCTTTACCCTCTTCATTTCAAATTAAATGAGTGATATCAGTGGTTAATAAGAGCCATTACAGAACATAGTAGCTCACCTGAATGGCCCTTTGCCTCTAAAAACATAAACAAAAAACTTTAACATAAATTTTTTCTAAGTCCTTGAACTCAAGGTCACTCATGTGGGTCAGGATGGTACAACACATCAACTTCAGACTATCTAACATCAGGGCAAGTATGAACTACCTCCATTCTTAACCTTTGTCCTGCTAATAAATTAAGATGCCACGCCCATTTCCAATTTTCAGCCAATCAGATTGCTTGATCTAGGTTGTAGATATAAATTCAAATACTGAATGGTAAACAGTGCAGATCCAGATCAGTCAGAAGCCAACTGATCTGGATCTACACTGTTTGCAAAGGCAGGGTATATCCGGGTTCAGCAGGACAAGGGTTAAAAACTTCAACCAGAAACTTAAAGCAACGCCGACGCCAACACCAACACTGACCAACGTTGGTGACTGCTATAGCTCTAGTCTATATACATGTATAGGCTGTACTTTCGTATAGACGAGCTTATAAAGGACAAAAGTGTCCCCATATCAGGCGATAACAATGAGTGCCCATAACATATGTTAAGATGTGAAAAAGAAAAGTATCAGTCTTTGTATATTATACAAGCTTACCTAGACCTCTGAGACAGACTTTGTTTCCATCATTTTGAAAACACTAGTATTAAACTTATTAACTAAATGTCTGATTTTCATATCTCGACTTGAATTAGATGGAGCAGCAGAAGTTCCCTTGAAAAATCCTGACAGTCAAATCCCCATAGATTTTGAAGAATTCAAAAACAAAATGTCCCTATTTTAAATATTTATCTTCTTTGCAAGCTACTCAATACAGTAATATGAACTGATACAAAATATTATATTATTTAATTTGTTTATGTGTAACTTTTGTAAAAGCTGTAATTCAAGAACAACTGGAATTTAACCTTTAAAATGCCAAGAAAACATGCATCTGAAAATGTTGTCTGTTTATGTCATCTGCTGAATATTCTTGCAAACTTTTCAAACCTATTTTTGCATACAGGCAAACAGTGTGGACCCAGATCAGACTGTTCCTAGAGGAGCAGTCTGATCAAGATCCACACTGTTTGCAAAAATGACTTTTAAAATTGCAAGCAGATGACAAAGCAGACAACAATTGTTATGATTGGCAGTTTAAGGGTTTAAACACTTTATGGGTACTGTAATAACCCTAAGTATTTGTACAGACTGGACTGAGCAAACAGCGTGGACCCAGATCAGATGCTGCAGAATGCAGCAACTGATCAGGGTCTACACTGTTTGCCACTCGTCCAGCAATATTTTTGACATATCAACAGATAGTGAAATAGAAATTTTAAATGTGGCAAGGAGTTACGATATTCAAATATAATGGGTAAATAGGGTATTTTTCTCTCTTGATACTGATATTGATAATACATACGGTAAATGTCCTAAAATTTCGAACACTTTATTCTCTACTATTCTGGCCTAAATTATGCTTCTTATGCACTTGTTTCTTAAAATACTTAGTGGAATGGCAAACAGTGTAGACCCTGATCAGACTGCTCCTTCAGGAGCAGTCTGATCTGGGTCTGCACTGTTTGCATATGTCATTTTATCAGAAACTTTGGTGTTCGAATTTTTAGGACATTTACCATACCATATATTTATCATGGATTCTGGCAGACAAGCCTAAGCAAACTGTGCAGACCCAGATAAGATGCCTTAGGATGCCATCTAATCGAGGACTCTACACTGTTTAGCACACTAAATTTGGTACAGTATACAAATTTTTTAGCTATGGAAATGATAAATCATGACATGATTCTATGCCAGCCAGCAAAATTGATTTTTTACTGATCACAATAATTTGAAAGAATTTGAATTGGAGAAGTTTCATGTCATGTGTAGCGAAAAGATACTCCGTACTCCTCTCAGATGACTTTCTCATTACCATATACTGTAATAAACCTAAGTATAAGGACAGCTAGGTTTGCGCTAACAATGTAGACCCAGACCAGATGCCACACAATGTGGCATCTGATCAGGACCTACAAGGTTTGCCACCCATCCAACTATTTTTAGACACAGCAACACATAGCTTCAGATAAGACATTGTTTTCAGTCAAAAAAAAAACTGATATTTTTCTTATATGTCCATAAAAACATATGTAGAAGCACCCTGACAAAGTGCTTCTAATCAGATCCCATAACATAATGTTTTCTTTAAGAAGTAAGAAAAAACTATTTGACCTACTTGGCTGTTTTCTCTTCTTACCTTGAGCTATGCCGATCAATAGTCAAAGGGGGTTATCCAGATTTTAGGAGAATCGTGGTAAGGACACAGCTCTTGACAAGATGCTTCTTTCAATCCAAAATAATTGATTTTTTTTTTACTTCTCCATGAAAAACATATGAGGTGCTTCTAATGAGTACCCACAACATGTTTTCATGGAGAAGGAAGAAACATTTATCTGATAGCCACTCTTATCTAGACCTATATTAGGAGTTCAGCTGTCCCAATATTTAGAGTAAATATGGTATGCATCCAATTCACATACAATGCATAATCATAGCTCCAGATACAAGGGGGTAGCCACATTATATCTTTCTTATTTCTCCACAAAAATATATGTTGTGGGTACTCATTAGAAACGCCTTGGAAGTGTGCTTCTAATGTCAGTACCTACAATACAGTCAAACCTGTGTTAGTGGACACCTCTATTAAGCAGCCAACCTGCATTAAGCAGCCAGAGGAAAGTTGCCCAAAAATTCATAGACTTATATATTTGAACTGTATTAAGCAGCCACCTGCCTTCAGCAGCCACATTTTAAGCTTCCCATTGGTGGCTGCTTAAGACAGGTTTGACTGTATATGTTTTCACGTGGAAATAAGAAAAAAGTATATTTTAGCTCAAAGAAGTACCTAATCTGGAGCCTATCAGGAGACGTTTCCTTAGGAGATAATTTGCATGAAATATCAAAGCCTATTTTCTGGAAAAAATAAGAAAAATATCCTTGATTTGACATCTGCTGAATTTGCCCATAGCACTGTAAGTGATGTGACATTTTCAATCAAGTAAAAGGGTCTAAGGATCAACTTTATCAATATCCTCTAAGTATGATAATCCTAATACCCACCTGTTCATCTTCAAAACAAATGTAACATCCAAAAAAACTTGCCAAAAAAAAAACAACAACAAAAAACCTGTTTATCCCAGCATAGGTTTAGATAAGAGTGGGTATCAGCTAAATATTTTTCTTATTTCACGACAAAAACATATGTTGTGGGTATTCATTCGAAGTGCCTCACTGAGGCACTTCTAATGAGTACCCACAACATGTTTTTGTCAAAAATTAAGAAACTATAGATACTTTTTAAAGCACCTTATCAAGAGCTATATGTCCATGATTCTGAATCTCTAGTAACAAAAGATATTTCATAGCTCCAGAAAAGTTGATAATTATGAGTGACACTCACTAGCTTTTTACTGCTCCTCCCCCACCCTCACCCCCCCCTCCCCCCACCTACCCCTTATTTACACACTGTCTCCCTAAAAAATGCTGATACTTCCTTCTTTATTTAACGTAAAATTAAGAACTTCACTATATATTTCTTTTTTTCAGAATCTCCCAAATTTTTATTCTGTCAACTTAACCCTTAAAGCGCCAAGAAAAACTGCGTCTGAAAATGTCGTCTGTTTATGTCGTCTGCTGAATATTCTTGCAAACTTTTCTGTTTCTTGCAAACTTTTTTGCATACTGGCAAACAGTGTGGACCCAGATCAGACTGCTCCTGGAGGAGCAGTCTGATCTGGGTCCACACTGTTTGCAAAAATGACTTTTAAAATCACAAGCAGATGACAAAGCAGACGACAATTGTTGAGAGTGGCGCTTTAAGGGTTAACATGAAGCTCAACAAATCAACAAAATGTTCAACAAACTACCCCACTGCAGCAAGACTGTTAAGAACCCAAAACATAAAATAACAAAATGTTTTTACTTATAAATACATTTCATATCCCTTTTACATTTTATATCCCTGTCTTAAAATAATGTAAGACTAAATATTCTCACTTATATTCATAAATGGATAAAATATTTCCTATTCAGTTAGGACTCTCATTATTAATACCTGAAGGCTGAATTCATAAATTATACCATTATGGTCGTGTAATGTTGATAAAACAAGTTATTTCATTCAATCAAACATAGGAAAATATTTCATTCAATCAAACATAGGAAAATACTTCATTCAATAATTGTGTGGTATTACTTGAATCTGGAGCAGGTCAATTCATCATTATAAACTTATCCGTTTACCGTATGTAGTCAGACAGACATGCCTGAGCAAACAGAGTAGACCCAGATGAGACGCTGCAGAATGCAGCGTCTCATCAGGGTCTACAATGTTTGCCACTCATCCAGCAATGTTTAGACACAACAGCTGGTAATGAATTGTACGTTCAGATTTTAGACCAAGTATGGTAAGGAGGAGGTGTCCGCATACTAAGGGTAAATATGGTATATCATCATTATATTTGGACACCAGGGCCTAGTTGTTCAAAGCATCGTTAGCTTAACGAGCTCGTTAAGGGTCATTTTGTTAACTGTTTCAGCAGATTCAATACACAATATTCTGATATTTTTTGCTGAAAAAATGTGAGTAGCTTTTGCACTGCACTGCAAAAGCTACTCACATTTTTTCAGCAAAAAATTTCAGCATATTTGCGAATCACTCAATGTAAATTTTAACGGATCGTTAACTAACGATGTCGTTAGCTTTGAACAACTGGGCTCTGAACTTCTTACCATGGTCATAAAATTTGAACAACTCCACTTTACCGCCTGTTGATGGATGCGCCTGAAAATGGATGAATGGTTGGCTAACATCAGACATTATATTCTGAAGTGTCTGATTTGGGTGACATTGTTTGCTCAGACCTATATGCCTGAATATTTAGGGTAAACACAGTACCTTCTGTCCCATTATCATAGGTCCAGGCTAGGGGTGTTTTCCAGAAGACATTTCTGCAACAACATATATTTTGTGGGTTATCACTAGAATTGCCTTATAAGGGATTCCACTGATACCCACAAGGCAAGTTTTGGTGCAAATAAAAAATAACAAGAACAACCCTAACAGTATCACTTCCATTATCAACATATCTCTGGAGCTAATGCAAAGTTTAAATCTAATACTGTCTCTTTTCAAGTATCGACAAGACATGCTTGAGCAAACAGGGTAAACCCATATCAGTACTGCAGAACACCACTTCTGATTGCCCTACAGTGTTTGCTACTCATCCAGAAATTTTAGACACATAAAGGGTAGTTTTAACAGTGTAGATCCTGATCAGATGCAACATTCTATGGTGACTGGTCTGGATCTACTGTTTATTCAGGCCTATCTGTTTAAATAGGGTAGTATTTACTCTAGGTATTCAGACAACCATAACTGAACAAGACGCTGTAATTCATTGCTCAAAGATAAGGCGCTTTTTTTTAACCCAAAAATAATGATTTTTTTTATTTCTCCACAAAAACATATGTTATGGGTACTCATAGAAGTGCCTCACGAGGCACTTCTATGAGTACCCACAACATATGTTTTCGTGGAGAAATAAGAAAAATATTATGTGGATACTTCCTCTTACCTAGAGGTAAGGGTATGTGTAAAAAAAAAAAAAAAAAAAAAAAGTGCTGACTGAATAGAAAACAGTATAAAGCCTGATTCTACACAGTTTTCTCAGGAATCTCTGTCAAAATATTATAGTAAATACTGTCCCTCTATTGCCTGGCATTCCAGCTTTACATACATTGTTTATTTATTGGTTATCCATCCTTAACCTGCATCTGAAAATGTCGTCTGTTTATGTCGTCTGCTGAATATTCTTGCAAACTTTTCAAACCTATTTTTGCATACAGGCAAACAGTGTGGACCCAGATCAGACAGTCTGATCAGGGTCCACACTGTTTCCAGAAATGACTTTTAAAGTAACCGGCAGAAGACAAAACAGACGACAATAGTTGTGACTGGCGCTTTAAGAGTTAATAATTAATCCCACACATTTTTATCTATAAATAGTATCATTTTGTACAATAATAATTCCATTCAGCTAATTTATTTATTTATTTATTTATTTATTTATTTATTTATTTATTTATTTTTATTTTTTTTATTTTTTTGCAACACATAAAACTATTCCACAATATTTTCATCAGTGAACTTGGTTAGAATTCCACTCACTTTTTATAGCTTTTCTTTATCCATCTTCTACATATTTATTTCCATCCTAGTGCAACCTATCTCATTTACAATATCCATTCATGTGTCGGTAACCCCTCTTGACTTCTCTTCCATACCATTAAAACACTTTTATCACTCAAAGGTAACAATTTCATTCACTTTGTAGCTTTTATCTCCCAATGCTTCTCATATATCCGCCAACAACTACTGCTTTTTCAAAACTTCCTATGAACTTTTCTCACCCCAAAATATTAAATATTTTTCAAATTTCTTCATCAAAATGTATGTTGTGGGTATGCATTAGAACTGCCTCAATGAGGCAATTCTAAAGCATTCCCAAAACATACATTTTCATGGAGAAATAGACTTTATGCCTATACCTGTAGCTTCAGATAAGGCACATATCTCAACCGAAAATTGTTGATATTTTTTCTTATTTCTCCACAAAAACATACATTGTGGGTACTCATTAGCAGCGCCTTGGCAAGGCAATTCTAATGAATACCCACAATATATGTTTCATGGAGAAATAAGAAAAATACTTTCCTGATACCCCCTCTTATCTGGAGCTATGCCTGTACCATTCTAAAGGGGATCACAGTTTATCTAACACCCTGCCTATCCAGGCTCTATTATTCCACTGAGGTTGCTACTAATAGACAATACACACTTATTATCTCATTATGAGGAAAAGCAGCAGGAAAAATATCAGTAACAGACTTAAGTACAACCAACCTTAACCATTACAACTCCTGGAAAATTCAGCACACGACAAATTGACGGTTTTTTTGTTGTTTTTTTTTTCGAAAAAACATGGTTTGACATGTCATGCAAATTCTCATCTTAGGGATAATTTGCATGAAATGTCAAACCCAGTTTTCTGTGGAAAATGGGGAAAATTTTTGAAAATGTTGTCTGCTGAAAATTTTACCCAGCATGCAAAGTGTTAATCTCAAACATGTGCTCTTCCTCATATCATACAGGATGTTTTCAGGGCAAATATGTACCAATAAATTAGTTCTGTAAGCTTTCAACATAATAATTTTCATGCCTGTTTATAATATTAACTCATAAAATGCTAATAACTACTACAGCAGACGAGGCTTATAATTTTTTTTCAGAGAAAATAAGGCTTTACATTTCACATGAATCGTCTGCCTAGCAGACGATTCACATGAAATGTAAAGTCTTATTTTCTCCGAAACAACAACAAAATCAATTTTAGAATGCCATCTTCTATAAATATTCTTAGTGCTTGAAGGGTTAAAATAATTTCAGAAGCTGTGAAATGAGCAATGCAGGGTAACACAGCTCATAATAAATACACACCAATTCATTAACAGTCCAAAACAAGGAAACATTTTTTCTCAATAAATATATCTTAAAACTGACATAAATGCTGTTTCCTAGAAGGCAGGGCAATAAACATTCCAATAATGATTCTGAAACAATTCCAGCTCTGTTCAAAACACCAAAATATATTATTTATGCTTCATAAATAATTCCAAAACAGAATATTGCTGACTAGCCACATGGAGCCTGCTGTAAAACCGTTTGGTATATTTGAAGTAGTGGTTAACATTTTGGTACTGATGAAGTAAATTGACATGTTGGTATTGACAAAATAGGTTAACAGGTTGGTATTAATGGAACGGTTATTAACATTTTGGTATTGATGAAGCAGTGGTTAACATTCTAGTATAGAAGTAGTGATTATCATTTTGGTATTGATGAAGTAGTGATTAACATTTTGGTATTGATGAAGCAGTGGTTAACATTCTAGTATAGAAGTAGTGATTATCATTTTGGTATTGATGAAGTAGTGATTAACATTTTGGTATTGATGAAGCAGTGGTTAACATTCTAGTATAGAAGAAGTGATTAACATTTTGGTATTGATGAAGTAGTAAAATATAAGATTTTAGTAATGGTTAAGATTTTGGTATTGATATAGTAGTGATTAAGATTTTGGTATTGATGAAGAAGTGATTAAGATTTTGGTATTGATAAAGTAGAGATTAACATTTTGGTATTGATGAAGTAGTGACTAACATTTTGGTATTGATGAAGTAGTGATTAAAATTTTGGTATTGATGAAGTGATTAAGATTTTGGTATTGATGAAGTAGTGATTAACATTTTGGTATTGATGAAGTAGTGATTAACATTTTGGTATTGATGAAGTAGTGATTAACATTTTGGTATTGATGGAGTAGTGATTAACATTTTGGTATTGATGAAGTAGTGATTAACATTTTGGTATTGATGAAGTAGTGATTAACATTTTGGTATTGATGAAGTAGTGATTAACATTTTGGTATTGATGAAGTAGTGATTAACATTTTTGTATTGATGAAGTAGTGATTAACATTTTGGTATTGATGAAGCAGTGGTTGACATTCTGATATAGAAGATGTGGATAACATTTTGGTATTGATGAAGTTGTGGTTAACATTCTGGTACAGAAGAAGTGGTGACCATTTTGGTATAGAAGTAGTGGTGAACATTTTGGTATGGAAGAAGTGGTGGCTAACATTTTGGTATAGAAGAAGTGGTGGCTAACATTTTGGCATTGATGGAGTAGTGGTTAACATTTTGGTATAGATAAAGTGGTGGTTAACATTTTGGCATTAATAAAGAAGGTTAACATGCTGGTATTGATGAAGTAGTGGTTAACCATTTGATATTAAGTGGCGGTTAACATTTTGGCCAAGATGAAGTAGTTGTTGACATTTTGGTATTGATGAAACATTTTGGTATTGGTGAAGTTGTGGACAACATTGGTATAAAAGAAATGGTGGTGAACATTTTGGTACTGATGAAGCAGTGGTTATCATTTTGGTACTGATTAATTAGTGGTTAACATTTTGGTATTGACAAAGTGGTTGTTAACATTTTTGCATTGATGGAGTAGTGGTTAACATTTTGGCGTTGATGAAAGATGGTTAACATTTTGGTATAGAAGAGGTGGTGGTTATCATTTTGTATTGATGAAGTAGTGGTTAACAGTCTGGAATAGAAGAAATGGTGGTTAACACTTTGGCATTGGTGAAGTAGTGGGTAACATTTTGGTATTGATGAAGTAGCAGTTAACAGGTCTGTATTGATGGAGTAATAATTAATATTTTGGTATTGGTGTAGTGTTGGGTATAGTAACATTTTAGTATTGATGAAGTGGTACACATACTGGTACAGAGGAAGTGTTGGTTAACATTTGGCAATAATGAAGTGGTGGTTAACATTTTGGTAGAGAAGTAGTGGTGGTTAAAACTTTGGCTTTGATACAGTGGGGGTTACTGAACATTTTGGCACTGATGAAGTAGTGGTTAACATTTTGGCTTTGGTGATGTAGCAGTTAACATGTTGTTTTGATGGAGTAAAAATTAACAATTTGGTATTGGGTCTAGTGTTGGTACAGTAACATTTTAGTATTGATGAAGTAGTGGTAAACATACTGGTACAGAAGAAGTGGTGGTTAACATTTTGGCAATGATGAAGTGGTGATGAACATTTTGGCATAGAAGTAGTGGTGGTTAAAACTTTGGCATTGATATAGTGGGGTTAACATTTTGGCACTGATGAAGTAATGGTTAACAGTTTGGCATTGATGAAGAGATGGTTGAAATTTTGGTATTGATGAAGTGGTTGTTAACATATTGACATTGATGGAGTAGTTAATAAAATTTTGGCACTGAGGAATGGTGGTTAACATTTTGGGATAGAAGAGGTGGTAGTTAACATTTTGGTATTGATGAAGTAATGGTTAACATTCTGGTATAGAAGAAGCGGTGGTTAACATTTTAGCATTAGTGAAGTAGTTGGTATCATTTTGGTATAGAAGAAGTGGCAAACATTTTGGTATTGATGAAGTAGTAAACATAATGGTATAGAAGAAGTAGTGTTTAACATATTGGCACTGATGAAGTGGTGGTTAACATTTTGATATAGAAGAAGAAGTGGCTAACATTTTGGTATTGATGAAGTAGTAGTTAAAATAATGGTATAGAAGAAGTGGTGTTTAACAATTTGGCACTGATGAAGTAGTGGTTAACATTTTGATATAGAAGAAGAAGTGGCTAACATTTTGGTATTGATGAAGTAATTGTTAACATGATGGTATAGAAGAAATGGTGGTAAACATTTTGGCATTGATGAAGTGGTGGTTAACATTTTGGCATTTATGAATTGGTTAACATTTGGGTATAGATCTAGGGGTAGTTAAAAGTTTGGCATTGAACAAGTGTTGGTTAAAATTTTGGCAATGATGAAGTAGTGGTTAACATTTTGGTATTGATGAGGTGGTGACTGACATTTTGGTATTGACAAAGTAGTGGTTTACAACTTCACACTGATGAAGTATTAGTGTACACTTTTGTACGGTAAACACTTTGGTATTGATTCAGTAGTGTTTAAAATTTTTGTTTTGATGAAGTAGAGGTTAATCTTTTGGTTTTGATGAAGTGGTGGTTAACCTTTTGATTTTGATGTAGTAGTGATTAACATGTTTATATTAATGAAGAGGCAGTTTACCGTTTGGTTCTGATGAAGTAGTGGTTAACTTTTGGTATTGATGAAGTGGTGGTTAACCTTTTGGTTTTGACATAGTAGTAGTTAACATGTTGGTTTTGATGAAGTGGTGGTTAACTTCTTGGTTTTGATGTAGTAGTGGTTAACATGTTCGTGTTGATGAAGTGACGGTTAATCTTTTGGTTTTGATGTAGTAGTGGTTAACATATTGATATTGTTGAAGTGGTGGTTAACCTTCTGGTTCTAATGAAGTAGTGGTTAACCTTTTGGTATTGATGAAGTAGTGGTTAACCTCATGATTTTGAAGTAGTTGTGGTTCCCATGTTGGTATTAATGTAGTAGAGGTTAACATGTTGGTATTGATGTAGTAGATATGTTGGTATTGATGAAGCAGTAGTTCACCTTTTGGTTTTGATGTAGTAGTGTAGTGGTGGTTAACCTTTTTTTTTGATTAACATAGCTCTTAGTAAGATGTTGTTGTTGTTGTTTTTTTTTCAATCATTAAAAGCACCTTTAATTTTCATAAAAGAAAAAAAAGCCAAAAAAAACCATACATTGTGAGTACTCATCAGAATTTCCCCTTTGAAAATCTAATGACAATCCCACAGAGATGTGGTGTCAATAGCAGAAACATGGAAAAGCATTTTCTTGTCTAAAGCTAATCAATAAGGTAAATTGTACCAGCAGCAGGGTAAAGGCTAACAGAGAATACTCTCATTTGAAGAGCAGATAAGCTGTACCCCCTTAACCTTTACCATTCTGTATATTCAGGCTAATTCAGCAGATGACAAATTGATGATATTTTCCCAGAAAATAGGATTTGACATTTTATGCAAGTTGTCTCTATTGGAGACAATTTGCATGAAATGTCAAATCCTTTTTCATGAGAAAAATATTTCATAATGTTGTCTGCTGAAATTTTTACCAAGAGTGCTAACTGTTAACTCCTGGAATCCATCATCACTGTATTTATTTTTGTTCCTGTAAAAAAAAAAGGTCACATTTTTATTACCTTTTCACACATCTGGCTAATTTTCTCAAGATTCTGAACAATATTAGCATGCAGCAGATGACTTAATATTAGTAAAATGATAGTTTCTAATATTTTTTCAGGGGAAAAATAAGAAAACAATCATCAACCTGTCATCTGTTGAATCTGCCCAGAAAGTGGTAAAGGTTAAAGTTTTAAAGCAAAATTGTAGCAGACAGACATTCATTTTTTTTAACCCTTAAACTGCCAATCACAACAATTGTTGTCTGTTTTGTCATCTGCTTGTGATTTTAAAAGTCATTTTTGCAAACTGTTTGCTTGTATGCAAAAATAGGTTTGAAAAGTTTGCAAGAATATTCAGCAGACTACATAAACAGACGACATTTTCAGATGCAGATTTTCTTGGCATTTTAAGGGTTAAAATTATTTTTCAGAGAAAATAATACTTGCCCTAGCAGACATTCTCATGAAATGTAAAGTCTTATTTCCTCTGAAAGATGCAAACAAAAAATCAAAATGTTGTCTGCAGCAGTTGTGATTAACACTTTAAGTCTTTCCACCCTTTAAACCAAGACAGGTACTTTGCAAACTGTAGATCCAAATGAGATGGCTCATAATCTGAATCTTGTTTGTGTTGAGGTTTAACAGCCCAGTCAACCCATTATGGGGTCAAGCACGGTCAGTTTACCTTACCACAATTTTACTGGGCAGGCTTAATCCCCTAAGCAGTTAACCAGTATTGTGCACATTCAACTGACAACTGCCCTTCTTGAATCAGTAGAAGAGAGAGAATGACTTCAGAAAATTTCATGATCAATCTCCATGACAGAATGTTGCCGACACAGCGGGGATCGAACCTGCAACCTCTTGATCACCAGTCGGATGTGCATCAGAGCCACCGAAGCCTGCCTCATCTTGATCTACAATGTTTGCATTTCTGTTCATTTCTTTACCAATACCCTGCTTGCAATAATGGGCATGCCTAAATTCAAAGATGGAAGAGTCCACTTCAGAAACTCTGGGATAGTCCAGTTCAGAAACTGGGATGAAGGGGTTAAGGGTTGAAGTACAATAAGTACTGAGTGAAGAGGTCATATAAATGAGTGGAGCTCTCCATAAAACTTCCACCAACACAACCCATCATTATTATTATGGCTCACAATGATTATTATTGTCCTGTCAGAACAAGCCATCAAGCTGGAGTGCCATACTGACCACTAGAAACCATAACTACCGCCATAAATCCATTCTCCTGCAGACAATAACAGATTGAAATTTATTTAAGGGAAGCTGATAGACTTTCAAGAAAAATAACTTTGTCAAAATAAATTGTTTTGTCAAAAAAAAAAAAAAGGGGGGGGGGGGGGGGGGGGGGGGAATGGGGCTGCTCTAAAAGGAAAGAATTTGTTTCCTTTGAAGCAAATTATTTCCTTTCAGAGTAGACTCCTTTTAACCCTTGTCCTGCTGAACCCAGATATGCCCTGCCTTTGCAAACAGTGTAGATCCAGATTCTTCAGAAGCCAACTGATCTGGATCTACACTGTTTGCCATTAAGTATATGAATTTGTATCAACAACCTGGATGAAGTAATCTGATTGGCTGAAAATTAGAAGTAGATGTGGTATCTTAATTTATTCAGCATGACAAAGGTTAAGAAGGGGCTTTGTATACAGGAGAGCAAACAAGAAATCACAAGAGTTGTCTCCCTTTAGAAAAATGTTTCACTATCTTATCAGAATGATCTCACCAAGACAACTTGTATATCCTATTGTTTAACCTACTATTTCTAATTTTATCAGAATTTTCTCAACAATATAACTTAAATATCATTTTGTTTGCCTACTACCATATTCGACCTAATTACTGCACATGCTCCTATAAGCGCACAGTAAAGCAATTAAGTAGCCTTTAGATTACAGTCAGTATACTTTCATCTACTTCTTTATAAAAACATATGTTGTGGGAACTCATTTGAATTGCCTCAACAAGTCGAGGCAATTCAAACGAGTACCCATTACATATGTTTTTATAAAGAAAATCAGAAAATAATATTGCATAAGCATCATTTAAAATGCTCCTCATTTAGTCTTCTACTGATCCTTCTTGAAAGAGTGCCCTTATTAGGTTGATATTTTACTACAAGTTCTTTCAGTAATTTGAAAAATCTATGTGCACAGTGTGGTAATTAGGTCGAATACGGTATTTCTAATTTCATTACAATTATCTCACCAAGATAACTTAAATATCCTACTGTTTTAACTACTATTTCCAGTTTCATTAGAATTATCTCATCAAGATAACTTCATTCGTCATCTTATTGTTTCACCTACTATCTCAGATCTCAACAGAATTAACTCACCAAGATAACCTCATTAGTCATCTTATTGTTTCACCTACATTCTCAGATCTCATCAGAATTAACTCATCAAGATAACCTCATTAGTCATCTTATTGTTACACCTACTATCTCAGATCTCATCAGAATTAACTCACCAAGATAACTTCATTAGTCATCTTATTGTTTCACCTACTAAGACCTCATCAAGATAATCTCATTAGTCATCTTACTGGTTCACAAACTATCTCAGATCTCATCAGAATTAACTAACCAAGATAACTTCATTAGTCATCTTATTGTTTCACCTACTATCTCAGATCTCATCAGAATTATCTCACCAAGATAACTTCATTAGTCATATTGTTTCATCTACTATCTCAGATCTCATCAGAATTATCTCACCACGATAACTTTATTAGTCATCTTATTGTTTAACATACTATCTCAGATCTCATCAGAATAATCTCACCAAGATAACTTCCATATCCTATTGTTTTACCTACTATCTCCAATCTCATTAGAATTATCTCACCAGATAAGTATAATTTATCTGGTATATGTATGCATTTTCTAAAGAACCTTTACCATATTTTACCATTAACGCTTACCACGATATGGGCAGATTCTGCAGACGACAAACTGATGATATTTTTCTTATTTTTTCTAGAAAATAGGATCTGACACTGTCACCTAAAGAGAAAATTTGCATGAAGTTTCAGATCCTATTTTCTAGAAAAATAAGAAAAATATTTCAAGATGGCATCTGCTGAAATTTTTACCCAGCATGCAAAGCATTAATATGCTCTAAAATGGAAAAACTTGCTCCATTTGTGAACACATTCTTTCTTTAGAGTAGATCCCTTTTCAAAAGGGAGGTAAAAACAATTTGACAGAGTTGCCTCCAATGTATCCATTCCTCTTAACCTTTGCCTTGCTGAATAAATTAAGATGCCATGCCCGCTTCTAATTTTCAGCCAATCAGATTGCTTGATACAGATTGTTGCTATAAATTCACACTTTTCAGAAGCCAACTGATCTGGATCTACACTGTTTGAAAAGGCAGGGTATATCCAGGTTCAGCAGGATAAGGGTTAACACTTAGAACTCTGGGTAAATTTTTCTGCAGATGACATCTTGAAATATTTTTTCTTACTTTTCTCAGAAAACAGGTTTTGACATTTCATTTCAATTGTCTCTAAGAGAGACAATTTGCATAAAATGTCAAATCCTGTTTTCTGAGAAAAATAAGAAAAACGTCATCAATTTGCCATCTGCTCAATTACCCAGAGTGGTAATGGTTAACCACTAAGCATTTAACCACTAAGCATTTTACAACAGAATAATAAGAGAGCACAGAGACACTTAATTCAGACATTGTTCAATAAATGTACCAAAACAAGACATCAATTCTTATGGAATGGTTCTCTCCCAGCAAGAGAAGGCATCTCAGTTTGACCCATAAAAAGTCACAAGAAAAAAGCACTAAATCTTGTCTGTCAAGAGAAACAAGTTGTTTGAAACGAGAAAGTTGTATCAGACATACTGAAAGCCAGAATAACACACCAACTAAAGGAGGCCAGGTTTTTTAGTTGGAGTTTTACAGTACATTCAACACTGTGAAAGTCATGCTGAGCCAGTCAGTTAACCTACTTACACTTTTCTTGGGCAGGCCTAGTCCTCTAAGCAGTTAACCAGTACTTCATTGTCTTGTGCACACACTTTTGCCAATAACTGACAATTCAAGGAAGCTACGGTAAAAACCATAAGTACTGGGACAGATTGGCCTTTGCAAACAGTGGAGCTCTGCGACTTCCAAATGTGGTCAATCTCTCTGGTGACAAAATAACTGCTGTGGCTCAACCAATCAGCTTCTTCAGTTTTTTTGTTAACGCTCAGCACGCTTGGTAAAAATTTCAGCAGAAAACAATTTGAAATATTTTCCTTCTTTTTCCCAGAAAATAGGCTAAAAAATTTAATAACCATTTCAAAAGCGAGATCTCGTATGTGGCTCTACACTAATAAATGATTGTATTATCATAAATTTATCATGCAATGCCAATTCAGATATGAAGTGAAACAGAGACAAGCATTTTCTGACAGTAAAAACTAAAATGCAAAAAAAAGGAGGAAAACAAGACATGCATTAAACATACAAAAAATATACCTCATATTTCACATCCAACCAAAGACCCTGATACTAGAAATGGTACCCCAGTGACAAAAAGCAATATGCCAAATAGATGGCAATAATATGCACTGTGATCTTAGCAGGACCCTTTTGAAAGTCACTCAAGGTTAATATCAGATTTCACATACAATTCACTTACTTACAGAAAATTAACTCTTTAAGAAATAACCAAAACCTAAACCAAAATAACAAGTTGCAGATAAATTGGGCATGTAAATTACAGGTTTTTACTTAAATGACTCCTTGTTGAATGAACACAGGTATTTTACTATTTTAGCCCTGAACCCTATTTACTCAAAGTACCGTATTCGACCTAATTACCACACTGTGAGCTTAGGTTTTTCAAAATTACAGGGAACACTCGGCTGTGGTAAAATACGTATCTACATGCTAAGGATACACTATTAAAAAAAAGTCAGAAAAGGCCTTGTTTGATGATAATTATGCATTTTTTTTTTCTAATTTTATTTATAAAGGCATATGTTGTGGGTACTCATTTGAATTGCATCGACAAGTCGATGCAATTCAAATGAGTACCCACAACATATGCCTTTATAAAAAAATAAAGAAAAAGTACATTGGCTGTAATCTGAAGACTACGGAATTTCTCAACTGTGCGCTTATAGGGGTATGTGAGGTAATTAGATCGAATACGGTTATCAGACAGACAGACAGACCTGAGTAAATAATAATCCAGATCAGATAATGCAGAATGCAGTGTCTGATCATGGTCTGTCTACACCTGACATGTTAAGTCTACATATTTTTAGTGAGACTCATTTATTTAGGCACTAAAAACCGTTTTACCTGTTGTCTCTCTAAAAAGAATATTATATATTTTCTTCTTTATTTAAGGCCTAAAATAAAAAAAGTGTTTGTTTCAGGTTACCCGACTATGCCTAATTTTTCACCACAGACCCCAAAGTTTTTTAAGGATTTTGTGGGGATTTCCCTGTTCGGCCATATTGTTTTCTTAATTATTAACCCCACAGAAAACTTTAAAAAAAAAATAAAAATATTTTCCAACCTACTGTCCTTATTTTAAAATTCCATGTAACCCGAAACACAAATATTTTTTTTATTCGGCCTAATGTTATCTTTTCCCTCATTATCCCATTGCAGTTGGGAGCCCCTAAAAGGGTAATTGGCAAACAGTGCAAACCCAGATCAGTAGCAGAATGTGACATCTGATTAGGGTCTTCACTGATTGCAAATAGTTTATCCGTTTTTCTCACTTTAATCTGAGCAGCCACAATGCTAGACTGGCTCCATTCTCCAGTGACTATTTTTTTTCATATAATCTGTTTAATAATCCACTAAAATAAAACCAAAGTAATATCAAGACTAGTGACCAGCCTTTATAGTCTTGACATTACTTTAGTTTTATTTTATATGATTATTAAACAGATTATAAGAAAAAAATATTTAGTCACTGGAGACTGGAGCCAGTCTAGCATTGTGACTGCTCAGATTAAGGTGGTCTGATTTTTACAAACTCCAAGCAGGTGAAGTGAGCAAGGAAGAAAAATAACAATTTTTGGTCACTTCAAAAATTTCTGAACTAAAAAGTAGGGATAGGAGGGCATTTTCAGAAAAAAAAAGTAGGGAAAGTAGAAGCACAAAAAAGCAGGGAAAAGTAGGAAAAATAGGGCCCACTTGAAGGCTTGCTTTTTATAAAATTTATGTCCTGAAATGTCAAAGCCTATTGTCTAGGAAAATAAGTAAAATAAAATCAGTTTTGTCGACTGCTGAATTTGCCCATGGAGTGGTAAAGGTTAAGGCAGCTGATAGATCTGTGTTTGAAGGAATCAGTCAGGATTCTAGAATCATGTTCAACCTCTTACATAATTAAACTGCTATCTCAATGGAAGTTGCTGTTTATGCAGTGATAAATTAACTTACTGACATGCTTTTATCAGGATGAGCAATTTAAGATGAAAGTTTTGAAAAGAAACAGTGATATCATGTTGTTATGGAACATGCACTTTACCCGCCCAAAGTTTGTTTACCTGTTCATTTTTTGAAGTTCTCAGTTCAATAGGACTTATTATGGAGGAGCAGTTGATGATAATGCTGGAATAATTTTTCCAATACTCCATAAAAGATGCTTCAGATACTCACTAGAAGCACTAGACTGGCTCCATTTGTTTCTGCACTTGTCTTTTAATCCTTAAAGCGCCAAGCAAAATTTGCAGACGACATTCTAAAATTTTTATTTTTTTTATTTTTCAGAGAAAACAAGTCTTGATCTTTCATGTGAATCGATGTGAATCGTCTGCTTGGCAGACGATTCACATGAAATATCCAGACTTGTTTTCATCTGAATAAAAAAAAATCAAAATTTTCGTCTGCTTTAGTTGTGATTGGGGCTTTAAGGATTATTGTCATCTTTCTATCACTTCTTGTGGCTTTATTTATATCTATCCATTTAACTGTTTTACAGCAGAAACTATCTTTTTTAACTATGGGACATAATTGATTAGAATATTTTAAGCTTCATTAAATTGTACACCTTGACAGAAAAGATAAGAGTCTGAAGACAGACTACATTTAGAAGCACCTCATGGAGGCTTTTCTAGTGAGTCACCCACAACATGTTTTTATGGAGAATCAAGAAATATCATCCCAGAACTTTGTGTTGAGGTTTTACGGCCCAGTCAACCCAATGGGGTCATGTCGAGCGCGGTCAGTTTACCTAACCACACGTTTACTGGGCAGGCTTAGTCCTCTAAGCAGAACTATCACTTGATACTCCTTCTTAACCTATTTTAGTCTGGAGACCCGTAAAAGGGTGATTGGCGAACGATGCAGACTTTGCAGAGTGCAGCCTCTGATCAAGGTCTCCACTGTTTGCAAATAATTTAGCCTTTTTTTTCCCAATGATAGCTAAATAACATAGCCTGACATACCTAAAACTGAAATTGGACTCTTCCAATACATAGTGTGGAGGGAGTTTATTCAGTCTAAAATGGGTTACCCTGTCGCCATGCAAGATGCCACGCCCACTTCTAATTTTCAGTCAATCAGATTACTTGATGCAGAATGTTGATACAAATTCACACACTCAATGACAAATATTTCAGTTCCAGATCAGATGGCTTCTTCAAGCCAACTGATCTGGATCTACACTGTTTGCAAAGACAGGGTATATCTGGGTTCAGCAGGATCAGAGTTAACAACTCTTTGGATGAAGTTAATATCTCTCACTATGAATTTGGCATTTCTTTGAATCACAGTGCTTTGAGGGGATGTAATTATTTTTTTATGATCAACATTAAATGTCACGTTTGTTGCTATTTGTAGATCACAAGGTTCCTCAGTGACTCCCTATAATTAAATATTCTGTTTTCAATTATTCACAGAACTTACAAGGTCTAGTCATTTATTAACAGCTATGCAGAAAACTGTCTCTTCCCAAACCTCCAGGAACATAAAATATTTGGATTAGCAGCAAAACTTCACAGGTGGTATGTTTTATTTTTGTCTTTTAACCGGTCCTACTGAACCCAGATATATCCTGCCTTTGCAAACAGTGTAGATCCAGATCAGTCGGCTTCTGAAGATCTGCACTGTTTGTCATTAAGTATGTGAATTTATAGCAACAATCTGGATCAAGTAATCTGATTGGCTGAAAATTAGAAATGGGCATGGCATCTTAATTTATTCAGCAGGACAAGGGTTAACCCTTTTGTCCCTGAGTTTCTGAGGTGGTCTCTTCCATGCTTGAATTTTTGAACTTGTCAAATGATGCAAATAGGGGTTTCAGTCTAAAATATAAAATGGAATGGCAAACAGTGTAGATCCTGATGAGACGGCTCATTATGATCCATCTCATCTGGCTCTACACAGTAAGTCACAGTTTGCATGGGTATTGGTTTTGGTCAGGGTTAATATACTCTACAGAGTTTCAGTCATTTTGGGACAATTAACGCTTAGGATGTTGGGTAAAAATTTCAGCTGACAACATTCTGACATTTTTTTTCTTCTTATTCTTTCCAAGAAAACATGATATGTCATGCAAATTGTCAAATCTGTTGAATATGATGACTCTTCAAGGGAAACCTGCATAATCACCTGGGCCCAGTTGTTCAAAGCTAACAACGTCGTTAGTTAATGATTCGTTAAAATTTACATCCAGTGTACGCAAATATGCTGAAATTTTTTGCTGAAAAAATGTGAGTAGCTTTTGCAGTGCAAAAGCTACTCACATTTTTTCAGCAAAAACTATCAGAATATTGTATATTGAATCCGCTAAAACAGTTAACGAAATGACCCTTAACGAGCTCGTTAAGCTAATGACGCTTTGAACAACTGGGCCCAGAAGGACTTCAACAATATGATTCATTATTTTTACACTACAACATACTCATTAACCCTTAAAGCGCCAGTCACAATTATTGTTGTCTGCTTTGTCATCTGCTTGTGATTTTAAAGGTCATTTTTGCAAACAGTGTGGACCCAGATCAGACTGCTCCTTTAGGAGCAGTCTGATCAGGGTCCACACTGTTTGCCTGTATGCAAAAATAGGTTTGAAAAGTCTGCAAGAATATTCAGCAGACGACATAAACAGATGACATTTTCAGATGCAGTTTTTCATGGCGCTTTAAGGGTTAAGGTGATTCTAATGACTATCCAAGACATGTTTCAAAGCAAAAAATGTCTTCTCAGTTGGAGATGTTAACCCTTGCCATGCTGAATAAATTATGATACCATGTTCACTTCTAACTGTAAGCCAAACAGATTCCTTGATCCATATTGTTGATATAAATTCACATACTGAATGACAAACAGTGAAGATCCAGATCAGTTGGCATCTTCAGAAGTCAAGTGATCTGGATCTACACTGTTTGCAATTAGGCAGGCAGATCCGGGTTCAGCAGGACCAGGGTTAATACAGGCACTGAAAAAAAAAATTGGGGAAAAAGAAGTCTAAAATAAACTGACTCATCTTTATCTCTTTATCTTTTTGTCACTGCATCAATCCACAATATTACAACCAACAGAGAAATTTGCATGAGCATACTCAGATTTACTTTTCATACTTAATTTACTTTTTTCCAACTTTCAATCCACCAGAGAGATCAAATCAGCCAAACCAAAAAAAAAGGAGTCATAAGCATAGCTCCAGATAAGGCACCTTTTTTTTTTTTTTTTTTTTTTTTTTTTTCAACCTAGAAAGGCTGAGATTTTCTTATTTCTACTCAAAAATATATGTTGTGGGTACTCATTGGAAGTGCCTCAGTGAGGCATTTCTAATGAGTACCCACAACATATGTTTTTGAGAAGAAATAAGAAAATTATTAAATGGATACCCCCTCTTATCTGGAGCTGTGCTCAAGTCTCTGACAAGCAGTGATGGTCCAGATGCAGCTTGTACATCCAGGCAGTTTATCAAGGCCTTTTTTGTATACAATCTACACAATCCCACTGACTGTAAAGATAGGGAAAAGCTGTGAATAAATTGCATGGATATGAATGGCTGCCTGGTGTGATCTTTTTTTTTTTTTTGATTTGGATTTTACGGCCCTTTCAAGAATAGTTCACTTATATCGAGCTGATCGTTCATCAAAGGTGGGCGAAAACCGGAGAACCCGGGGAAAAACCACCTGACCATCCGTAAGCAGAACTTGGCTTTCCCACATGTGACACGAGCGAGGCTCGAACCATAGCACTGAGAAACCTAATGGATTAAGAGTCAACTCTCCTATCCACTAGGCTACGGGGCCCGCTCCTGGCCTGATCTGGAACTTCAGTTTGATCATGTAAAAAGATCAGTTTTCACACCATGCATAGTTGGGCAGCTTCAAGCGAGAAAGTTCCTCCGAACATGCAAAAAATGCAAAGATTCAGATCATGCTGCACATGCACAAAGTATCATCCAGGCCTTATCTCTCCATTCATACAGTCTGTAATAACCAATGATTCTGTTGGTGGATAGTGAAGACCCAGATCGGACTGTGCAAATGCACAGGTTGATCTGGGCCTTCACTATTGGCCTATGCCTTAAGGCATGTTTTCCCATGGCGTGGCCCAGCTACAGATAAACTGATAATTGAGGTGATAATTTTGGATGAATTTTATTTCGGCACCATAATGAATATTGTCCGGACTCATTGTAAATCACCTTGCTGGTATTTAAATGATACTGCTCATGGGCCGTAATGGCTTTTTGGCTATCTATTTAACTTTTGTCCTGCTGAACCCGGATATACCCTGCCTTTGCAAACAGTGTAGAACTGTAGATCCAGATCAACTGGCTTCTAAAGAAGACAACTTATCTGGATCTGCACTGTTTGCCATTAAGTATGTGAATTTATATCAATAACCTTGATCAAGTAATCTGATAGGCTGAAAATTAGAAGTGGGTATGGCTTCTTAATTTATTCAGCAGGACAAGGGTTAAGGGATTCCAATGAATAACCACAAGACATATTTTTTTGTGCAAAAATCACAAAAATATTTTCTGAATACTGTAGTCTCTATAGCTAGACCTATGACTTGGTCAAAGTTCCAGATATGCAGTTTTTCTTACAACACCACAAAAATGAAGAAATAAGAAAAATATCATTATATTTCTGATGAAGAAAAAGCAAGTTATCTGGAGCTATAATGATGTAACTGATAAGATCAGAACAGTTCAGTGACATGTCACTTCCAATCCAGATTCAATTTATCTATCAAATACATGGCTACTATCATTGGCTGTAATGAATTTACATGCAATACAGTCATCCCTATTATACAACTGACAAAATCAAAGATCTAGAAAAAGCAATGTAGGAATGATTTTTTTTTTTTTCATTTCTCCATGAAAATATACTTTGTGGGTGCCACTGAGACAATTCTCTAACCCAGAGTTGACTGAATGAACTGACCCACACTATATACTGGAAGATTCTAATTTCGAGTTAAGATTTTTGTGTTTGTGTTGAGGTTTTACGGCCCAGTCAACCCAATGGGGTCATGTCCAGCGTGGTCAGTTTACCTAACCACACTTTTACTGGGCAGGCTTAGTTCTCAAAGCAGTTAACCAGTATTGTGCACATTCTTTCACCAGAAACTGACAACTGCCCTTCTTGAATCAGCAGAAGGGAGAAAATGACCGTAGAAAATATTTCATGATCAAATCTCCACGAAAGAATGTTACCGACCCAGCAGGGGTCGAACCCGCAACCTCCTGATCACCAGTCGTACGCGCATCTGAGCCACCGAGACCGGTCGATCGAGTTAAGGTATGTCAGGCTATGTGATATAGATATTCCTAGAGAAAAATGGTTGAACTATTTGCAAACAGTGGAGGCCCTGATCAGACACCGCATTCTGTGGCATCTGATCTGGGACTGCACTGTTTGCCAAGTACCCTTTTAGACCACTGTTTCCAAATGGTTTAACCATTTTTCTCTAGGAATATCTAACTCTCATAACCAGACATACCTAAAATTGAAATTGGACTCTTTCAATATGTAGTGTGGGGGAGTCTATTTAGTCTACAACAGGTTAAACTGTCCATCTCATCTGCTGATTTTGACTTGTAAGGTTAGGAGTTACTTGGAAAGCACAATTCAAAACTGACTTGTATTCCTACAGTTTTAAACTCTGATATTAAACAATACACTTTTCTAACACTGAATAATCTTTCCGAACAATCTTTCCACTTCTCTTCAACAAAACATCATTTCCCTTTGGATGTTACCAGACACAACAGTCAGGCAAGCTGATAATTTGTCATTTCTTCTCCTGGAACTACAATGATGGTATTCCCACAGCGGGTGGTAAAAGGGGTATCAAGTAAATATTTTCCTTGTTTCTCCATGAAAACATATGGTGTAGGTAGTCATTAGAAGCACGTCACCAAGGCACTTCTAATGAGTACCCACAATGTATATTTTTGTAGAGAAATAAGAAAAATATCAGGGCCCAGTTGTTCAAAACTAACGATGTTGTTAGTTAACCTATCGTTAAAACTTTAATCATTAAATATGGCATAATATGCTAATATTTTTGCTGTGCTTTTAAGCTACTCACATTTTTTCAGCAAAAATACCTGTGAATTTGGTATTGTACTTACTAGAACAGTTAACATTTTGACCAATAATGAGCTTGTTAAGCTAATGATGCTTTGAACAACTGGGCCCAGTGCTTTTTGGTTGAAAAAGTGCCTTAGCTGGGGCTATGCACTGTGATGTATTTACAAACCACATGTTAGATGATTTGTTTTGTTGTTTTTTTGTATCCAAGTTCTTCTCTGTTAATTAACTAATTGTCAAAAGGTATGGCATTGCTGAAAGCTTCTGTTTTCTTAAAATAACAAAGCAAAAAGAAAAACAAGAAATTGGAAGCATTTGTTTATCATTTTCCATCAAGACTGAATTAATTATCTAACACTTTACAGCTGACAGTCTAAAAACCAGTTCCAAAAACTTCTGTATTTACCCTAAATATCTGGACACCTTTTAACCCATTGTATACTGAATAGACTCTCCCATACTTTATATCGAAAGAGTCCATTTCAATTTTAGGTACGTCTGGCTATGAGATTTACATATTCCTAGAGAAAAATGGTTAAACTATATGCAAACAGCGGAGACCCTGATCAGATGCCATGTTCTGCAGCATCTGATCTGGGTCTGCACTGTTTGCAAATTACCCTTTTATGGGTCTCCCAACTACAATGGGTTTACCAGTCTCTAGGCAAATCCAGCAGACCACAAACTGATGTTATTTTTTTCTTCTTCTTCCCAGAAAATAGGCTTTGACATTTCATGCAAACTGTCTCCTTTGTAGGGGACAATAAGAAAACTATATTTTAAAATGTTGTCTTAAATGTCAGATCAAACTCAGGGATGACAGGGATTAGAGAAAATATTCAAAGATTAACAATCATTTTTGAGGTAAAAAGAAATGGAATTGTACAAATCATGGATCAGATGATGACAATGATGATGATGATGATGATTTAGTTTTTCTGCCTCTATCAGAGAAATACTAAAGAAAAAGCAAATATTCCTACAGGTCTAATTGCACAGTACAGCTGTACCCCAAGTTCTGTCATAGTATAAATTAGTAGTCATATCCTCATAAAAGTCAATTTAATTTAACTTCCAAAACTCTCCAAGGAACATGCCAGGCTTCAGGTATCGGACACTAATGGCATTTTTACATTGATGTTGTTGCAATCAGTGCCAGAAGAATTGCATGCAAACCCAGGTATCTATCAACTTAAGTAATGTACTGACCAAAAAAAAAACAACAAAAAAAAAAACAGAAAGAAGAGGGAAAAGCATAAACTATTTAACCCTTGTCATGCTGAACCCGGATATAGCCTGCCTTTGCAAACAGGTCAGATCCAGATCAGTTGGCTTCTGCCAACTGATCTGGACCAAGAAGCCATTGATCTGGAGCTGCACTGTTTGCCATTAAGTTTGCGAATTTATAGCAACAATCCGCACCAAGCAATCTGATTGGCTGAAAATTAGAAGTGGGTGTGGCATCTTAATTTATTCAGCATGACAAGTAGTGGACTAACACTTTAATATTGTAAAACTGGTCTAGCATGTAAATTAAACATGAAAACCAACAAATGAAGGTATATTTGAATTATTTTTTGCTCAATATAAATTTACATGCAAAAACTTGCAGACAAACACATACATATATTTTTTCAGTCCAACAGGAAAATAAGGTATTAATCTTACTCTTTTTACAGTTCAGAGGAGTTGCATTTCTTTTTTGTCAGAATACATTACTCTGTCAGTCCTGCAGATTAAAACAGATACCTTTGCAAGCAGTGTAGATCCAGATGTCCAAATTCAAAGATGAAAGGCTCTAATTAAGAAACATTTAAATTAACCCTTTCAAAATGTTTCTAGATTTACACTACCATATTTCTGCCCCACTCCTGAGTAGTTAACCCTTGTCATGCTGAATAAATCAAGATGTCATGCCTACTTCTAATTTTCAACCAATCAGATTACTTGATCCTGGTTGTTGATACAAATTCACATACTTAATGACAAACAGTGAAGATCCAGATCAGTAGGCATCTGAAGAAGCCAGCTGATCTGGATCCACACTGTTTGCAATGACAGGACCTATCCTGGTTCAGCAGGGCCAGGGTTAAGTTAATCAGCACTAATGTGCAAATGCTGAATAAATAGAGATGCCACACCCACTTCTAACTTCAGCCAATCAGATTACTTGATCCAGATTTTTTATATAAATTCACATACTGAATGACAAACAGTGCAGATCCAGATCAGTTGGCTTCTGAAGAAGCCAACTGATCTGGATCTACACATTGTTTGCAAAGGCAGGGCATATCTGGGTTCAGCAGGACTGGGGTTAACAGCTGGCCCCCACTATAAAAAAAAACAACTTTGAGTATTTACCCTAAGCACTCTAACAGACTGAGCAAGTGCTGCATCTGATCAGGGTCTACACGGTTTGCCACTCATCCAGTAGTTTTAGACACATCTGCAGGTAGTCAAAGGAGCTGACAAAATAATATCAAAAGTACAAGGAGTTAAGGTGTCCAAAATTTAGGGTAAACATGGTATGCCAGATACAGGCAAAAGGTTCTTTGCATGGATGTTTGCTGTTACAGATTCCGCAGTCCAATAACAATGCATTTTCCTTTGCTCCAGATAAGAGGATACCTAGTGACAATTTGCGGCATCTTGTTATTTTACACCAAAACATATCTTAAAGGCTCCATATTCCTCAAAAAAAAAGACATTTTATTAACCAAGAAAGGTTAAATAAATTGATATAATTTTATGGTATTAATACAATCAAAACATGTGACACCTGACAGGCTGTAAAATTTCAGTTACTCTCGATCTTGAAATGAAATAACTTTTTATTGTATCTCTGAATTAATGTTGCAATGCCAACATTAATTCAGAGATACGATAAAAAATCATTTCATTTTTGATCCAGTTCAAAAATGAGTGACAAACTGAAATTTTACAGGCTGTCAGATGCCTCATTTGATGATTGTATTAATACTATATATCAATTTATTAAAGCTTTCTTGGATAAAAAAATGTCTATTTTTGAGGAATATGGAGCCTTTAAGGTACATGTATCTCCAGTAAGTAACCACACAACATATTTTGAAGAATGAGACAGATGAGAAAAAGGCCCCACTCCTAGAACTTGGTTCAAGTGAGGCAAGAACCCTCCTGACAAAATCGAATGATGGCAGGGTCAACCATCCGAAAATTTCCGCAGAATACCATCCACCTGAATACAATCCCTTTATCCAGAGCTATGTACTCTATGGAAACATGAATACCATGAGCAATCAGCTGGTCTGGTCTGTGGTGAGTTCTGTAACATTTACCAATTTCTGGACAAATTCAGCAAATGACAAACTGATAATCTTTTTCTCAGAAAATAGGATTTGACATGTACATGTATACATGTATGCAAATTGTCTCCTATGAGAAATGTCCTACATGAAATGTCAAATCGTATTTTGTAAGAAAAGTACAAAAAATATTTTAAAACTTCATCTGCTGAAAATATTTCAAAATGTCATCTGATGAAATTTTTACCCGCAAAAGCATTATAGTTTGCATGTGGAATAAGGCTGGTTTTCTTATGATACAATCCATTTGGCAACAGCATTTGTTGTCTGAAGGTGTTGGTAAACTGATTAAATATATGCTAACACTTAGCATGCTGTGTAAAAATTTCAGCAAATGACATTTTGAAATATTTCTCTCATTTTCCCCAGAAAATAGAATTTGACATTTCTATTTAAGTAATGTCAAATCCTACTTTCTGGGAAAATAAGAAATATCTCATCAATTTGTCATCTGCTGAATCTGTCCATAGCAAGGTAAGCGCTCATAATTTCTTCTACAAGATTAATGGCTGGGGTGCCCGATGGCAGACACTGAGCAGATGGAATGTTCCTTACCACTAACACAGCACTTCAGGTAAAAGGATTTTTAACCCAAAAATTCTTGATGTTTTTCTTTCTTTCTCCAAACCCATCTTTTGGAATCACAACAGAATCACCTCACTAAGAGGATTCTTTCGTTATAGCTCGATTGGCACTTTCTCCATCTAAAGTTCACCAATGTGCTTCCAACAAGTACCACAACATATGTTCTTTTTGTGGAGAAATAAGGAAAATACTTTTCTAGATACTCCTCTTATCTAGAGCTCTGTTTCACATTTTCACATTGTCACAGTTCTGGGTAAGAGGGGTTATCCCTTAACCCTTCTCTTGCTGTACACGACATGCTTTGTCTTAGCAAACAGTGTAGATCCAGATCAGTTGGCTTCTGAAGAAGCCAACTGATCTGGCTCTGCACTGTTTGTCATTAAATATGTGAATTTCTATCAAAAAAACGGATCAAGTAATCTGACAGGCTGGAAATTAGAAGTGGATGTGGCATCTTAATTTATTCAGCAAGGCAAGGGTTAAGAGGGATAGTCACAAAATATTTCTCCATGAAAAACTATGTCATGGATTCTCATCAAAAGCACCTCAATGAGGCACTTCTACCACAACAAACTTTCATGGAGAAATAGAAAAAACAAGAGGACCATGATGGTCCTATATTGCTCACCTGAGCAAACAGATTTGCATACTCATCCAAGTTCACTGCTTTCAGATTTTTGCATAAATTTTATGATCAAGAGAAACATGACGTTCCAAAATTTCTGATATATTGAAATTAGTCCAGTGGTTTCTAACAAGAAGATTTTTAAAATTTTCTATAAAGATATATAGGGAAAAAAAGCCTCGCCCCACTGGTGGCCATGTTTTTTGACGAATCATGATGGCTTGAACAATCTTGGTAGAGGACCACCAAAGAAACATTTCTGCTAAATTTTATTGGCATCCGTCTAGTGGTTTCTGACATGAAACAAGAAGAGTTTTAAACTTGTTTCTTTAAAGATATATTGGGAAAATAAGTCCCACCCCTGGTGGCCATGTTTTTTGACAAATCAGGCATAAAAAGTAGGTCAAGGTCAGTAACAGTCAGACTTACCATTGTTGACACCAATGCCAATGTTTCCCTATGTGATCCTTATGTCGCTCCTGCTAGCTAAAGCAGTCATGACAAAAATTACTCTTGTCATGCTGAATAAATTAAGATGCCATGCCCACTTCTAATTTCCAGCCAATCAGATTACTTGATCCAGATTTTTGATAGAAATTCACATATTTAATGACTGTAGATCGCGATCAGCTTCTTCAGAAGCCAACTGATCTGGATCTACACTGTTTGCTAAGACAGGACATGTCGTGTTTAGCAGGAGAACGGTTAAGCAACTCTTCTGTAAATAACGTGATGTCAAATGCAATGGATTATATTTGCAATCATCAATTTTTTGCAAGCTTGCAGTACTTAGCACTTTTGTTCCTCAAGTAGCATTAATAATATCCAAAGAAAAAAATGATCATGTGACAGTACCACACACTGAAGACCTCAGTATGATTGTTTCATGTTAAGCATAAGCTTCAAAACGGCACTTCAACAATCATCTACATATATTATTATTTAAGAGGGTAACAGACACAATTAGAATAATGCACGCAGCAATGGAAGTGCTTTGGTTTGACACTGCGAAGAATAAGCTGTGATATTGTCAATCTGACCCCTTACTGTCCCTTGTACACAGAAAGATTGCATCTACATCATGTCCAATTATTTTTATCTTAACCCTTGTCCTGCTGAATAAATAAGGATGCCATGCCCACTTCTAATTTTCACACCAATCAGAGTACTTGATTGGGATTGTTGATATAAATTCACATACTTAATGGCAAACAGTGCAGATCCAGATCAGTTGGCTTCTTCAGAAGCCAACTGGTCTGGATCTACACTGTTTGCAAAGGCAGGGTATATCCGGGTTCAGCAGGACAAGTATATCCGGGTTAGCAAAGCCATAGCAGACAACATTCTTTTTTTATTCATTTTCAGAGAAAATAAGGATTGGCTTTTCATGTGAACCAGCTGCTAAGCAGAAATGTCAAACATCATTTCCTTTGAAAATCAAAATGTTTGCTGCAGTTGTGAGTAGCCTTTAAAGTGTTAATCCTTGTCCTGCTGAGCCCAGATATGCCCTGCCTTTGCAAACAGTGTAGATCCAGATCAGTTGGATTCTGAAGAAGCCAACTGATCTGGATCTACCCTGTTTGTCATAAAGTATGTGAATTTATATCAACAATCTGGATAAAGTAATCTGATTGGCTGAAAATTAGAAGTGGGCTTGGCATTTTAATTTATTCAGCAGGGCAAGGGTTAAAGGGAACTGATACTTTTAAGGGAGGCAACTTTTTTCAAAACGTTATGGCAACAGTGGTTTATCCAATTAGTTTTATGATTATCATGTGATAAAATTCCAAGTCTTATAATCCAGGATTAATCTCTGATTACTTATCACAAACACTTCAACATCCATAACTCTACCCCAAAACACATCTTTGTAGTAACTCAGTTTTTATTTTTTTCAATTAACCCTTGCCATGCAGAATAATTTAAGATGCCATGCCCATTTCTAATTTTCTGCCAATCAGAATACTTGATGCAGATTGTTGATACTAGTTCACACACTGAATGACAAAAAGTGCAGATCCAGATCAGTTGGCTTCTTCAGAAGCCAACTGATTTGGATCTACACTGTTTGCAAAGGCAGAGCGTATCCAGATTCACCTTAAGTGCCAATCACAACTGCAGCTGACAAAAGTTTGATTTTTTTTTTCTTTTCAAAGAAAATAAGTATTGACATTTCATGTGAATTGTCTGATTTGCCTGGGTTATAATCTATCAAGTTCATCACGAAAACATACCTATATAATTCTGACCCCCTTAAAACCCCACTTTCATATAGTAAAACTGGGGTTTACAGGGGTCTACATTATTTTTCTTATTTCTGCTAAAAAACATAGATTGTGGGTACTCATTAGAACCGCCTCAGCAAGGCGGTTCTAACGAGTACCCACAATCTATGTTTGGAGCATTAATATAAAAAATATCAGAGTTTTTTTATTTGAAAAAATTCAGTTTTTGGTGGTGAAATTTTCAATATATTTGAATAGGCATGTTTTCGTAATGTATATCATTTTAATGATGATGATGATGATTATGATGATGATTTGTTTTTTTATGTCCCTCTCAACATTATTTAAATCATAACAAAAGGATGAAAGGCTCTGTGCAATAAAGTGCCATCAGTCACGAGCTGAATTCCACCCCCTGTAGGAATTGAACCCAGGACTGTACACTATTTTACAGCTTAGCGTCAATCAATCAATTTTTTTTTTTTTTTTTATATTCCACCATTAACCTGTCAATTTTTTCTCTATAATTACAGATAAAATATCACTTTTATCACTTTTTAATCCTCAAATATGAAGTTTCCACTCAGTTTGGAATACTTATCTTTTTCTTATGTTTATATTTCTTCTCAACTTCATGTTTCACCCATATCTTGTTTCAAAATCAATTTAAAAAAAAAAACTGTTCAACATTTCAGTTACTTCTTAATGGCAACAATTTTGTTAACCCTTAGCATGCTGGGCAAAAACTTCAGCAGATGACATTTTGAAATATTTTTCTTATTTTTCTCAGAAAACAAGCTTTAACATTTCATGCAAATTGTCTCCAATAGAGACAACTTGCATGAAATGTCAAAACCTGTTTACTGGAAAAAAAAAAAGAAAACCTAATCAATTTATCATCTGCTGAATATGTCTTGGTTAAGCCTTAAAGCGCCAAGAAAAACTGCATCTGAAAAAATGTCATCTGTTTATGTCATCTGCTGAATATTCTTGCAGCCTTTTCAAACCTATTTTTGCATACAGGCAATCAGTGTGGACCCTGATCAGACTGCTCCTAAAGGAGCAGTCTGATCTGGGTCCACACTGTTTGCAAAAATGACTTTCAAAATCACAAGCAGATGACAAAGCAGACGACAATAGTTGTGATTGGCGCTTTAAGGGTTAGTATTCTACAGATCAACATTTTTTCTTGATGCAGACACTGGTGCTATAAATGTCATGCCTCTGAGTAAAACAATCAAAATACTGACATATAGAAGAGAGTCTGGCACTAATACAGACACCAGGTGTTACAAGCTCAACTAAATTTGTTGATGTACACATGTATTTACAGTGGCTTACCTTCACTGAAACAATTTTATGTGTTTGAAGAGTTGGAAAGACAATAAGGTGCTACTAAATACCTATTCAGTTATGTTGGTTGGTTTAGAGTTTAATGACCTGGGCCCAGTTGTTCAAAGCATCGTTAGCTTAACGAGCTAGTTAAGGGTCATTTCGTTAACTGTTTTAGCCGATTCAATATACAATATTCTGATATTTTTTGCTGAAAAAATGTGAGTAGCTTTTGCACTGCAAAAGCTACTCACATTTTTTCAGCAAACAATTTCAGCATATTTGCGTATCACTTGATGTAAATTTTAATGAATCGTTAACTAACGATGTCGTTAGCTTTGAACAACTGGGCCCAGGTGGTCAATTTATCTAACCACACTTTTCCTGGGCAGACTTAGTCCTCTAAGCAGTTAACTTGTACTTGTGCACATTCTTTTGCCAGAAACTGACAAGTGCCTTGCTTGAATCAGTGGAAAGAGAAAATAACCATAGGAAGTATTTCATGATCAATCTCCACAAAAGAATGTTGCCAGACTTGGTGGCGATCGAACCCACAACCTCCTGATCACCAGTTGGACGCACATTTTACGGAGCCATCGAGGCCGTCCAATTCAGTTATGAGTTAGGGACGTGGTAAAAATTACCTGCATTAAACTGCTAGTAAATAACCTCCCTTAGCCTAATTAAATACCTCCTATAGCCTAATTAAATACCTCCCTTAGCCTAATTAAATACCTCCCTTAGCCTAATTAAATACCTCCCTTAGTCTAATTATATACCTCCCTTAGTCTAGTTAAATACCGCCATTAGCCTAATTATATACCCCCATAACCTAATTAAATACCTCCCTTAGCCAAATTAAATAAAGAAGTAATTCTGATTCTATAGCAGAGATAAGGGCTTCTATGTCTTGTGCAAAAAGAGAATCAGCAAAGTAATGCCCCCAAAGTCTTATGAAATGGACTAATTATTTCAGATCCAAGAAACCAGCTTTTCAGTTCCTCCACATGAGAAACTTCAAGGGCAAATCAGAATCCCACAGCAAAGGTACAATAATTTTACAGAAATAACAGGAGTTGTATTCAGTGATAATTTATAAAGTTTTCTAGTTCTCCATAAAAACATATGTTGTGGGTACTCATATAAAATACCTCAGTGAGGACAGGTGCTTCATCTATTGATTGATTGTGTTGGGGTTTAACGACACGTCAACCCTTGTGGGTCATTTTGTGTCGTCTCCCAGAGAAAGGGAGAAAAGAGATAGAAGAGATAGTAGAGGAGATGAAAGAGACGATTAGGGAAGAAATAGGAACAGGAATGAAAGTAAAGAAACAGAAGAAATAAAAACATTCCCCCTCTACCCTTACCTGCTACAAGGATAGCAGGCCTTGCCCAACTGTAAGCCAATTTCAGTTGGACGCCCCGGTGACGTAAGATACACGACACCATTGCCACTCCCGACCACCCCCGGTGCTTCATCTAAGTTTGTTTGTGTTGTTTTACGGCCCAGTCAACCCAATGGAGTCCTGTCCAGCGTGGTCAGTTTACCAAACCACACGTTTACTGGGCAGGCTTAGTTCTCTAAACGGTTAACCAGAATTGTGCACATTCTTTCGCCAGAAACTGACAACTGCCCTTCTTGAATCAGCAGAAGGGAGAGAATGACCGTAGAAAATATTTCATGATCAATCTCCACTAAAGAATGTTGCTGACCTCGGCAGGAGTTGAACCCGCGACCTCCTGGTCTCCAGTCGGACGGCACATCCAACTGAGCCACCGAGGCCAGCGCTTCATCTAAGTACCCACAGCATAAGTTTTTATAATGAAATAAGAAAAATTAGCCCAGCGTTATCACAAAATGCTCCTCTTTTACAAGTCTTATGGAAATAAAGTACAATACAATAAAGTAAACAGATGTTGATAAACATTCCAAATACCTAAGCTGCCATTATTATCATAACCCTAACCATTGTTATTATTATCATTATTACCACAATATCATAATGACCAGTCATTCTGGGGGCTATAAAATTGACCCCCATAAGCTAAGATTATCTGTACACAATAAAGGGCAGATTGAGACTATAACAATGTGTCTGTTAGTAATTTCTGGATGAAAGATGGTTGTTTGAAAATCAGCCAATTCAGTCATTTTTTATATGGTGTTTACCCAACTTTACCCTAGATATTCTGCACTATTTGCCACTCAGCACTTTTTAGACCAACCAAAAGGTAGTCAAATACCAAAATTCTCAAAATACCCATATTTATCCTAAAGTTTTGACACCTACTACTCTCGTACACATGTCTTAAAACTTTAACCCTTATCATGCTGAATAAATTAAGATGCCACGCCCACTTCTAATTTCCAGGCAATCAGATTACTTGATCCGAGTTTTTTATAGAAATTCACATACTTAATGACAAGCAGTGCAGATCCAGATCTTCAGAAGCCAACTGATCTGGATCTACACTGTTTGCTAAGACAGGGCATGTCAAGAAAAGGGTTAAGAAGGCCATCTTGTTACATATTGCTCTGTTACAAACTGCCTTGATGGCACTGATATCATAACCTGCTACTCATCATGCTGATCAGTTCTGTGAAAGTTTATGAAATATCAATGTACATAACAACTGTTCAAAATCCACTGATATTTACTCAAGTTTTTGTACAAAAATGAAAATATATGCGTGTGGTGGGCAGATAACTGTCCAAAATTGACAAAATTTGTCCATTAGCAATCCTAAATATCAATATACATATCAAGTCTGGTGAGAATCCATGCATATTTACTCAGCTTATCATCCAGAAATGAAAATATGTGACCTGCATCAAAAATTGACGAAATTTGCCCATTAGCAACCCAAACCAGATCTCCATAATATCAACCCACATACCAAGTCTGGTGAAAACCCATTGATATTTATTCAAGTTATTGTCCAGAAACAAAAATATGGATGAATGAACGTTCTCACAGACATATGGACATCCAACATGAAACCATAATACCCCACCATTATCGCTGTAAATCTGTTACATTTGTTTCATTTGTGATGAAGCAGAAAGGGTTTATAAAAACAAAAAGTGAAAGACTAGGAATAGTATCTGTTTCATTCTGTTTCATTTCGTTTTGCCCTGTTCCATAACGTGCACTGTTTATTGGTCTGTTTCAGAGTTTTTCCTATATATATTATTCGTTTCATTTGTTCCTGTCAAAAAACAAAAAAAAACCTGCGTGGCTTTTGTGCAGTATATGGGTTGTGGGTTCGATCCCCTGCTGAATCATACCAATGACTTTAAAACTGGTACTAGCTCTTCTTTTGCTTGGTGCTCAGCATAAAGATAGTAGAGCTGGGAATCAGAACTGTATCAGCTATAAAGTGACTCCGTGGAATATCATGTCATATGTCTGGGACATGATATTTCAACTAGGCAGCACTCTAAAAGTGATCATTCAGCTTCTTGCCACATCCAGACACCATCACGATATGACTGAAAGATTGTCGAAAGCGATGTAAAACCCAAATGAAACAAATACCATGACACTAAATGCAAGAAAAAGATCCTTATCCCATATTGAGCAGTGAAGGTATAGGATCCTTATCCCATACATGAACATTGAACAGTGAAGGTATAGCTCAGTCTGCATATCCACAGTTGGATCTGGGCCTTCTTTTTTTATTAACCAATTCTACATTATTCCATTAGTGGGCAACAAAGGTCCTGATCTGACTGCACCAATATGCAGGTCTAGAAAAGAGTGGGTATCAGGTAAATATTTTTCTTATTTCTTCACAAAAACATATGTTGTGGGTATGCATTAGAAGTGCCTCGCAGAGGCACTTCTAATGCATACCCACAACATATTTTCAAGGGGAAATAAGAAATATATCAATACTTTTGGATTGAAAAAAGCATATCTTATCAAGAGCTATGACCTTTGTTGCCCACATGACATAATATAACCCTTTTAATACATTTTACATCACAAATTTTTCAAACATTGTTAAATTAAAAAGAAAATTTCACCGTTTCACACAGTTTTAGTTTCTTTAGTTAAAAATGGGCTGAGATATTAAAATCAAACTTGTTCATTCATAGAGAAAATTGATCAGTGATTGCAATCGTTACATACCATAGTATACACCATTACCACAAGCACATTGACACTATGCATGCTGGGAACAAATTTCAGCAGCCGGCATTTTGATATATAATCTGTATATTTAGGATAAATTATGGCAACAAGCAATGTAACTTTCCAAGGCAAGACAAAATTAGATTTTCTGGATTAGAGGGGTGAAAGGGATAATAAAGATCACAACAACATTCCTATCATTTCCTACCCTAATATTAACAACCTATCTCATATATGTTCAATCAGTGCATGAAAGTTGTCCGGTTTCCAGATACTGTGAAACCTGTGTAAGACAGCCCCCTTTGAGACTGACTTTAGTAACTGATGAGGAAAGGCAGTTGTCTTATAAAGGTACATGTCATGTAATTTTGCTAGCAAAATTACATGACATGTACCTTTAAAAGGCAGCCACCTTTCCACATCAACCCTCACTGTTTAAAGTCTTTCTCAGAGGTGGCTCTCTTACACAGGTTTCACTGTAATTCTGTAAGAAATTCACCTAGAACAGTAAGAACATAGAAAAAAAAATTCTCAATTTATCTATAAAATATCAGTGTTTGAACAAAGCAGCTTCCATCTACAAAAACAATAAAATAGAAAAATGAAACAATAATACCACCCCTTCATTAGTCTGTGCAGGCTGATCTTTGTTAAAACTTGAAAAAAAAAAAAATGACCATTAGCAATCCCAAACCAGACTTCCACAATATCAAAAGGCTGATGAAAATCCATTGACATTTACTCAAGTGAAAATACGGACAGATGGATAACAAACAGATAGATACACAGATGACCAACACGAAACAATAATACACTGCCACTATCATGGGACCTGGTGTGACCTTGCCTTCCATAATATTCCTGTTTTTCTTGCGTGTGTACAAAAATACAAGCTACAAGATACAAGCTCTCGATACCTGAAGCTTATGATAAAATTAGGAGACAATAAATCTGTGATATTTTTCTGAGAAAACAGGACCAGGCATTTGATATTTAAAATGAAATGTCAAATTCTATCTTCTTGAACCCCCCAAAAAATATTACTGCTAACTGGAATTTGGTGCTTTCTGGGTTATCAAAAGGAATTAAGAGAATTTAATCTTTACCGCTCCCTAGGCAAATTCAACAGACAACAAACTGATGATATTTTTTTTTTTTCTTGTTTTCCCACAAAACAGGCTTTGATATCGCATGCAAATTGCCTCCTAAGGAAATGTCAAAATCTGTTTTCTGGGGAAAATATTTCAAAATGCTGTCTGCTGAAATTTTTACCCAGCATGCCTAGTGTTAAAGAAATTAACCACCTGTTTAATTTGTTCAACTGTATTTGTTTTCAATTTGATATCAGATACATTCACCAGTGGTGGGGTGATCTTGTTGAACTTATTAACCCTTGTCATGCTGAGCCGAATAGCAAACAGTGTAGATCCAGATCAGTTGGACACCAACTGATCTGGATCTGCTCTGTTTGTCATTCAGTTTGTGAATTTATATCAACATCCTGGATCAAGTAATCTGACTGGCTGAAAATTGGAAGTGGGCATGGCATCTTAATTTATTCAGCATGACAAGGGTAAAAACAAATAGCAGCCTAAAGATACCCTGTTTTTCTGACTTTCTTTTTTATGTTTTTTTTTTTCTTTTTTATACCTACTGCCAGGAAGGAAGTATAGTAATAACCCTAAGTATCAGGACAGACAGGCCTTTGCAAACAGTGAAGACCCAGATCAGATGCCACAGAATGTGGCATCTGATCAGGGTCTAAACTGTTTGTCACTCATCCAGCAATATTTCAAAAACATCAGCAGGAAGTGGAACATACTTTTTCAAATTTTAGGACAAGTATGGTAAGAAGTTAAGGTATCCCAATACTCAGAGTAAATACAGTCATCAGACTAGTCAGGACATCAGTTTGAATGCATGTTGAACCTTGTGAGTGTCACTCCTTTATTCCTTGATATTACATAGCTCCATATAAGCGTGGATATGAGGTAAATATTTTCTTATTTTTGCATGAAGCATATTTTGTGGACACTCATTAGATGAGCCTTGCTGAGGTGCTTCTCATGAGAACTCACAATATGGTTTTATGCAAAAATAAGAATCCATACTTTTTTATTTAAAAGAAAAAAAAAGAAAGAAAGAGCATCTTACATGGAGCTGTCATTATCAGTATTCCAATGATTACTTCCTTTGTTCATATCCTTTTCCTTTTTCTAACTGGATAGTAATCCTTGTCATGCAAAATAAATTAAGACGCCACACCCACTTCTAACTGTCAGCCAATCAGATTATTTAATCCATATTGTTGATATAAATTCCCTTATTGAATGACAAACAGAGCATTCATTGAGTTGACCTTCGAGGTGTTCAGATCTAACTAAGGAATAACCATGTCTGTGATACCAGCTGTACTACTCAATGCACTACCAGAGTACAACTTTGATGGCTCTCCACTCTGGAGAATGTCCAACTGAAAGGACTTAGTTTGGGTTGAGCTAACCTTCCACAAGAATCTACCAATGACTAGAATCTACATGAGGGGTTGAAAGCAGGAGGCAGCCTGCACCCTCTGCTGGCAAGTGGCCTCACCAGCCCACTCCAGCTAGACTACCGACAAGACAGATGCCAGCTCTCCAATCAACGCCACATCTGGAGAGGGAGATACCACCACTACTGACGCAAACATTACAACATCAACCAGAGACCATCACACTACCATGCTACAAGACTACAGCTACCATCGCTGCATCAGCTACTATCTACAGACCTGCACTGACTTCATCTCCAGATGCTCCGCCGAAGAAGAAAACAAGGACCACTTTACCGACCAGAGACTTCATTGAGCCACCAACCAGATATAACTACAGCCAGATCAAGAAGCCATACCCACTTCATGAAAAGTATGACCTGCAAGAGGTACTTGGTTGTAAGTTCTTAAGGTCCGACGCCCACAACATCAAGACGAACAGGATAGATCGACCAGATGAAACAATCAACATTGACCTGCCCATCTTCTTCTTTAATATACCATGCAGAGCACAATAGGTGGCTAATTATCAAGGGCCCAACGTCCAAGAACTATGAAGAAACCTGGTACAACACTATCGAGAAGAAGATTGAGACGACGCAAAACCCCTACAACAACATTGTCTCATGGATAGGGTTCCTTGAGAAGGCTTGCGAAGACCCAGAAGGCAATAGATCTCTCTGCAAACTTGAACGAACAAATATCTAGGTCATCTGTATAGACGCGGTCGCTAAAGAGAGCACCTCCTTCAACTACACAGAACTGGGTGAGAACACCCAACAAACTCTAGGGTGAGGACACCCGCTCGACACCTTGGTAAGGACACCCACTTGGCATTCTTTCCAGCAACAACCGACATGTGGCCAGTAAAAGAACCTTATTCACGACTAGAACTGAGTACCAAAATGCATTGTGCAGTCGAAATTGACACTCATTAGATATGAGATTGAAAGCTCAATCTTTTCAGCCGATAATCTAAATTCTGAAACTTACAGATTGGACGACTATTCATGCCCACGGTGTCTGGGCAAGGTGACCTAGTTATGAATTATAACTAGGCCCATTTCAAGCCAACCCAGTAGTCCAGTAAAACTAAACCAGATTTATCTGGCGTAGCCCCTATGTGACTCTGTTGCCCGGCTACGTTAAAAATCTGATTGATTGATCCATTGATTGATTATTGATTGATCAAACAGAGCAGATCCAGACCAGATCAGTTAGCTTCTTCAGAATTCTTCAGAAGCCAACTGATCTGGATCTACTTTAACGGTTTGCAAAGGCAGGGCATTTCTGGACTCAGTATGACCAGGGTTAAATATATTTTCTTTTGGAATGCAACTCACTGGGTGAGCTTTGTTTTGTTTTTGTTTTTTGTTTTTTTGGGTTTTTTTTTTTATACACAAGTAACAGGCTGACCTTTTGATATGTCTAAAACCTGCCTGATGAGAGGCAAACAAAGACCTGCCTGGCCGAATACTCATGTTAAATATGGTTTTACAATCAAACCTGTGTTAAGCAAGCACCTTTGGGAAAGGCACACTGGTTATGACAGGTGCTTTCTTAATACAGGTACATTTCTACTTAGCTTTCTATGAAGGAATAAAAAAAAAATTGGCCTTTCATGGGAATCATCTGCTGGCCTTATTTTTTTTCAAAAAATGCAAAAATCTAAATGTTGTCTCTTGCAGTTGTGATTAGCACTTAAACCATAGCCACTATCTGGGCAAATTCAAGATGACAAACTTATGATATTTTTCCCAGAAAATAGGGATTGACATTTCATACAAATTCTTTAAGGAGACAATTTGTAGGAAATGTCAAAGCATATTTTCTGGGAAAACTAAGCAAAAAGATTTCAAAATGTTGTCTGCTGAAAATTTTTCCCAGCATGCTGAGTGTTAAGAGTTCATCTGGTGCTTCTGATATTTACATGGTCTCAGCAATAGAAGTAAATCACCCTAGATTATTGATCAGCCAACAGAAAATGACCGGTAAATGAATGCTCTAATTTCTCATCATTATGGTGATAATATGAAAATCACCAGAAAATGAAGACTGTTGAGGACCAAAGCTTCAATGAAATTCGAAGACTCCACATCCTGATGGAGGAAAGCAGGGTTATTCTATTTAACCCTGTCAAGAAAGTGACAGAGAGGCTTCAAGGGACCAGATACCATATTTACACTATTTATCTGAACACCTAACTCCATACTATACTGGTCCTATAAACATTGAACAATTATAAGTAAATTGTCCACATGTTGATTTGTCTGAAAACCTGCTGGATGAGAAGCAAACAGAGTAGACCCTGATCAGATGCCACATTCTGTGGCATCTGATCAGGGTCAACACTGTTTGCTCAGACCTAGGCCTGTCTACATATATCTGAATGCGTAAGATATATGGTTTTAAACAGTAAATAATGATACTTTCTTCATGTTGTTGGTACTTACTAGAATTTCCTATTTACCAGCGACGCAAGTCTAATGAATGCAGTACCCAAAATATATGTTTTCAAGAATAAAATAAGAAAAATATCTTTCTAGTTTGTTCAGGAATGTCTACAGTCTGAATGTTTCACTTTGGATAAATAATTTCATTTTCAGAAATTTAAAAGCTCTCATTACATTGCTGTCTCAGCAAGACAATTCTTAAAAGAAGATTTCACAGGATGCATTTTCATGGAATCATAAGCAAGGAACTCTCTATATCTCGATTTATGCATTTTTTTGGATTATATGGACTCCCAAAATGTATAGATTATACAGGAAAATGCCCATATATTGTCATATATGGGCACTTTCTTGTATGCTAGCAGCCATCAGACACATGTAAATACATTTGAAATATTTCATGCTGATATAAGTGGAAAGCTGGCCTTAATTTCAAATATATTTACCTGGATTCATTGTGTTGACAGGTGACAAAAACAAAAACAGCACAAGACTTCTGCAGAAGGCTAAGTTACACCTGCTGGGAAGTTGGGGAGTGTGTGTGTGTGTTTGGGGGGGAGGGGGGGGGGGGGGGGCAGGTAGTTGGGACTCCATTAATATGTATTAAATATAGGTCAAAGTCACTGTGTCAAGGTGCTTGCTGAAGATGTGAAGGAGAAACACTATGCAAGGTTTGACAGTTCTAGCAACTACAGTTGATGAGATCGCAAGGGTTGAAGTGAAACTTGTCAAAGTCACTGGAGCATAACATAAGGTCAAGGTCACCAGGTCAAGGTGCATGCTGAGTGAGAATATCAGGGAGAAACACTATGCAAGATCTGACAGTTTTAGCAACTATAGTTGATAAGATCGCAGGGGTTGATGCAAAATTTGTCAAAGTTTATGGAGCGTTAAAAGTAGGTGAACGTCACCGAGTCAAGGTGCAAGCTGAGTGAGGATGTCGAGAAGAAACGCTATGCAAGGTTTGAAGGTTCTAGCAACTATAGTTGATGAGATAGCAAGGGCTGACGCAAAATTTGTCAGTCACTGGAGTGTTAAATATAGGTCAAGGTCACCGGGTCAAGGTGCATCCTGAGTTAGGATGTCAAGAAGAAACACTATGCAAGGTTTGAAGGTTCTAGCAACTTTAGTTGATGAGATTGCAAGGGTTGAGCAAAATTTGTAAAAAGTCACTAGAGCATAAAATATAGGTCAAGGTCACTGGGTCAAGGTGCGTGCTGAGTGAGGATGTTGAGGAGAAACACTATGCCAGTTTTGAAGGTTCTAGCAACTATAGTTGATGAGAGCACAAGGGTTGACGCAAAATTTGTCGAAGTCACTGGAGCATAAAATATAGGTCAAGGTCACTGGGTCAAGGTGCATGCTGAGTGAGGATGTCGAGGAGAAATACTATGCATGGTTTGAAGGTTCTATCAATTATAGTTGATGAGACTGCAAGGGTCAATGAAATTGCTGACGGATGGATGGACTAACGTATGGGCGGAGAGAAAATTGGATGCCAATGTCGCACCATGCCAGCAGATGCAACAAAAATAACTGATTGGGTAGTACAAGATGAGGTCTACACAAAAAATACCACTGTCAGAGGTGATGAGAATGGTACAAGTAAAAGATATTCATTTCTCCTCCTAACTCCCCACCCTCCTTCACTCAATGCCAAAAATCATATTCCATTGCTTTCTTACCTGTTGAAAACTTTCAGCCGTAACATTGTTTTTTGGTATGCTATTGATTGTTTGGGTGTACAGATTCATGGCACTTCTGATTTGGCCCCTGTGTGGTTATACACTGCGATCTGATTATCCTTATCTGAAGCACTGACAGTCTGTTTCATGAAGTTGATCTATTCCAAAATGCAAATGGCATTCTAGTCATATTCATCAGAAAATACCATACATTTGAGTAGCAGATTACCATAACTGGTCTAAATACCAGGATAAAGTTATCTCCTTATTTACTAAAATCATGAGCTAATTGAATGGCAAACAGTGAAGAACCTGATCAAATCAGCAACTTGATCTTAGTCTACACTGTTTCCTCCAGCACACATACATACCACTCGTAGCTCTAGTCTAGATAAGAGCGGATATCAGGTACATGTATATATTCTCTGAAAACATATGTTGTTGGTACTCATTAGAGGTGCCTCACTGAGGCAGAAGTCCCTCATTGAGGTACTTCTAATGAGTACCCACAACATATCTTTGGGAAATAAAAAAAAATATCAGCACTTTTGGGTTGAATTAAATTGATTGTGTTGGGGTTTAATGACATATTGTGTCATGAGTTGAATTAAAATGTCTTATCATGCACTATGGTCACATATGTCCCAATATTTAGGATATATGTGGTAGCTTAGTAGAAATTCATAAACTGTCTCAAGAGACCTGATGACCAAATATTCTGGCAATATGTCAAAGAGAAGCTTGCCAAGAACTGCAAAATTTTATCAGAACACAATGTATCATATTTACCCAAAAGTACTCGAACAGATAAGCCATCATAAGGCATAAGCAAATAGTGTTAACCCATATCAGATGCTGCTAATTGCATATTTAATAGGCACACTATTTGGACAGACAGGTCTGAGCAAGCAGTGCAGACCAAAATCAAATGCCACAAAAATAAAACAAGAAGGCCATGTCGCGCCTTTAAGGGAGTGAGGTTGACGCAAATTTACAAAGTCGGTGAACCATAAAATATAGGTTGAGGTCAAATATGGATACTGCTGTCTGAGTTGTCATCCCTAAGTGTAAGCTAATACCAAGTAGCATCACTGTAGCCTTTACAGTTCTTGGGAAATGAACTTGACCATTAGGGTCAAAGTTAGGGTTGATACGAATATTGTCTGGTTGATCGACAAACAGATGAACAGACAAACAAACAGATGAACAGACAAACGAACAGATGGAAAACTGGATCCCTGTATCATACCATGCTAAAAAACAGATACAACAAAAAATAAATCATGACATTTTTTTTCATAGAAAATAAGTCTTGACATTTCGTGTGAATCACATGAAATGTCATACTTATTTTTTTTATTTATTTATTTTTTTAACCCTTGTCATGCTGAACCCGGATATGCCCTGCTTTTGCAAACAGTGTAGATCCAGATCAGTTGGCTTCTGAAGAAGCCAACTGATCTGGATCTGCACTGTTTGCCATTTAGTATTTGAATTTATGTCAACAATCCTATCAAGTATTTTGATTGGCTGAAAATTAGAAGTGGGCGTGCCATCTTAATATATTCAGCATGACAAGGGTTAAATTCAAAATGTTGTCTGCTGCAGTTGTGATTGGCACTTCAAAGGTTTTATAACCATGCTAATAGCACCATACCAGAAACCTGTATGCCCTTGACCATGCCTATGATGGGGACTTACATGAGCAGAAGCAATCTTAGCTCCATGAACAACTAAAACTGATTTTGTATATGATTGATTTTTGATTAACGAAACCAGAACGCTGTAGACACGCTCATACAGCATCCAGTCACAACTTATTAATGCAGAATGTAATTATCCCCAACACTGTGGCCCTGATGTATAAGCTTAGCACTCTGGGTAAAATTTTCAGTAGACAACATTTTGAAATATTTTTTTTTTATTTTTCCCAGAAAACAGGATTTGATATTTCATGCAAATTGTCCCCATTGGAGGCAATTTGCATGAATATCAAATCCTGTTTTCTGGGAAATTTCAGAAAAATATCACTTATTTGTTGTCTGCTGAATTAGACTAGAGAGTGGTGAAGGATAAGGTCTAACAGAAAAATCAATTTTTCAAGCACTATACATATCTTTTTGGAAGTCAATAGTCAGATAAGATGGTATCCCCACAATATATTTTTTACTTCTCCACTAAAAAATACATTGTGGGTAGTCATTAGAAGCACAATGATGAGGTGCTTCTAAGCATATCACAACATACATGTATGTTTTTGTGGAGAAAACATATTGTGGGTACTCACCAGAAGAGCCCTGATGAAGTGCTTCTAGTGAGTACCACAACATATATTTTGCGGAGAAATAACAATTTGTTTGTTTGTGTTGAGGTTTTATGGCCCAGTCAACCCATTTGGGTCATGTCGAGCGCTGTCAGTTTACCTTACCACACTTTTTCCTGGGCAGGCTTAGTCCTTTAAGCAGTTAACAAGTACTTGTGCACATTCTTTCACCTGAAACTGACAACTGACCTTCTTGAATCGGCAGATGGGAGAGAATAACTTCAACCACAGAAAATATTTCATGATCAATCTCATAAAAAAGAATGTGCCGGACCATGCTGGGTTCGAACCATGACCTCTTGATCACCAATCGGACGCGCATCCGACTGAGCCACTGAGGCTAACAAAAAAATAAAAAAATTATCAGTATTTTTCTGATGATAAAAAATCATTTTATCTGGAGCTACATGATGTCAAAATGGCCATTTCCTCATTTTTTTTTCAAGCTAATCTCTGTTGACTCTAGATTGTAAGATTCTGCAACTGCCACCCTAATTACCTACAGATTCAGACAGATAGGCTTGGGCAACCACAGAATGGGTGTCCGAACAGGGTCTACATTGTTTGTTACTCATCCAGCAGGTTTTAGACACTTCAACACTTTTTGGTGACGTATCTATGCAGTTTTTACCTAAATCCATCCTCAGTCCACTGGAGAGGATTATCGTTGTGAAAATGGCTGGAAAGAAAATGAAGGAGGGACAGATAACAATCCTAAACCAGATCTTGACAATATCAATGGACAGATAACAATCCTAAACCAGATCTTGATAATATCAATGCATATAGCAAGTTTGGTTAAAAGGTTTTGTTATTTACTCGCGTTATTGTCCGGAAATGAAAATATGGGCGTGTCTTGGGCAGATAACTCTGTAAAAATTTGACGAAATTTGCCCATTAGCAATGCCAAAACAGATCTCCTTAATGTCAATGCATATAGCAAGTTTGGTTAAAATCCCTTGTTATTTACTAAAGTTACCGTTAGTGGTGTACCGATGATCAGGTGGTATCGATTAGCGGCGTGCTGGAAGCTCCCGATTCCGATAATCGATTGAACTTTCTCACAATCGATCATCGACAAACTGATTGACGCCGCATGTTTTCAATTAACCACTTGGGGTAAAACAAACAGTTACCTATTGATGTACTCAGAGACTATATTTGAGTATTCACGGAAGTGTTTTCACAGTGTATGAGGACATCTGTCACTGATTACACAACTCATTGACCATAAAGATTTGTGACAATAAGCCGCCGCTTTTGATTTACAAAACTACGCAGTAGAAGGCGGGGCAGAGCAAGTTTCTTTTATTGGCTAGTGTGTAGTTATGATGTGTCATTCAGATTCACCAAGCCTGCCGACTGGTTCACGGTTGATTTGATGAAACAGAATCATTCTGTACAACAGATGGGCGGAAATAATGTGTAAACTGTTAAAGTCAAATGTATTGATAGTTCATGTTCCCTAAAATTAAGCTACCTGGTTCTATGATTCGCACAAATGTCCGTTTTGATGTATTTTTTGCCACTGAAAATTTCTGAGTGGAACAAATTCTTCAAAGTTTATTATTAATTAAAAGTGTCATAGCACTAGTAAAACAGCTTCAGCCCTTCAGACTAGTGTATTTGTTTTTTGTTGTTGTTTTTTTTTTTCACCCAGTTTTTCATTTAAAATCAATAAAGCAACGCTGAAATTAACCGATTGCACACTAGTACCCGACACTGGACTAGTAGTCGGACATTTTCATTTTAATTCTTCCTGAACCATACAGGTGGGTTGAAACTTATACAATGTCTTAAACAGCATTTTAAAGCATCATAGATATGTATTCTCTCTATGTTAAGTTTTTTTATTATTATTATTTGAATCTGCAAAAAAAAACAAAAAAAACAGTTTACATTATTAATAACATGCTTAACATAGGCCACCAAATCGCTGAAAAATAGTACTAACAAACGCTTTGTAAATATAGAGTTCAGTTGTTGTGCAGTACAGTTGAATGAACTTGTAAACATATGACCATGAACAAGGATTAACAGTGAAACATGCACGCCAAAGCGAATTATTCAGGAACCGATTATAATCGGAATATCGCATCGGCAGCAGCAACCGATGCCAACCGATGATCGATTATGATTTCCAACCGATGTCCCACCACTAGTTACCGTCCGGAAACGAAAATACGAGGCATGTCTCTGGCAGATAACTCCGTAAAAATTTGACGAAATTTGTCCATTAGCAATCCCAAACCAGATCTCCTTAACGTCAATGCATATAGCAAGTTTGGTTAAAATCCCTTGTTAATTACTAAAGTTATCGTCCGGAAACGAAAAACAGACGGACAGACGGACATCCAACGTGAAACCATAATACCCTGCCACTATTGTGTGGCGGGGTATAAAAAAGAGGCTCTTCAGCATGATGTACCAGTACATGTACACATAACGACATACCCATGAAAGTTTGAAGAAAATTTGCCAAACAGTTCACAGAGATCCATGTACCATGGACACAAGCAACTTTCAAGCTGAAGCTGATGCCAGCATTACCGTTTATGGGATCCAGACCAAAAATGGTATGTCCACTCCAAGGGACATAATACTACTGCTATATTTATGTGAACTTCATGCTGCTAAACTTGTGAGAACAAGAGAAGAATTTAAAGCTATACTCCTGGGCCCAGTTGTTCAAAACTAACGATGCTGTTTACAGTTAGTCAACGTATCATTAAAACTTTTATCATTAAAGATGGCATATACGCTATTTTTGCTGAAAAAAATGTGCATTTGCAAAAGCTATTCACATTTTTTCAGTAAAAAATACCTGTGAATTAGATATTGTACTTAATAGAACAGTTAATATTTTGACCACTAACGAGCTCGTTAAGCTAACAATGCTTTGAACAACTGCATTGTTAAAGTTTCAAGATGGATTTCTACTAAAGTATGGTTTGTCTTGGTCATTTATATCATAAAATTCAGGCAATATTTTTTTTAGTTTAACTACAACTTATCCAAACCTGGCTGGCTGCAAGTCGGCCTCATTATTGAGCGGAGTCGTATCATTATCGCTTAACATGCTTGGTGAAGACTTCAGAAGACAACATTTCAAAATTTTTTTTTCTTTTCTTCCCAAGAAAACCGGCTGTTACATTTTGAGCAAATTGTCTGCTATTGAGACAATTTGCATGAAATGTCACAGCTTATTTTCTGTGGAAAATAAGAAAAATATCATCAATCTGTCTTCTGCTGAATTTGCCCATAGATTGGTAATGGTTATTGTATCAAGAACATTGATTTTTGCTTCATCAATTTTCATTATAATGTCTGAGAATTTACAAAGCGGTCCTAATAAATCTGTGCAGTTCATGAAAGTTTCAAATAAATTATATGCATACATAGCTCTGAATTAGGGGTTTATACAGATAAATATATTTTTTTCTTATTTCTCCACAGGAATACTCAATAGAACTGCCTCACCGAAAAGATTTTGTTCAGCCTCAAAAATATATCATTTTTTATGGTAAAGCAGGAAAGTATCACTAATTTTTTAGTGAAAAAGGTATTCTCACCAAAGGTCCATCAGATCATGGGAGCATTCAGAGGATATTTTCCAATACATAGCCACAAGAGGTGTTTTGGTGCACAAATACTGTATTAACCCTTAAAGCGCAAAGAAAAACTGCATCTGAAAATGTCGTCTGTTTATGTTGTCTGCTGAATATTCTTGCAAACTTCTCAAAGCTATTTTTTGCATACCAGCAAACAGTGTGGACCCAGATCAGACTGCTCCTGATCTGGGTACACACTGTTTGCAGAAATGACTTTTAAAATCACAAGCAGAAGAAAAAGCAGACAACAATTGTTGTGATTGGCACTTTAAAGGCTAAATATAAATATTCAGATACCTTATCTTCTTACCATACTTGCTCTTAAATTTGACAGGGTAAGAGATAAGGGGAGTATCCAAGTATGTTTTGAGCAAATACTCAATTATTTTCAAACACTTGGGTATTAATACCCAATAGATTTGACAGAGTATCCAATTATTCCCAAATCAAGGGTGAAAATTAAAGTTTCAAGACCAGAAAAGCACATGATTACTATTTCATATTATGATTACTGCAAGTAATAGGTGTTTTTATTCTTCATACGACAAATACTATCAAAAAATTAATAGGGTATAATGAAATACCATGTTTTAAATATCTAAATCAGGCTTTTTTGTGCTCTTTCTTTCTGTTTTTTTTTTTGTTTTGTTTTTTTAAAGTTTTCCCCTATTAATTTTCATTTTGGTGGTTATCTTTACTCAAGCCGAAAAATGAAAATATGATTTTACCCAATCCCAATGGAATAAATTTTGATGGGGTTAAATACCCAAATGCCCCCCAAAATTATCTGTTGCTCTGTTTGAACAATAGCATACAAGTCCATTTTACTTCCCATTCAATTTCATGCATCCAAAATACAATGTACTGCTCGGATAAGTGGCAATTTGTGGATATGTGTTCTGCAGTGCCTGAACTCAGTCTACACTGTTTGCTTGGGCATGCCTGTCCAAATACTTAGGGTAAGTACTGTAATAAAAATTATCCCGAATCATCAATGATCCTCTTTATCTGCACCTATATTATCTAGAACTAACATGGAGCGTTGCATCACTGTCATAGGACTAGATAAGAGGTGACATCCCATCAATATTTCTCTTATTTCCCCATGAATACATATGTTGTGAGTACTCATTAGAAGTGCCTCCATGAGGCACTTCTAATGAGAACCCACAACATATGTTTTTATGGAGAAATAAGAAAAATATCAATATTTATTGGTTGAAAAAAGCATCTTATCTGGAGCTATGATTGTGCATATCAACTGCCATTGTTGATAGATATGATAGCAGATCATAAATGCTTAAAAGGTGAAAGCCAATCTGCTGCCTTCAAGCTTTTTGGAACCATCCTCATGATGCAGGAATGTGCAACCTCTGTTAAGAATCAACACCAATTATTAACAACACAAATGATCCCACATAGCTCATAACAGATAAGGCACTTTTTTAAACCAAACGTTATTGATATTTTTTTTTTTATTTCTCCAAGTAAATATATGTTGTAAGTATACAATAGAAGTGCCTCACCAAGACACTTCTAATGAGTGCCCAAAATATAAGTTTCCATGAAGAAATAAGAAAAATATTTTTTTCTGGGTACCTCTCTTATCTTGAGCTATGGATGCCATAAGGTCTTCAGTGTTCCAAATTAATGAATAGTCGCTCATTTTCATAGCTCCAAATAAAACCATCTTTTCAAACCAAATGTAGTGACATTTTTCTTATTTCTCAAAAAAAAAAAAAAAAAGATATGTTGTAGGTACTCATTATAAGTGCCTTGGCAAGGCACTTCTAATGGCCAAGGCACTTCTAATGAATACCCACAACATGTTTTTATGGAAAAAGAGAAAAAATATTATTTGGATATTCCCTTTTATTTCGAGCTATGCATTTTTTTGTTTCATTATTTCTCTACAAAATATATACATGTATAATGCGCAAGTTAAGGAATGAAATCTTATGCCATTGATTGATTGATTGTGTTGGGGTTTAACGACACGTCAATCCTTGAGGGTCATTTTGTGTCGTCTCCCAGAGAAAGGGAGAAAAGAGATAGAAGAGAGAGTAAAGGAGATGAAAGAGAGGGACAGGGAAGGAAGAGGAACAGGAATGAAAGTGAAGAAACATAATAAAAACATTCCCCCTCTACCCTTACCCACTACAAGGATAGCAGGCCTTGCCCAACTGTAAGCCAATATCAGTTGGACGCCCCAGTGATGTAAGATACACAGCACCTTCGCACCACCCGCCATTGGAAAACAGCAAATGCCCACATCAACCTGCACATCCACATAGTCTGATCTATATGCTGATATAGTCTACATTTTTACATCAATGCTTATAAAAAAAATATTCTGCTATAAAACACAGATTCACTCTGACTCAATAGAAACAAAGTACCATATTTACCCTAAATACTGGGAAAACTCTTAAAATACTTGTCCTATAATTATAACAAGTTCATTTTACTACACCACAACCTCTTTATAACACTGTTGTTGGGGTCCATAGCATAAACCGTGTTAGTTAAATAACCCTGTTATACCCATACAAAAATGTATAGATTATATTGAAAAATGACCATTTATAGTCATTTTTCAATATAATCTATACATTTATGGGATCCATCTTTGAACTGTGTTATATCCAAAACCGTGTTATAAAGAGATTGTAATGTACCTGTTGATTGTTTTGGTGTTTTACATCCCTTTCAACATTATTTAAGTCATACTGAGACAATGGAAGGATCATAAAAAAAAGGCTATGTGCAGTGAAGTGCCGCACAGTCACTTGTCTCCAGCAAGATTTGAACCTGTGACCTCTGATCCGAAGTCGGGTGGGCTAACCACTCGGCTACCAGGACACTTCACCTGTTGATTGTCTAAAACTACCAGACTGAGTGCCAAACTGGGTAGACCCTATCAGATGCAATATTCTGCTGCAGCATCTGATCTGGGTCTAAACTACATTGTATTTGCTCAGACCTGTCTGTCCCAACAATTAGGGTTATTATGGCCATCCAGCTTTATGGCTCACACTTCACAAGTGCCAAAAGGATTCAGTATATTTCCTTCCTGTCATCCTGGGGTCACTATCACTTGAGCAGAAGTACTTAATGCTTAGCACTCCATGTAAAATTTTCAGCAGACGACATATTGAAATATTTTTATTTTTCCCAGGAAACAGATTTTGACATTTCATGCAAATTGTCTCCAATGGAAACAATTTGCGTGAAATGTCAAATCCTGTTTTCTGAAAAAAAATTAGAAAAATATCAATGTCGCCTGCTGAAAATAGCCCGGAGAGTGGTAATGGTTAAAGTGATCCAAGGACCAGGAAAAGGTACCACATGACACATGTTGGGGTTTAATGATATTTCAACCCTTATGGGTCATTTTGTGTCATCTCCCTGAGAAAGGGAGAAAAGAGATAGAAGAGATAGTAGAAGAGATGAAAGAGAGGGACAGGGAAGAAAGAGGAACAGGAATGAAAGTAAGAAACAGAAGAAATAAAAACATTCCCCCTCTACCCTTACCTGCTACAAGGACAGCAGGCCTTGCCCAACTGTAAGCCCGAATCAGTTGGACACCCCAGTGACGCAAGATACACGACACTTTCGCACCACCCGACCACCCCCATATGACACATGTAAATAACCAATGTCTCGATCAGTCTATGCAATCTAATCACTGGCTTTTAGTTTCTGCTAATATACTGTTGTACCCCATGATTCTGTCAACAAAAACTAAGACTGAGAAGACTGTGTAGACCTGGATCTGTCCCATTTATATTAATTTTGTTGCATTTTTCAGCAGACTTGTTAAACAGGAGTACATGTACATGTATTTAGTGATAATTTGGGATAATTTTTTTCTTATTTTTATATAAAAAGATATGTTGTGTGTACTCATTAGAAGTGCCTCGATGCATACCCACAATGTATGTTTCTATGGAGAACTAGAGAAAATTATCCAGAATTATCATCTAGTACTTCTTCTTAACTCTTCTGGATCAGTCTGGAGTCTGCCAACAAACAACAAAGACTCTGACTAGACAGTGTAGACATGGATCTGTCCTGTTTATATTGATATGGGTGCATTTTTCCTGAATCTAGGTTCAAGTGTCTCTTTCCTGAACATTAAGTTTTAGATGCTAGCTACTTGTAAGTGACTGCTTTAAGATGAAAAGGACTTTTCAGAATACACTTCAGCTATTTTTTTTGCAGGTCAAAGCGGTCTGTTGTTTGGATATAGTCATTAAAATTACCTCTGCATAATTATGGGTACTCATTAAAACAGCATCACTCTGCCCATAAGATGGTTTTTTTTGAGTCTACATGCAAATCATAAAACATCTCTACAAACACTGTCACAATATTTACTACAGTAAAACCTGTGTAAGACAGCCACCTTTGAAACTGACCTTAGTGGTTGATGTGGAAAGATGGTTGTCTTATAAAGGTACATGCCATGTAATTTTGCTAGCAAAATTACATGACATGTACCTTTATAAGACAGACAACTTTTTCCACATCAACCACTATTAAAGTCAGTCCCGAAGATGGCTCTCTTACACAGGTTTTACTGTACTCCCATAGATATTGATACATGTAGATGCTTTTTTCAATCCAAGAGTATCAATGTTCTTCTTATTTTGCCACAAAAGCATATATTCTGGGTATGCTGTGAGGTGATTCTAATGAGTACCCATGTTTTCTTGGAGAAATAAGAAAAATATTACCTGATACCCATTTATATCTAGGCCTATGAGTCCAAAGTGTAACTATTTACTAAACTTGAGCAAACTTATAATGGAAATTTGCCCACTGGACAGTCTGACTAGATTCTTCTCTGTCTACATAATGTACAGATCTTGTAAAATGTAAATGTCTATAAAAGCATTGCAGACACTGCATAATACCCCTGCCACTGCACAGTAATAAAACATGGAGTGGAGATGGGTATGTTTGATGGCATAATAAAGTAATACATTTTATACCCAACCCCAAATTTGTTAAATAAACGGAAAAATGTTTCAGTTCAAAATTGTCTATGCCATAGATTTCCTGTCTAGTCATGCTCAAACCAGAAAAAATAAGTTCATCTGCAAAATGTAATACACCTGGATCTGTTTATTACATGGTTTGTTGTAACACTTTTTTAGATATACCGGTAACAGGGATCACAACTCTTTCTTTCTTTTCTAATACAGCAACACCCCCTGCGGGGATTATGTGTTGGTGTCCGCTGTACTCCAGAATGGGAGTCAGTGCAGCGAAATGTTAATTTGTTTGTGTTGAGGTTTTACAGCCCAGTCAAACCAATGGGGTCATGTTGAGTATGGTCAGTTTACCTAACCACACTTTTACTGGGCAGGTTTAGTCCTGCAAGCTCTTAACCAGTATTGTGCTGATTCTTTCGCCAGATTCGGACAATTGCCCTTCTTCAATCAGTGGAAGGGAGAGAATGACCATAGAAAACACATGTATTTCATGATCAAATCTATACAAAGAATGTTTCTTTCCCGGCAGGGTTGAACCCGCAACCTCCTGATCACTGGTCGGACGCGCATCCAACTGAGCCACCGAGGCCAGCCAGTGAAAAGTTAAAAATGAGAAAAAGAGATAAAAACAAGCTAGGGTGAGATAAAGCTGGAATATTTATATGTTACAAGTCCAATGAAGACAAAGTACTAAGATAAAAACAATGCTTCTGGTCTATGGCATGGAGTAGATCAGACTTCTGACTGCCAGTCTGAAGATTCAATGTCTGACAGCATTGCTATTCTTGGTGGTAATCTGTTTCACTGGACAATGGCAAGGGGGAAGAAAGAGTAGTTGAGGCACTAGCATTCACAGCAACTGTATCACTTTGTTTAAATGTTGTTGTGTGTCATGTTGGTATGTGGATGCAAAACCATATGGTGGTGGACCCCAAATTAATGGCTAACTTTTACTAAATAACCTATGCATTTTACTCTTGATACAACATGGATTGGACAGCTAACATGAAAATTGGTTTGGATCCCAACAATAGTGTTATACAGAGGTTGTACTGTATCAATCATAGTCATACTGTCGATTTTTTTTGCAAGACATTGAGCAGAAACATTTTTTGTCAGTAGCCAAGGGCTGTGTCTCTGTTGAAAACTGACAAAACATGCTGAACAATAATCTGAAGCAAGACATAGTCAGTATCATTTGATATATAAATTTTTTTGTCCAAATCAATTGTTCTCATGATAATGCAGGGCCTGACAAATCCAAGTTTCAGCCACTTGCCCGGCATTCTACAGCATCTTGAAAATGGCTCAGAATTACAATATTCCCTATATATTCTATACATTTTTCTGGGCAAGTGAAATAAAAATTCACTTGCCCAGCCAAAATTTGGGCTTGTCCCGGGCAGCTGGGCAATGGATTTGTCAGGCCCTGATAATGAAGGAAAACTATTTTTTGGTGCTATGCAGGGGCAGTAACTCTGTTGAAAATTGATGAAAAAATGCCAAGTAATAATCCCAAGCAAGAACATTGTCAATATCATTTTATATATGAAGTTTCCTTCAAATCCATTTATTTGTTCTCATGATATTGAACGAAAACCATTTTTTTGTCGCTAAGCATGGGCAGTAAATCACTTGAAAACTGAGGAAAATATGTACATTGCTTAACTTTGTGCAAACACCTACCATCTGCGAATGCATTATTGATTAATGGGCATTTGGCCGTTTTTTATGGCCTGAAATGTTTTTTGTAAAGCTGACAGCAAAATTAAAGATTCCAAGTCCATCTAAATCAAGTACATTGCGATTAGTGCTTGCTACCTGACTTTGTGAAAGACTCGGCAAACGTACAGGACAACTACTCAGGTTAAATAAGTGGGTTACCCAGCAACACCCTATTAAGGGCACAGTAAGATGATAGATTAACAATATGATACTTAAAATTACAGTTTTAGAACAATGTTCTGATTATGATTCACACGTGTCAAAGACTAAGCCTATCTGTCAAAACATGTCTGTGGATGCAGATTTTTTTTTTTTTTTTCTGATTTTATTCCTGGAAGAAAAAAATCTGAACATATGTCACTGATTTTTTTTAAAAACTTACCTTTCTGCCATGTCCATCTGATTCTTAGTGGGTGTTATGGTAACTAAAAAATTGTATAAACATGACAAGTTTCATCAATTTCTGGATGTCAACTGCAACCTATCCGCCATCTTGGATTAACGAGGCGTCATCCCATTCCGTTTAGCCAAGAAACCGGCTCCAATTGACGTGAATCTACCAAACTGAATGCACAACAGTTCACCTAATTACAACTTTATTATAGTCTAATCATATTTCTCTTACTAATTACAGAGAAAACAATTGCTAATTAGACGGAAGCAGGTGCGTGCGCATGCGCATTTAGATTTCCTGTCGGTCAGGAAGTTTTGTTTTGTTTTTGTTTAATTTATGATGAATTGAAGAATAAATATGAAAGTTTTAGCCTTTCATGAAATATAAAATTTAAAAGCAGTATATTTATTATGGAAAGAGGTAAATTTGACGGAGTTTTAGCTGTTTTATTTTCAGTGAATTGGAGTGCCAAACTGCCATTTATTTGACAATGTATGGGTGGGGTATTGAAACCAATTTCACCAGTAGAAGTACCTGAGAAAAGCGCCAATGTGTTCAATAACAATGGTACCTAGAGACTATATGCAGCATTAAAATGCCATTAGATATACAATAACATTTTTTGGATGTTTTCTTTCCAAAAATCTAAAAGGTTGCCTTTGGAAATGGCAAGGCTACTTAGAAATAAAAGAACGGTCGGGTATGAAACCCACAGACTGGAACCCCCTGACCGAGACCCGGCACCGTGACCAAAATTTCTATCCTGGATCGCAAGACTAATATGTTTTTAACTTTGTCCATTTTGGGTTTATATTATGAGGTATTAAATATACATTTTCCAACAAAAAGGAAATTTAGATTGGACCTGTAGTTATTATGGTAACAAGATGTTTCGCCCCCAAGACGTTTCCCCCCTAGTCGTTTCCCCCCTGGTCATTTCGCCCCCATTTTCCACCCCTAGATGTTTCGCCCCCCAAAGCCTTGTCTTTTCGTCCCCCTAGTTGTTTCGCCCCCCCCCCCCCCCCCCCAGTCATTTCGCCGTAATAATATTAGTTTACCCTAAGATAGATGGAGGAAGGAAGGATGGGAGGACGGAGGAAGGAAGGATGGATGGATGAATGGACGGACGGGCGGGCGGATAGATAGATAGATAGATAGATAATTGGTGCTGTTTGAAGTCTTTAGTAAATGAATAAAGTATTTGATCGCTACCGTTAATCTTCCTGATTAACCCTGTAATCTGCCGGATTAACGGACGGACGGGCGGGCGGGCGGATAGATAGATAGATAGATAGATAATCGGTGTTGTTTGAAGTCTTTAGTAAATGAATAACGTATTTGATCGCTACCGTTAATCTTCCTGATTAACCCTTTAATCTGTCGGATTAACTCAATTATCGCATATTGTTCCTGTAATTGACACGGTTATCTGTGAGGTGTGAAAACGCGTGCTTTAATAAAAACAAACATCTAAAACTTTTCCAATGCATTTATTTACCTTAACCCACAGCGAGGGGAATAAACATATTTTGGTTGTATCAGTTCCTGGTCATTTCCTCTCATATTTCTCTTTTGAGTTTCAAAATGCATTTTTATTTGAAATGGGGCTCATTCAGGATGCTCAGATTCAGATGCTTCCCGATCAGAGGTATACATGTGTTGTGTACATACGAACCAGCTTCATGCATCTCCAACAATGTCAGATAATTCTAATTACATTTAAACGGATAAACGAACATTATTAAACACTTTTCAGTAGCATTTACCTAACCTGAAACGCAAATAAGATATAGGGGGCGAAACGACCAGGGGGGAAACGTCTAGGGGGGCAAAACGACAAGGGGGGCAAAACGACCAGGAGGGAAACGACTTGGGGGTGAAACGACTAGGGGGAGGAAACGGTTTGGGGACGAAACATCCCGGATTCGTTATTATTTAAACTCAGATTTACTGTTTCAAGGGGTATGAAACCCACAGACCATACATTCTCCGTTTTTTTTTTAAGTTTTTTCTATAATGTTCAATAAACAATTAATTTCTTTGTTGCACAGGTCTTTCAAATACAAAAATGAATTATATATGGCTAGCTGAAGCTATAACAGAAACGTTAAAGTGTTGAATTTTACGATTTTCATATATTTATTATGTTTCTAAAAATAGAACAGGTAGAAAATTTGATAATATCCACAATGTCCCTAATCAACAGAAATATACCGAATGGTAAACACCCATACAATCAGTGCATACAAATGCATAATAGGCTAATTGTGTTATATATAGAAATATAATAATAGAAAATACAAACTCGGTTGAATTAAATAATAATAAAAATTATTATTATCAGCATCATCTATATTGTTACGTTTGGCATGTAATAAGAACAAAGAAATAGAAAAGCCTGCGCAAGTATGGGGTTATAAACTTCAAAACACCAGAGAATGGATGGTCTGTGGGTTTCATACCCCTTGAAACGGTAAATCTGAGTTTAAAAAATAACTACAGGTCCGATCTAAATTTTCTTTTTGTTGGTTAATGTATATTTAATACTTCATAATATAAACCCAAGATGGACAAAGTTAAAAACATGTTAGTCTTGCAATCCAGGATAGAAATTTTGGTAACGGTGCCGGGTCACGGTCACGAGGTTCCGGTCTGTGGGTTTCATACCCGACCACAAAGAACACGCAAAAAATGAAAATTTGAGACTTTGTTTTATTAGATCTCTTCGTAAACAGTGTTTGTGTACAGCTGTGTAGTGTGCGAGCTATATAACCACCAATTTGTAAAATTGATTTTCAAAGTAACCAGAATGAGCCCAATCAAAGCAAAGCAAATAAAATATAATCTGCTCAGTTATTTTTAGCTTGCCTGAACAACATTCAGGGAGAGCTATTGTTCTATCCTAGGCATGCATCCACAAATGTTAAGGTTTACGTTAAAGTTTGAAAGACCTCATTGTTTCTAAACCTTACCACCAATTTGATTCATCGTTTGTATGATGATATGAATTACAGACATCTCGCCCCAAAGACAGTTTGCCCCAAGACGAGTCGCCCCGCATAAAACTCGCCCCAAGACAACTCACCCCACACTCATAAGACAACTCGCCCTACATTAATAAGACAACTCGTCCCACAAGTAAAAGTCGACCTACCCCTCCTAGTCGATCAAGTACCCATAAGCATATTTAACTCAGTAAAACAGAAGAAAATATAAAAAATATATATGCACCAAACTGCATTGCACTACCGTATCCATTGTTGTAATTATTACATTGATTATACTTAATTTTGTCGGACAGTTATCCTCAACACTAAGGTATATTGAAATAAGAGATTATTATTCAAATCTGTCTATCTGTCAATCTATCTAATAGTAACATATCAGTGCAATAATGGCACTAGTTTAACAGAAAAAAAAAAATAGGAAAAGTAATGTATGACTCTGCAAACTCTACTTTTCTTTGTATAAATCGGAGTATGCGAGTGAGTTACTTACATGGATTTGTTAACGTGATGGTCTGTCTATCTGAGTATAACATATGGATGCACTATAAAGCTGTTTTTATGACACTAGTATAAAAGAAGAAATATGTCATCGTAATGCTTTAGGTATTTGATGTTTTTCCCAAGGCCCTCCCACTCACAGCCCGGTTCTCGGCGATGATCCTTTTTCAGCTTCTCGTTGATATTATTGAAAGAGGACAAAATGGATTGAACATTAAGTAATGTCACTTTGTTGAAGACTTTGAAAAGGCATAAATATCAAAAGTTGTTTATCATTGTATTTACTTTATGTCAGTTTATAACATTTTTATATTATTTTTAAGTGCATCCATTCGTTTGACGTCTGTTCACCCCACATTCATCCGTCGCTTGCACCCAATATACACATGGTACACGGTATTGTTAGGTCAGAGAGTCTGAATCCGTCGGCATGGAAATTAAGCTGATTAAGTTAGCTACTGCTAAATAAATACATTCTTTTCTTTTGTTATGTCACATAATGTGCTATTTATTATCATAATGTGCTATGATCAATCTGGGGCGACTTGTCTTCTAAATGGGGTGAGTTGTCATGGGACAAGTTTTATGTGGGACGTGTTGTCTTTGGGGCGAATTGTCCTGCACCCGATGATACATAATAATCTAAATTTTGCACAGTGCCATCCCCACCACCCTAGGTCATGTCAAGTTCAAGGTCACAGAATTAGAATTTTCATGTTAAAATTTTAAGTCAGTTTTTTTTTTTTTTAGAATCTCGTTATTCTAAACTAAATGATGGATTTAGTTCCTATTTGATATCATGATAGATACTGGTCAAAAGTTTTTATAAGCACCATCAGCACTCATGACCGTGACCTTGAGGTCGAGGTCACTGACTTAGAATTTAAATGTTAAAGTTTTCATTATTAAAGTTTTAACACCTCATTATTTCCTTACCTTATCACCGATTTGATTCATCTTTGGTATGAGGATACATATTGGTCCAAAATTTTGCCCAGTTCCATCCCCATGATTAAGTTTTTATTTAAGTTTTTAAGACCTCGTTATTTCCTAACCTTATCACCGATTTGATTCATCTTTAGTTTGATGAAAATTTTGTACAGTGCAATCCCTCCCCCCGCCAGCCTCCCCCACCCCCATCCCCCACCACCCCCCATCAAGGTCACAGACTTAGAATTTTCCAGAAACAAAATGTGCAATATCAGGTGACTATCCTGTCTGGCAACAGGTCTTGTTGAAGGCAGTCCTATCGGTAATTTACATCCCAGGACACATTTATCACTGCTCATTGTTGTTTATTGTCATAAAATCATAGAAATTAAAAGCTTAAGAACGGTCACACGAATCACCGAAATACCGGAATACTACCGAAATACCGGAATACCCATGAAAAATATAAGTATACCTGTGAAAGACAACTATTAAAGACACCAATATTGGCTTTAATTAATTAATTAATTAATATTATGTCAACCTAATGGAAAATGGAATATATTTTAACCTCAAATAATTTGCAAATTTCTCTCTAAAGATTTTTTTTTTCTTTATTTGAAAACATTGTTGATAGTTCCCTAAATCAGAGCCGAAATACGACCGGAATACCCGTGAAAAACGTGAATTTCCTACACTTCAAACAAAAAGTACATACGACTTTTTGTATAAAACATTTATCAATTGAGTGAATTATTTAATCCGACTGATTTAGTTATGCATAATGCATATAAAAAAATATACATATATGGCCAGTAGTAAGTCTCAAATACGACACACCGAAAATTTATCATTGACGCATTTTTAAATATAATATAAATATATTAATATAAATAATGTGTTCCATCAGCATGCAATCGTTACATTAGTCTGTGTAAATATTACCCCGAATACATCGCGAAATTTTATATATAGCGCTCTCCTCGCAAACAAAAAAAAACAAACAAACAAAAAAAAAAAAAAAAACACACACACACAAACACACACACACACACACACACACACAAAAGAAAAGTCTTATCTTAATCACCCAGCTTTAGTTTTGGATTAAGGGTGTGGTCGCCTGAGTCTTCCTATATTCACTTTGCACGTGCTGCTGCTGCCAAGAAAATAGTTTGAATCCCCGAAGCACTGCTAAAAATTCTAGAGGAGATGCCGATCTAATTGTTTTAGTATTTAACGGTGAAAATTAGGATGAACATTTCTTTTGGAGCAGACGATTCACATGTAATGTCACGCTTAATTTACACAGGAAAATAAGAAAAAAAATGTAAATGCCGTCTGGTGAATATGCTAAGCGCTTCAAGAGTTAAAGTATGGATACATTTCATTTGACAAAGGAGACAAACGGACACGCTGGAATGTATCTACACTACTCGGATCGAGGTCTGGACGATTGATGATTGGACCAGGGATACGACTGTCCGTTTAAATCACCGTGACTTGGTGTCTTGTGTCTCTTTCAACAACAACGACAAAAAAAAAAAAAAGAAAAAAGAAAAGACAGAAAAGAAAAAAAAAAGTCATTTTGAGATAATAGAACGTGGCGTCTGGTCGGGTATTCACTGTTTGCAAAAACAGTTTAGCCATTTTTCTAGGAATAACCAAATCTCATAGCTGGATGTACCTAAAATGGACCAGCCAGAATCTTACAAGTTTTGCAATCTCTCTCTCTCTCTCTCTCTCTCTCTCTCTCTCTCGTTTTACCCTCATATAAATATGGCACGTCTCCTTTCGAGCTATAAGTTGTTTGCACTGACTTTATTGGAAAGGCGGGAATCGAACGTGATTCGATCCCCACTTATCATGAAACACATGTATTTGCTACGGTCATTCGCTTCTTCAACTGCTTCAAGATTGGCAGTTACAAAGTTTCTGGAGTTAGCTCCCTTAAAAGAGTAAAACCCTGCAGTGTGAGGACGTTACCCCACATTTACCAGGGTACAAATGAATATTGTTATGTTATTTTCTTACAATATACAAATGTATACATTAATAACATTTTTATTGGCTTATAGAGCAATCTTCGAAACTTTCGTTTCCATGTAAAGTGTTCTGTTTTTGTGTCTTCAACATGCAAAACCAAGACCGTAATTTATTTAACGAGTAAAACAGACGCATGTATAAAACCAGCATCGGCGGGAAAGCATCTGCAAAATGCTATTTGGCCATATTGTCATATGCCCTCGCGGACATTCTAGGCAGAACCCTCCTGGGTAGAAACCAATACTAAGATACGCGGATAAAGTGTCTTGCTCAAAGACACAACACTTGGTGCTCGCGGGTATCGAACCACTATCTGGGCTAATTCTGCAGACGACAAAAAAGAAAAAAAAATCGTTATTTGTTTTATTACCAAGAAAACAGGATTTGACATTTCATGCAATAGGGACAATTTGCATGAAAAGCAAATCCTGTTTTCTTGGAAGAATGGAAAAATATTTCAAAATGTCGTCTGTTGAAAACTTTACCCAGAATGTTAAGCGTTATGGTCTGCACAAACAAATCGCGCATGGGTCTGTGCATGGCAAAACCTACAATAAAACTTGTACGAAGAGACGAATCAGCCTGCACACTCTCAGCCTGCACATCAGTAGTCTGATCAGAGCCTTCGCTAATTGTATGTACCTCCTACAATCTATGGGTTTAACAAAACATCTTGTGAGACGAGCGAAGGGTCAATCTGCGCAACTGCATAGTCTGATCAGAGCATACATGTAGCCGGACTGTCCAAACCGGGATAACCATTGTGATATTCTGATCAGAGCCTTCACTGATCGTACAGTATGCACCTTCTTCGGACTCCGGGCTATCCAAGAAGCTTGCTTTATATAGTGCGTCGATGCACAGACTGACCTGAGTCTTTGCTGGTCGCACGTACATTGTACTATAATACGTTTTGTCGTTCGGTTCATCAAGCCTTTCATATCGGACTTTAAACAAAGCTCCACATTTCTCTATGACCTAGCTGTTACTGAGACGTAAAAACTCACTCACTCATTTGAATTGTCATTAGCCTCTATTGCCCCTTGTGTGTGTAAAGTGTGTTTTTGTGTGACAGACACCCTTTTCACATGGGCTGTCTTATTGATTCAGTGCCTCTTTGATAGCAGAAGCGCCCCTTTAAGTAAATTTATATTGACAGGTGCGGTTGCTGCATGCGAGTAGGACTTTCCCGGTCTTTTACCATAGTACGTCATTTATATTGAGCGCGTGCGGTTGTTGCATGGGAAAAGACAGTTACAGGAATACCAACTATAAATATGTATTTCGTCGATTGGGGGCAGATGTTTGATTCTCTATGTGGTTTTTGTGGTTTTCATGTGTTTGTTTTGTTTTCTACGGCATATTAAGTAAAAATGACCATGCCGGACCCACGTATGTGGCCGGAGTAGACTAAACCAAAGAATCCGGTACTTTTTCATATGAAGCTTTGTTGAGGCCCATGTTACGTGCTCGAACAGTGAATGGGGCTACCGGGGTTTTCTTTGGACCTAGGGAGTACCCAAATATATTCAAGGAACAAGGCAGTATTGGTTAATAAAACAAGGGAGTTAAACTAATTTAGGTGGATCGGAATGCGGAAATTTGGAAAACACTTTTGGGATAATAAGACCTTTGCTACCAGCGCAGACTCAGATCAACCTGCGCATCCGCATGGGCGTGGACGATATAACCTTTGCGCAGACAGTACTATATGGTAGAAAAATAAATATATAAATAATTAAATATATTTATTAAAGATATATCTAAAATTTATTTATTAAATAAATAAAAAAAGGACAGGTATTTAGTCACATTACGTCGAGGAATTTCTCATAACTTCGCGAGAAATATTATCTCCGGGTACAATATTACGATTCCGAGTATCTTCGCACAACTTTGCATAACACATACTTTGCGCGCACTTGCGTGTGTTGTCCGCTGAATATTATGTTTACTCCGTTTGATTCCCAGTGTTTTTGGGAAGTCCGCAAAACGCCGATATTCGGGGTATAGAGTTTTTTTGTTTTTTTTTTTGTTCTTTTACCTGAGCTGTACTGTGTGTACTTTTCATTTGAAGTGTAGGTAATTCACGGGTATTCCGGTCTTATTCCGGCTCTGATTTAGCAGACTATCAACAATGTTTTCAAATAAATAAATAAATAAATAAAAAAAAAAAACACTTCAAAGACAATTTGCAAATTATTTGTGGTTAAAGTATTATCCCTTTTCTTTTAGGTTGACATAATATTACTTAATTAATCAATTAAAGCCAATATTGGTGTCTTAAATAGGTATCTTTCACAGGTATACCTATATTTTTCACGGGTATTCCGGTATTTCGGTAGTATTCCGGTATTTCGGTGATTCGTGTGACCCCTTAAGAAGATTAATATCTGTTCAATAAAAATTATTTATAGAGATACCTAACTATCTATTTAGTTGTACTGCAACACCCCTCGTGAGGATTACATGCATGATGATTGCGCATTGTGAGAATAAAGGAAGATGAATAATGAAACTAAAAAAAGTATGATAGTGAGGTGTGAAAAACTGATGATATTGTTAGCTGTTAAAAACAAATGAGATTAAAATCAGGTTAAAAACAGGTCTATTGTGCTTATGGCATTTGGTGGTCAAGAGACCAGACTGCCACACTGAACTGATTCAGTGTAGGTTGGAGCACAGCAGTAGGGGGAAGTCTATGCCATTGCCAGACAGCCAAGAGAAAGAACGAAAATTTATAAAAATTAAATGAGGTATGGATCTGATGGATTGAGAGGGGATGGGATTGGCCATGACGTGTCCTTGTGGTTTGCTGGAAGTATGTGGGTAATGGTACTGCAACTAGACCATTCATTATTTTGTAAAACATGTCATGCAGAGACGAGCATCTGCCCATCTATTGTCCAATGATCTATAACCAAGTTGTGACTATTTCTGAGACACTGTCATAAGAGGAATATCTATTCAGAGTCCAGCGGGCAGCTCTGCGCTGCACCATTTCAATTTTGTAACTACATGTATAAGATAGGGTGTACGGACTCCATACGGTAGAGCTGTATTCAAGTTGAAGCCGGACAATTGTCTTGTATGCCGCTTCGGAGATAAATTGGTTAACTACACCCAGAGCTTTCTGTTTATTCATTTCTACCAGATTATTGTCCCTCCCCTTTTCGAAGAAACACTGTTTTCGGCTTTCCGTGGTGCGTGGTTCTGAATTTTTAGTAGGTACCTTGTCCCCTTTACTCCTCCCACAGTTTTTGTCCGATCCTTTTGAAACTTTACAGGTGCTTTAAGGATGGTCTGAAGATATGCATGTGGTTTTTTTCAGAATCCTGAAATTATTTTTTATCACTTTTTACACATTTTGAACTTTGACATTTTTTGAGCTCTAATATTACAGAAGTCTATAGGGAGTAGGTACCTTGTCCCCTTAACTCCTCCCACAGTTTTTGAAACGTTACAGGGTCTTTTAGGATGGCCTGAAGATATGCATGTGGATTTTTTAGAATCCTGAAATAATTTTTATCACTTTTTCTGCATTTTTAACTTAGACATTTTTTGAGTTCTAATATTACAGAAGTGTATAGGGAGTAGGTACCTTGTCCCCTTAACTCTTCCCACAGTTTTTGGCCGATCCTTTTGAAACTTTACATGGGCTTTTAGGATGGCCTGAAGATATGCATGTGTTTTTTTCAGAATCCTGAAATATTTTTTATCACTTTTACCGCATTTTTAACTTAGACATTTTTTGAGTTCTAATACTACAGAAGCGTATAGGGAGTAGGTACCTTGCCCCCGTAACTCCTACCACAGTTTTTGTCCGATCCTTTTGAAACTTTACAGGTGCTTTAAGGATGGTCTGTAGATATGCATGTGGTTTTCTCAGAATCCTGAAATTATTTTTTATCACTAGTTTCCTGCTTCAATACTTAGCCCCCGTCGAGGTCGGCAACATTCTTTCGTAGAGATTGATCATGAAATGTTTTCTATGGTCATTCTCTCCCTGCCGCTGATTCAAGAAGGGCAGTTGTCAGTTTCTGGCGAAAGAATGTGCACAATACTGGTTAACCGCTTAGAGGACTAAGCCTGCCCAGTAAACGTGTGGTTAGGTAAACTGACCGCGCTCGACATGACCCATTGGGTTGACTGGGCCGTAAAACCTCAACACAAACAAACTTAGGTACAATGTAAGTGATACAGGACCAATGGTCCTCTGGTTAACTTACCCATTTTTAACAGCTCAAATAAAAATAAGGCGGGGGACATAAATTTCCATATGGAATTTGCTTCTTGTTTCCAGTGTTATAAAAATCAGAGCTTAGTATTCCAGGACACATTTGTCATTGCTCGGTATTGTTTGTCACAGAATTGTGGTGCCTGTTGGAAACTAAGGATAAAATTTTATCCATAGGCTAACATAACAGGGCGGCACATAAGATATAAATTTTAATCTAATTGAGTAATAACGAGCCATTCAAAACAATTTCCATTGTTCAACATTGAATACATAATCCATACTAATACAAAACCTTACCATATCAACGGTGCATTGGACCAATTTGTATGAAAACTGCCATCATAGAGGCCAAGAACACATTTCGAACTCAAAATGTATCAAAATATAAAAATAAAGATGTCCTGGTGTGATCAGACTGACCCCATTTTACTTTTTCATCAGCATCAAATGTGAAAGTTTTTCACTGATCATGGTTCTTTTTTTCACTGGACAATCTACCTATTTCATCCGCAAAACTGGGCAGAGTTTCTCCACATTTCTCTGAGTAAAATACCCACAAAAAACAGGTAAATGCACTTATTATCATTTACCTAACAGCTTTAATCTTCAATAAGTTGATGGATGCTAGTACATGGCAGGAGCAGAAGTAAAACACTTGTTTCACATTGTTATACGCATGCACCAAACTGTCCAGGTAAGTCTCGAATCGGCTATCTAAGTGAGATTTGTCCGAGAGGGCACTCTTCAATACACTGCATATTAGAATAGAGGTACTCGAAGATAGTAGATGGGAGCATATCAATTAAATACAACAAAACAAAAAAAAAAAAAAAAATGAAATCATCTTCCTTTAAGGTGTCAAACTGGATTTTATTGTTTCATTTAACTTGATTTAAGTAGTATTAATAGTCAAAATACTGCTTAGAGACTTGAAAACATTTACTGCAAGCTAAACTTTCGTGTTCATGCATGTCATTTTCATTTATTTCCACATAAAACAAGGTTCCTTTCAAATAAATAAATAAAATACATAAAATTAAAATTTATTGTTTGCACTAATATACTAACAAAAAACCATCAACTGAACTGTGTGATTTATATTTTATACCCAAAATATCATACTAAGAACTATGGATACTGTCGTCATATAACCAGAGTTTTTCACTATTATTTTTATAATCATCATCAAATAACTGTTCTGTCTACAGTACAGCTCAGGTAAAACAACCCAAAAAACTCTACTCGGCATTTCGCAGACCTCATACAAACACTTGGAATGATTCCAAGTAAACATTTATACTCGACGGAAAAGCTTGAAAACATTCGCAAGTTCCACGGAAAGTATGCGGTATGCAAAAATTCACAAAATTACTCGGAGTCATATTATTGTACCTATTATTACCGGGTATGTGGCAGTATTTCCGGTGAAGTTATGCGGAGTTCCTTGGAGTAATTTGATGAAATACTTGGCAATTTTTATTTATTTATCTATTTATTCATCAATTTGTTTATTTATTTTTCCATCATATAGTACAGTCAGCATAAAGGTTATATTGTTCACGCTCATGCAGATGTGCAGGCTGATCTGAGTCTGCACTGGTAGCAAACGTCTTATTGTCCCAGTAGTGTTTTCCAAATCTCCATATTCCGTGTTCCCCAAAAATTAGGTTCATTCCCTTGTCCTCTTAAAATATTTACCACTGTTACCTTGTTCCCTGAATATAATGTTCCATAGAAAAACTTTGGTAGCCCTATTCACTGTTCGAGTATGTAGCATGGGCCTCAACAAAATTCCATAAAAAGTACCGGATTTTGTGGCTCAGTCTGGTCCAGCCACACAAGTGGGTCTGGCATGGTCATATTTAGCTTGCCTGTACGAAAGTACAGGAAGAGCTATTGCACTACCCCCCGGCATCGGTATTGGCGTTAACAAAAATGTTAAAGTTTTACGTCAAAGTTTTTAAGACCTCATATTTTCTAAATCATCAGATGGATTTAGTATATATTTGGTATAATTACAGATGTTGGTCCAAAATTTTATTGAGCCCTATCCACACCCCTGCTCATGACCTCTAGGTCAAGGTCACTGACTTAAGAAATTTTATGTTAAAAGTTTTGTGTCAAAGTTTTTAAGATCTCTTCATTTCTAAATCCTTGCATGGATTTACTGTATATTTGGTATGACAATAGTTATTGGTCCAAAATTTTATTTGGCACTACCCCCCACCCCTGCTTATGACCTAAAGGTCAAGGTCACGGACTTAGCAATTTATGTTAAAGTTTTGTGTTAAAGTATTTAAGATCTTTTAATTTCTGTATCCTTGTATGGATTTACTTTATATTTGGCATGATTATAGATACTGATCCAAATTATTCGGCACTATTCCTTTCCCTGCTTATGACCTGGAGGTCAAGGTCACGGACTTAGGAATTTTATGTTAAAGTTTTGCGTCAAAGTTTTTAAGATCTCTTCATTTCTAAATCCTTGCATGGAGTTACTTTATATTTGGCATGATTATAAATATTGATCCAAAATTTTATTCAGCACCATTCCCACCTCTGCTTATGACCTAGAGGTTAAGGTCACAGACTTAGAAATTTATGTTAAAGTTTTGCGTCTTTAAGTTTTTAAGATCTCTTAATTTCTAAATCCTACCATAGAGTTATTTTATATTTGGCATGATTATAGATATTGCTCCAAAATTTTATTCAGCAATATCCCTGCCCTATAATCTACAGGTCAAGGTCACGGAAATTTTATGTTAAAGCTTTACTGCAAAGTTCTTAAGATCTTTTATTTACTCAGCTACATGTACTTTTCAAATCATACTAGTTATATTTGGTATACAGGTAGCAGCTATGGATTCCCATGTTCATCCAAAATTATATCCAGTACCATGTCTTCCTCCCTTCTTCTAACACCCCCCCCCCCCCCACACACACACACACACACACACAACACTAACTATGATTAGGATTTTATGGTCATAATTTTTTATTTCATTGAAAAGCATGAATTCAGGCCAGCTATCCTGTCTGGCCACAGGTCTTGTTACTTAATGTGTCATTGAAAACAAAACACACGAAAATCACAAAGAGAATCAAAGATCTATCCCCAATCGACGGATAACATATTTGTGTTTGGTATTCCCTATAACTACCATTTCCCATGCAACAACCCTACACGCTCAATATAAATGACTTACTGTGGTAAAAGGTGGGAAATTCTCACTGACGTGCAGCAACCGCACATGTCAATATAAACTTAAAGGGGAGCTCCAGCTATTAAAGAGGCAATGAATCAATGAGACAGCACATGAGAAAAAGGTGTCTGCACACAAAAACACACACTATGCACACAAGGAGGTCATAGAAGCTAACGACAATTCAAATGAGTGAGTGTTCTATGTCCGACTGACAGCTAGGTCATACGGAGAGGGAGACCTTGGTTTCAAGTCTCATATGAAAGACTGGAAAAGCCTGGGATCAAACTCATGACCAATTGGTTGCAAGGCAAGCAGCTTTAGCACTACACCACCGAGGCTTCCTTTCCCAATACATGTATTTCTTTTGTTAATAATCTAATAAAAGGGCTGCAGGCATTGCACCATGCCCCGCCAATGCAATACATCAAGCAAGTGCCATAACTTTGTTAATAAAGTTTCAAGAAAATGTCCCAAATAGTTTTCAAGTGGACACAAATATATTACAGAAGTCATTATTTTCAATGTTCAAAGGGCCATAACTATAAAATTTGGCTCACCAGAATTATGGTTCTTGTGTTCTACATTTGTGTGATGTTTCATCAAAATATCTGAAATGGTTTTCAAGTTACAGAGCGGACACAAGTACATGGTAGAAATGGCTATTTTCATTATTTACTATGTACAAAGGGCCATAACTCCAAAAGAAGATGAACCAGTTAAACTTCTGTTCTGCACTTGTGAGAAATTTCATGAAAATGTCTCATACGGTTTTCAACTTTATACAGAGTGGACACGAGTACAAGCTAGAAATGGCTATGTTCAATGTTCAAAGGGCAATAACTTTAAAAGTAAGCAAACCAGAGTTACGATTCATGTTGTCTTATGGTGCTTTACATTTGTGTGAAGTTTCGTGACAACTCTCTAATGGTATCAGAGTTATGGAGCAGATACGAATGATGAAGCAATGACCGACAGATGGACACTCAAAGTTTTGGATGGTATAACATAATACCCCGCCATTTTTGTGGTAAGAGCTGACGGACAAACAGACACTCAAAATTTCAGTGGGTATAATATAATTTACCACTTTTTATGATGACGGGACATAAAGGGAATGTTCAGTAATAGGTTCAAATCTTAATAATGAGGGGAGGTGGGGGCAGCAGGGTGGGGGGGTCTGGGGGCTTGCAGCTCAGAAGCTAGCGATATTTTAAAACATCAAAATGAAAAATAAAATCAAAGCAACTCCTTTAAATCTTAAAAAAAAAAAAAGATTTGAAAAAAGAAGTGCTTGGTTATGGATCTATGGTTAGATAATATAATAATAATAATATATAATAATTTGGGGTGCAATGATATTGTAGAGATGCAAATAAAAATGAAAGCAGTTAAATTATACCTGGAAGACTGAAAGAAGAAAAGCGTTATAAAATCATTAATGGTTTTAGAAAGACTATATACAGTGTATATAATTTAATATATATTGAGTGGGATCTAGGGCGCTTTGCCCAGCAGAAGCCAACAACATCTTAGAAAATCAACTGAAGTAGAAGCAGCTCTTTCATATTGAGCCAGAATATTTTTTGCTGTTATTTTTGAGGCCATACTTTTTTTTATACCCACTTCAGAGACAATTTGTTTCTTTCTTGCATATCAAAAATCATCATATTGTTTTGGAAAAAAACAAGCTCACTCCTCCTGCCACCCCATCCCTGATCATCGAAATTCAATGGTCAGTCCCAAATACAAGAAGGGCAGTTGTCAGATTGTGCTGAAATGATTAACAGCTAATGTATAAGCCCATCCCAGAAAAAAGCGCGTTGACAAGACCGAAATAGTGTTGACTGGCCCATTAAACTGCAGTTCAAACCAAAATTACATTGGTACAAGGTTCTCATGCCTGAAGTTTTGATTTACATACATTGACTATGAGGAGGCGCCAGACAAAACCTACAATACTACAATGTACGTGCGACCAACAAAGACCCAGATCAGCCTGTGCTTCCACTCACTAAAGTAAGCTTCACGGATTATAGTCCAGAGTCCACAAAAGGTGCATACTGTATGACCAGCAAAGGGTCTGATCAGAATGTGCTTTGCAGTCACACTGTTTATCCCTCTTTGGACAGCCCAGTTGTCAAAGGTACATGTACATACGGCTGGCGAATGCTCTGATCAGAATGTGCAGTTGTGCAGACTGACCTGAGTCTTCGCTCCTTGCACAAGACGTTTTGGTGAACCCAGAGATTATAGGAGGTACATGTACATATGATTAGTGAAGGCTCTGATCAGACTGCTGTGCAGGCTGATCCGACTCTTTGTACAAGTTTTATTGTACATCGTAACATGTAGGTTTTGTCATGCACAGACTCGTACGCATATTGTTTGTGCAAACCTTAATGCTTAACACTCGAGGTAATAGATAACATTTTGAAATATTTGTCTCACTTTTCTAAGAAAACAGGATTTGACATGTCATGCAAATTGTCTCCATTGCATGAAATGTCAGCCTGTTTTCTGTTGCTTGAAATGTCAAATCCTGCTTTCTGGGAAATGAAAAAAAATATATATTAAATTTGTTGTCTGCTGAATTAGCCCACCATGCCCATTTTTGGTAAAAAAAAAACACCAAAAAAATCTTCTTATCCAGAAAGCTTTGATGCTGAATCTTGATGTATATAACATCAGTGACTCAAGGTACATTGTATACCAAGTTTGTTTAAATGATGATCCTAGGATGTCCTTTGACCTTTTTATGGCAAAGTAAAATTTGCGTCCCCATACAAAATGTTGAAAAATCATTTTCTCAAAATGTTTTAACCCTTGTCATGCTGAATAAATTGAGATGCCACGCCCTTTTCAAGTTTTCAGCCAATCAGAATACTTGATCCAGATTGTTGATATAAATTCACATACTGAATGACAAACAGTGCAGATCCAGATCAGTTGGCTTCTTAGAAGCCAACTGATCTGGATCTACACTGTTTGCAAAGACAGGGTATATCCGGGTTCAGCAGGACAAGGGTTAAGACTAATGGTTTAAATTTAAAATGTATGATTAAAGTAGTAAAACTTTTTAGTTACAATCAAAATTTTATGGCCTAGGGGTTATCTGACCTTGTCCCTGGGCTGTATACATGTATAAAAAATAACGTAATATTTAAATGTCTTCTTCTCTGAAACTGCTTGACCAATTTTCACCAAATTTCATATGGGGCCTTCTGCCGAAGACTCAAAGGGGTAATAATACATGTAGTTTGTTCAAACAGTTCTGCACTATTGAACAAGATGGTGAAAAAAAAAATGAAAAAAAAAAAAATGAAAAACACTTAAAAATCGTATCTCCAGAAACAAGAAAGCTTTGAGGCTGAATCTTTTTATATAGCATCGGGGGATGCAAGGTCTACCAACTTTGTTCAAATGATGATCCTAGGATGACCTTTGATCTTTTTACAGCACCATCAAATTTCTGTGCCGGCACAGTGGCTCAGTGGTAGAGTGTCCACTTTGTGACCGGGAGGTTGCGGGTTCGATCCCCGGCTGGGTCATACTAAAGAATTAAAAATGGTACTAGCTGCTCTTTTGCTTTATGCTCAGCATTAAGAAAGTAGAGGCAGAACTGGTCACCTCAGTGTCAGTATAATGTGACTGGGTGGAATATCATGTCAAAGTGTCTGAGGCGTGATATTTCAGTGAGGCAGCACTCTAAAAGTGAGCATTGAGCTCCCTGCCACATCCAGACACCATCGCGATATGACTGAAAGAGATTGAAAGCGACGTTAAGCCCAAATCAAACAAAATCAAATTTCTGTCCTAGTTGCCATAGCAATACTGGAAAAATGATGCATGGCATCTGCAGATATGCAATAGCTGATTTACTCAGATGAGCAAATCATGGCCCATAGGCCTCTTTTTCTTATTTCTCCACAAAAATATGCATCGTTGGTACTCATTAGAAATACCTCAGAAAGGCACTTCAAATGAGAACCCCACAACATATGTTGTTTTATGGAGAAATAAAAAAAAAAATATCAATACTTTTTGGTTGAAAAAAGTATGTTAATCCTTATCCTGCTGTTCACAACAACCCTTACCTTTGCAAACAGTGTAGCTCCAGATCAGATGGCTTCTGAAGAAGCCATCTGATCAGGATCTACACTGTTTGTCATTCAGTTTTGGAATTTGAATGAAAACATTATATGATATAATCTGATTGGCTGATAGTCAGAAATGGGTGTGGCTAATTAAATTATTCAGCAGGATAAGGGTTAATATCTGCAGCTATGATTAGTGGTATTATACTGATGATATTTGAGCTGGTGGGCACAGCATTTCCTACAAGATTGCATGTGCACTCAGCAAAGTCTGAGATCAGCCTGCACATTCATGCAGTCTAAGATCATTTGCAAGGTATTCTTTGGGTAGCCAAGGATCCGAAGCGTCTTTAGATGGACAGCAAATACTGATCAGCCTATGCTAGAATGTAGGCTGATCTGAGTCTTCACTGGATGCACATGCAGTCTTGTAGGTAATGCTGTGTTTTGGCCTGGCTCATCAGAGCTGAAAAGATAATCGAATATCAGTCCTGCCATTGTGATTGATAATTGATTAGTAATCACTGAATATTTGGTTAGAATTTTACCTGTCTGTCTGAGCATGACTCTTACCATATGTTATACTTTACTGTACATATTTAGCCAGACAGGCCTGAGCAAACAGTGCAGACCCAGATGAGACACCGCAAAATTCTGCATCTCATCAGGGTCTACATTGTTTGCCATTCATTCAGATAATTTTAGACACAACATTGGGTAGTAATTTGTACATGTACTTGTTTAAATTTTAGAAAAAGTATGGTAAGGAGTCAAGGTGTCTGAATACTAAGGGTAAATACTCTAAAGTAACAGACACAGAAAGCAAATGAATGATTGTTAGCAAATCTGTAGCGATTATCATTTTTGTGGAATTTATCAATCAGTTAATCGACTAGCTGTGTCCCAGCCCATTTTTTACTTATCTTTTATCTAGTGCTCAGCTGAGAAGCCTTGTTTTTCTGTTTGTAGTGATGTCTCTGAGTCTGGCCTCTGAGAAGCAGGAGGAGATTGGAAAAGAAGAATGGATGAACCGGCTCATTGAGACCCAGGTGACGAGAGCAGACATGAACAAACTCATCATGAATTATCTTGTCACAGGTAGCTAAACCTACACTTTGATGCTTAGCATGCTGGGTAAAAATTTCAGGAGACAACATTTTAAAACGTTTATCTGATTTTTCTCAGAAAATAGGTTTTGACATTTAATGTCTGTTTTCTCCTGGGAAAAATATCAATAATATCTAATCTGCTGAATTTGCCCAGAGGGTAACAAAGGTAAATTTACAAGAAGTATGTCTAAGACCTCACAGTTCTATTGATTCTTTCAGTTTCTGCAATTCTTGTACTGTAATACTAAAAATATTCAGACACCTGGGCCAAGTTGTTCAGTGCATCGTCAGCATAACAAGTGTGTTAATGATAAATTTGTTAACTGTTGTAGCTATTAAAGGTGTTTTCAAATACATTGATATTTTTGCTGCAAAAATGTGAGTAACTTTTGCAATGCAATAAAAAATGTCAATGTTTTGGCCATATTTCAAGACAGAAATTTTAACGTCATGTTAGCTAACAATTTTGTTAGGCTTTGAACAACTTAAGTTAGGCCCTGAATTCCTTACAATACTTGGCCTAAAATCTGAACAGGTCCATTCTACTACCTGTTGTGTGTTTAAACCTATACCACTCTCTGGGCTAATTCAGCAGACAACACGTTGGTGATATTTTTCTTAATTTTCCCAGAAAATAGGATTTAACATTTCATGCAAATTGACTCCATTGGAGACCATTTGCACGAAATGTTTAAACCTTTTTTCTGGAAAAAATAAGAAAAATATTTCAGTTTGTCATCTACTGAAGATTTTACCCAGAGTGCTAAGCCTTAAAAATTGCTGGAATGAGTCGCAAACAGTTTGGAGTCTGTAAACACTGATCAGATGCCAGGATCTACATTGTTTGCTCGGGCTTGTCTGTCTGAATATTTATAAATATTATAAATACAATATTTATAATAAAATATCAAAATTTAGGTATCTATAAAACAGAGGATTTGTTAGCCCTTGTCATGCTGAATAAATTAAGATGCCATGCCCACTTCTAATTTTCAGCCGAGCAAATTACTTGAACCCGGTTGTTTATACAAACTCACACACTTAATAACAAACAACGCAGATCCAGATCAGTTAGTTTCTTTAAAATCTTAAAATCTGAGTGTCTGGATCTACACTGCAAAGGTGGGACATACCCAGATTGAGCAGGACCAGGGTTAAGGAGGAGTATTTGAAGATAATTCTGGGATAGTTATCTCAATTTCTCCATAAAAACATACATTGTGGGTACACATTGGAAGCACTTCAGGGAGGTGCTTTTAATGAGTACCCGAAACATGTTTTTATGGAGAAATAAGAAAAATTATCCCAGAATAACAGTCAAATTTTCCTCTGATAAAGTGAGTTCACACCCTATTTTCCATTCCAGAAGGCTTTAAAGAATCGGCTGAAAAATTCCGTTTGGAGACGGGGATCCAGCCATCCATAGATCTGAACGAGCTGGATGACCGAATTAAAATACGAGACAAAATACAAAATGGTTGTATTGAAGATGCTATCTCTCTAGTCAATAATCTCCACCCAGAACTACTAGACAATGACAGATACTTATATTTCCATTTACAGGTATAGTACATGTACATACATATATTCACAGATCCAGAAAAAGCACTTGTTTTCAAACCAAAAATATTGATATTTTTTCTAGTTTCTCCATGAAAAAAATATTCTGTGGTACTCATTAAAAGCACCTCACCAAGGCACTTCTAATGAGTATCCACAACATATGTTTTTGTGAAGAAATAAGAAAATTATTATGTGTGGCTAGCCCCTCTTATCAGGAGCTATACGGAGAAGTCCTAAAATTTCTTACATCAAAGTTCTGGACATAATGGTATATGCGAACTATAAAAGTGGCTATGTCAGTGAAGTAAATATATATAGTAGTAAACAAGAGTTAGAGGACAGAAAAAGTGGCTATTACAGAGAGATGGCTGTTGTTGAGAGGTAATCATGAATAGTAAATATGCACTTTTTACCACAGCAATGGAACAAGAGCAGACTACCTGTGTCCGTACAACATCATTTACCAGAGGAATTGTTAAGGAGGAATATTTGGTGATAATTCTGGGATAATTTTTCTTATTTCTCTATAAAAACATATGTTGTGGGTACTCATTAGAAGCGCCTCGGTGACTAATGAGTACCCACAGCGCCTCAATGACTAATGAGTACCCACAACATATGTTTTTATGGAGAACTGGAGAAAATTATCCCATAATTATCACCAGATACTCCTCTAACCGTTTCTCTGATTCACTTTGAGTTTGGACACAGGTCCAAAGATTTGTTCAGAGTAGATTTGTTAAGAGCAACCTCCAATGGGCTGGTTTGATATTTCGTTCTAGAAATATAGTACATGGGTTTCATTTTGGTTTTGGAGGAGGCTTTTAGGAATCTGTTAGTCTGTGGGTCTGTCTGAAAAATCTGCAGTAACTCATAAAGCACTAATGCTATCCTCATGAAACTTGCTACCTCTCAGTAGAGGGCAGTGATATGATCATGCATGCTTTTTTATTTGGTTGGACAAATATTTTGGTTGCTGTGGTGACATTGGTAGGGAATGTTGTATTGCTTTGCACTATTTGAGCATATTGTACACTTTTGTTGTAATCTCTTTAATCTTTACCACTCTCTGGGATAATTCAGCAGACGACGGATTGATGATATTTTTCGTACTTTTCCCTAAAAACAGGATTTGACATTTCTTGCAGATTGTCTCCATTGGAATCAAATGCATTCAAATCCTGTTTTCTAGGAAAAATAAGAAAAAAAATTCAAAATGTCTGCTGAACATTTTACATAGAGTCCTAATTGTTAACATATCATTGCAGCAACAGCATCTTATAGAATTAATACGACAGAGGAATATAGAAGAAGCATTAGATTATGCACAGTCACATCTAGCAGAGAGAGGAGAGGAAAATCCTGACATTCTGTCTGAGTTAGAGCGAACATTGGCATTATTAGCATTTGAAGATCCTGAGAAATCCCCATTTGGAGAGTTACTACACCTTTCACAGAGACAAAAGGTAATTTATACTTCTTGAGTAAGGCATAGCTCCAGATAAGGCACCTTTTCAACCAAAAAGCACTGATATTTTTTCTTATTTCTCCATAAAACATATGTTGTAGGTAATCATTAGAAGCAAGTACCCACAACACATTTTTGTGGAGAAATAAGGAAAATATTTATAGGACACCCTCTTTTTGTCGCACATGCTTTGGCAGGTGCGACTTGGGCGTGCAAGATTCCGTCCATTCGTTTGTCCATCCGTCAACATTTACCCTGGGTGTCTTCAGGGTGTCTTGTGAGTGCAACTCCTCTTACAGGTTTGTACCAATCATTTTGAAATTTTGCATGTGTTTTCTTCATGGTATAAGGATGTGCATGTGATTTGGATATAATTGTTAGAACAGTTTTGTCAATTTTTCCACATTGTGAACTTAGTCATTTTTCATCCTCAATACACACACTGTGGGTACTTCTTGTGAGTGCACTTACTCTTACAGTTTTGTACTGATTGTTTTGGAACTTTGCATATGTTTTCTTCATGAGGATGTGCATGTGGTTTGGGTATAATTGTTAGAACATTTTTTGTCCCTTTTTCCGCATTGTGAACTTAGTCATTTTTCACCCTTTATATATAAACAGTTGGTACCTCTTGTGAGCGCAACTCCTCTTACAGTTTTGTACCAATTATTATGAAACTTTGCATGCGTTTTCTTCATGGTATGAGGATGTGCTTGTGATTTGGATATAATGGTTAGATTTTTTTTTTTTTTTTTTCACTTTTTTCTACATTGTGAACTTAGTCATTTTTCATCCTCAATACATAGACAGTGGGTACCTCGTGAGCACAACTCCTCATACAATTTTATACCAATGTTTTTGAAACATTGCACATGTTTTCTCCATAGTCTGACGAAGTGCATGCGCTTTTCATATAATCTTTGCCTTAATTTTTGTTACTTTTATCTACTTTTTGAACTTTGTCATTTTCTGACCTCAGATGTATAGACAGAGGGTAACTTGTGATTGCAACTTCTCATACAATTTTAAACCTGTCTTTTTGAAACTTGACACATGTTTTCTCCCGGGTCTGCAGAAGTGCACATGGTTTGGATAGTCATATGATTTTTTTTTAATTTATTTTTGTCATTTTTTCCACTTTAACTTTGTCATTTTCTTACCTCAGATTTTATGAAAATGTACAGATTGTGGGTATTTTCCGAGCCCTGTTTCTCATGTATCATATGAGAAAATGCATATGCTTTTGATGAAATTCCTACATTAATTTCTTCTTCCTGAAATTACCTGAAATAAACATTACTTTTTTGGGGGGTGGGGGGGTGGAGGGGCAGGTGAAGTTTGATCTATTTTTTATCTGGAGTTATGGTAAGATGCTAGTAAAAGTGGTATTAAGTTTAAGGTTCCTTCAGGCAGTTCTCATATTTTGCTACATGGGGGAAAATCCATGAGTGAACAGCAAAGATCAGTGTTGACTGTGTATCTGTGCCAGCTGTACCTAAATATTAGGACAGAGATCTCTTAGAATTGATTTAATGAATATTTACCCCCCCCCCCCCCCCACCATCTTTAATGAATATTTACACAGTCATTTAGCTAGACTGTTTTAGACACATCGCTGGTAATCAGATGCTCATTTTTATGGTGGTAGAAAGTTAAGTTAATCGTGATGAATATGTTTTATGCTGAAGTTTTATTTTATTTATTTTTTTATTTTACTTTATTTTTTTTATTTTTTCTTAGCATTAGGAAACAACAGAGGTGAAAGGTCAAATACCAGTATATTCTACAAAAGTTAAAGATTCAATATTAAAGCAAAGGCTTTGATCACACTAGCTCTCCATTTGGCCAGGCTCCTTGGCATATTTGGTAATGCATTTGACTGCAGATCCAGGGGTCACAGCTGGACCACATAAGTTCCGTGGAAGTTGATCTTGAAATCATTTATACAGTCATTCTCCTCCTTCCACTGATTCAGGAAGGGCAGTTGTCAGTTACTGTACTGCACAAGTACTGGTTAACTTCTTAGAGGACAAAGTCTGCCAAGAAAAAAAGTGTGTGTAGGTTAAATGACAGGCTCAACATGACCATAACAGTATTTACTGGGTATAAAACTCCAGCTCAAGGAAACAAAGCTCTCCATTTGAACTCAAACTGTACATGTTAACTGAAAATATTATTGGCAGTTGGTATCCAAGATGGCTCTCAGAGACAATAAATTATGAAATTTTCTACATGACATCCACCATACATGTAAGCAAGTTGTGGCCCTTGAGCTTGTTGTTTGCAAGTGTCATGAAACCATTATTACTCATAGCTCCAAATAAGAGGGGGTATCAGGAAAATGTTTTTCTTATTTCTCCACAAAAACCTATGTTGTGGGTATTCATTAGAACCGCCTTATAAAGGCACTTCTAATGAGGTCACAACATACGTTTTGTGGCGTACTAAGAAAGATAACAATGTTTGGTTTGGAAAAAAGCTCCTTATCTGAAGCTGAGCATACTTGGCATGGTATAAAGTTTTCCTTTCAGGTTGCAAGTGAACTTAATGCTGCGATTCTGGAAGTAGATGCAACACCAAAATTAGCCAATTTATTAAAACTGTTACTATGGTCCCAGGAGGAGATTGATAAAAAGAAAATCAAATATCCCAGAATGACAGACATTGCCTCAGGAACTATAGATGACCCCAAATGATTGTGTCCTTGAACTTGTGTGTGTTTGAAATACCATACAGAGGACTTGTTAGGGACTAATTCTTATCATGCTGAATATATTAAGATGCCACGCCTACTTCTAATTTCCAGCCAATCAGATTACTTGATCCGGGTTTTGGATAGAAATTCACATATTTAATGACAAACAGTGCAGATCCAGACCAGTTGGCTTCTTCAGAAGCCAACTGATCTGGATCAACACTGTTTGCTATGACAAGGCATGCCGTGTTCAGCAAGAGAAGGGTTAATGATAATTTTGTGTTAAATTATTCCAGTTCTTCATAAAACATAAATTGTGGGTACTCATTAGAAGCACCACAGTGAGGCCCCTCTAATGAGTACCAACAGCATAGATGTTTATGGAGAAAAAAGAAAAATTATCTCAGAATTATCATTAAATACTCATTAACAAGTCCTTTGACCATATTTACCCGAAGTGTTCGGACAGATAGGCCTGAGAAAACAGTGTAGACCTAGATCAGATAAACAGAAAGCAGCATCTGATCAGGGTCTAAACTACTTGCCACTCATCTAACAATTTTTGAACACTTCAAACATTCAATTCAAATTTTATTAAGATTGTCAAATACATTTTAGCGCATCTCACATAGAACATACACAAACACTACAATATTCTTACATATACTGAACTAATGCAATATTTTAAGCAAGCATGACTATATTCATGTAATCTTACAAAATGTATGATTATAAAGTCAAGCTGATGGAACGGTTAGCCCATTTTTTGCTTGACTGGCGACCAACTGACCTTCCAATACCTCAATAAACTGGGCCAATGCAAGTGCCCTTTAAACTTGTCTGAATTAGTCAGCCTTATTGTACCAGAGAACAGTAAAATGATAATTCGAGTTCAAATGTTGTATATCTCGACCAAACAGCAAATGTTGTGCAATTAGATCAGGGTCTATGGCATTTGTCAGCATTTGTCACGAATGGGCCAATATGAATATATATTTCAAAATAGATAAATATAAGCACTGAGCTCATTTATATATTGAATCAATGAACACATATGGTTTCAATGTCAGCATACATCACCTCAAGATATTATAAGCCTTATTTGAGCGGTTCACCGCGAGATCGACCTTCAAAAGAAAGACAACTAGGAAAAAAAAATTGTTTGAAACAGACTATAGCTCGTCCTAGTTGTCCCCCCTACCAAGCGTCCTGTTTCTAGGTGACCAAGGTCGGGTACCAGTTATGCACTGGTTCCCTTCCGTCCACGCCACCGTAAGCAACCAATCAGGACGCGCCAGGTATATTCCCGCCAAAGCACGCACCAAGCGTGCGGCACGCCTAACACATGCGGTAGACATTGTTACTATAAAGGGTAGACGCAAGGTAGAAAACATCACTATTTTTTGGTCGCTTGCGAGGTCAGCACCTTCTGTATAGATTACGACGTTTGGATTTGGAAAGAAGTATTTTTCGCTAACAGATAAGTCTGTATCTTTATTTTCACTAAAGCTTTTCTTTGTAGCCCATATCAGTAGTAAGATGTTGTGCATTAATTGCAAGCAAACTAAACTTCCGGCAGACAGCCATGTTTTATGCGTTAGATGTTGCGGGTGTTCGCAGCTATCTCCTTGTGCCAGGTCTGCCAATTGGGCTTCAGAGATCTGGGAAGAATTATCCCACTTCCCCTCTTATGTATCTCAGGGATTCCCTTCTAGTACTCTGGTGAATAATTTTCAATTGAACTCTGGGCCTGCTCCAGATTTGGAAAACAGACGTAGGGGACCCCAGGTCGCCGTTACCGTCACTGGTAATGAATGCTTGACTAGGGGACCTCGCCCCGCCCCCAGCGATGCTTCCCGACGGAAGGCAACGCAGGGGGCGCTGGCGAACCCCTGTTCCGGCGGAAATTCTGAACCTAGGTACCTGCCGGGTTATCGTACACCTTATAGGTATGTTAACTCGGCGGCCTTTAATACGGCGGGCAGATTCCCAAGTAATGTAACTGTACCTTCCTCTCAATTTTCTTGGCAGGAAGGCGCAGATCAGGGGGCCTTTTATTGGCCATATTTTTATCCCTGGGGTTCTTGGGGTGGCTTTAGTGGGTATGATTATTACCCCAACTTATATTTGCCCTGTCCCGAAGCCATTCCAAGCTCGTCCAGTTCAATTACTAAGACTGTTTCCCAGGAGAATGGTTCTCTCCCTTTAGTTGCTGGCATTCGTACCACACCAAATATCCAGGTTACAGGATCTGTTTCTCATACTACTCCTGCGGTGAGTTCATTTAGGAATCCAAAACCTATTCAAAGTGGTATGGCCAAAGTATCTCTTTCCACTGTGCCTACTATTAGTAAGGCTTCTCAACATAATAATACTAGAGCCATTCCGACTTGTTCGGGTATTATTTTTCAGGTAGGTTCATTTTCAGATTCCTTAATAGCGGAACCAGTTATTGGTACTACCAACTTGGGTAGAAGTAGAAATAGTAAGAATAGACTGGGTACCTCCTCCACATCATCTGCTCTTCCTTCAGTCAGGGTAAGTCATAATGTTAATGAAGCCTTCGGGCATTTGTATACGGAGGTACAGAATAGCAGCAGGGTTCCATTGGCTGACTATTCTTATGTAGGCGCACTGGGATCTGTAGAGGACGATGTCCCTATAGGTCCTAGTGTTTCCGCAGTCAGACCTTCTGTGACTATCCCTGCTTTGAGCAGGGATAGTTCTTTAGGTCTTACAGCTACGCCATTGAGGGTAACCAACCCCTCACGTAGCACCCCTGACATTGCCTCAGCCATATCCCAGGCAGTATTGAGGACTCTATCAGGGTTGGGCAACTTGGCTTCGTCAGTGGATCTCCCTTCTGTTGCTGAAGAAGGGGAGGGGCAAACTTTCACGGGTCAGTCTGGATCCACTGGCAATGGTCGCGACCATGTTCGGACCATTAGCCAAGACCCCCGGGCTCCATATCATGAATGTGATTATGTCCCGGACCAGGCTCTGTCAGAGAGTTCATTAAGTCCTTCTCAAAAGAGCCAGTCTCATGAGCCTGCCACAAACTACCATGAGACACTGGAGGAAGTTTACTCCCTTTTGGGAGACCTTTGCCCCAAGGCTGACCAAACTCAAGACGGTGCGCGAGTCCAATCCCTGCTTGAGTCTATTTTGGACCAGCCTACTTCCTCCAGGTCAACACTTCCACAATCCTCAACAGTGAATCAGTTGATGGGGAAGCTGTTTGACAACACCGCAGAGGCTAGAAACAATCCAAATTGGCATGTACCTAAGAAAACAATTGATTACCTTACTCGACCTCATTCTTACGCTTGTCATACGGAATTTTGGCCGAGTAAGATACCCACCCTTGATGCTGACGCTGGCAGGCTAGGCATCTCAGTGGGCAGATTCGCCTCTTTACCAGTGGCTCATTTAGAGTACCTGGAGCGGTTAGCAAGGAGAGCGGTGGCCATCAGTTCACATTGTGATTTTTTTGGTTCGGCTGCATTTCAGGCCCTCTGCGCAGAACATGTTGACCCGGATGTTCTGCGTAGTCTACTTCTAGCAGTGAACCGCTCTGCTAAGCACATCATGGCCCTAGGCCTATCTATGTCTGCTGTACTACTGCATCAGCGCCGTAACGCTGCTCTAAATACATCTAATTTACTTTTATCTCATAACAAGGACAGTCTTAGAGCAGCTCCTCTGAATTCTTCCTCTCTTTTTGGGGGTAAAATAGAGGAAGTTTTCAGAGCTAATCTAGACGATAGACATCATTCCCTCCTGAGAGCAAATTATTCAGGAGTATCGGCCAATAGAAAGAGACCTTCCTCCTCTTCTTTTAATTCAAATCCAGCGAAGAAGTCTAGGTGGGAACCAAAAGCTGGCCGGGTTCCCACCTCCACTTCTTCGTCTGCTGTCTCTTTCAAACGGTTTCGATCCACCAAAGGGGGCCGTGGTGGATCATCTTCTTTCAGGGGGGGCCCTGCTAGGAGGAGTAAATGACATCATCAGGGCCCTTCCATCTGCACCTCATCCCTCTCTTCCGGTGGGAGCTCGTTTGTTAAGTTTTGTGGAGGCTTGGTCAGCCATAACTCAGGATTCCTGGGCCCTTTCTATTCTCCGGAAGGGCTACAGGATTCCTTTTGCAAGGGAACCTCCACTATCGTTGTCTCCAATTCTGTTCCCTGTAGCTCATCAACATTTAAATCACTTGAGGGAGGAGGTGCAGATTCTACTGGAAAAGAAGGCTGTGGAAATTGTGAGAGATACCTCCTCTCCGGGTTTCTACAGCCGGATTTTCTTAGTGAAGAAGAAAACCGGCCGTTATCGTCTTATCATAGACCTATCATCGCTAAACAAAATGATGAAGGTAGATCACTTTCAGATGGAAACTGCGGCCTCCATTCGGAGAGCTATTCCTCCAGGGGCTTGGGCGGTTTCTATAGACCTTATGGACGCATACCTCCATATTCCTATTCATCCAGCGTCTCGCAAGTACCTGAGATTTTCCCTAGAAGGCACTATATACCAATTTCGGGCGCTTCCATTCGGAATCTCAACAGCGCCTTTCGTTTTTACAAACTTGATGGAGATTGTGGCGGGACATATTCGATCTCTAGGACCCAACATTCACCAATATTTCGACGATTGGCTTGTCCATCGTCTTTCACAGGAGTCCCTACTGTCCGACCTTTCACTAGCTTGGGAAATCATTACAAGTCTGGGTCTAATACCAAATCCCCTGAAATCAGACCTAGTTCCATCATGACTTCGTGTATGTAGGAATGAGGTTCCTGACTCACATTGGCATTGTCAGAGTGCCAGAAGAGAGAGTCAACAAAATTCTTGTCCTGCTATTTCGGGTTCTACAGGCTCAATTCATTACCGCCCGAGAATTTTTGTCCATGTTGGGATCACTCAATGCAGCAGCAGATTTAATTCAGTTAGGTCGCCTTCATATGAGACCTCTTCAGTTCCATCTTCTGGCCAATTGGAAACCTCACCGCGACAGTTTGGTCCAATCTATACCAATATCCCATTCATGTCGTGTAGCAATCAAATGGTGGATGAATCCTTCCATTTATGTGGCTGGAATTCCCCTTGTTATACCAACCCCAGATTTCCATCTGTTTTCAGATGCCAGCCATTCGGGCTGGGGCGCTCATTTAGAACCCCTAGGTCTAGAGGTTCAGGGACTGTGGGATATTGCTTCCCAAGACCTTCACATCAACAATTTGGAGTTACGAGCAGTTTTCCTAGCACTCCAACATTTTCAGAGTCACATTTACAATTCATGCGTGATGGTAGCATCAGACAATTCATCAGTAGTGGCTTACCTCAAGAAACAAGGGGGGACCCACTCTCCATCTCTGTGCATGCTAGTTTGGGATCTTCTTTACTGGTGTCATCATCGGAATATTCACATTCAAGTCAGGCATATTCCAGGGTAATTGAATGTTTTGGCAGACAGCCTGTCTCGCCCAGACCGAATTCTCCCCACCGAATGGTCTCTAGATCGGGAGATAGCTCACCAAATTTTCAGTCTTTGGGGTACTCCTCAGTTAGATCTTTTCGCCACCAGATTAAACCATCTTCTGCCCCTGTTCGTTTCTCCAGTACCGGACCACAGGGCTTGTGCAGTGGATGCTATGTCACTAGAATGGAAAAACCTATTCGCATACGCATTTCCTCCATTCAAACTTGTTCCCCTGGTTCTAAACAAGATAAGGGATTCCAACAGTCGGTTCATTCTCATAGCCCCGTGTTGGCCTCAGAGGAGCTGGTTTTCAGTCATTCTGAGTCTCATAATAGACTTTCCCAGGGAACTTCCGGTTCATTGGGGTTTGGTATCACAACATCAGGGAAAAGTACTCCATCAGAATCCAGCTATGTTGCATCTTCACGCTTGGAAGTTGTCAGGAGTCAAATCAGAGGTAGACACATTTCTGAATTCGCTACCCAGTGTATCTCTCAATCCCGCAGAGAGTCTACGCTCAAGGTCTACTCTGCGAGGTGGAAGATATTCTCGGATTGGTGTTTGCAAAGGGAAGTTAATCCTGTCGATCCCGCTTTAAATGATTTGGTAGATTTTTTTTGCTACCTTTTTGACACCCTGAAATTATCGGTAGCTTCTATTAAAGGCTACCGCTCCGCCATCTCAAATACACTGAAATTTTCCAAATCAGCAGACTGTACGGCGGACCCAATCATTTCAGATCTTATTAAAGGTTTTGCCCTGAGAAAACCGGTTTCCAGATCTCTTACGCCCAAATGGAATTTGACTTGTGTTCTTTGGTCTCTTAATAAAGCTCCTTATGAACCGCTAAAGACTGCTGACATCAAATACATCACGCTTAAAGCAGTGTTTCTTCTTACTTTTGCGGCTGCTAGAAGAAGAAGTGAGATTCATGCTCTGTCAATTGAGGAAGGCTGTTTTAGGTATGACCGCAACTCGGATTCCATTACCCTCCTCACTCAACCTGGGTTTTTAGCAAAAAACCAGCTTCCAGAGTCATTACCAGAACCTATTGTTATTCCAGGTCTTTCTCAGTTTTGTGGTTCTGATACGGATGATAGGCTTTTGTGTCCGGTCAGAGCTCTTAGAGCTTATTTGTCCAGAGTGAAAGCTAAGAGATTGGGAAGGAAGAGACTGTTTTTACCACTGAAGGGCTCTAAAGATATTTCACCTTCCACTATTTCTCGTTGGATCTGTGACGTTATCAAACTAGCTTATGCAGATTTATTATCTTCGGATCTGTCATTCATGAAAATCTCGGCTCATGAAGTTAGAGCTTTGTCTTCGTCTTGGGCTTATTGGAATTCTGTCGCCCTTGAGGATGTGGTAAGGGCTGCATATTGGCGTACAAATAGTACCTTTTCTTCATTTTACCTTAGAGATTTGGCCCCAATTAGGCAGGATACATCGTCATTGGGACCTCTCGTGGCGGCGCAGTCTATTACTGGCTGCCATCGTTCTGTATCTTAAGTCTCTTCACAGTATTTTAAGCCTGCTTGAATCCGGTGTGAAACTTTTCTTCAAAGGGTCTGTCTTATTCTTCTCCATCAATGGATATTGGATTTCGACCCGCAAGCATACCTACAATGTAAAAATATTCCCCTAAAAAATACTATGAATTACCAGGGGACTGCTGAACTTCACCGGATTCCAACATGGGTGAGTAGAGATTTATACTATTTTTATTATTACCTACCCACCTATGCTTATTATTCAGGCTTATAATATCTTGAGGTGATGTATGCTGACATTGAAATGAAATTTTTAAAGTAAAATTAATTTCAATTAAAGCATACTCACCTCAAGATATTATCAAATGTCCCTCCTCCCACCCCGCTTTCATTGTTAAATTTTATTGCTCCCAAAAAATAGGGATGTTTTCTACCTTGCGTCTACCCTTTATAGTAACAATGTCTACCGCATGTGTTAGGCGTGCCGCACGCTTGGTGCGTGCTTTGGCGGGAATATACCTGGCGCGTCCTGATTGGTTGCTTACGGTGGCGTGGACGGAAGGGAACCAGTGCATAACTGGTACCCGACCTTGGTCACCTAGAAACAGGACGCTTGGTAGGGGGGACAACTAGGACGAGCTATAGTCTGTTTCAAACAATTTTTTTTTCCTAGTTGTCTTTCTTTTGAAGGTCGATCTCGCGGTGAACCGCTCAAATAAGGCTTATAATATCTTGAGGTGAGTATGCTTTAATTGAAATTAATTTTACTTTAAAAATTTCATTTCGGTCCTGTTCCGACCTCATAATATTATGTGGGGTCCGATCGGAGCCCACGCCAATTGCCAATTTTTTTTATTTATTTTTTTATTGTTATTGTTATGCCGTCTTAGGTATAAATCAGCAGATCAAATTACTTGGTTGAACATGTAGTCAGATGGACATGTTCAAATTTTAGGACAAGTATGGTAAGGAGTTATCCAAATATTCAGGTTAATTACGATCAGCTGTCTTGTATGAAATCTGCCTAATGTTATATGCAGGCAAAGAATGTTCCAACCATATTTTGCAGTCAGGCATGTTTGACTTCTTTGGTTACACTGTCAGTGGAATTGTTAAGGAGGACTATTTGGTGATAATTTTGGGATAATTTTTCTTATTTCTCCATAAAAACATATGTTGTGGGTACTCATTAAAAACATATGTTGTGAGTACTCGAGGCGCTTCTAATGATCACCCACAACATATGTTTTTATGGAGAACTGAAAAAAATTATCCCATAATTATCACAAAACACTCCTCCTTAATAAATCCTCTGACTGTACATAACTTCAGATAAGAGGAGAATCTAAATCAGTATTTTTCTTATTTCTCCGTGGAAACATACAATCTGGTACTCATTATATGTGCCTCAGAGAGCCACTTCTGTGATAAGCAACATGTTTTCATAGAGATAGCAGAAAAATATTAGTGCCATATCAGAAGCTATGCATACAAAGAAGCATTTGTACCGTCAATGCAATGAAATGAAAATGGGCCATACCATGCGAAAAGCCGGCCTCGGTGGCTCAGTTGGATGCGCCGTCCGACTGGAGACCAGGAGGTCGCGGGTTCAACCCCCGCCGAGGTCGGCAACATTCTTTCGTGAAGATTGATCATGAAATATTTTCTACGGTCATTCTCTCCCTTCCGCTGATTCAAGAAGGGCAGTTGTCAGTTTCTGGCGAAAGAATGTGCACAATACTGGTTAACCGCTTAGAGGACTAAGCCTGCCCAGTAACGTGTGGTTAGGCAAACTGACCGCGCTCGACATGACCCCATTGGGTTGACTGGGCCGTAAAACCTCAACACAAACAAAACCATGCGAAAATGTGTCCATGGGCATATGTGGACAGTGAGGGCCCAGATCAGACTGCCCATCCACACAGTCTGATCAGGGCTATTGCTGTCCACATATAGAATTATTGGATACTAAAGAATTTTCAATGGAGAGCAAATGTTCAGATGATTTTGCACGTGTGCAGGATGATGCATGCTCGAAGGCACTTTTACACTTGATTTGGCCTAAATGATTATTACTATTGATAGACATACATGTACCTTACAAAAAGCAATGTAATCTGCGCCCAATTGTTCAAAACTAATGATGACGTTAGTTTACGTATTGTTAAAACTTTGATCATTAAATATGGCATATACGCTAATATTTTTGCTGAAAAAATGTGAGTAGCTTTTGCATTTGCAAAAGCTACCCACATTTTTTTCAGCAAAATACCTGTGAATTAGATACTATACTTACTAGAACAGTTATCATTTTTGACCACTAATGAACTTGTTAAGCTAACGATGCTTTGAACAACTGGGCCCTGGTGTTCTGTATCATGTCAGGTGAATGTTCTCATATCACACGATCATAGCTTCAACTGAAAAGTACTGAAACATTTTATTTGACATTTTTCATGAAAACATACGTTGTGGGTACTCATTAGAAGTGCTTACTGAGTACCTACAACGCATGTTTTCCTAAGAAAAATATGATGTAGATAATCCGTCTTATCTGGAGCTATAAGAATCGCACAAGGTGAATGCTTTGTGATCCAGGGATCTTTGAATATCCACAAGATACTGTGGTCTGAGATAGACCACATTACTGCAGTAATGCAGTTTATTTTTACCTTGAGAATGACTTTTTGAAGCACCAGTCACAATAGCAGCAAGCAACAGTCTATACTTTACCCAGTCTGTTCTTATTGAATATCAGGGCTTATTTTCTCAAAAGTAAAATAAAAATGTGAAACAATAATACCCCACCACTATCGGTGGGCAGATACCTCTGTCAAAATCTGACTGAATTTACCCATTAGAAATCCCAAACCAGATCAATGCAATACCAAGTTTGGTGAAAATCTATTGATATATACTCAAGTTATCATCCGGAAATGAAAATAAGATGGAGTGGTGGATGGCTGACTATCACTATTGTGTGGGGGGTATAAAAGGAATGTCTTTTACAATATGGCTTGAAGGATAAAAGAAAATTTTGTCAAAAAAACCCCAAAAAACGGAAGTTTATTCATTTTAATTATTGTTAATGGTTGCTTCATGCAATTAAAGACATGGGAATGTTTTACGAGGGTCACTACAACGTCATAATACACCACAACCTCTTTATAACACGGTTCATTATAACATGGTTTTGTATATAACACGGTTCAAAGATGGACCCCAAAAATGTATAGATAAATGGTCATTTTTCAATATAATCTATACATTTTTGTTTGGATATAACACGGTTGTTAAACTAACAGGGTTTATGGTATGGACCCCAACAATAGTGTTATAAAGAGGTTGTGGTGTATCAAATTAAACATGTCTTGTTTGAAAGGGTACAATATGGATCTGGAAAAACTAGAATCAATTGATCCAGAGATGATTAATCTGTCCTTGCTGATCTGTACTGAGAGGCCATCTGACTTATAGACAATATTTTGAACACCCATGGGTGGTCACTTTAGACAGGTTTGACTATATTTTGTTTATTTCTCCACAGAAACACAAGTTGTGGTTCTCATAGAAGCTCCTCGCCACTATGATGCTGATGAGTAGCTGCAACTTAGGTTTTCGTGGAGAAATAAGACAAAACTTTTATTGTGACAGAGATACTCCTGTAATCTGGAACTGTGTCTGTTTCTAAATGATGATGTATACTTGGTGATATGGAAGGGAAATATTGTTATTTATCATTTACCTTAAATATTGGGACACTGTAACTCCTTACCAGACTTGTCCTAATATTTAAGCAACTTCATGTTACACCCTGTTGATAAGCCTAAAATTGCGGATGAGTGGCAAACAGTGTAGACACTTATCAGGGGCTACAATGTTTGTAAAGGCCTGTCTGTCCCAATATTTAGTGTAAGTACGGTAATGTGCAAAGTTAATTATAGTCAACCCTCGTTATAACGATACGATACAACGACAAAATTCGTTTTACTGACATTTTGACTTGCACCGAAACCCTCTCTCAAGAAGTGACAGTGAAGTAGAAATTATGCAGGAACATCATTATTCAATACTTCAAACAACATATGTTTTGGATATTTGTTAGAATTGCCTCACAGAGACAATTCTAACAAATATCCAAAACACACGTTCTATGAATAAATAAGAATAAAAAATTGCATTTGTTGCATATCATTCTGCTCATTAAGAATTCTTTACAACAGCAAGGTCATTTTAATGGCAATATCTTTGGAAACAAATGCTGTCGTTGTAGAGAGGGTTCACTGTACTTTAATTCTATTTGTTCATAAATGTGTATACACTAAAACCTCTTTATAACACTATCCAATATAGCACTGTTTCACATATAACATGGTTTAATGATGGATCCCCAAAAATGTACAATTTATATAGAAAGATCACCGTTTATCTCTTTGTGTACAGTTTTGAGTGGATACAGCATGTGGCCGTATATCTAGTGATCTTTGCTTTGGATCCCATTGGTAGTATTAACCCTTGTCCTGCTGAATAAAATTAGATGCCATGCCCACTTCTAATTTTCAGCCAGTCAGATAACTTGATCTGGATTGTTGCTAAAAATTCAAATACTTAATGGCAAACAGTGCAGATCCAGATTAGAAGCCAACTGACCTGGATCTACACTGTTTTCAAAGGCACGTTATATCCGGGTTCAGCAGGACAAGGGTTATGAAGAGGTTGTGGTATATAATTAATTATATGTTTGAAAGTCATCTTTTGTTCATTGTGTAAATTGTGTTGAATTTCATTTTGTCAGAAATTCTGTCATTTTTATCAGATGAAAATGCAAAGCATTTGTACATGTATATTTGTGCTGAATTAAAAGAGTAGCAATGATACTGTTTTGAATCTTGTTTCTGTGTTGGTTTCTTTTCCATCCGAATTAGCATGGGCGGTTTGTTTGTTCGCTCATGTACTTATGTCCGCCTTAGTGTTAACCCTAGCTTCCATCCTGGCGACCACTCTAAATGAAGTCGAAACCGTTTGAAATATTTTAATGATACTTGGTCAGGTTATAGAATAGTTCGAGACAGAGGGTCATATACAAGAATGACAACTCTCACTTTTAAATTTGTTTTCCATTTATCCCCCCTTTTATATTGACTTTTTTCCTTTTCAGTCTATATCTCATTCCTTTTCAGTCTATATCTCATTATCTGTTTCAAAGATTATGATACTTGGTAGGATTATAGAATAGGGAATGGCAGAGTGTCACATACAAGAATGACAACTCTCACCAAGCTCAACAAGGATGACAACTCTCACTCTTCTGGTGCTTTGTTTGTTTGTGTTGAGGTTTTACGGCCCAGTCAACCCAGTGGGTCAAGTCAAGCGCGGTCAGTTTACCTAACCACACGTTTACTGAGTAGGCTTAGTCCTCTGAGCGGTTAACCAGTATTATGCACATTCTTTCGCCAGAAACTGACAACTGCACTTCTTGAATCAGCGGAAGGGAGAGAATGACCGTAGAAAATCACTCTTCTGGTGCCTGTTTTCACATTTTAGTATGCAGGTGTGACAAAATTTACAACGAAATTCTATTTTTTTTTATTTTTTTTTTGCAAAATGAAGACAGCTATGAGAAATCTTAACTTTCTCAAATGCGCAGCATCAAACTAAAATGAATGCATAACCAGATAAGAGATGTATCCAGATATATATTTATTTCTCTACATCACGAAAACACGCCTACCTTATTCGACCTAATTACCACACTGTGCGCTTAGATTTTTCAAGATTACTGAAAAACTTGCAGTAAAATATTCACCTAATAAGGGCACACTTGGAAGAAAGACCAGCAGAGGACTTCATGAGGAGTGTATTTAATGATGCTTATGCCATATTATTTTCTGATTTTCTTTATAAAAGCATATGTTGTGGGTACTCGTTTGAATTGCCTCGACTTGTCGAGACAATTCAAACGAGTACCAACAACATGTACTTTTATAAAGTAGATAAAAGTACACTAGCTGTAATCTAAAGACTACTAAATTGCTTGACTGTGCGCTTATAGGAGCATGTGCGGTAATTAGGTTGATTACGGTATATAATTTTGACCCCTTCAAACCCCACTTTTATATAGCAAAACTGGGGTTTACAGGGGTATACATTATTTTCTTATTTCTGCTCAAAAACATGGATTGTGGGTACTCGTTAGAACCGCCTCATTGAGGCAGTTCTAATGAGTACCCACAATCTATGTTTTTAGCAGAAATATGAAAAAAATATCAGAGTTTTTATCTGAAAATTTTCAGTTTTTGGAGGTGAAATTTTCTATATATTTGAATAGGCGCGTTTTCGTAATGAAGAAAGCACGTTGTGGGTGCTAATTAGAAAGGCCTTGGTGAGGTGATTTGCATGAGTGCCCACAGCTTATGTTTGTGTAGAGAAACCAGGGAAATATCAACACTTGACTGGATCTATGGAGTATTCAAGCTGCATCTCTAGATAAGAGAATCCAGATACTGTCCTTACATGGTGCAAAAAAAAAAATGGTCTGGATATACTGCTTCATGTTTTTTTGCAGAAATAATAATAATAAAAAAAAAATACAGTATAACCTCAATGGTTCGAACACGGATGGCTTGTTTACCGTGATGATTCAAACTCTTTTTTCAGTCCCTACAAAATTCTTCCAATAGCTCAAGAAAACAAATATTTAATATTTTTACTTATTATATCATGGAATTGTATGTTGTGTGTACTCATTAGAATTGCCTTATTGAGGCAATTCTAATGAGTACACTCAACATACAATTATTGTGTAGAAGATTGATAGATTTCCCAGAATTAGCGATATTTGCTTCCCAACTGGCACCATGATTAACCTTCATTGGCTCTAACTACCCATGGCTCAAACAATTTTCCATGGTCCCAAAGGTGTTCGAGCCATTGAAGTTTGACTGTAGTAGTAACTTTAGTTGGAAAACAAAAGCATTTTATTTAAAGCTATGCTTTGATCAGTATGTATATTTGTGCAGTATGATCAAATTCTGTACATGTCACAGGCACAATATTTGGAGTTAAAAGAAGCAATAAAACAAACTGTGTCCTCTCAGTACAGCTGGTGCAGATCAGGTCAGTTCATATATACTTGAAGACCTCTGTTCTCGCAATTCTTTATAGGAATGACTTCCATTTATATGGGTGTTATGATTATCTATGTGTAAATTTTGGCCAATCACAAACTGAATCAAGGCCAAAGGGTTTTATTTTAACTTTGCGAGTGATTCAAGGTTGTTTAAACATAAAACAATGCACACACATGAAAATAATATCTTATACATGTAGTTCAAACTCGGTCATGTTCATGTTGAAAAAGGTGTCAGAGTTGGATAGTTCAGTTTAGAAGTCAACATAACGACGACAGTTTGAGGATTCCTGCTCACTGGATTTATCCAAGCATAACTGTTGATTTGAATTGCTCTCAACCAACCAAATTGCAGTTGTTTCATGTAAAATAGATATTCAGGTAATACTACAATCACAGAACAGAGCATACCACTGACGCTAAAACAAAGAATGAATAAACTATGGCTGATAGAACTTACATATGGTCGAACCTCAATGGCACCAACCAACAGCCTTGGGACCATGGAATTTTTTTCCAGATATGGGTTGTTCAAGCCACTGTGGGTTAATCATAGTGCCAAAGAGCAAATGGTGATAAGGGAAAGTTTTTTGATCTTCTACACAATAATGGATGTTGCATGTACTCATTAGAATGGCCTCTATGAGGCAACTCTAATGACTACACGCAACATAGAATTTCATGATGAAATAAGAAAATTTCCCAAAATATTTTTCTTGAGCAATCACAAGAATTTTGCAGGGACACAAAAACGAGTTTGAATTAGCCATGGTAGTGGAAAAGTGTAGATTCAGGAGACCAAACAAATGCTTTTTGTGTATTTGGTGGTTGCCTTAAAGTCCCTGAGATGGCAATGCTTTTGCTTTTTTCTGTCCGCAAAAACATAGACCGCAAGGTGAGATGTACCCATGGATATGTAGTCAGTGTAGACTGATCAGCCTGTGTATAGGTGCAGCGAGATCAGTTTCCCTAGGTACTCTGTGCCTAGACAACAATTCAAGGCTTCTTTAGGAAGACTGAACCTGGTAGGACTCTGTATGTGCAAGCAGATTGGAGTTTGCTGGGTATATTTTGTGTTACAGCTTTAATACTGTAAGAATCTCTCATGGGTGTGAGGGGTAGATAGAAAAATCCATCCCGAGTCACTCTGGGATCACGAGGTTTACCAAGTAATGCCAGACTGTGATCCCAAGGGACAGATTTTTCTATCAACTGCTCACACCCATGATAGGTTGTTTTTCTTGCATACCTTTCATTCCTGAACATGGATTTTGATAATGGAGTCACTTCGATATCAGCCGTCCACCATATTTTGTTGACATTACCTGATGTTTAGTGATGTCATTACCTTCAGTGACATCAACCTTAGCATGGCATCCTATACAACCAGTGTATATCAAACACATGAGACTTCTCGATTTTTATCTAACGCTGGGTAGAATAAAAATTTCTGTTTCCACTGTATAGTCCAGGATTTCCTTATCTAGTGTGCAATGCAAGAAATATATATTCTGTGATCTCATTAATGCTCTGCATGCTGGTAAAAAATTAAGCAGACAGCATTTTGACTTTATTATTATTTTTTCCCCAGAGACAATTTGTATGAAATGTTTTCTGTGGGTGGCGGGGGAAATAAAATATCAATTTGTGGTCTGCTGAATTAGCCCAGTGAGTGATAAAGCCAATTAACGGATAAACATGTACAACTGAGAACATGTCTGCTGTGGAGAAAATAGAATTCCATAAGTGTACAGGAGACTCAGACAACCTGTACAATCAGTTTGGACATATTTTCTTTGCACTTTCAAAGATGTAAAATGTTAATGTGCTGATCTGTGATGTTTGCAGATCGGAACATGCGGGTGGTAAGGGCCTGTTATACTTGCAGCAGGTGGTGCAAGCGGGGCATGTTAGTACTTATTTTGTTTCTGCACGATTATTCACTTTACCCCCATTCTCTCCAATATTAGCTCTTCTGCTCCTTTTCTCTTTCCCTGATAGGCAATGTAAAATGACCCCGAAGGATTGATGTGTTGTTGAACAAGAATTCGAACAATGGTCAAGATGAGACCAGGCTCATTTTCTCACAGAATACCAGTAGTTTTATTTCCTAAATAACAATATATCTGAATTGTCAAAATACAAACTGGTCTACTCAGGTGTACCGTCAACTTCAAGTATAGTCCTATGTAATGTCAAATATCTAACAATTCTCTTCGGAAGACTGAGAAAGCTGAGGCTGTATTTGCAGTAAGGTACATTTCATCCAAATCAAACTACTGCATTTACGTTAAGTATTAGGACACCTCAACAGCTTCAGTATTTGTCCTAAAATTTGAACCATTCATCTTACTGCCTATCAATTTGTCCAGGAATGAGAATAGTTGCTAATCATCAATCCTGAAACCTAAAAATTCGGTCCAAAAACTACTAATATTTTTTTTTTTCATTCCTCAATAAAAACATATGTTGTGGGTACTCATTAGAAGTACCTCTGGGATAGCATAACTTTTGAACCGTGCACACTAGGTTTTTGAAATTACATATATGGATTACTCATGACATAAGTTGTTGACCCGTAATTTTTTCTTATCAGGGTTATGCCCCTTTCTTGAGTTATGCCCCTTTCTAAAAAAAAAAGTCATGATTTTTTTTATGCATAGTATAACTTTTGAACTGTGCATGCTAGGTTTTTGAAATTTCATATATGAATTCATGAAAAAATAATTGACCCATATTTTATTTGTAATCAGGGTTATGCCCCTTTCTTGAGTTATGCCCCTTTGCAAAAAACTGTCATGCTTTTCTGTGCATAGCATAACTTTTGAACCATGCATGCTAGGTTTTCGTAATTTATATATAGATTCCTCAAGAAAAAATAGTTAACCCATAACTTTTTATCAGGGTTACCTTGAGTTATGCCCCTTTGCAAAAATTGCAATGAAATCTTGTAAGCAAGATATCTCAAAAACTATTTGAGCTATTATATTGAAACTTAATATGCTGATAGGGAATGATGGGTAGATGACCTGGTTAACTTTTGAAAAAATTATGAAAAATTTTTCTTGAGTTATTACCCTTTGAAAATTTGGGCATTTAAACCTTGTAAGCAAGATATCTGGATAAATGTTTTAGCTATTGCCTTGAAACGTGACATGCTGATAGGGGATGATAAGTAGGTGACCTGATAAACTTTAAAAAAAAAAAAAATCTGATTTTTTTTCTTGAGTTATGGTCCTTTGAAAACTTCAGTATTTTAACGTTGTAAGCAAGATATCCAAAAAAAATATTAGGGGCAAGCAGTGTTAGGGTAAAAAAGTTGGGGGCATAGTGTTTCATATACATCAGCTCTTGTTATGATTGTTTTTCTTATTGAAACATCCAATTAAAACTGTCTCACAAGGTAATTCTACTGGGATGCAACAAAAGAGCTTGTATCCACACCTTCATAATAGAGACCATTTTCTCTATGACTGTAATGGAATATAAATATAAATGGAATAAATTAACAAGCAACACATAGGTTAACAAAGCTAATTTTATCATGATTGGTCACTGAATACATCTATGTTTTAAAACATGTTACAATATCTAGATACATCACCTCTTTATATTGCTGGGATCCAAAGCAAAAACTCAGTTAGCTAAACAATTGTGTTGTATTCAAACAAAAATGTATAGATAATATAGAACAAGAGGCCCACGGGCCACGGTTCGCTCACCTGAGTGACATGGCCACTGCAGACATGCAAATGTTCCCAATAATATATGCAAAGATTCGGCCATAAGGCATCCTCGGTTTTGGAGAATAAGATTTTTAAATGTTTTTTTCCCATACAAATACATAGGGAAGCAAACTTGTACGACCATTATTTTAGCAACTTTGGTAGACCCCCAGTCCCCGATGATTTAAGCAAAGATTCAGCCCCAAGGCGTCCCCGCTTCTGGAGGAGAAGATTTTTAAAGGTTTTTACCATATATGGGCATGGCGGCCTTCTTGGTCAATGAACCGCGACCATTTTAGCAATCTTTCGTTCCCCCAACGTAAGGAGGCTCCAATGAAATTTGTGCAAAATTGGCCCAGAGGCTCCAGAGGAGAAGTCGTTTGAAATTCTGAATATTTTTCCCATACAAATGCATACGGAAGCAAAATTGACCTCGCGGTAAAAGGTCAAATGTCAATGTACGACCATTATTTTAGCAACTTTGGTAGACCTCCAATTTCCGATGATATATGTAAAGATTCAGCCACAAGGCATCCTCAGTTTTGGAAAACAAGATTTTTAAAGGTTTTTTTAAAGGTTACTTGACCTTGCCGTAAAAAGGTCAAATGTCAATGTACAACATTCAATTTAGCAATTTTGGTAGACCTCCCGCCCCCAATGACTTATGCAAAGATTCAGCCCCAAGGCGTCCTCGGTTCTGGAGAAGAAGATTTTTAAAGGTTTTTACCATATATGGGCATGGCGGCCATCTTGGTCAACTAACCGCAACCATTTTAGCAATCTTTCATTTCCCCAACCTAAGGAGGCTCCATATGAAATTTGAGCAAAATTGGCCCAGAGGCTCCAGAGAAGAAGTCGTTTGAAATTCTGAACATTTTTACCATACAAATGCATAAGGAAGCAGAATTGACCTTACTATAAAAAGGTCAAATGTCAATGTATGACCATTATTTTAGCAACTTTGATAGACTTCCAGTTTCCGATGATATATATAAAGGTTCAGCCATAAGGCATCCTCGGTTTTGGAGAACAAGATGTTTAAAGGTTTTTCCCATACAAATGCATAGGGAAGCAAACTTGACCTTGCCGTAAAAAGGTCAAATGTCAATATACGACATTTATTTTAGCAATTTTGGTAGACTTCCCGTCCCCAAAGATATATGCAAAGATTCAGCCCCAAGGCATCCTCGGTTCTGGAGAAGAAGATTTTTAAAGGTTTTTACCATATATGGGCATGGCGGCCATCTTGGTCAATGGACCGCGACCATTTTAGCAATTTTTCGTTCCCCCAACCTAAGGAGGCTCCATACGAAATTTAAGCAAAATTGGCTCAGGGGCTTCAGAGGAGGTCGTTTGAAAATGTTAACTGATGGACGGACGGACGACGGACGAAAAGTGATCACAATAGGTCATTTTTCTATGTAATCTATACATTTTTGTTTGGATACAACATTTTTGGGGTCCATCTTTAAAGGCTCCATATTCCTCAAAAATAGAGAAAGGTTAAGTAAATTGATGTAAAATTTCAGTTAGTCTCTCGTTATTGAACTGTAATGAAACGATTTTTTATCATATCTCTGAATTAATGTTGGCAACATTAATTCAGGGATATGATAAAAAATCATTCATTTCAAGAATGAGAGACTACCCGAAATTTTACAGGCTGTCAGGTTCCACATTTTATGATTGTATTAATACCATATATCAGTTTATTACACCTTTTTTGGATAATAAAATGTCTGTTTTTGAGGAATATGGAGCCTTTAAACAGTTTTATTTCTGAAATCGTCTTACAACAAAGCATATTATAAAAAAGGTCCCAGTGTATTATACTGGATGACTAAAAAAGCACTTTTTATGAGCAAAACCATGTTACTCAAATCTCTCAGCACTTCTGAAACACCAAATTTCCTAGCCAAAGAGAAACAGGATTTACTACAATGCCAAACATTTACCAAGCTTTTTATTCCAAATCCTAACAGATTATATCTATATAGTGTAAACTATTGTTTTATACCTCTTTGCAAAAAGGTTTTCTGGAAAATGCTTCCAAAGCATGCATCTTCTGTATATTTTATACAAATTTCTAGGCAAGAAAGTAATAGTTAACTTGCCCAGGAAAACTTTTCACTTGTCCCAGGCTCCAACATTAGATTTCTCCAGCCCTGCATTTTATATGAGATATACATGTATAATTGTATGTTAACAGTAAAAGTGCCAAGCAAAATTTGTACCAGACAATATCATAAAATTTTGATTTTTTTTTTTTTTTTTCCAGAGAAAAGATGTATTGACTTTTGTGAATTGTCTGCTTGGCAGATGATTCACTTAAATCTAAAACATATTTTCTCTGAAAAATAAAACTCAACCATTCTTACTTTTCCCATTATCTCCCTATACTTTATGACAAAGTCTCTATTTAATGGAATTTCCCTTTCACAGCTTTTGCAAAACACCAAACACTAATGCCTTTAATGTGAATAGATAGACAGATGTGGTAAAATAGTTTAAATGCTATAATTTGTGTTGAGGTTTTGAGGCCCAGTCAACCCAATGGGGTCATGTCAAGCATGGTCAGTTTACCTAACCACACGTTTACTGGGCAGGCTTAGTCCTCTGAGCGATTAACCAGTATTGTGCACATTCTTTCGCCAGAAACTGACAACTGCCCTTCTTGAATCAGCGGAAGGGAGAGAATGACCGTAGAAAATATTTCATGATCAATCTCCACGAAAGAATGTTGTCGACCTCGGTGGGGGCTGAACCTGCTACCTCCTAGTCTCCAGTCGGACTCATCCAACTGAGCCACCGAGGCTGGCAAATGGTATAATAGTGTTGGCGAAGATAAAACATATTAAACCTATGGAACTTTGAAAGTAAAATGTTGACAAATGTTTGGCTTCTAACTATAAGGTATTTTCTCCACCTGCAAACAGCACACACCAGGTCTGGTTATCAGCATTGTGGTCAAGGACTTCACTCCTTCACCTGCTGCTAATCCTGAGTTTCTAAAGGGGACTCTTGTCTCTCAGTTTGGACATGTCCACTGCCGGAATTATGTGTGTTAGAATTAAGTGTTGATCCAGATAAGATGTCTCATTACAAACAACTCTGCAAACAATGTAGATCCAGATGAGATGGCTTGTAACAAGCCAGCTCATCTGAATCTACACTGTTTGGTAAAGTTTCCATTACGGTCTGCATGGAAAAAGGGTTAAACCCCTGTCTCAATGTAGATCCAGATGAGATGGCTTGTAACAAGCCATCTCATCTGAATCTACACTGTTTGGCAAAGTTTCCATTACAGTCTGCATGGAAAAAGGGTTAAACCCCTGTCTCAACCTTTAATCATCTACAGCAACTATCAAAGACTGTGGCCTGTCTGTACTGTTGTACTTGGCCTGAATATTTGCTGTTCACACATAGGACAAATGTTGTTTTTTTATTCACAGGCAGCCTCACTTGACCTGCACAGCACTATTTTCTTGCACTGGCTGGAGGAAGTATATCACCTGTCTATTATGCCAGCAAAAACTTGTGGCAGTACCATCTGCTGTGTCTAAATATAGACACCATATAAGGGCTACCTTGCTATCCAGGAATAGTACAGAGTGGAGAGAGCTTGGTATTTTTATTTTTTTTCTCCATGAAAATAAGAGACAATGTGAGAAAAAAATTCAGACAGTATCCAGCAAACACACAGATCAGCCTGCACATCAGGGCAGCCTGACCAGTATCTTCTCCGTCTACCTGAAGAAGCCTCCAATCTTTAAAGGCATTTTCAACACTGTCCTGTTGTTTGAATCTGTTCAGGTGTAAAATTCAACTCTTATTATGCTGCATAAAATTTCAGCAGATGACATTTTGAAATATTTTTCCTTTAAAAAATGCTTTGGCATTTCATACAAATTGTCTCCTTAGGAGGAGACAATCTGTATGAAATACCAAAGCCTATTTTGTTAAAAATACGAAAATGCATCATCAATTTGTCATCTCTTAAATTTGCCCAGAAAGAGGTAAAAGTAAGTACTTCCATCGCAGTCCTGTGGTTTTCAACTATTCTGGTGTAAAATTTAAACACTATCTGAAGCCTACTATCACAGCTTTATCACAAAAATGTTAGTCCAACTCCAAACTGTAATCCTGGATTTGCTCTGAAAACAGAAAAAATACAAAAATTACACTTTGCATGCTGGGTAAATATTTCGGCAGAAATTTTTTTTCCTTCGAAAACAGGATTTGATATTTCATGCAAACTGTCTCCTAGGAGACAATTTGCATGAAGTGTCTGATCCTATTTTCTAGGAAAGATAAATATATCATCTGTTTGTCATTTGCAGAATTTGCCCATAGCATAGTGAATGTTAAAGAGACTGGTGTGATATTACATGGTCTACAGTCTGTCAATACAAATTTCAGACTTTTTATTCTTGGATTAGTTATATAAGCATTTTCTTGCTTCACCCTGACAGTCTTAGCCCTGGTCCTGCTGAACCAGATATATCCTGCCTTTGCAAACAGTGTAAATCCAGATCAGTTTGTTTCTGAAGAAACCAACTAGTCTGGATCTACACTTTATGTCATTCAGTATGTGAATTTATATCAACAACCTGGATCAAGTAATCTGACTGGCTGAAAATTAGAAGTGGGCCTGACATCTTAATTAATTCAGCATGGCAAGGGTTAAACTTCTATGTTGGTTTCACTGAGGCCGTAAGTTCTTTGAACATTGGCAAGATCTGAATGTTTCTTGTCAAGAAAAAAACTTGATTTGTGTACTCATTAAAATTGCCTTGCTAACCTACAATACGTGAAGTTTGGTTCGAACTGAGGTTTAACATCACAGCCAACAATCTTTCAGTCATGCCGTGACTGTGTCTAGATATGAAGGTGGGAAATGATGCCTGCCGGCCTCGGTGGCTCAGTTGGATGCGCCTCCGACTGGAGACCAGGAGGTCGCGGGTCAACCCCCGCCGAAGGTTGGCAACATTCTTTCGTGGAGATTGATCGTGAAATATTTTTTACGGTCGTTCTCTCTCTTCCGCTGATTCAAGAAGGGCAGTTGTCAGTTTCTGGCGAAAGAATGTGCACAATACTGGTTAACCGCTTAGAGGACTAAGCCTGCCCAGTAAATGTGTGGTTAGGTAAACTGACCGCACTTGACATGACCCTACTGGGTTGACTGGGCCGTAAAACCTCAACATAAACAAACAAACAAATGATGCCCTTTTATAAGGCTGCCTGACTGCAAAGTGGAACAGCAGTTTGTACCTATTTCTGGAAGTCTTAGATATGACCTAGCTGGAGACTGAACTCACAACCTTCCAATCTAAAGGCAAATGCTCTGTTAGCTAAGCCACTCGGAATGGTTCCACAACATATTTTTTGGGGAAATAAATAAGAGCTCTTGAAGGAAAGCACAGCTCGCCTGAATTGCACTTTGCCTATGAAAACTTTAAAATAATTTTTTAAGTCCATGACCTTGACCTCAAAGTCACCCATGTGGGTCGGGATGGTACAGCATAAAATTTCAGATCAGTATCTAACATCAGGGCAATTATGCACTACTTCCATCCAAAGGTGTGTGAGATATAGCCTTTTAAAAAATCTGACCAAAAACTGTAACAAATTCCGATGCCATGGTGATTGCTATAGCTCTACCTGTACTTTTATACAAGCAAGCTGAAAACAGTCAATACTGTCTGGCAAAGAAAACACATGGAGCTAGATAATGTACCACCCTCAGTAGCTAGAGGTCTCCTTACATATTCATCCTGCATAACTGACGCAAGTACACTGCATTCAAAAGATTGTAGCCATTGGAAGAAAGAAAGCAGAATCACTCTGATGTATTATCAGTGACTGACTTGTCCAAGCTGGAGCTATTTTGACACCTTTGCAAACAGTGCATGATCCAGATGATATGGCTTGTAACAAGATACCCCTATTTTTAACATTGGCAGTGTCCAAATTCAAAGATGGAAGAGTCCACTTCAGAAACTCAGATTGGGTGGTTGAGCTGAGGAGAAAGGGTTATCGCAGTAACTTACCTGTCCCCAGGTAGGAGCCAGAGTGGCCATACATAGTTAAGTTCCAGTCTAGCTATACGACCAAGTCGTAAAACAACCCCTGCACCATATGACAACCTTAATGAATCTTTAAAGGATTTTAGATTTTCTCTGAAATTCTCACCTGAAAAATTAACAAAAAATGGTAAATTATTACAGTACCTTTCTCTAAAAGCCAAATTATCATGTAACAAATGATACTTTAAAAAAAAAATAGGACATCAAACTGTTGGAATTGTCATGTTTAGATGGTTTTCATGAAATATCAAGCCCTATTTTCCATGGGGAAAAAAATGTTGTCCACTGTCTACTGATTTATAACTTATATATAGTTAAGGTTAAAATAATATTTTAATTGTCAGTACCATAATAACCCTAAGTATTAGGACAGACAGACCTGAGCAAACAGTGCAGACCCTGATCAGATGCCACAGAATGTGGCATCTGATCAGGGTCTGCACTGTTTGTCACCCATCTAGCAAAACATTTAAGCATATCAACAGGTAGTAAAATGGACTTCTTCACAGTTAAGGACAAGTAAAAAATTTAGGTGTCCCAATACTTACGGTAAATACAGTAGATACTATAATGAGACAGAGCACAGCATTTCCTTCATGACTGCATGTGTGCCCAGCAAAGACTCAGATCAACATGTACATCTGCGCAGTCTGATCAGTCTTTGTTTACCGCCAGCAGATGCTGTAGATCCTTGGTTACCCAGAGTGCCCTGCTAAGATGGATCAGACTGTGCAGATGTTTTCACATGCAATCTTGTAGGAAATACTGTGTCCCAGCTCAAATATAATTTTGATAGTGAAGCAGACTGGTAAAAACATATAGAAGGAAGCAGCAAATAGAACAATGTTTAACAACAGAACAATGTTTAACAGAGTGGTCCGGGTCTTTCACATTCAATATAAAATTCTGGAACACCCAACCACCATGTAGGTGTTCAGCCTAACCTCTGACCAGACCCCAAGGATATAAAATGTTGTTCATGCTCAATTCCGCTGAGCATGAAATCTGTCCCGCTAATAAATCTAAAATTATTAACAATGGCAAATACTTTCTTGCTAAACATAGCTACACATGAAAATCTCTGCTCATAAATATTGTTTGTGTTGAGGTTTTATGGCCCAGTCAACCCAAACGGGTCATGTTGAGCGCGGTCAGTTTACCTAACCACACGTTTACTGGACAGGCTTAGTCCTCTAAGCGGTTAACCAGTATTGTGCACATTCTTTCACCAGAAACTGACAACTGCCCTTCTTGAATCAGCAGAAGGGAGAGAATGACCATAGAAAATATTTCATGATCACTCTCCACGAAAGAATATTGCCGACCTCGGCGGGGGTTGAACCTCCTGGTCTCCAGTCGGACGGCGTTTCCAACTGAGCCACCGAAGCCGGCTGCTCATAAATATGAAAATGCCAACAATAATTGCCATTTTCATATTTATTAGCAGAGAAAATTTCATGCTCAGCTGAGTTGAGCATGAAAACAGTTTTTTAACCTCGGGGCCAGGCTGTGCAGATACACAGGATGATCAAAATCACTGCCTAGCAGATCAGTCATGTTCAGTGTCAGTCCTTATTTTTTTCTGAAAAATAGTTTTGAAAAATTAAACTTTTGCTATGAATTCTGCTTGGAACTTTGAGGCTTATTGCTATTTCTATATAACACCCCTTTAGACATAATGACCCTTTTAGTCATGATGGAACAGTTCATTGAAGATACTATAGTAAAAGCACTTTAAGAAAGCCTTGGAAATCTTCATAAAGGAGTAAAGAGAATAATAACTTCCTGTCTACAGTACAATTCCGCTATAAAGACCACTTTTGAGACTGTCTAAAAGTGATCTTATTAGAAGGGTGGTCTTAGTATTGAAAATGTCCTAAAATTTCAAACACTTTTTTTCCATACTTATTTTGGCTAAAATTTGCTTTTAATGCAGCTGTTTCGTAAAACGCTTAGCAGGATGGCAAACAAGACATTAACTGTCATCAGAAAACATTTGTGACTGCCAAAAGCTGGTCTTAATAGTGGGATGGGCTTAATTTTGAGCGGTCTTAATAGCAGAATTTTACTGTTATTATTGGAATGCCTTAGCCCTTTGCCATATCTATCATTAAGTTTGAACAAATCCATATTGGGGTGTCTGTAAACTAATAGATAAAATGGCATGATCAGAAGCCACATTCTGTGACATCTGATCTGAGTCTAAGTTTTCACCAGCCTGTCTGTCCCAATAAGTAGGATTATCATGGCTACAGATAAGAGGGGGTATCCACATAATATTTTTCTTATTTCTCAACGAATACCTATGTTGTGGGTACTCATTAGAAGCGCCTCGCTGAGGCACTTCTAATGAGTACCCACAACATATGTTTTCATTGAGAAATAAGAATGTTATCAGCATTTTTCGAATGAAGAAAGCACCTTATCTGTTGCTATGATTATTACAGTATCTTAGACCTGTTAAACAGGGAAGACTTTAAGAAAGAGAATCTATACTCACGTAAATTAAAATCTTGCATATTCCCACAGTTGCCGACGTTGACAAAAAGATGTGACCTAAATAATTCACCAAATCCTCCCTCCCCAGGTTTAAATGGCAGTGGTGTATATAAATGAAGAGCTCCTAGACAGTACGTGTCTGCACCGAGGGCATTTCCTGGAAAAAAAAAGTTATATCCATACATATTCACAGTTTTTTTTAAATCAAGAAGTACTGCTATTTTTCTTTTGTCTCCATAAAAAACATATTTTGTAGGTAATCATTAGAAGTGCCTCACTGAGGCACTTCTAATGAGTATCCACAACATATGTTTTCATGAATAAATAAGAAAACTATTTACTTAATACCTCCTCTTATCCAGAGCTCTGGTATTACATAAGCCACACTACCATATTTCTCCTAAATATTCTGACCACTTAACCTTTGTCCTGCTGAACCCGGATATACCCTGCCTTTGCAAACAGTGTAGATCCAGATCAGTTGGCTTCTGAAGAAGCCAACTGATCTGGATCTGCACTGTTTGCCATAAAGTATGTGAATTTATAGCAACAATCCAGATCAAGTAATCTGACTGGCTGAAAATTACAAGTAGGTGTGGCATCTTAATTTATTCAGCAGGACAAGAGTTAATGCCTCAACATATTTGCCTAAAGTTTGACTGTCCATTTGACTACCTAGTGATTTGTCTTAAGTGCAGTGACAGAATGGTGATCAAATTGCAGGAGCTGTTTGGTCAGGTTCTATACTAATTGCTCAGATCTTTCTGTCTGAATACTAAGGATCAATATGGTATGTGAAAATTTGTCTTTTAGGAAAAAGTAGACATTGTAAGCCTAGATCAGCCAGTAGATCAGATTCTGTAAAATTAACCAGCTTCAATGTAATATCTAAAAAGTTCTGACTGATTGTCAAACAGTATCTAACTAACTATCTCAGCAGTCTGACCTACAGTTGCTGGCACAAAAAAGTCATCAAACTGCAAATCTCCATAGATTTATATGCATTTGTTTATATTATAATTTATTTATCAGTTCTACTGGTTATAGTGTATCAAATTAAATCTAAATACTTTCCCTAACAAATCTAATTATCTCATTTTTTTTTTTAGTCATTATCTCTCGAGTAGCAGTTCTTTAAAAATTACTGAAATTTGTTTGGACACCATTGACATCAAAACCAAATACAAATTTCTGGAAATTTTGTTTCAATCAAACTCATATTTTTATACCTGCACAACACAGATTAATGAATAAATTGTGTTTATTTGATTGCTACATGTATATTAGCTCTCTAACCATATATTTTTAAAGGATCTGATATACAGAGTACTCATGAAGAGTTTTCTTGCACACATACATATACATGTATAAGCCTAGGAAAACTTTTTACTTTTGGGCAACTGCTGTAGGTCTATGCAGTTTGCTCAAGCACATCTGTCAGAATACTTAAGGTAAAATGGTAAGGAACAGTAAAGCTGCATAATCTAAACAGGGCTTTCATTACTTGTTTAACCCTAGTCCTGCTGAACCCAGACATACCCCATCTTTACAAACATTGTAGATCCAGATCAGTCGGCTTCTGAAGAAGCCAACTGATCTGGATCTGCAATGTTTGCCATTAAGTATGCAAATTTGTAGTAACAATTTGGATAAAGTAATCTAATTGGCTGAAAATTAGAAGTGGGTGTGGCATCTTAATTTTTTCAGCATGACAAGGGTTAAAAATACATGATTATGGGATATTGTAGAACACACTGTGAAAATGGGAAGGCCCCGAACATGGATGCTCAGACTGACCTCAGACTTTGCTACTTGCCTGTGTTCAAAAACCCTTTTCTCCTTGCATGAAGTGATGTGAATAGCCAAGTGTCAGACCAGCATGTCACCTGTATTTGTTTGTGTTGAGGTTTTACGGCCCAGTCAACCCAATTGGGTCATGTCGAACGCGGTCAGTTTACCTAACCACACATTTACTGGGCAGGCTTAGTCCTCTAAGCGGTTAACCAGTATTGTGCATATTCTTTCGCCAGAAACTGACAACTGCCCTTCTTGAATCAGCGGAAGGGAGAGAATGACCGTAGAAAATATTTCACGATCAATTTCCACGAAAGAATGTTGCTGACCTCGGCGGGGGTTGAACCCACGACCTCCTGGTCTCCAGTCGGACGGCTCATCCAACTGAGCCACCGAGCCGACTCATGTAACTTGAAAGGTTATAATGTGAGCCTAACAAAGGCTTAGATCAGCCTACACATCTATAAAGTAGTCTGATCAGTTTTCACTGGGTGCCTTGTGAATAACCAAGGCTCGAAGGCTTTTTCAGGCAGATAGCAAATACTCTGATCAGACTACATAAATCTGCAGGCTGACAGAGTCTTTGCTTGGAGCTCAATGTTAGACATCTTCTCTCATTATAGTTTTTATATATATATGAAGTGGAATGTGCTGGTACACACTTAAGACTCTTAACAGGCTGCTAATCTGGACCCAGTTGTTCAAAGCATTGTTAGCTTAACGAGCTCGTTAAGGGTCATTTCGTCAACTGTTTTAGCAGATTCAATACACAACATTCTGCACTGCAAAAGCTACTCACATTTTTTCAGCAAAAAATTACAGCATATTTGCATATCATTCGATGTAAATTTTAACGAATCGTTAACTAACGGCATCGTTAGCTTTGAACAACTGGGCCCTGATCTTCTTTGTTCACAGTAAATATTTTTATGAGGGGTATCTGCACACTTTTATTTCTTGTTTTTTCAAGAACACATATGGTCTGGTCTCTCATAGGATTTTTCTTCACAGGGGCATTTTAGTGAGATCTAAAATGTTTTCATTGATAAAAAAAAATCAACACTTTTGGTTGGAAAAAAAAAAAATCCAGCTTTGTTTTCAACCCTTTCAACCTGGCAGGCCAAAAAACAATGCCTGTGCAAACAATGTAGATCTCATCATGATCTACACTGTTTGTGGTTCTGTTTTTATCTTTGAAACCCCTATTTACATCTGTGGACAAGTCCAAATTCAAGAATGGAAGAGTTCACTTCAGAAAGTCAGGGATGAAAAGGTTAGGGCTCATTTAAAAAGGAGTGGTGTGGCTAGAAGAACTGATAGATACCTTCACTGTGAGGGCCGACCCCTTTCATATTAAAGCCCCTGAGTGTAAGTGGTCCACCAAGCCAGAACTTGTCATTTATCAACAGCTCCTTATTGATGTCCAAAGGCTTGATAATTCCTCCTGCTAGAGACAGCTGTAGCACCTAGAAACAGTTATAATTTCAAAATTTAAGTAAAACAGTTACTGTTTCAAAACTTGAGCAGATAGAGCTGACTGTCACAAATAAAAACAGTTACAAATGCAAAACTTCTGTAGATACATATGGCTGTCACACGTAAAAACATTTATGTCAGAACTTCTTGAGTACTAATAGATCAGGGTCCAGTTGTTCAAAACTAACGATGTCGTTAGTTAACGATTCGTTAAAATTTACATCAAGTGATACGCAAATATGCTGAAATTTTTTGCTGAAAAAATGTGAGTAGCTTTTGCACTGCAAAAGCTACTCACATTTTTTCAGCAAAAAATATCAGTATATTGTATATTGAATCCGCTAAAACAGTTAACGAAATCACGCTTAACGAGCTCGTTAAGCTAACAATGCTTTGAACAACTGGGCCCTGGCTGGCACACATCGAAATAGTTACAGTTTCAAAACTTGAGTAGTAGGTCATTCCATCAAGCAGAACTGATTGTTCAATGCTTAGCACTCTGTGTAAAATTTTCAGCAGATGATAAATTGGTGATACCTTGTGATATCTTTTTATTTTTCAAAAAAAAAAACATGATCTGATGTTTCATGCAAATTGTCTCAAATGGGGACACTTTGCATGAATTGTCAAATCCTGTTTTCTAGGGACAATAAGAAAAATATCACCAATCTGTCATCTGCTGAATTAGTCAAGAGATTGGTAAAGGATAATCAAGGAGGAGTCGATCCATACATTACTTGCTGTACCTCATAGTCACTTATTATATATACACTCATCCTATCAAGCAGTACTGATTTTTTTTTAATCCTTAAAGCACTTGTCACAACCGTGGCAGACAACAGTTTACTTACAAAATAAGGCTTGACATTTTGTGTGAATCATCTGCCAAGCAGTTGATTCACATGAAATGCCACATCTTATTTTCTCCAAAATAGTCGACTCTCGTTATCTCGACCTCGGTTATCTCGAATAACCGTTTATCTCGAAGTGAAAATCTGGCCCGAGTTTTAACATGGAAATTTATATATAAGGAGCAATTTCTCCTCTTTTCCACAATATTTTAATATATCTCTAACTTCAGGCGTCAAATTACATATTCATTTGTGAAATGTGATTATTTGATTTTTTTCCTCAATTCTGCAAATCTGATATGTCGAGCTATGGATATCTCGAAGTATTTGAGGGGGTCTTTTGGCTTTCAAGATAACAAGAGTCGACTGTATAATAAAAAAAGAAGTTAGAAAGATATCTGCTACAAGTCTGCTTAGTGCTTTAAGGGTTAATCATGTAGCTACTCACTGTATCATGCACTTTTATTTTTATGTTTTACTGTAGAAAGATGTGTTACTACTCACCGTATTAAGGAATAGTGATTTATTTGCTTGAAATTCTATATCATTCTTGAAAAACTGTGCATCACCACCAAAAGCTGCAAACTCCTGCAAGACACATCAAAGAGAATCAGATGAACATTTAATACAAGCAAACACTAGACAATGTGATCAATGGGTCACTTATACCCACAGCCAGTGCCAATCCATCAACAGCCCTTGATAATATAACCCCTTGAAAACTTTGGCAGGAAAAGAAATGAGCTGTTGTAAGATAGCGTAGCTTGCCTGAACCGCATTTTGCCTCTAAATATAAATTTTTCTAAGTCCATGACCTTGGCACATGTGGGTCCGGATGGTACAGCATAAAACTGGGCCCAGTTGTTCAAAGCATTGATAGCTTAACAAGCTTGTTAGTGGTCAAAATGTTAACTGTTCTAGTAAGTACAATATCTAATTCACAGGTAATTTTGCTGAAAAATGTGGGTAGTTTTTGCAAATGCAAACGCTACTCACATTTTTTTCAGCAAAAATTTAATAGCTTATATGCCATATTTAATGATCAAAGTTTTAACGATACCTTAACTAACGACATCGTTAGTTTTGAACAATTGGGCCCCGACCAGTATCTAATATCAGGTATGAACTACTTCCATCCAGAGGTTCAAGAGATGCAGTCTTTTTATAAACTTCAACCAAAAACTTTAACATAAATTTTACGTTAGTGACCTTGACCTCAAGATCATTTGTGAGTCGCAATGGTAAATTATAAAACTTCTGACCGGTATCTAACATTAGGATAAGTGTGAACTACTTCCATCCAGAGTTCAAGAGATATAGCCTTTTGAAAACTTTTACCAAAACCTTAACCAAAGCCGATACCATGGTTACTGCTATAGCTCTACCTGTACTTTTTGTACAGGCAATGTAAAAACTGTTAGTCCCCACATTTTCATGATTCTGACTTTGGATGCCATCCAAGCCTCTGCTTCAGGTCTAAAGATTAGAAAGTGTGTGACTAGAACACAAAAAGGTTAACCCTTAAAATGCCAAGAAAACCTGCATCTGAAAATGTTGTCTGTTTATGTCGTCTGCTAAATATTCTTTGCAAAGTTTTCAAACCTGTTTTTGCATACTGGCAAACATGTGGAGCAGTCTGACCTGGGTCCACTCTGTTTGCAAAAATGACTTTTAAAATCACAAGCAGAGGACAAAACAGACGACAGTTGTTGTGATTGGCAGTTTAAGGGTTAATTGCCCATGTGTACCCGGGTTTGATCTTTTGGCAATTGTGTTGGAGGACATAACATTATCAATAAGATGAAATGCTGTATTTATCCTAACTCATAGCTCTTGATAAGATGCTTTTTTCAATCCAACAGTTTGATATTTTTCTTATTTCTCCATGAAAACATATGTTGTGGGTACTCATTAGAAATGCCTCGGCTTCTTTATGCTGACAAGATTTAATTCTGATTTTTTCAAATAACTCTGAAGTACATATATACAGGACAAGAAGAACAATAGGGGTCAGCTATTTTTTCATGTGTACCCATATATAAAATTTGAAAACCCTTGCATGCAAGGTTCTTAAGGTATGGCATGCAGAAAAGTGTGATGAACGGATATATGGGATACAGGACTGACAGACAGATGAATGAATGCAAAATAATATGTCCCATCAATTGAATTCGATATTGGGGGCATAAAAAAGAACCTAAAAGGTTATTGCAGGGTGCAAAAAAAACAAAAAAAAACAAAAAAAAAAAAAACTAGAAAAGTGTCTGAAGGACATGGATGCCCCACCTGAAAAAATAAAATGCAAATTGCTAAGGCCTAAAAACTTAAACGCAAGTTGCTGATGCCATCTCCAACGCATACAGAGACGAACAGACAGACAGGGGTAACACTATATACTCTTTCCACCATTCTTTGAATGGCGGAGGCATAAAAAAAAAAAAAAAAAAAGATTCAAGCCACATGGTTCCAATATCTTCATCATTTAAAGGAATGATACTCATCATTTCTACTTACCTGGGTAAGTTTGAAGAGAGTTCCCTCAGAGGGCAAGATAGAGTCATCCCTAGTGTCTCTTATGTATGCATGCTGAAAATATTAACAAAACTGAGAAACACATGGACTCCTTAAATAGCCTTTGCACTGACTATAGTTCCAGTCTAGTAATTTAAAATCAGCTGGAACCAACACAGTCAGCCTCAACAACAATGACCACCAAACGACTGATCTTTTACCGAAATAGACTTCTACTGACAAGGTTAAGGGCTTAGTGAAATGATGTTAACGGAGGAGAGTGTTATAACACTCTCCCCAAACAACTGATCTTTACCAAAATACAGATTTCTACTGGCAAGGTTAAGGGACTCGAATGAAGAGAAGTTAATGGAGAGCATTATAACACTCTCCTCTGTTCACTTCAATTCAGTCTCTTAACCTTGCCAGTCAGTAACACTCTCCTTTAATTTTACTTCACTTCAGTCTCTTTAACTTCCCTTTACTTCAGTCCCTTAACACTGTCAGTCATTGGAGCACCACCTGATAGTTATGCATTGAGATCGGTCAAACTGCCTTCTGCAAGCTTGCTTACAACCATTTTTAACCTTTTTCGGAATCACCATTGCAGACTGTTGTCACATGTAGCTAAAATAACAGGCACTAAAACTACATGTATATCCACCAAGGTTCAGATAAGATGCATTTTCCTGATAATTTTTTCAACATCAAAGTATGGATATTTTTCTTATTTCTCCATGAAAACATGTCGTGAGTACTCAATAGAAGTACCCACAGATGGGGCTTCTAATGAGCACTCATAACCTATGTTTTCATGTAGAAATAAGCAAAAATGTTTACTTGGATACGCCTCTTATCTGGAGCTATGGATTCTTCCACCAAATATTTAGATCTGACAAAATTAAAATACAGTCGACTCGTTTTCTTGACTTCGCTTATCTCGAATAACCGCTTATCTCGAAGTGAAAATCTGGTCTCTGTTTTATCATGGAAATCTAACAACAGGTAACAAAATATCGAGGAAAAGAGGAGAAATTGCTCCTAAGGAGCAATTTCACCTCTTTTCCACAATATTTTCAATATATCTCTAACTTCAGGAGCCAAAGTACATATTCATTTGTGGTTGTTCAACACAGTTTTTCCTCAATTCTGCAAATCTGATATGTCAATGTACAGGTATCTCAAAGTATTTCAGTCCCTTGGGCTTCAAGATAACAAGAGTTGACTGTACTGTGATGTGACAGTGAAGGCACTCTGGCTGTGCAGAACTGCAAAGCTCCATGTATTGTGTTTTTTTTTCTTCATCTAAAACATATCAATATTTTCTTTATTTCTCTATGAAACTGTACGTTATGGTACTCACTAGAAGCCCATTAATGAGTATTCATAACATATGTTTTTGTAGAGAAATAAAAAAAATATGTTCTGGATATACCTATCATATGGAGCTCTGGAACTGCGGGGATAAAATCTGCATTTGTATACACTGTAAAATCTTTTATCTAGTTTTCAGGGCTTGTTAAAAAAATCTTAAATTTGTGGTTTAGTGGTATTGTGGATTAGTGATTCATAAATTTGTGGTTTGGTGGTTTTGTGGTTTAGTGATTCTTGAATTTGTGGTTTAGATAATGAGAGGTAATATATCTGACAAATAATTTGGTTATGGTATGTTTTTGTGAAGATGAGTAAAAATTAATAGTGAATGTGAATGTCATTTTCCACAAACAGGTACTAGTCTTTCAAGATTACTTGACTGAGGTTGTTAATACAATTCACATACTTATTGACAAACAGTATAGATCTACACTGTTTGCAAAGGCAGGGCATATCCGGGTTCAGCAGGACCAGGGTTAAGGAATTTTACACCCTATAAATTGTGAAAATAGACCTGACTTCTAACAAGATTTTTTTTTGACAATAATGACATATTTTGTCTTATTTCGCAATGGCATGTGCTTCAACTACATTGGAAGTGATATTAGCTCATGGCTGAATGGTGCTTCACTGACCATTCATTACCACCGTTTTTCAATCACAGTCATAGGTCTAGATAAGAGTGGATATCAGGTAAATAATTTTCTTATTTCTCCACAAAAACATATGTTGTGGGTACTCATTAAAAGCACCTCGCTGAGGTGCTTCTAATGAGTATCCACAACATATGTTTTCATGGAGAAATAAGAAAATTATCAATACTTTTAGGTTGAAAAAAGCTCCTTATCAAGAGCTATGAATTCACATAACTAAAATACTGCTGAAAGAAATATTTAACATGAATTACCCATCCATCCATCTTACTGCTCAATAGAAACATAACTTGTGCACCTCATTTGATTAATATTACATGTATATAGTTCCAGTTAAGAGGAATTCCCAGATAGATATATTTCTTAATTCTCCATGAAAACATAACTATGTTACTCATTAGAAGCACTTCATTGAGGCGCTTCTAATGAGTACCACAACATACTTCATTGTGGAGAAATAAAAAAATATGAATACTTTTTGGTTTAAAAAATCAAAGTATCTGGAGCTATGAAATTGAATATCACTGACTCTAAACACAATTTCACTTTTCTTGTCGCTGTGGTTCGAACCACACTCAGGTGACATGTGGGAAAGCAAAGTTCTGCTTACGGATGGTCAGGTGGTTTTCCCCAGGTCCTCCAGTTTTCGCCCACCTTTGATGAACGATCGGCTCGATATAAGTGAAATATTCTTGAAAGGGCCGTAAAACCCAAATCAAAAAAAAAAAAAAAAAAATTCCACAGATTGTTTTTTGAGGACAAATAAGGAGAATGTTTCATTTGTATACTCACTTTTTGAGTGAATCACTGAACAGAGCTCTTTTACAATTGCATAAATTGAACCAACATTGTAGCAGAAACGAAATAAAATATTACTTACTTTAAGACATGATTTGAGTGTGTGACCAGCCTGTTCTCTGACAGCGAAGGAAGTTACATTTGATAAACAACGAATATCTCGCCAAACTCCCTCCCACTTGAGATTGTGATTTCCTATCAATGACGGAAACTATGAAAAAATAAATAATTGTAAACATTCTTTTGGAGAAAATTTAACGCTTAGCATGCTGGGTAAAAATTTCAGCCGATGATAATTTGAAATATTTTTACTTATGTTTCCTAGAAAATAGGATTTGACATTTCATGCAAATTGTCTCCTTAGGAGACAATTTGCATGAAATGTCAGATCCTATTTTCTGGGAAAAATAAGAAAAATACCACCAGTTTGTCATCAGCTAAATTTGCCAGTAGCATGCTAAATGTTCACAAAATAACCCAGAATCTACATTTTCACAACAGTCAAGTGACTTTTAACACTTTGCATGCGGGGTAAAATATCAGCCGAAGACATTTTGATTTTTTCTGATCTTATTTTCTAGGAAAAAAAAAAAGTATATCATCAATTTGTTGTTTGCTGAATCTGCCCATAGCATGGTAAGTGTTAAAAATATTCATAGACTCAAATGCATTTTAATACATAAATCTCTCCAACAAATAGAAAACTTTAAAAATATGCGATCAGCGTAGATTCAGATCATCCTACCCATCTGTTATCCGTTCAGAGTGAACCCTGGTTGTTTTAATAATGTATAGACTTTAAAGGCTCCAGATTCCTCAAAAATAGACATTTTTTAACCAAGAAAAGTTTAATAAATTGATATATGGTATTAATACAATCATAAAATGTGGCATCTGACAGCCTGTAAAATTTCAGTTAGTCTCTCGTTTTTGAAGTGGATCAAAAATGAAATGATTTTTTATTGTATCTCTGAATTAATGTAGGCAATGTTATTTCAGAGATACAATAAAAAATCATTTCATTTTTACTGTTTGCCACTCATCCAGCAGTTTTCAGACACAAAGACAGGTACTGGAATGGACTTGTTCAAACATTAAAATAAGTATGGTAAGGAGTAAAGGTGTCCAAACATTATGGTAGCTACCTTAGTCTTTAACTAGACTATATGTAGAACAGAGAATACCAGGCCCAAGTCTCAATAGGGCATTTGCTATTCAATATATACATTCTGTAAGGTCTAACTCTTCAAAGCATTAACTCTAATCAGTCTCTTCAGTACACAGCTTGTTGTTCAAATATGACAATGCCAGCTTTTCCCAAAGCAGCCCATGCCTTGTATTCTTCAATCTACTACTAAGTCCAAAGTATTAGCTTACAGTAAGATCTAAAGCTATTCCTCTGTCCAGTTCCTTGTAACCACTCCAAGGGAACTCACTAGACGACTGGTATATATTAGCACCAAATCTGTAAAAGACAGACCGCAGATTAAAACTCTTAAAGTGCCAAGCAAAACTGTAGCAGACAATTTCTTTTTAAACTAAGAACAAATAAGGTTTGACATTTCATGTGAAATGTCAGCAAATGTCAAACCTTATTTTCTCTGAAAAAATAAAAGAAAAAAAAAAAATATCAAATGTTGTTCACTGCTGTTGTGATTTGTGCTGTAAGGGTTTAAGGAGACAAGTATTTGGGTTAAACTACGAAGATGATCGGTCCTTAACCCTTATCATGCTGAATCAATTAAGATGCTATGCCCACTTCTAATTTTCAGCCAATCAGATCACTTGATCCAGATTGTTGATATAAATTCACATGCTTAATGGCAAACAGTGCAGATCCAAATCTGTTTGCTTCTTCCGAAGCCTACTGATCTGGATCTATACTGTTTGCAAAGGCAGGGCATATCCAGGTTCAGCAAAACCAGCGTTTTCTTTGCTAAAGGTGAATGGACACATCACAAAGTGAGAGCACTCTAAGCTAAATGTTTTTACTGCCCTTTTCAAAAGAAGACCACTCCAGATAAAGAGTATTTCTCAAAATCGGGCAATCCTTAAAGAAAAGAATTTGCTTCCCTTGGGTGCAAACTCTTCTTTTAACAGTAACCCCATTTGAGATGGAAGAAAAAGAAAACTTCTTTCTGGTCATAACAAACTCCCTTGTCAATCTATCCATTCACCATAATGCAAAACTCCTGACAAGTTGAGTATTTAGATGAATATATGTCTTATTTTCCCCATTCAGAAGTGTGTATGTGTGTGGGTGGTGTGTGTAGGGGTGGGGGGGATTCTTTTTAGTCATAGTGATCCCTTGGCAATGTATCCATTCACTCTACTGCAACATTCCAGACAAGTCAAGAATATGTATTTAGATCTTACTTCTCCACACTAGAAATTCGCCGAATGGCTATATCGTGACTGCTTGTGGTGTTAAAGAAAGGAGTTAAATGCAGACTAAACATTGTTCAGCCAAGTATGAAAAGTAGGTTAAGGTCAGTAACAGTCAATGGCAGTGGACAGGAAGCATCTGGCAGATGTGTGTATGAAGTTTCATTAGCCTAGAACCCTTGATGTTTGAGAAAAGAAGCGAAATGCAGACTTGACGCTAATACAGTGAACTCTTGTTACAACGACAGCATTTGTTCCCAAAGATACTGCCATTAAAATGAATTTGCTGTTGTAAAGAATCCTTAATGGCCAGAATGATATGTAAGAAAGACCTTGTTTAATTGTTATTTCCTCATAGAACATATGTTTTGTATATTTGTTAGAATCGCCTCACTGAGGCAAATCTAACAAATATCCAAAACATATGTTGCTTGAAGTTTTCATGCAATAGTCTTGCATACTTTCTCATTAATTGTCACCTCCTTTGCGGAGGTTTTGTGACATTCAAACTGTCACTATAACGAATTTTGTCGTTGTATCGAGTGTCGGTATAAAGAGGGTTGACTGTACCAACGCCAACAACGCCAACGGTAAATGATCCCTATGTCACTCCTGCTTGCTTAAGCAGTTGTGACAAACACCATATCATTATAATTTAATACAATGTACTTGACGACATTAACCAGAAGTTTAAAAGTTCTTACTAGAAACTTTAAGAAAACTTGCAAACTGAAAGTAAAGTCTGCAGGTAAAAAAAAATCAGAGTTATCATTTCATAATTAAATACAATGTCTAGCAGTAGTAAGGTTGACAAATAAAAAAAAAAATAAATAAAAAAAATAAACAAAAACAAAAATAAAATGACAATGTATAAATATTTACATGTATGAGCACATCATTAAATATATCAACTTCTAAAATCAAATGCTTTTGAACCAATAAGTGTTGATAGCATTTTGTTTCTTCTTCAAGAATAACATGTGATATCTCAAATGAATCATCTATGCAAGATGATCCTAATGAGACACCAAAGTGTAAAAATTTTTGTGGAGAAAATTAGAAAAACAAAAGTTTCCAGCTTACAACACATCAGGGTTTCCATTCACTGGTTTAGTAAACTGTAGTCCAATTCCTCGACTCTGTTTTGTCCCATGAGTATATTCTGAAGACAGTTTCTCCGCTCTTCCAAACAGGTTGGGAACACGTAACGAAAACAACTGAAAAACAATCAGAAAGTCCCTTCAGTATGAGGCTACAGATAAGGCACTTTTTTTTTTCAACTAAAAAGTACTGATTTTTTTTTCCTTATTTCTCCTCAAAAACATTTGTTATGGCTTCTAATGCCTCGCCAAGGCGCTTCTAATGAGTACCACAACATATGTTTTTGTGGAGAAATAAAAAAAAATATTTAACTGATACCCACTCTAATCTACAGCTAAGACCTATCTGTCAAAACAGCAGCAGACAAAACAGTCTAAATTTTCTTCTGAGAAAATAAAGTTTGCTAATACCTAGCAGATGATTTACATGAAATGTCATGCCTTATATTCCCTGATAATTTTTTTACGTTTTTTTTATTATTATTTTTATTTATTTATTTATCTATTTATTTATTATCATTTTTTGAATGTCACCTGTTAAAATTTAAAAAAAAAAATTATGGTTAATGTATTTGAGGACAGCCCTTACCCTTAAAGCACCAAGCAAAACTGTAAAAGATGACATTCTTTTTTTCTAGACAAAATAATGTGATGTTAATTTTCATGTAAACTGTCTGCCTAGGAGAGGATTCACTTATGCCTTATTTTGTATGAAAAATGATAATAATAATAAAAAATATATTTCAGAATGACATCAGCAGCTGTTGTGATTGACATTTTTAGAGTTAATAACCGAGGTTATAAACTTTTTTTCATGCTCAACTCAGCTGAACATGAAATTTGTCCTGCTAATAAAACTCAACTTACTAACAATTGCAAAATCTTTCTTGCTAAATGTAGCTGAGCATATAACCTTGTGGTCTGGTTGGGTGTTCATGTACATGTATATATGATTACTTTTCACCCTCTTAAAGGCTCCATATTCCTCAAAGATAGACATTTTTTATGTTGGCAACACTACTTCAGAGATACAATAAAAAATCATTTCATTTAAAGAACGAGAGACTAACTGAAATTTTACAGGCTGTCAGGCACCACATTTTATGATTGTATTAATACCATATATTAATTTATTAAACCTTTCTTGGACAATAAAATGTCTATGTTTGAGGAATATAGAGCCTTTAAAGAGAATTAACAATCAGGACAAAACAAAAGTTGACATATGAAAGGTAAATATGCTTAAATGAAAAGCTGACATTCCTCTGTAATGTTGTTCCAAACAGGAATTCTGTTTTTGAGAATTCATAGCTCCAGATAAAGTGCATTTTCCAGCCAAAAAGTAGTGATCTTGATTGCAGATCCAAGGGCTGAAAGTTTGTATCTCAGCTCGGCCACATAACCATTGTGGAGACTGATCATGAAATCATTTCTCAGTCATTCATCCTCTTTCGCTGATTCAAGAAGCGAAGTTATCAGTTACTGGCAAAAGTATATGCACAAGTACTGGCTAACCACTTAAAGAACTAAGCATGCCCCAGAAAGGTAGGTTAACTGACCAGCTCCAAATGACCTTAACAGTGTTGACTGGACCATAAAACTCCAATTCACAAACCATGAAAATGTAAGTGAGGGTACTCATAAGAAGCACCTTGCCAAAGTGCTTCTAATGAGTACCCGAATCTTATACATTGTATTTTGAGAAATGACAAAAATATTTACCTAGAGCTAAGCAGATAAAAGCTTTAACCCTTTCAGCCCAACAGATTAAAACAGATACCTGTGTAAATATTGTAGATCCAGATTAGACTGCTCGCAATATGTTGTCTCATCAGGATCTACACTGTTTACCATTCTGTTTTGATTTTAGACTGAAACCCCTATTTGCATCAATGGACACGTCCAAATCAAGGATAAATAGTCCACTTACGAAACTAGGGGATGAAAGGGTTAATAGAAGCTCTAATTATAAACAACAAACAAAACCACACATGTTCCAAAGGAAGATTAACCCTTGCCATGCTGAATAAATTAAGATGCCACACCCGCTTCTAATTTTCAGCCAATCAGTTTACTTGATCCAGGTTGTGGATACAAATTCATATACCTAATAGCAAACAGTGCAGGTCCAGATCAGTTCTGAAGAAGCCAACTGATCTGTATCTACACTGTTTGCAAAGGCAGGGCATTTCCAGGTTCAGGGTTAAAGTAGATTAAAAACTTAGGAGGCTACTACCGTTGTCATACTAAGGTATCAGAATATTCAAACATATTAAAACTTACAAGACTAGCATCATTCTGTCCCACTAAGGTATTCACTCCACCAGAAAACAGCCGCTTCTCTTCTACCTTGTAGATTATCTGATAACCAGGTCTGTTTCTGTCTGAGGCTGAGGCAGAAATACAATGTAGATTATATACATAGAGCCAAAAAAAATTAAGATTAGCACATTTATGGTCAGTTATCATACCTCTTACACTCTAGTAAGGAAGCCAATGCATGTATATGAAACCATAATTCTTACAAACTTCGACATGAAAGCCCAAGTGCATAGTTCCAGATAAGGTGCTTTTTTAAACCAAAAAGAGTTGACATTTTTCTTATTTCTCAAAAAAAAAACAAACAAACATATGTTGCGAGTAATCATTAGAAACCCTTGCAAAAGGGCATCTATCAGTTATGATTACCCACAACATATGTTTTCATGGACAAATAAGGAAAAAGTATTTATCTGGATACCCATCTTATTGGGAACTATGTTTGGTAGTTTCCATTTTGTCTATTCCATTCCACCATCTTGCCATTTTGCATTCTCCCATTTTTTTCCCCTATTTATCTTTCCCATTTTGCCAACTCTGAAAAAATGGACAAATCCCAACTTGCCTACAGTTAACAAATGCTAATCCAGCAGACATTCATCTGCTCTGATACTGTACTGTAGCACTCAGTAACTTGAAGATATCACTGTGTTTTTGGAATGTTTTACTTATTAAATTAATTTTATACCTGGTCCTGCTGAACCTGAATATAACTTTCTTCCTTTGCGAACAGTGTAGATCCAAATCAGTTGGCTTCTGAAGAAGCCAACTGATCTGGATCTGCACTGTTTGTCATTCAGTAGGAGAATTTGTATCAACAACCAGGATCAAGTAATCTGATTGGCTGAAAATTAGAAGTAGACATCTTGATTTATTCAGCATGGTAAGGGTTAAAAGAAATTTTAATGCGACTAGTATGTGGTTCCAAGTGGGAGGGGAATATTTTTAAACAAATTAAGGGCAAGTAAAATATTGTGGAAGTTCTGTATACTGTAGGCAAGTTGGGATATATCCTCTTTTCAGAATAAGCAAAATGGGCATTGTCTTTAGGCAAAATGGGAAGCTCCTGAAAGCTCTTAGATGATCATTAATCATACAACATATACACTTGACCATAAAAGCTCTTGTACTGCCATTCATCATACTTAACACATGCTCGGCAATGAATGTCTTGTATGATTTATACTTAGTTTAGTTCATATGATCATTATCAAAAATTCTAACCCAATTCTACTTTCCTATTAGAGAAAAAAACTTCAAAGACACAGAGCTTCAGATAAGGTGCTTTTTCCCCACTGAAAAGTATTGATATTTTTCTTACTTCTGCTCCAAAACATATGGTGTGGTACTCATTAGAAGCACCTCAATGAGGCACTACTAATAAGTACCCATGATATATGTTTTCATGGAGAAGTAAGAAAAATATTATTTGGATACCCCTTCTTAACTGAAGCTATGAATGTATTGCATTCCTATTATGGAAGAAATCTTTAAAGATACATTGTGCTGGTTGCATATACTGTATTTATCTTTATTATTTGGACACCTTTACTTCTTATCCTTTATCATGCTGAATAAATTGAGATGACACACCCATTTGTAATTGTCAGCCAATCAGATTACTTAATCTAGATTGTTGAAACAAATTCACATACTGAATGACAAACAGTGCAGATCCAGATCAGTTGGCTTCTTCAGAAGCCAACTGATCTGGATCTACACTGTTTGCAAAGGCATGGCATATCCGGGTTCAGCAGGACAAGGATTAACATTTGAACATTTCCATTTTACTACCTGTTGGCGTATCTAAAAACTGCTGGATGAATAGTAAACAATGTTGACCATGCGCAGACAAAGTCCACTTAAATAATCTCTAGACAATCTGAACGAAATGCTAAGCCCTACATTCTGATAAAAATACAGGAAAAAATGAAAACATCATCTGATTACTTTGAACTTTAATATGATAGAGAATTGTTTAACCCATTTGTGCTTAGCGTCCCATAAAAGGGACACTGGCAAACAATGTAGACCCAGATCAAATGCTGCAGAATGCAGCATTTGATCAGAGTCTACACTGTTTGCATTAAGTTCAGAAATTCCTATAAAATGTGGTAATAACAAGAGGGCCCATAGGGCCCTATTTCGCTCACCCGAGTGTCATTGTCTCTAGTATATTCTAAAAGACTATGGTGTCTCTTCATAGCAGGGCTCGGGAAAACCGGAAAAATAGCTGGTCAGGACCGAAATTAAGAATTCTGGACCGATTTCAAACACCCCAAAACGCTAATAAATCGGTCCAACAGGTTTGTGCCTTGAACCCCATTTTTCCCCAACCAACCAATTTTCACGAATCAATGATGTCTAAAAAATCACAAACGGTCAAGTCTTCCCGAACTGACAACGTCCGCGCACCTTTTAAATGTGATATTAAGGTAGTTAAAAGGCTCTAAGCGGTCATTTGACATGTATATTGGAGAGACAGATGAATAACGGCACTCTACCGCAGCACAAATTAATTACGTCATTATCCAAACATTGTCAAAAAATCAACACTGCATTGTCCTTTGTGCGGTAAACAAGCGATTTACACGAATCATCAGTAACGGTAGTCTGATAATTAATCCGTTTGTGTGACACGTGTGAATACACTGAGACTGCAAAACATCCAGGTGCAGTCGGCGTGTCCAAAAGATCAAAGGTCGCTTTACTGAGAGTGATAAAAGAATGCACCGCTTGAACGCACTCGTTTTTTTCCTCTTCTTTTTTGTTTTGATCAACACGGTTTGTCGGTCCCAGATTCGATAAATGAATTCCCAAACCGTGTAGGTCCTGATCAGATGTCGCATACAACGGCGTCTGATCTGGGTATTATTGATTGCTTTCTTTCTTTTTTTTTTTTTTTTGTTGTTGATTGCCGTTACACGCGAGTATAATTCAAGGTAGATTTCACGGTAAAAATAAGTAATGCACCACTTGCGCTAGACAAGACTGGTCAGTGCTTAAAATTTAAGCAGTCTGATCAAATCTTGAAACATTGAAAACTGCAAAACCGCCCGTGGCGCAGGCCTTTTTTATTAGACCTAATTAGGTCCATGAAAGTCGTTTCGTTCCGTCTCTCCTGTTTCCCGCCGTCTTCGCGCTTATACAAGACGGGAATCAGTTGTTTATAAATAGTTTAGGAAAAACCTGCGGAGGTGGAAATAACAACAAAACCGTTTTTGTTTTGTTTTTTTTTTCTTTCTTTTTACATACCTGACTGTATTTATTGACGACGCCAGCTTTGATCATGCTCGTTATACCCGGACTTCCGTCATATAACGGATTTGAGGTGTATTATTTAAAAGGAGTTATAGGACTGCCAATTGTCATTAGTTTTCGTGACAGGTGATATATATATATTTTTATTTTTTTTTTGGAAATGGGCTCATTGATGACATCATCGTCATCGGCTGGACCGATTCAGATTTCAAAATTTCCAGAGCCCTGCTTCATAGGACTATGTATGTTTAAAATTTGTTGAAAATGAATGTTTTGGCCCAAGGGCTACAATTTGAACAATCTTGGTAGAGGTCCACTAGTTGAAGCTACAGATCAAATATCAAAGACCTGGACATTCTGGTTTCAGTCAAGAAGATTTTTAAACATTTTCCCTATGTTAGTCTATGTAAAACATGTTCTGGCCCCAGGGCTATAATTTGAACAATCTTGCTAGAGGTCCACTAGATGAAGCTACATACCAAATATCAAAGACCTGGGCCTTCTGGTTTCAAACAAGGTTTTTAAAGGTTTTTCCCTATGAGGGTCTATGTATAACATGTGACCCCTTCGACGGGGCCAATTTTGACCCCAGGGTTATAATTTGAATAATCTTGGTAGAGGTCTACTAGACAAAGCTGTGTACCAAATATCAAAGACCTGAGCCTTCTGGTTTCAGACAAGAAGATTTTTAAAGTTTTTCCCTATAAGGGTCTATGTAAAACATGTGACCCCTAGGGCGGGGCCATTTTTGGCCCCAGGGCTATAACTTGAAAAATCTTGGCAGAGGTCCACTAGAAAAAGCTGTGTACCAAATATCAGGCATGGGCCTTCTGGTTTCAAACAAGAAGATTTTTAAAGACTTTTCCCTATAAGGGTCTATGTAAAACATGTGACCCCTAGGGCGGGGCTAATTTTGACCCCAGGGCTATAATTTGAATAACTTTGGTAATGGTCCATTAGATGTAGCTACATACCAAATATCAAAGACCTGGGCCTTCTGGTTTCAGACAAGAAGATTTTTAAAGGTTTTTGCTAATTTTCACATATTTGTTGCCATGGCTGAGTTCTGCTTGGATTCCAAATCCTTGAATAACTTTCAGTTAGTACCTCCCAAGGTTCATTCTGGTGAAGTTTGGTCCAAATTGGCCCAGTGGTTTAGGAGATGTCAATTGTTGACAGACGACGGAGGACAGGCCCATCAGAATAGCTCACTGAGCTTTGCTCAGGTGATCTGATAAAAGCTAACCAGACACCCCCTATCTAGAAAAGAACCTGTCCAAAGAGTTGAGGTAGAAGAGTCTACATGGTATAAATGGGTTAAGGAACTACTTTGTATGACTATCATACCACTGCATCATATAATGTTAATGCATGTTTGGGGCTTGAGAGATGAGGGTGAGTTTCGAGTCACAACAGGAAATAACTGAAGTAGTAACATCAACTTACATCTGTAAGTATCAACCTTGATGTTGATATCTTTAAATATACCCAGCTTCACTAGAGTACCTTTTGCCTCAATACTCTTCTCCAGCATCTGTTTAAACAGAAAGTTAACAAATACTATGAAAAAAGATTTCATTTTATATACAAGAGGACCATGATGGTCCTATATCGCTCACCTGAGCAAACACATTTGCATACTTAATGTTGAAGTTTCAGCCAAGTTCACTGCTCTAAAATTTTATGTATAAATTTTATAACCATGACAAATCATGACAGCTTGAACAAACTTGGTAGAGGGTAACCAAAGGAACATTCCTGCCAAGTTAAACTGAAATCGGTTCAGTGGTTTCTGACAAGAAGATTTTTAAAGTTTTCTATTTAGATATAGAAGGAAAATAAGCCCCACCCACTAGCAGGCATGTTTTTTGACAAATCAGGACTGCTTGAACATTCTTGGTAGAGGGTCACCAAAGCATTATTGAAATTTGTCAGGAGGTATTTGACAAGAAGCATTTTAAAGTTTTCTATACAGATATATACCGAAAATAAGCCCCCCACCCCTGGAGGCCATGTTTTTTGACATATCATGAAGGCTTGAACCATCCTGGTAGAGGGTCACAAAAGCAACATTCTTGCCACGCTACATTGAGCTTGGTCCAACGGTTTCTTACGAGAAGATTTTTAAAGTTTTTTATATAGACATATAGGGAAAAATAAGCCCTGCCCCGTAGCGGTCATGTTTTTTGACGATCATGACAGCTTGAACAACCTTGGTAGAGGGTCACCAAAGAAACATTCCTGCCAAGTTATATTGAAATCGTTCCACTGGTTTCTGACAAGAAGATTTTTTAGTTTTCTATATAGATATATAGGGAAAATAAGCCCCACCCACTAGCAGCCATGTTTTTTGACAAATCATGATCACTTGAACAATCTTGGTAGAGGGTCACCAAGGAAACATTTTTGCCAAGTTGTAATAAAATTGGACCTGTGGTTTCTGAAAAGAAGACTTTTAAAGTTTTTCTATATAGGTATATAGGGAAAATAAGCCCCGCTCCCTGGCAGCCCTGTTTCTTGATGAATCATGATGGCTTGCATAACCTTGATAGAGGGTTACCGGTACATAAGAAACATTTCTGAAATGTTAAACTGAAATCAGTCCAGTGGTTTCTGACAAGAAGTTCATTAAAGTTTTCTATGTAGATATACGGGGAAAATAAGCCCTGCCCCCTTCCAGCCATGTTTTTTGACAAATCATGATAGCTTGAACAATCTTGGTAAAAGGGCACCAAGGAAACATATCTGCCAAATTATATTGAAATCGATCCAGTGGTTTCCGACAAGAAGATTTTTTCAAGATTTCTATATAGATACATATAGGGAAAATAAGCCCCGCCCTCTGGCGGCCATGTTTTTTGACAAATCATGACGGCTTGAACAATCTTGGTAAAGGGTCACCAAGAAAACATTTCTACCAAGGTATATTGAAATCGGTCCAGTGGTTTCTGACAAGAAGATTTTTTCAAGTTTTCTATATAGATATATAGGGAAGATAAGCTCCACCCCCTAGCGGCCATGTTTTTTTGACAAATCACGATTACTTGAACAATCTTGGTAGAAGGTCACCAAGGAAACATTTTTGCCAAGTTATAATGAAATCGGTCCAGTGGTTTCTGACAAGAAGATTTTTCAAGTTTTTCTATATAGATATATAGGGAAAATAAGCCCCGCCCCCTGGCGGCCATGTTTTTTGACGAATCCAAATGGCTCGAACAATCTTGGTACAGGATCACCAAAGGAACATTTCTGCCACATTATATTGCAATCGTTCCAGTGGTTTCTGATAAGAAGATTTTTTAAATTTTCTATATAGATATATAGGGAAAATAAGCCCCGCCCCCACCCCTGGCAGCCATGTTTTTTGACGAATCCAAATGGCTTGAACAATCTTCGTAGAGGATCACCAAAGGAACATTTCTGCAAAATTATACTGAAATCGGTCGAGTGGTTTCTGACAAGAAGATTTTTATATACAGATATATAGGGAAAATAAGCCCCGCCCCCTGGCGGCCATGTTTTTTGATGAATCCAAATGGCTTGAACAATCTTGCAAGACGATCACCAAAGAAACATTTCTGCAAAATTATATGGAAATCGATCCAGTGGTTTCTGACAAGAAGATTTTTAAAGTTTCTATACAGATATATAGTGAAAATAAGCCCCGCACCCTGGCGGCCATGTTTTTTGAATAATCCAAATGGCTTGAACAATCTTGGTACAGGATCACCAAAGGAACATTTCTGCAAAATTATATGGAAATTGGTCCAATGGTTTCTGACAAGAAGATTTTTAAAGTTTTCTATATTGATATATAGGCAAAATAAGCCCCGCCCCCTGGCGGCCATGTTTTTTGACGAATCCAAATGGCTTGAACAATCTTTGTAGAAGATCACCAAAGGAACATTTCTGCAAAATTATATTGAAATCGGTCCAGTGGTTTCGGACAAGAAGATTTTTAAAGTTTTCTATTTAGATATATAGGGAAAATAAGCCCCGCCCCCTGGCGACCATGTTTTTTGACGAATCCAAATGGCTTGAACAATCTTGGTAGAGGATCACCAAAGGAACATTTCTGCAAACTTATATTGAAATCGGTCCAGTGGTTTCTGACAAGAAGATTTTTTAAGTTTTTAGTTAAAAAATCTATTTTTAGCTCCTGCGACCTAGATATGCAACGGACCGGAACCATTTGAACAACTTTGAAAGAGGACCAACCAAGGATCATTCCTGTGAAGTTTGGTCAAAATCCAATCAGTGGTTTAGGAGGAGATGTTGTTTAAAGATTGTGGACGGACGGATGGACATACGGACGACGACGACTGACGGTGAGTGATCACAAAAGCTCACCTTGAGCTTTCAGCTCAGGTGAGCTAAAAAACTGTTTACCTGATACCCACCCTTACCTAGACCTATGACACTGTAAGCTTCTTATATCACTTTTAATGAACTCAGTTCCACATTATTTTCAAAGCATTCAGCATTAGAGGAACATAATAAAGTGTTGCTATTCTTTTCATTTTTGTCGTTGTTGTTTTTGATAATGAGAAAAAAAAAACATAACCACTTTTCTAAGCCCTTCAGGAGACATAAATTTTGCTGTTTTAGTAAAACAGCACTTTGGGGAATTAGAAAAGTAATTGGTATGTGAGGTGAGTGTTACTGTCATGCTCCAGATATTTGTAGCCAGTTCCTGCCCCATCCCTACCCACCAAGAGATTCTTCTAATCCACTGACATTTACCCAAGTTATTGTCCGGACACCGAAAATACAAATGTGTGATAGCAAACAACTCTGTCAAAACATTGTGGAAATTTGCCCATCAGCAATCTAAAACCAGATCTCCACAATATCAATGGACATACCAATTTGGTGTCAATCCACTGATATTTACTCGTATATTTATATATTGGATATTTATATTTACACGGATGTCCAACGTGAAACCCCCACCACTGTCCTGTGATGGGGTATAAAAAGTGGGGATTAAAGCAACTATTCACAATCCCATAAACCAGGGACAAGTAGCAGAGATATTATCTGTATGGTGATGGTCTGGTATTTTACATCCCTTTCAACATTATTTAAGTCATATCAAGATGATGGAAGGGTGACAATGAAAGTCTCTGTGCAATGTACTAGCTGTTTGTCCCTGCAGTGTGCAGCTTCTCGCAGAACTAAACTTTAAGAAAAGCCACTATTCCCTGATGGTGTTGTGGTGAGGGTCATCCTAACAAATGACTGGTGCATTCAGTGACTTTTAGAGGAGGTTCTGATGTTTCTCATTATAACCCTCCTTAAGAAATCAGATTTTGCTTACATCTTTAAAATTCTTTGCTTCAAGAATTGGTTTAACATGCTTGATAACGAGGTCATCTTTAGTTCTTCCAACTCCATCAACAACAACTCTTTCTACTTTTGCCTGAAAATAAACCATCAATAGCATTATATCCAAGCCAAATCTTCATAATAAATATATGTCTGAATATACCGTATTCAACCTAATTACCGCACTGTGCCCTTAGGTTTTTCAAAATTACTGGGAACACTCAGTTGTGGTAAAATATTTACCTACTTATTAAGGGTACATTTCAAAAAAAAAAAATCAGAAAAGGACCTATTTGATGATGATTATGCGATTTTTGTCTGATGCTCTTTATAAAGGCATATGTTGTGGGTACTCATTTGAATTGCATTGACAAATCAATGCAATTCAAATGTGTACCCACAACATATGCCTTTATTAAGAAGTAGACAAAAAGTACACTGGCAGTAATCTGAAGACTATGGAATTGCTTGACTGTGCGCTTATAGGAGTATGCGCGGTAATTAGGTCTAATATGGTAATCAAGCTCTGGATAAGACATTTATTTCAATGGTTCTAACAAGAACCTATAGCTCTAAATAAGGCACTACTTCAGTCAAAATGTAATGATACAAATACATTTACCTTTTTATCCTTTACCTATTTAGGCATCTTGTCAGTATTCTAAAATTTCTGTAAATATAACTGGTCACTTGAGAGAATAGGGGTAACTTAGATTCTAAAAGCAGACAATTACCAAGTTTGTATTCAGTCATCTTAACAACTAACATATTTGGCCTAGAATTTGAACATGTCGATTTTACTACCTTTTGATGTATCTAAAACTGCTGGATGTGTGGCAAATCGTGTAGACCCTGATCAAACAATGAATATTTTGTTTGTGTTGAGGTTTTACGGCCCAGTCAACCCAATGGGGTCATGTCGAGCGCGGTCAGTTTACCTAACCACACATTTACTGGGCAGGCTTAGTCCTCTAAGCAGTTAACCAGTATTGTGCACATTCTTTCACAAGAAACTGACAACTGCCCTTCTTGAATCAGCAGAAGGGAGAGAATGACAGTAGAAAAATATTTCATGATCAATCTCTACGAAAGAATGTTGCCGACCTCGGCAGGGGTTGAACCCGCGACCTCCTGGTCTCCAGTCGGACGGCGCATCCAACTGAGCCACCAAGGCCGGCCAAACAATGAATAAGGCACATTTTAAACCAAAAACTACTGATGTTTTTACAACTTTAACACTTTAATAGTATGCTGAGTAAAAATATCAGCAGACATTTTAAAATATTTTTCTTAATTTTCCCAGAAAACAGGTTTTGACATTTCATGAAAATTTCTCCTAAGGAGACATTTGGCATCAACTGTTAAATAAAAGTGAAAAAGATTGCCTTTGGAAACAAAAAACACACTACAAATCAGAAAATGGGAGTCTCGGTTTTATTGAGATTCTTCACAAGCAGTAATGAAGTTTGCAACACTGCTTACGCCCTCTAGCATATACATGAGCAGAACTCCATTTTCAAATATACCATAATGGGCCCAATGATCCCAAAGGAAATGAAATATAATCTGCACTATGGTGAAGTACGGGGAGACGTTAAAGCCTTTTTTTAAGGAAAACAACAAAAAAAACAATCATTAGTTTATCATTTGCTGAGAGTGATAAACGTTAATAATCTTCTGAAGATTTTTTTTTCACAAAAAAATTGTGACTGCTTGTTAGAATTATAGTGAAAAGACAGCATAGCTCCATTCAAGATAACAGGGATATTAGGTATATTTTTTTTTAATTTCTCTATGAAGACCTATGTTGTGGTTACTCATTAGAAGTGCCTCATTGAGGCTAACTTTTATGGTACTTTAGGTTAGATAAGGGTGGTATCAGGTAAATAGTTTTCCTATTTCTCGATGAAAACATACATGGTGGTACTCATTAGAAATGCCTCACCGAGGTAATTCTAATGAGTACCCACAACATCTGTTTTCGTTGAGAAATAAGAAACATACAGATAATTTTTGGTTGAAAAAAAAAAAAAACGCCTTATCAAGAGCTATGCTTAAGATAATATTACTTACTGGTGTAGTTGAATGTTCATTTAGGTCAAGAACAAGTGATTCATTTTGGTTATACATTGTGTGATCTACTCTCAACAGATCATGAAGGCTCTATGAATTCCTACTTGTTGGTAATCAAGGCAATAAACTCGTCACGCTACCATCATACTCAGCTCCTGTAATGGAAATGGTAACCTGTGCCTTAGACCCAGTATACACTGGACTAGTAACTATGGTACAGGTATTGTATGTATTGGAAATACATAGTCTTGGCAGAGTTTTCATTTTTTAAATGCTCATATTTCAATTATTTCTCCATCTGCGATTTGTTTTTAAAAAGCAATAGTTCAACATATTACCTTTAAGACTGCAGCATTATATTCAAGGAAAATCAAACAGTTTTTGTAAATATCAAAAAGAAAGCTAGGTGCCCATTTTAGCTATTTTTGGCACTTTTAGCAGAAAATCATCAGAAAATTACCTAAAATGAAGGTATAGCTTCAATTTTATTAAATTTTAAATGACCATAGTGCTGTAAAATAGCGCTAAAATCAAGCCGACAACATATTTTGGCAGTTCCGCCATTAGTGAAAAGTCCGAGAATTATTAGGAATGAGCTTCTGCATATCTCCTGATAAGATACAGAAATGATAATGAAAATGAAAGTAAGATTTCTTTCTTGGCCCTTGGGGATCTTTCAATAGATGATAATATTTTGACGCGTCTTTTTAGTTTCATTTTGAAGGCATGCACATTTTAAGGCTAAGTCTATGATCTAAGATTGTAGACTTAGGCCTTCAAAATGAAACTAAGAAGTCTTGTATCAAAATATTTATTCACACAAAATAACAGGATTATGGTGTTGGGTAGGTCTGTGTCAGTAGGAAAGTATTTCTACCGTTTGACTGGTTATTGCTCTTCTGATGAATAAATTTGCAGCTCAAAAAGATTTTGTAGAAAAAAAAAAAAGTCCCCCCAACCCTGCCAGAGTTGTAATTCTTGTACCCAACATGTCGTCTCATCCTGTTCTTCATTTCTACCAAGTAAAATTAAAATAATCCAAAGGGTATTGGAGTTACAGAGCAGACACGAATTCAAATTCAAACACAAGAAGGGGAGATAACTCCAAAAGCAAAAAAGCCAAAGTTGTCATTCTTGTATGTGACATGTTGTCTTGTCCTGTTCTACATTTCTACAAAGTATCACAAAAATATTCCAAAGGGTATTTGACTTACAGAGCAGACACGAAATCAATGCATAACCGCTGTCAAATATAACAATGGGAGATAACGCCGAAAGTAAGAAAGGCAGAGTTGTCATTTTGTACAAGACACATCCTCTTGTCCTGTTCGTCATTTCTACCAAATACCATAAAAATATTTTGAAGGGTATTCAAGTTACAGAGCAGACACGAAATCAATTTCAAAAACAACACAAAGGGAGATAACTCCAAAAGTAAAACAGCCAGAGATGTCATTCTTGTACGGGATAAGTCCTCTCGTCCTGTTCTACATTTCTACCAAGTGTCATAAAAATATTCCAAAGGGTATTCGACATATACAGCAGACACAAAATCAATGCATAGTCACTGCCAAATATAACAAAGGGCGATAACACCCAAAAGTAAGATAGGTAGAATTGTCATTCTTGTATGCAACATTTTGTCTAGTCCTATTCTACGTTTCTATCAAGTACCATCAAAATATGGACACGAAATATATTTCAAACAAAACAAAAAGGGAGATAACTCCAAAAGTAAAAGAGCCAGAGTTGTCATTCTTGTATGCGACACATCATCTCATCCTGTTCTACATTACTACCAAGTAGCATAAAAATATTCCAAAGTTTTTTTGTTTTTTTTTTATTTGGGTTTTACAGCCCTTTCAAGAATATTTCACTTATATCTAGCTGATCGTTCATCAAAGGTGGGCGAAAACCAGAGAACCTGGGGAAAAACCACCTGACCATCCGTAAGCAGAACTTGGCTTTCCCACATGTAACCCGAGCAAGGCTCGAACCACAGCGGTGAGAATCCTAATGGATTAAGAGTATTCCAAATGGTATTCAACTTACAGAGGGGACATGAAATCAATGCATAATCACTGTCAAATATAACAAAGGGAGATAACACCAAAAGTCAGAAAGGCAGAGTTGTCATTCTTGTACATGACACGACATCTCGTCCTGTTCTACATTTCTACCAAGTATCATAAAATATTCCAAAGGGTATTCAAGTCACAGAGCCGACAAGAAGTTTTATGCGGACGCAGACAGGATCCGTCCCAAAAACCATATGTGCCCCCACCCAGGGGGGACATAATGATCTGCCATAGATCTAGATAAGAGTGGGTACATATGTTGTGAGTACTCATTACAAGCGCCTCAGATGTTTTTGTGGAGAAATAAGAAAAATAACAATAACTTTGGACTGAAAAAAGCATCTTATCAAGAGCTATGACTTGCTCTGTCTGTAAAGTTGAAATTATTACAATGCCAGAAAAAAAAAAAGTCAAGAAGTCTGTGCATGTTCCATCAATTCCTAGATTTTGTGGAAGCACAGATGCGAACAGGCTGTCCTTTTTTCTTCATTTTACATCTTCTGTCATCTACCCTACAACTGGACTGGCTGCATAGCAAAAACCTGGGTTCTGCAAAAGTGCACAGATTCATCTAAATAAATATCATATTTACCAGGACCTATGATATGGAAAATTAGTCCCTAGCTCTCACCAATGAGGTAAACCTAGCCACACCTTCCTCTGCCCCTTTAGCACAGGAAATAATCAAAGTTGAAGGGCATTCCAATCTCTTATGGTTTGAGGGATGAATGAGCCCTTGTGAAAGTCCAGTTCTTGCAGTGGGTGTCTGGAAAGTCAATGAGTGATAATTTCTACAGCCCCTAATTAGGGGGATATGGTCATCTGCTGGAATGCTGGCAGCACCCTTCAGACATTTTTACAAGAGTATAGGTCTCTCTTTCTTTTTTTGAGAGACTCCAATCTTAATTTTACTAGTATTCCAGTCATACTTCCAGATTCAAAGCAGTAATTGCTGGTTACGAACCTAGCAGCCACATTCTGAACTTTTTCAATTTGAAGAACCACACCCTGGGGATCCCAAATACAACTGCCATATTCCAAAACCGGACAAAAAAGTCCTTTAATATATGCTACAGCTTTTACACTCTGAGGATACTGACAAAGATTTCGTCTCAGGAAACAAAGTGTTCTATTTGCCTTCGTACACATGTTGCTAATATGTGTATTCCATCTCAATTCATGTGCAGTTGTCCCTCCTTGATATTTAATGGAATCCATATTTTTGAGGACCATTCTATTTAAAGTGTAAGAAGCCTCGACTTTTATATCATTAATGTACAGAGAGAACAACAATGGACCAAGAATGGTCCCTTGTGAGACACAAAATAAAACTGGAACCCACTCCAAAGTTTCACTATTACCCGGTAACAACAATTTGTTGTTTTCTATAGCAAAGAAAGGAATCTATCACCTGAGTGTCTTTCTGTCAAATAATTTGCTTTTAAGGAATTCATGAGGGTGTGTGCCAAAAGCCGTCTCTAAGTCTAGAATATACGTGTCAAGCTGTCCTCCTTTGTCCAAGATTTTTACCTATCTTTTATAACAGTGATTAGCTGAGTTTCACAACGGTGCCTTTTCCTGTCTGATGAAAGCTGGTATTCATCCAAGTGAGCCCTGCTATTTAAGCATACTACATGTTCAAGCAACTTACATAGCAGGCATGTCAGGGACACAGGGTGATAATTACAAGCAAGAGTTAGAGTTCTATGATGATCTATCCCCTTTCTTAAACAGGGGACAAATGTTTGCAAGAAGCCATTCTTTAAAGATTTCACCCAGCTCAAGAGATTGCTGAAAAAAATGTACAAGTACTGGACCTAGTTCATTTGCTTATTCCTAAAATTGAACTCTAGGAGGAAGCTCATCAGGTTTAAAGCTTTTGAAAGATTCAAGCCTTTAAGTAATTTGATCACTCCCTCCGATGATACCACAATACTATCCATGAAAGAGGCTGACCTTCCAGTTAACGGAACCTCCTTGTACTCAGTTTTATTGAATGCATCACTGAATTGACTAATTATTTCCTCTGCCCTTTCAGAGCCTGATTCTGCAACTCCATTTTCTCCCCCTTTTTCAAGGGAAGGAATACATTGCCTGTATTTTTTCTAACTATTGATATGTCTGTAGAAGTCTCTGGGATTTGCCTTTACATCACCTACCAAATTATTCACATACAAATCTTGCATGTTCCTAAATTGTGGTTTACTCAAGGATACTGTACTTCTGTGGATTTCCATTCTAGGCTTTTTTCCCCCATTTCTGTCTTTCTACCGTTACTTCAATAATAATCAGTATCTGACCATTACCTGTAGTGAGTCAGTTTTGCAGCAGAATGGACCACTAATGAGCAACTTAGTGGTCAGTAGTTGGATTTTAGCTTGCACAGGGCCCTCCAATATCCTGATCAGAAGGAAGGTGAACTGTAATAATATCATCCCCATCAATGATACTAATATAAGAAAGCCTGGTAGCTCAGTGGTGAGTACACTGGTCTCTAGACCTAGAGGTACTGGGTTTGACCGGACGTTGAAAAGGGATTTCAGTGTCAGAACACACTTTCATTTGTGTCATTTGCAGGGATATTATTTTAGTATTTACTTTTTTTTGTTTGTTTGTTTGTTTCATGGGCATTTCCAACCCTATTACATCGCAGGTCATATGCGAAGGCCATACATATATATATGAAACTAAAGTTGGAACATAAATGAAGACTCTTTGTTGTTGTTTTTTTTTTTTCAATCATATACTCCGAGAAGTCACATCTGACTATAACCTCTTCTTCTTCTTCCCAAAAAGTGCAGGGCCCCTCTGAAGCATCGACACACTGTGACTATACAAGGTAATGTGAGACAATAAATAAAAGTGCAGGATAAAAACCGATAAAAACATGTGCACTGATGTCTAGTGCATAGAGGCCAGGCCTGTCTTGAAGCTGTCCAAGGTCTGGGCTGTGGCTATAGGTGCTGGAAACTAGTTCCATAGTTGTGCAGCCGCTGGAAAGAAGGAGTGTCTGTACGGCAGAACAGGACCAAATAACATACATTTCTCCCGCGTTGTAGGGACACCGCAGCAGAATGGAGGTACAGGTTGGCTGGTATATCCATCAGGTTGTGGACAATCCTGTACATCAGTACCAGTCTGGAGTCCCCTTGACAAAACATGCTGCTCTTCTTTAGACTGCCTCTAGCTGGGTGATGTTGGTTGCAGTGTAGGCGCCCCATACTGGTGAGGCATACTCCAGAATTGGACATACCAATGTCTTATTACAGTGGACCTTCACATCTTGGGGGCAGCTGGCAATGTTTCTCCTCAGGAATGCAAGGGAATTGTTGGCCTTCTTGGAGACATTGTCAACATGTCTGTTCCAGAGCAGCACTTGTGCAGTGGGACCCCTAGATACTTCTCACTTGTAGCATTTGTTTGCTGGTGGCCATGTAGCTCGTAGGTTCGCCTAATTGGGTTGCGCTTCCTGGTTATGTGGATGGTCTCACATTTGAAGGGTTGAATTCCATCTGCCAGCCTTTCTCCCACTGCTCCAGTTTTATAAGGTCCTCTTGCAGAATGTCTGTATCTTAGACAGTGCAGATCTTGCAGTACAGCAGGCTGTCATCTGTTAAGAGGTGTTTGTTTGTTTGTGTTGAGGTTTTACGGCCCAGTCAACCCAGTGGGGTCATGTTGAGCACGGTCAGTTTACCTAACCACACATTTACTGAGCAGGCTTAGTCCTCTAAGCGGTTAACCAGTATTGTGCACATTCTTTTGCCAGAAACTGAAAACCACCCTTCTTGAATCAGCGGAAAGGAGAGAATGACCGCAGAAAATATTTCACGATCCATCTCCATGAAAGAATGTTGCCGACCTCGGTGGGGCTCGAATCCGCGACCTCCTGTCTCCAGTCGGACGTGCATCCAACTGCACCACTGAGGCTGGCAAAGAAGAGGTGAGTGATGGAGGCTATGCTTCCTGGTATATCATTTATGTATAGGAGGAATAGGGGCCTGAGGACAGAACCTTGTGGAACGCCAGATGTGACAGGGGCAGATTGTGATGTACAGCCTTCGAAAAGGACTTCTTGGCTACGGTTACTGAGGAAACTCTCTATCCACTTCAGAAGGTCATAGCGGATGCCATAGTGATCCAACTTGATCGACAGACATTTGTGGGGAACCTTGTCAAAGGCTTTACTGAAGTCAATGAGTACTGCATCTTCATCCAAGACTGGAGACGAAGTCTTGTATGGTAAGCACCAGCTGGCCTTCACAGGAACGTCTTTTCGGAAAGCCACGCTGGCTGTCAGTCAGTACCTCATGCTCCTCTAGATAACTTGGCTATGGATGATGTGCTCCATGGTCTTGCAGCAGATTGATGTCAAGGATATTGGTCTGTAGTTGGCTGCAGCAGTCAGAGGACAATTCAATGGTGGAGGAAAGTCTGGGTAGTTCCCAGTTGTATAGGGTCTGGAAAATATCCTCTGTGAAACCTCCACAACTGGGATTGACTGCCAACCATTCTCACATAAACCTGGTCATTATATCCACTTGTGTGCAGTCGTAAGACAAACCTCACCACCGACTGAGCTATCCCTGCACCCCAGTTAGGGTCTGACAGGCATGACAGTTGCTCTTCCAACTAAGCTCCTGCCAATCACCACAGAATGTTTGGAGCAAGAAAATTCTAACACGGGTCCTCCAACACGTTCTGACCTTGCCAGATGACATGCATTAAAATATTTTCTGTGCATGACAGCTGTATCGGAAAGTAAAATGCAAATGGCTGCAAATAATTATTTTTCAAGCCGACCTGAATTTGTGCTGTTGGGCAGCCGAGCTATTAAGGCTAGTCTTTATTTTCTCCTGAAATTTGTTTTTTTTTCGATCACAATCAACCGGAAATCAAGGACAGGAAGTGAAGATAACCAACATTACTCGTATTGACCCGAATGTGAACCAGAGGAATCGGTCCCACATATACTGATTGGGTCAGGTAGTTTTTATATACTTGATATACCTACGTCGACATCTAGACAGGCCTATTGGCCTCTGTTGATGCATTCTGGTTGTTTCTCGTGTAGTTGGCCCGGATGCGAAGCAGGAGGGTCTGAACTTGCACGGAAACGGTTTAGCCGCGTTTTAAAGCTGTTTAGGGAGGGTGCGTGAACTATGTCCTCTGACAAGGAATTCCAGTTTTCTACCACACGATTTGAAAAAAGTATTTGCCGTATATTTACACGTCTTTCTAGTCAGATGAGCGTTCTGACGTGAATTGGTCTTTAACATAGTTTTTTTTTTTTCAAAAGAATGTTTGCATTTTACTATAATTTGAACACTTCTGATGGTCATAGAAATTCTCGACAAAGTTTGTTCTTTTTTTATTATTTATTTATTATTATTATTATTATTTTGTTAAAACAATATCTCTTTCACCATCTGTAATCTCCTCTGCTGAAAGTTCTGTCGCTAGATTCACATCACTTGTGAGATCTTTGCAATCGTTGGCCCTGGTGAATGATGTATCACCAGTAAAATATTCTGATTCTGACCATTGGCTCAAGTAAGCCCCGGCCAGTAAACGAAACACACGAAATGCCATAACATATTTTCTCTCTAAAAAAGAAAAAAAAACAACAAACAAACAGAAAACAGAATTTCGTCTGTACATATTTTGCTTGGCGCTCTAAATCTCGGACCCATCAATACAGTATTGATGGGTCCGAGTCTAAATGCAAAAGCAACTCACATTTTTTTTTTTTCAGCAAAAAATATTAGAGTATATGTCATATTTAATGATCAACGTTTAAACGATAATGTTAACTAACGACATGAATATAGGGATCCGAAGGCCGCGGTTTTCAACACCTCCACAGGGACCTGGCGAATGACAATGCATTGAAAAAGCATGTTCGATCACTATTATTGCATAAAAACTGAAAACATTTGCTACATTTCGAGTTATTTCTTGCACTTTTTTGTTTCGCCTTTTCACCGATGTCTCGCGAACGTAATTTCCACTGACTATGCTCGTTCTAGGGCCGGTCAGTACACATCTCGTAATGGCAGCAAATCTGTGGCCCCGGTAAGACATTGTGAAAGTTGAGTAGCCGTGCATTAACAGCGCGTGAATTGCCTTGTTAATACACGGCTTTTCGCCGGTTAATGCACTGCTGTTAATAACGTGCGACACTGCTTTTTATGCAGTAATGGTGATTATTGCCTAAAAAGCAGTGTCGCACGTTATTAACAGCCGTGCATTAACCGGCAAAAAGCCATGTATTAACAAGGCAATTCACGCGCTGTTAATGCACGGCTATGCAACATTCAATATGATCGTACCGGGGCCACAGATTTGCTGCCGTTACAAGATGTGTACTGCCCGGCCCTAGAACGAGCATAGTCCATGGAAATTGCGTTCGCGAGACATCGGTGAAAAGGCGAAACAAAATAGTGCAAGAAATAACGCGAAGTGTAGCAACTGTTTTCAGTTTTTATGCAATAATAGCGATCGAACATGGTTTTTCAATGCATTAACATTCGCCAGGTCCCTTGGGAGGTGTTGAAAACCGCGGCCTCCGGCCTCGGTTTTCAACACCTCCCACGGGACTTGGCGAATGTTATGCATGCAAAACCATGTTTGATCCATATAATAAATGTCATTAGACGTATCACCTGCGTAAACATAAACATTCTGATTCTGTTAGTTTTGAACCACTGGGCCCTGTCTCGGACCTATAGTAGTGTATATTAGGTCCAAGGCCCTGTTAATAATAATAATAATAATAATAAAAATAAAAAAGACATGATACTTCCAACAGTGTGGAAAAAAGGCACGTGTTGCCCCTCTTTTCAAGAAAAGAGAAAAATCTAACACAGGAAATTATCGTCCAGTAACTTTTACAGCTATATTGTGTAAATGTATTGAAAAGATTTCACAATTGTATCAAACGCGACCACACTTGGGCATAATTTCAAATTAGACAAACCTCGTTACCAAACAACATTCAGACTTCAGCATTTTTCACAAAGAATCATCAATGAATGGAATGCTCTACCATCATATGTTATTAATGCCAAGGATTTGAATGATTTCAAATACACTGGAACCATGAAGTAATGTACCAATACTAATGTCAGTAATATGTGATAGCACATTTCAATGAGTCCCATGACTATTAATACCTGTATTTTACAAGGATGCTCATTTAAAAAGTTAAGAAATTCCTATATCAAGTACCAGTGACTGAACGATTCCCGAATAAAGCAGGGCTTAAAAAGGAGACATCTCCTTACTTCTGAGCCCAACAATCATCATAGAGGTATCATAGAGGTATGATTATAAAACAAAATGCAATAAGATTTTGCTGAAAAATAAACATGAGCACAATACACATGAAAGTTAATCAATATTATAGGGTTATTGCACTTATTGGTGAATATTGTCCTGAGTTGGTATATACGGAAGGAGCGTCTGTTGGTATTCCAACCAGGGACAATATTAATCAATATCAGTGCAATAACCTTTTTATTATATAGCTATAAATAGTCATCTCTCGTTTTGCTTTTTTATTGGCGCTGCCTCTATGTGACTCAGTTGCCTGGTGCGTTAAAAATCTGAAAACTGAACTGCGTTCTTATTCTGTATTTTTGTTTAATTTGACGCTGTAAATAGCGCTTTTTGTAACTGATATCAGAAAGTAATATCATTGCACTAGTGCAATATCAACATTGCACTGTTGCTGTTTTGCAGAAAATCTAGTCGTAAAAAAAAAACAACAAATTATTTGAGCAAAAATCAGTTGTATGGCTTCATTTGCGACTTTCAAACTTTAAGAGTAATATTTATGATATTTTGGTTCAGCGTGACGTCATATTTTGGCAGCAATTTTGACGTCATATAACGTCAACTTTTCTCAATGGTAATAAAGTTTGAGATTTGTTAATGGTCGATAAACAAGCATTACGGATGTAAAGAAAGCGTGCAATTTTGATATTGGTGCTGGTATTGAGAAATATCGGCATCATTGTTCCTCGGATTTTATCGTTCATTTCTAATTATTTAATATTTATAGCTATATAATAAATCATATTATGATATAAAATATGAATAGATTGATTATCATTGGCTCAGAGCCGCCTTCAGCCCAGTCTGTATATCTTGATATACACTTGCTTGCGCGCGCCTTCCAGTGTGTATTAGTTTCTAAAATTAGATATACAGAGTTTATTTGGTTGTTTTGATCGATTACGGAGAAATAATTCACTAGTGTTCTAAGGCTTGCGCGTAAAAAACGAATGAGCGAAGCGAACGAGTTTTTTTTACAAGCAAATCTTAGAATACGTGTTCTTTTATATCAATGGGTCTGATGTTGACTGTTGTTGCCACAGTTATCAAGAGAAAAGACAAACTACTCGTATATAAGAAAAAAAACAACAACAGAAAAAAAAAAAAAAAAAAAAAAAAACAAAAAAAAAAAAAAAAAACGATGACTATTGAGGTATTGGATATGACGTTGAAATCCACCACTGAATACCAATATTGACCTTAGCTATCGCCTCGGTCAATATTGGTATTCTCTGGTGGATTTCATATCATATCCAATACCGCTATAGTCAATAATTGTATCAAATTGTTAAAAATATTATTTTGGCTGAACAACAATATCAAATTAAACATCACAGATAAGTATTTAGATATCTCAGTTTAGTATCATAAAAGGATAAAAAAGTGTACTTTAATAGAACAATTAGCATGGATATCACAGTAAGACTGGTCGGCGATTTTTTAAAGAAAATTTAGAAATAGACACCCAAAAAACTGCAACCCTCTGCCATTAAAACGACCCTGCTTAAGGCCGAGGCACGGCATCATAGTTGACACTGAAAAGGGGCAGAATTTGAGACCGGAGTCAGGGAAATGTCTGCTTTGACCTTCATCTGTTGACCTTGAGGTTACTGACTAATATACCAAGCTAAATAGAAAGAATCTAAAAAATCAAATCATGCTAGAAAAAAAACTACAAAGAGCAGTTTAAAAGAAGCACTGCCGCTTGCGGTCAGTAACTTTAATGCATTAAGACAACAGACAGATAAATATCACACCATATTTTGTAAATTTCGAGAGATACAAACTACTGATCATGCAAGTTAGCCCATTTATGCCGAGTGGAATCTTCTTCCTCAACCTGTTGGACAGAACCATTTTCAATAGAAAGTGTCTGCTTAGTTTGCATTATAACCGTGTTTTATAGAAATATAATGCAAACAGTGTAGACCCTGATCAGACGCCGCATTCTACAGGGTCTGATCAGGGTATTCATTGTTTGCCAACGTCACTTTCTGCGGGGTCGGCTTAAATGGGTTTAGCAATACTGGGCATTATCAACTGTATAACACATTATGTTCAAATGAGCTAGCGAATGGAAATTTCAACAAATGACACGGAGGGGGTGAGGGTGGGGGGGGGGGGGTGGGGGGCGGGGGGGGGGGGGGGGGGGGCGGGGGGGGGGGCGGAGTGAGGGGGGGGGGAGCGAGGCATAATCTATTTTAATTATGATTTTGATGTTGAAAGAAGATTTGCAAAATCCAAAATGCAATTAACGATCTTCTTTGGGTGGCGTACTGATATTAACTGAATAGCAGTGTAAAGGAGAGTCATGAAGAAGAAATAGGACTGCTTATTAGACGGAAATTTCCAATCGTCTATTGTGTACTTAGTCACGGTCTGACGATCCGTCATTGTTATCTGTGATACACCGCAAGCCTCGCTCTGGATTAACGATATTATGCATTGATTAGTGAGAGCGGTAAAACTCGCGATTGTGAAACTTGTCGAGCAATACCTCTCGCTCAGCTTTTACAAGGGCAGTAGATAAGTAAAAAGAAAATAAGAAATTTAATGCAGACTTTTAATAGGTGAGTTAATGCCTCGCACTTTGTGGATTTTGACCCTCCTCACCCAGATTCCGAGTTGGTTAGAGTCGGCCCCTAACCAACTCGGACCCCACAAACTCGGCCCCTAACAAACTCGGCTCCTTAAAATATGTTTACTTTAATCTTTATGTTATAAGGCTGATCAAATACTCGTATAATTATTATTACTGTATAGACATGTGCAGTCTCTGCATGCAAAAAATGGGTCCTTAGTTAGTTATTGAGCGTCATTGAAGACTCTTAATAGACTATACTAAAGTACAGGCTGATCTGAGTCTTTGCTTGGAGTTTATTTAATTCAGTTTTATTTTCATCTGATTTTGTTTTTCATTTTCACACCCACATGTTTATTGTATAGACATGCGCAGTCGTTGATTTAAGAAATAGACCAGCTCCAGCAGTGATTTGTTGAGTAATAAATCACTGTTTGGAGGTCAGTTGTAAAGTAGTCAAATCACGAGCTCAATAAATAACGCATACGAGCTTATCTATTTCGATTCTAACACATAGAAAACGACGAAAAAGTAATTGTATCCTTAAGATTCTTCCAACTTTCCGCCATCAAATTAGGAAATCCCGCCAACAGTTTTGACTGTAACGCTGACGATTACGACATGCATAGATTACGTTGTTGACGCGAGAAAAACGAAGTTACACCGTCTAACGTCGTGGAAACGAAGACTGGTGTCAGCAAAGTGTCAAAATGACGTCGGAACGGCACCAGATAGCGCCGCGCGCTTCCGCCCAATGACTTGTTGCAGAATAAGTCACTGATTTTAACCAACCATTGATTATATAGAATGTGTCTTTGCAGGCTGAGATGTATGCATTTCCTTAAAACGTGCATTATTTGTTCTTTTCTTACTTGTGCCGCATTGTCATGAAACGTATACAGTTTGTTCTTTTTTTTTTTTTTTTTTTTTTTTTTTTAATAGCATGTGCTGCATTGTCATAAAACGTATGCATTATTCGTTCTTCCAAAGCATTGCCCTGTCATGAAACATGTGCATTATTTGAGCCAGTACACGAGATAATGGTATCGCATATGCGAATAGCGAAGGCTCAGGCACGCATACGCATCCGAGCAGTCTCATCAGAGCCTTCGCACATATGTAGGATAGAACTAGACGAAGATTTGGGCCAAGAATAAGACAGATTTCGACCCTTCCAGTGGAGTTACATTAGAAAGGTGAGCATGCGTATTTGAAGAAAGACTTTAAGGAGGACGAAAAGTACCATAATCTCGTGTCACAGCTCATTTGTTCTTTTCTTTCATGTGGTGCAATGTTGGAATAAAGCCATGGTTATTATATTGTTGCTTCCTTTTGTAATAAATCCATCATTCAATACACGGTTTGTTTTCTCTTTATACCATTATGATAAACACAAAGCAAACATAAAATAGATGTGTTTATCCGGAAATCTGAACGCTCTCTCTGCTCAATAAATAATCTGTAATACTACCCCACAGCCTTCGCCAATCTACATATCATCTCTTTACATGTCTATGATATGAGCACCCCTGTAAATCCCACTTTATATTGGTAAAAGTGAGGTTTACCGGGGTAAACTTGACTTTCTTTACTTCTGCTATAAAACATATTGTGGGTACTTGTTAGAACAACCTTCATCAAATGTTTCATCTGAAAATCGCCATTTTTACAGCCACAAAAACTAGAATTGCAGTTAACAGGCATGTTGTCGTAATGTATATTAGCTTTTTGCGAATAAAACATGACAAAAATGTGTTCATTGCTGTGTTATAGTACTGGGTAAACACAACTATTTAATTTCACCAATTACCGCAGATAACCGTATTAGACCTATGCGCAGACCTGTCTGCTTACTAAATAAGCCAACCATTCCATCTCCGTCTCAGTCAGTGAACGGATTGGAGGACACTGTCTCATCTATGGAAATAATATGTATATTGTCTAGATTGTTGATCTAAAACACGAAGTTTTTCCAATATAATTTACAGTTGATTACAGACATTTTGGACCGTGGTCATGGCATGTTTTGGGAACAGGGTTGAATGAAAAACAGACAAAACATTTTGTGTTTAAATACAGTGCAACTATCCACCAAATGAAACAATATTTTTAGAGGCCGAGTTGGTCGGGGTCGAGTTGGTTAGTGGCCGAGTTGGTAGTGGCCGAGTTGGTTATGGGCCGAGTTTGCTAGGGACCGAGTTTGCAAGGGGCCGAGTTTGTTAGGGGCCGAGATGTCCCGGAATCAGTACTGGAGTATTCATATTGACTCAATATGATCTAAATCTTATTTCTTCAAAACGTTTGACGTTTTCTTTGCTTTTGTTCATTTATTCGCTATTTATAGGCATCGGAGTGTTTAAAGATAATATGTTTTTAAAATGCATAATTTAGCGTTATCAGCGTTAGCAGGGAACTATTTTGGGGCGATTTTAGGTAATTATTAGGGAGGTATTTTCAACCGAACAGATAGATAAAATGCGGTATAGTAAATTTGGTGGCGATAAACCGCCCCCAAAATTCCCGCCTAGGTTTAAACCGCACTCCGAGAAACCGCATAATGTCTTACTCAGATGCACCCTTTTTTCACTTGGATGATCAGCGTGTCATATGTAATTACCATAGTAAAAATTCATAATAACAAATCCTTCGAAAGAGACAAATGCCAGTCACGCATGAACATGATGACAGTTGATGAGGCCCTCCCAGGGGTAGGGGCCATATTCCCTAAAAAAAAAAAAAAAAAAAAAAAAAAAAAATCTGCCTAAATTGTCCCCTTGAAGTTATTTTCAAACTTTACATGTTCCCTAGCTTTCCCCAAAATTAGATTTGTTCCCTTTTTCTCTGAAAATATTTGCCAGTGTTCCTTTGTACCATGAAAATAAATGGGCATGTATCCTAAAACCCCTGGGAAGACCTCAGTGGTGATTAGTAACGTCAGTAGATCGTTTGTCCTAACTTGGAGCTCTTGGTAGTCTATGTAGAGCAACAAGGTCAATTACGTATGTAGTCTAAATTTAGTAACAATTATTGATCACAGCTCATCACGTCATTACGCAAAATTCCCGCCAAAAATGTTATATTGCTGCAAAACACTTCCAACGAAAAACTGTTAGATACAACTGAAAGTGTATACAATTTTAACTTTGATACAGGAAAAACAGACATGGAAATCGCATCAGTACATTTAATATTTGAAAGAAATACTCAGAAATTTTCCATGACGTCGGTCTGATCAAAGGTCAGATTTGCCCTTGTTTTGTAAATGTTCAACCCGTAGGGTCATTGGCACGGTACATGACGGTGAGTGTTTTCTGAATATTATTTTGCTGATAAAATTTGCTGGGAAAAGCTGAGCTTACAAGGTTTCCAGCTATTTGAAGCCTTAATTATATCCGTTTCAGTTGAATTTTCATGGAAAATATGCAGATTTGCTTGGCTGAAATTTTCTCGTCAAATTGAGGTCATTTCGATGCGCTATTGCACAAGAATGGCCGCTTTTTTCGTAAGAAAATAAAAGCCAGCGGGAAAGAACAAAGGATCGTCGGCATAATGATCAGTTGATAGCTTTTAAAAACCTCGAAGCTCGACCCGGCCAGCATTACACAACAACTCAATCACTTTACACATCCAACAAAGTGTTCTACTGTAATGTCATAAAAAAAGCAATGTTCCCTTTTTTTTATTTTATTTATTTTTTTTTGGCGTTTGATTATCGACAGGGATGATAAACAATTAGCAAGACTTATGTCGTAGTGATGAATCGAGTTTTTGTTGATTGAGAACAAATTCATGATACTTCAATAGGTGTAAACAATAATAGATACAGTTACATATCAAGTGATGACTGGTAATAGCTAAATGTTCATTTGGTTCTGAATAGAATAATCTAATCGATGAAAACCTTTACAAAACCTCTTTAAATTTTGATATAAACTGCAAATCTATCAAAATGATGGGCTATAATTTTCCAGTCTCAATTGTTTGTTTCATGAAAATCACGCACATTCATTGAAAACCATTTAGTTGAATGCAACATTTTACATCTAGATAGACATATTCCCTTGAATTTGACAGAAACAGTTATAACATGCTGTTTGTGTCTGTTTATCATGGGATAGTTCTAGTTTTTTTTTGTTTGTTTTTTTTTTCTGACGGGAAAGGATGTGCTTTAATCATGTTAATACAGACAATTGTCAAGTTCAAGCAGTGAAATTAAATTTTTCAGAATCGGTCAAATTCCAAGGTCTAGTCTTCCATTTTCTCAGTGCACCCTTTCTGATCAGAGAGGCTCCTGTAACACATGTACACAAGTGGTAGACCTTACAATGCAAGTTATCAAATCCTTGAAATAGCTACATTTTGCGCTAGTTTCCTGGAGTTCTATTTTTTCATACATGCATGAAACAAGTACTGGTTTGTTGTGTGATTGGTTATTAGGTGATACTCACTTGATCAATACCAATCATCTGAGTAGGACTGTCCATTAGTACATCATGTGTGAGTCTGAACACAATTGGTGAACAAACCAGGGTAACTAGATTGTGCAGTCGATGGCACATCATCGCAAAATCCCCACTCGGTGCTAATGTTGCTAATAGCTTGATGGACAGCAGGACAGGCTCGCTCTTGCACACCTTCCATGAGAGGATCATGTAGCAAGTTTGGTTAAATTCTGCCCAGTGGTTTAGGAGGAGATAGCGTGACAGACAGACAGTGACGTTAGGACCACCTGAAGGTCACATAGGGCAGTGAAAAATAATGAACAAAACATTGCTCCTGCACACCCTCATCACACAAGGAAGTCATTTACCAAGTTTGATTAAATTCCGTCCAATGGTTTAGGAGCAAATAACATGATGGATGAACGGACAGACAAAGAAAGGCGTTTACAATATCCCAGGGTTCCCACTGCATTTTAGCATATAGAGACTCTTCAATTTTGGGGGTACAAGACAAATTTTGGGAGTAAAAAACCCCCCTGCAAAGGGTACATGGGAATGCTGTATCCCCATGGCTAAAGCATGGGGATAGTTACAGATAGCGAGATAAAGGTACCTTTTCTGTAAACCCAGATTAGAAGAAGTGCAGCAGCAGATAGGTTAGCAGGCGACACGGTCAGTAGCCTTAGGATATGATTGAGTACAAAAGTTTGACTTTAGCCTTTTTTTTTCATCATTTTACAGAGGAAAGTGTCATTTCAAAGTCAAAGATTTTCTCACTATCCTGTATCGAGTGGTTTTCATCTGTTTATATGAATATGCTTTCAGTGGGTAGGTCTGTTTGAGTGCATCTCAGGACCTCCACAAACAAGGCTTAATTATCCTTAAAGTTCTACTTTTTCTGAAGGGCAGACCATTCACTTTTCTGCATTCAAGGCCAATCAGTGTAATAATTTTCCAAAATCAAAGTAACCTAGAGGACTAATCCTGTCCAGGAAAAGTGTGTGTAGGTAAACTGAACGGCTCAACATGACCTTCCTGCGGGTGGTAGGGTGTGGCGAAGGTGTTGTGTATCTTACCCTTGTCCTGCTGAACCAGGATATACCTGCCGTTACAAACAGTGTAGATCCAGATCAGTTGGCTTCTGAAGAAGCCAACATCTGGATCTGTACTGTTTGCCATTCAGTATGTGAACTGGCGAAAGAATGTGCACAATACTGGTTAATCGCTTAGAGGATTAAGCTTGCCCAGTAAACGTGGTTAGGTAAACTGACCGCGCTCGACATGACCCCATTTGGGTTGACTGGGCCGTAAAACCTCAACACAAACAAAAAGTATGTGAATTGATATCAGCAACCTGGATCAAAGAATTTGATTGGCTGACAATTAGAAGTGGGGGTGGCAGCTTAATTTATTCAGCATGACAAGGGTTAAATCACCGGGGCATCCAACTTGGCATACAGTTGGACAAGGCCTCTATCCTTGTAGCAGGTAAGGGTAGAGAGGGAATGTTTTTATTTTTATATCTCCAGTTTCTTCCTGTTCCTCTTTCTTCCCTGTCCCTCTCTTTCATCTCCTCTACTATCACTTTTCTCCCTTTCACTGGGAGACGACACAAAATGATCCACAAGGGTTGACGTGTTGTTAAACCACAACAGCCAATCAAAATGACCTTGACGGGTTGACTGGGCCATAAAACCTCATCTCAAACAAAAAATCAGTTAAATTCCACAACAGTCTGTTTTTTTTTTTTGTTTTTTTTTTTTGTTTTTAGAGGGGGGGGGGGGGGGGTGGGGGGGGGAGGGGGGAGGTTGGTTGGGATCCCACCCTATCTGACCCGGTAGGCCCCTGTGCCAACCACTCAGACTCCATTTAACCTTAACCACACTCTGGGCTAATCCAGCAGATGACAAACTGGTGATATTATCCCTAGGAAACATGATTTGACATGGGGTTTTATGATTTGACACAGGGTTTTCCCTCAGAAATTTATTTAAGGGGACATATGTCTCTTTTTTAACCCATATTTTAGGAGACGTTGGGGCTAATTTCAGGTGGTGATTGCTTGAATTTTTACAAAAAATATTGCAAATTTTTAGGGACATCAATGTCTCTCAAAGAGGAATGTTTAGGGGACATTAAAAGTCAAAAAGGGGACAAATCTCGCGTTTTTGAGAGACAAGGAAAACCCTGTTGACATTTCATGCAAATTCAATGGAGACAATTTACATGAAATGTCAAATCCTGTTTTCTGGGAACAATAAAAAAAATTAATCTATATGTCATCTGCTGAAAATTTTATCCAGAGTGCTGAGGGTTAAACAAGTTCTAGTGATAAATGTACCCCATTGGCAGACACATCAATACAAGTTGTCAAATCCTTCCTTGTCTAAAGCTTGGACTATACCATGTGACTTGCTACTTTCAAGGTCTACCATTTTTAAATATAAGAAGGTTGGATAACCATCAGACATTACCCTAATATATACTATTTCCTTTTCTGTTTCACTTCTGTCTGTACTAGAGTCACATAAAACAGAAAAAAAATCTGAACTAATCAGTGACTTTTTCAGATCAGCATGGTAGATTTTAGCAGTATGTTCAATAAAAAGTTTACACTGTTTGTCATTCTTATAAGTGTCTCCAACCAAAAGACCATTACATTCTTGTAGTTCCAACAACCAAGGAAACTCAGTAAATGGCTTTTCATAAAATGCCACATGGAAAGCAGTTCGTCATCATTTTTTCTTCAGTACCTTTTTCCATTTGTTTCAACCCTTTCAGAATTTCAGTGTCTCTGTTTGCTTCAATACACTGTCTGGCTATTTTTATTTTTAGACTGTCTGCATGCTGCTCAGACTGGATATGTTTTTTGACAGTTTCTTTCTTTAAATTACTTGTGCCTGTGGCAAATGCAGCAACTTTATCTTTAGCAAATGATCGACAAACTGCGCACCAAATTTTCTTCACAGTGTCACTTTCAGATTCTAACTCTTATTTTCCGTTTTCTTTGAAATCTGACTTCCACTTGTTTACAGTGTTTACAAGCACGGCCGATGTGACAGAACGAGATGATCTGGGCTTTTTAGAAGGCTCGAGTGCAGCTTTCTCTCGATCTGCAGCAGCCTGATTGTCATCGTGGCTGTCATGATTTTCTGCAAAAAATTTGAAAACTAATCGTAGCGCATGGCTGTATTTTCTTCATAAAGGGAATTACGAAATATTCAGCAATAAGCAAAAGTACGATGCATATACATTTTTGTTTATTTGTGATCATCAGCGTTCGATTGAGTGTCTCATTAATGCTTAGTCTGGTATTACCTCCCGTTGCACAGTGTGCTCAAATCTTTTGTTGGTCATGCAATGCAAGACTCAAATCTTTTGTTGACAAATTAATGCTCACGTTTCCATACCTAGTATGTAATATTACGGGTGACCGGAGATTTACGACGACCATTCTAAAAATAGATAACACGTGATTTGATGAAAAGCACAGTTTTCTAAAAAAATACCAAGTGGAAGTCTTATTTCAATGAAATTGGCAAAACACAGCAGGCCTCGGTGGCTCAGTTGGATGCGCCGTCTGACTGGAGACCAGGAGGTCGCGGGTTCAACCCCCGCCGTGGTCGGCAACATTCTTTCGTGGAGATTGATCATGAAATATTTTCTACGGTCATTTTCTCCCTTCCGCTGATTCAAGAAGGACAGTTGTCAGTTTCTGGCGAAAGAATGTGCACATTACTGGTTAACCGCTTAGAGGACTAAACCTGCCCAGTAAACGTGTGGTTAGGTAAACTGACCGTGCTCGACATGACCCCATTGGGTTGACTGGGCCGTAAAACCTCAACACAAAAACTTTAAGCAGACAGAATTACCAGGTAGCAACCTTTTGCTATTGCCTTTGTGGCAGGTAGCAAATTCAATTTTCAGGTAGCAAATTTGCTACTTGCTACCGCTAATTTTGAACCCTGTGGTTACTCATTAGAAGTGCTTTGGCAAGACGCTTCTTATGAGTACTGTGCAACATATGATTTCTTGGAGAAATAAGAAAATATTAGTACTTTTGTTTTGGTACAGAAAAAAACAAAAAAAAAAAAACGCCTTATCTAGAGCCATTCGTAGTTTCATTTTTTTCTCTCTCATTTTTAGCTCGTCGGGACTATGTCCCCGGAGAGTTATGTTGTCACCCAGGCGTTGGCGTCGGCATCTGTCCGCGTCCACGTCCGCGTCAGCGTCTGCATCCGCGTTAGCACCATGTTTAAATTCTCAAAGGTGTCCATAGTTTTTTTAATTATTTAAGGTACTGCTTTCATATTGGCCTACACCTACCTTAGGGTAAGACCTTTCAATAACATATACCCCTGTTCCTGAGTTAGACCATTTATGTAGGTCAAGGTCAATTCTTACTACTTTGTCATTTACATCCATGTTAAGTTTTGCGTTTAAGTTTTGAAAAGTGTTTGTAACTGCTGAAGATTTCAAGATAGAGCTTTAATATTTGGCCTACACCAGCCTTAGGGTTAGACCTTTCAATAGCACCCACTCCTTTCTCAGTTTGACCTTCTGTCTAGGTCAAGATCAGGTCATACTTTGTCATTTAAACCCATGTTCGAGTTCTACGTTTAAGTTTTGAAAAGTGTTTGTAACTGCTTAAGTATTCAAGATACCGCTTTAATATTTGGCCCACACCAACATAAGGGTTAGACCTTTCAATATCATACATCCATTCCTCAATTTGACCTTCTGCCTGGGTCAAGGTCAGGTCATACTTTGTCATTTAAATCCATGTTTGAGCTCTGCGTTTAAGTTTTGGAAAGTGTTCGTAACTGCTGAAGTATTGAAGATACCGCTTTCATATTTGGCTGACACCTACCTTAGGGTAAGACCTTTCAATAGTACACACCCCTTCCTCAGTTTGACCTTTTGCCTAGATCAAGATCAAGTCATACTTTGTCATTAACAGCTGTCTTTAAGTTTTGAAAAGTACATAACTGCTGAAGTATGTAAGATATAGCTTTCATATTTCATCCACACCAAGCTAAGGGATTCAGCATGTAAGATACAGCTTTCATATTTTGCCCACACCAACCTAAGGGAAGATATTTCAATGGCATATTTCCTAACCCTCAGTTTTGACATTCTTCAGACATCAAAGTCAGGTCCATATAAGTTTAAGTTCTGCATTTAATCTTTAATATTTAATAAAGATTGTTTGCTTATCCGATAAGCCCTTTCTGGTGAGCTGCGTTGTCTTCTGACAACTCTTGTTTTTTTTTTATCTTTTCAGAAACAGAAGTTAACAATGAAACCGAAAAGATCAAAGAAACTCTTCTTATCTGTTGGATAAATCAGGTAAGCTGCTTTTTGTGAACATAACATGACAAAATTCTTTTATCATTGGTGCCAAAACTTCCAGCATTTTAAGTCTGGGAATATAAGTATTGTGACTCCTAAAAATTATTGATTTTCCTGTCCAAGCACACTTTATGGTAGCAAAACCCTTCTGTTGCAATCAAAAGTTTATCCCTCCAGGGACCTCTGCTTCTCTCCCTGGGCTATAGACATGAAGAAATGTGAAATTTTTACACAGCCTTTTTGAAAGGGATGAGCCATTTTTTCACCAAATTCTTTGTTCTTTTGAAGTGGGATTGAATCTTTGTTCATGTTTATTGTTTGAGGGCATGGCATTGACCAAAATGGCCATCGTTCAATCTATGCAAAGTCTGTAGGACAAAAGGACATGTCAGACAAAAATTTGTTTTTTGGAGGTCGCGGGTTCAACCCCCGCCGAGGTCGGCAACATTCTTTCGTGGAGATTGATCATGAAATATTTTCTACGGTCATTCTCTCCCTTCCGCTGATTCAAGAAGGGCAGTTGTCAGTTTCTGGCGAAAGAATGTGCACAATACTGGTTAACCGCTTAGAGGACTAAGCCTGCCCAGTAAACGTGTGGTTAGGTAAACTGACCACGCTCGACATGACCCTGTTGGGTTGACTAGGCCGTAAAACCTCAACACAAACAACAGTCAGACAAAAATTTGTTTGGTCCAGGAAAACTAAGAATTTCCAAGGACCAATGCAGTTTAATTATTTGTCTGACCAGTGTCTTTGATGAAGTTGTTGTGTACTCTTGACTGTTCCCATATATGGTAAAATCCCAAACTATATAAATTCAATTTTTTATGAAACCTAAATAATTGAAGTGACAAAAACACTCACTTTCGGATGCATATTTATACTCTCACCCGGGCAAATTGTATTTGAGGAGGGTCGAGTATACTGTTTTCATGTCCATATTTCCATCTATTTCGCTTTGGTTTCTGCTTTTAGGTCCATTGCTAAATAACTACAGAGATATTGCTAGAATTTCAGGTTGATGGGCGTCAGCCTGAATTTCTAGGGGCCCTAAGAGGGCCGGGGGTCTGAGGACCACCAAGGCCCTCAGTGGAGTCCAGGGGCAAAGCCCCCTGGCCGAAAATGATTTTTAGGATTTCTGAACACCTCAGATGGCTTCTGGAACAAAATATTTGTTTTTTCTTGGGGAAAAAAAAAAAAAAAATGAATATTTTGTTGATTTCTTCAAGGAAGAACATTTTTAGCACAGTAGAATGTGACTGATAACTGGATTTACCACTGTAACTTACTAGAATTTTGACGATGTCATGTGTATACAATGCCTATACAACATGTTATCAGTTAACTTATCCTTAGATCGAAGAGGGCACCGCAATTCGGTCAGTTGCTTCAGGCTGTGATGGGTTATCATCAGACTCCAGAGTTCTCGGAAACGCCGAATCCGGCGTATTTTTACGCCTATTTTTGCTTTTGTATGCGTAAAATTTCCTTCCAAGGATTCTTATTTGTGCTCTATTGCCACCGGACGTCCAAACTGAACTTCAAAGACGTACCGCGGACTTCCGAAATTTCTTTTGTCCGTCGAAATCGATACCCGAGATGTCCAAAAATTGTCAAAAAGCCCGCCCACTTTTAACGAGTTGTATGATGTTTGCCCCGCCTACTTATTGGAAATTCGCTACCTGTGTTGACTGAGCTTTAAGGACGTCCCACTTTCCGCTTGCGGGAGTTTTATTGACATCGGTGTCAAGCGTCGCGGCACCCTTTTAATGGCTGCGTGATCACTGTGTGTATTTGTCACGCGTGCTGAGTTGATTAATTTATGTTTGTATAATTAAACTTTCTTATGCGACACCGGAAAATATTCGGTGAAATTATATGAAGTCATTATTATTTTTAAATGTTCACATCTTAAAATCTTAAATTATTATTTTGCTAAGAACGTGTGTCGTCTGAAAACACCTCAACACTTCCGGGAGTTACCGAGTGAAATTAAATAAATAAATAACAATTATGCACAGAATACAAATTTAAATCTATTCGAATTTAGAAGCTTATGTTTGTCATGACAACAAAAGCAATTTTTCAAATGAGAAGAAAACATATTTTTCGTCAAAATTTTTGGAAAACCCGTTTCTAAATTCGTAGCCTTGTTCCGGCTGCGCTGTTTACCAGCGCGGAAAAGACGCAAAGTAAGTCTAAATATAGGCGAATTGCGATGGTTTTGCTTGCTATTCTCCGCGAACGAACGTATTGCTGTTGGTAACTGATCGAGAGCTGCTGTTAATTTGTTTGTTGTTGCACGAGTCGGCGCCGTTTTCCCGCAATTTTTGTGAAGTAAGCAACTCGCTCACTCGTGTTGATCAGCTTCAGTCCGAGCAAATATTTCATTAAATACATTTCTGCAAAATAATTTCAGCATAGTTTGTTTTTAAGAAAACATGTTTTGGGTGTTTTCTTTCATGTACTGTAATATACGTAAGCATTGGGATGGGAAAAAATAATTAAATTTCTGGCTGTCCAAATACTTAGAAACACGAAAATTAATTATTTTATTAGGTGTCCCAATACTTACGTCTCGTAGTTGAAAATGGCACCGATTAATTAGAAAATTAAACGAGACTTACCTGTAAGGTGAAGTTTGATTGTAATTCTGTTGGAACCAATCCATTGAGAATCATGGGAAATGAACATGCAACATATCACGTGATTGACCATCAGCCTTTAGAGCCCATAAATTCTGAATCATGGAGATCGCCTGATAGTAGGGTGGGTAAAGGGTGGGCCCATGATTCTCAGTGGATTGGTTCCAACAGAATTACAATCAAACTTCACCTTACAGGTAAGTCTTGTTTAATTTTCTAATTCTGTTAGAACCAATCCACCAATGAGAATCCTGGGAAATTTTAGAGTCCATGATTCAGAGTGTTCTATCTCTTAATACAGTTCCCTGATACCATAAAGAATATGCTAATTATATTTTGTTAACTAATTTATTGAGCAATCATTTGAGCAAACACAAATTATCATGATATGCAAATGCTATCAGTCATGCTGTGCAGTAGCCCCTGATCATTCCTAAAGCAAAACTCTGATTCAGTAAGCATAATAACCTCATGAAAATTCTATTCAATCATACATGCTTATCTGAATAAAGTTTATATATGTGTACCTAAATCTATTTACATGTGTACATGATGCATGTAGCTATATGACTATGGGGGCGCCTCATGCACATGATTTTGTTCATTCTATTCTGTCCCTATTTTCCTACTGAAAATTTAGGATAATAGGGAATTGCTGAATGTTGAGTCATTTGTCACAGGTTTCTTATAAAATTTTCTGAATGTACAGTCACTAGTCCACCCCGCTGTTTTTATAATAGTGTCAATAGGAATCCTGTTTACCAGTGCGCTTGTAGATGCACTTCTTGTGCTGTGTGGGGTAAACAGATTCAAGTCTATTCCTGCTAACTGTAACCCTAGTTTTATCCACCTTGCAATGGTCGCCTTTGAAGCCGCTGAGTACGGCTTTTGGGTTATTATGAACAGCCTAGAGTTTGTTCTTAGGTTTTCTGTCTTTTTTATATAAAAAGTTAAGGCTGTTACAATACAAATGGCTGGATTTTGGTTGAATGTCTCAATGAATATTTCTGCTAGGTGTTTATTTGGTTTTGATTGCTTGAGTAATTCACCGATTCTGATTTTCACATATTCTTGAGTTATTTCCATATTTTCAATATCCATCACACTGAGAGTTTGACACCTTTGTCCAGTGGCAAGTGCCATTAAAACAGCCACTTTAACAGAAAGTAATCTTAAAGTAAGCTTCTTATTGTGCATTGTTTCAAGAAACTTTTTTAACGTCACACGTGAAAAGCGTTTTGGGCAAAACTGGTCTTAAATGAAAAATTCCTTTCATAAAGCGCTTTATGAGCACTTCATTTCCTATGTCACGTTTATGAATAATTTGAAACATGGCTGACAACATAGATTTAGCAGTATTAATGCCACTATAACTAATGCCTTTATCATATAGTTGTGTGAGAAATGTCATTATTTCTCCCAAAGATGGATTAATTTTATTAATCTGTTGTTGATTACAAAATTGCACCCATCTTTGGAAATACGATCCATATTGTTTTCTTGTTGACGGTCTCCACGACTGTATGATAATTTCGGCAGTGTTCTTTGATAAACCAGCACTGATGAGGCATTCCCCGATAAACAGAATGCCCCCAGTCTCATTGTCTTGAGTTTGTGCTGTTTGTCCTTTCCTGGTAGATACAGGATACTGTTTGTCTTTGGCAATACGTAACTCTGTCCGCTTATTTGTCGAAGCATCGCAGGAAACCAGGGCTGACTGGGAAAAATCGGTGCCACCAGTATGACATCCGCCTTGTCTTCGCATAATTTCTGTATCACCTGTCCAATAATGCTGAAAGGTGGAAAAGCGTAATGTAAATTGTAATCCCTGCGGGCCCCCGTAGCCTAGTGGATAAGAGAGTTGACTCTTAATCCATTAGGTTTCTCACCGCTGTGGTTCGAGCCTCGCTCGGGTCATATGTGGGAAAGCCAAATTCTGCTTACGGATGGTCAGGTGGTTTTTCTCCGGGTTCTCCGGTTTTCGCCCAACTTCGATGAACGATCGGCTCGATATAAGTGAAATATTCTTGAAAGGGCCGTAAAACCCAAATAAAAAAAAAAAAAATTGTAATCCCATATAACAGAAAAGGCATTGACTGCTTTAGCCCCTTTCTCTGGCACATATGATATGAAAACATGGTTTTTATCGCACCTGCTTGTAGCAGGGTGCGATATAGGCGTCCGATTTTCTGTCCGTCCGTCCGTCCGTCCGTCAGTCCGTCCGTCTGTCTGTCAACATTTGTGTCGACGTTCGACATTTATGTCAAAGTTAGTATTCTAATCAACTACAAGACTAAACAACCATCAAACTTTGCATGAAACATCTCCCTGACCTCCTGACTTTGCGACATAGGCGTCCGCTTTTCCGTATGTCTGTCCATTCGTCCGTCCGTCTGTCAACATTTATGTCGACATTCGACATTTATGTCAAAGTTAGTATTCTAATCAACTACAAGACTAAACAACCATCAAACCTTGCATGAAACATCTCCCTGACCTCCCGACTTTGTGACGTAGGTGCCCACTTTTCCATTCGTCTGTCTGTTCGTCTGTCCGTCTGTCTGTTAACAGTTCTGTTATGTCGAAGTTCGACATTTATGTCAAAGTTAGTATTCTAATCAACTACAAGACTAAACAACCATCAAACCTTGTATGAAACATCTCCCTGACCTCCCGACTTTGCGACATAAGTGCCCGCTTTTCCATTCGTCTGTCCGTTCATCCATCCGTCTGTCTGTTAACAGTTCTATTATGTCGAAGTTTGACATTTACGTCAAAGTTAGTAGTCTTATCAACTACAATTCTACAACAACCATGATACCTTGCTTGACACATCTCCCTGACCTCCTGACTTGGCAGGTATGTTGACCCAGTGACCTTGACCTATATTTTGCGCTCCATTGGCTTTGACACAATTTACGTTGACGTTCCAGATCTTCTCAACTATAAGGTGTACAACTACCAAACCTTGCATAGTGCTTCTCCTAGATGTACTGACTTGGCAGGTACCTTGACCCGGTGACCTTGACCTATATTTTGGCTGCAGTGACTGACATATTTTGTGTCGACGTTCGATATCTCCTCAACTATAAGGCCTACAACCATCAAACCTTGCAAAGTGCTCTCAATGAACTGACTTGGCAGATACCTTGACCTGGTGACCTTGACCTATATTTTGGCTGCAGTGACTTTGACATAATTTACGTCAATGTTCTAGATCTCCTCAAGTGTAAGACCTCTAGCCACCAAACCTTGCATAGTGCTTCTCCTAGATGTACTGACTTGGCAGGTATCTTGACCCGGTGACCTTGACCTATATTTTGCGCTCCAGTGCCTTTTACACATTTTATGTCAACGTTCAATATCTCCTCAACTATAAGGTCTACAACCATCAAACCTTGCATAGTGCTTCTCCTCAATATAGGAACTCTGCAGGTACCTTGACTGGGTGACCTTGACCTATATTTCGCACTCCATTGACTTTTACACCTTTTACGTCACCCTTCCTTATGTCCTCAACTGTAAGGCCTTCAACCACCAAACCTTATATAGCACTTCTTCTCGATGTACTGACTCGGCAGGTACCTTGACCTGGTGACCTTGACCTATATTGTGCACTCCAGTGACTTTGACACATTTTATGTTGATGTTCGGTATCTCCTCAAATATAAGACCTACAACCACTAAACCTTGCATAGTGCTTCACCTCATTGCACTGGCTTGGCAGGTACATTGACCCAGTGACCTTGACTTATATTTGACACATTTTACGTTGATATTTGATAACCCCTCAACTATAAGGCCTACAACCACTATACCTTGCATTGTGCTTCTCCTTGATGTACTGAATTAGCAGGTATCTTGACCCGTGACCTTGACCTATATTTCATGCTCCAGTGACTTTTACACATTTTACGTCAACGCTCCATTATCATTGGGCTGTATGATACGAAAAGTCAGTGCTGAAGATATAGCCATTAGAGGGAATGGGACTGGCCTGGAATATATGTGCCCCACTAGGCACTTTGTCTACATTTTTTTCAACCCAGTTTTCCAAGTAAGCACTGCTAAGAATGAAATAAACTTATTTAATAACCACGTTCTGATTGTGGCTCCTGTGACTTTTGCCCCAGCAGGTGCGATGACGCCTTCCGCGGAATTCTTGTTCCTGTTTCATTTTGATGCAAACAGATCTATGTCACATTTGCCCATTTTAAACTCTAATCTGTCATAAATGTACTGCCCTAGCGCCCATTCCATGTCCTCATTGCGTTTCTTCTTTAACCTTGACAGCTCATCGGCTCGAATATTAAGCCTACCGGGAATATGGAAAGCCGAGATCCATATATTTTTGTTCTCACACCATTGCCATATTTGTTTTGCAAGCTCATTTAAAAGTGGCTTCCTTCCACCAATTTTTGAAATATATTTTAAAGCAACTGTATTGTCCATAAATAGGTAAATGTGCTCATTTGTAACCCCTTTACAAAAGTACTGTAGACACAGGAAAGCTACCTTAAGTTCAAGGTAGTTTATGTGAAAAGTTTTCTCCCTTTTAGACCACACTCCACTGAATTCACTGTTATAAGTAACATCATGCCCCCCGTATCCTAATCTTGAGCTATCAGTTTCAATTCTGCGACTCATAGGGCCTAGTGAAATGGGTCTGCTCGAATGATCAATGTTTTGAATCCACCAATTAATGCACCGTTTAGATTCATTTGAAACACGCATGTTAGCATCAAAGTCCCTGTGATTTTCTTTCAGAGCATTGTCCCTATCTACCTCTAGAGTTTTATAGTAAAGTGGTGCATATTTTACCCCTGGTTCAGCTGCCACCATAATACCAATAAGCTTGGCAAATTCTCGAATAGATATTGTCTTTGATTTCATGATTTTCTGTGCCTGTTCTTTCAATTTTACAACTTTCCTCGGTGCCAAGCGGACAGTCATGTCAATCGAATTCAGTAAAAATCCTAAAAATTCAATGCATTGTGTAGGTACTACGATTGATTTTTCAGGGTGTGTTGTGAGTCCTAATGAGTCTATTAATCTAACTGTGTCTGATATGTTGATTAAGCACAAATCAAAAGTGTCACTTTGTAGCAAACTGTCGTCAATATATGCCACATTAGAATGTCCCATTTTGCGCAATGTGGCAAAAACCGGTTTCATGACTTTAGAAAAAATTCGACTGGCTGTCGCTAGCCCATTTGCTAAACATGTGAAAGCATATAATTTTCCTTGCCATTCAAATTTCAGGTATTTTTGGAAATTTTCTCTAATTCTTATACTGTAAAATGCGTCCTTTAAATCAATTTTTGCAAAGAAGCACCCTTGTCTGATCATATGTAATGCTGATCTAAGGGTTTCCATTTTAAATGTTATTTTCTCCATATGCTCATTCAATTTGCTCAAATTCAAAATCAGTCTATATGACCCATCTTGTTTAGGTCTTATGAATATGTGCGAAAGTATCTCCCCTGTTTCATGTTTTGATTCTTTTATAACTCCCTTTTGTTCAAATTTTGTTATCAACTCTGAAATAATTCCCTGTTCTTTCTTGTTAAAATATAACGGTCTTTGATTGCAGCCTTCACAAGGTTCTGTTTTAAATTCAATTTTATATCCCTCTTTGACAATGTCAAGAATAAACTTGTCTTTGGTTAAACTTGTCCAGTTGTGATAGAATTGGGATATCTTTCCTGCAGTAAAATTGTCTGGTCTGTTAATTAGATCTGTAAAAACGGAACTTACTTGATCATGTTGCGTCACTGTTTCTGATTCTTTCTCTTGTGTTGTCCCGGTTTGTGGTGGAACCGGGACTTCTTCTCTAAAAAAGAGTTCTTCTCTTTGTCGTATCCTGAATGATTGTTGTTATATCCTGAGTAATTATATTTTGTGTATTTTGAAGGCTTGTCATAAGAGTCCTGATATTTACGCTTTCTTTTTTCAGGTCTGTTTTTTTGTGAGGTCTTTTCCCAGTTTTCGCATTTCGTCCATAGTTTTTATTTGTTTCTCTAGATCATCCCCCAAAAGATTTTCTGTGAGCGGAGTGGAATCATGACACAAAGGTTTATACTTATCTGCCACCACTGCTTTCAATTGTTGCCGCCTGATGTTCGCTATGTCTCTGTGGGCATATGCAAGCAACTGAACGGAATCTCGAGCTAATTTGAAGTTGCTTTGATCTCCATTTAGCAATTTCTCAGTTAACTGCACCAACGGGATTAATCCTTGGTTAAGGTATTTTTGGGCAGTTTGTAATAATTTGTCCTTTTCTTTGGTCACTTTGGCAAGTGATGTGGTGTTCCAGAGCTCCCTGTTAATTTTTGGTACAACCAAAGCTTTGCAATTTTCAGGTCTATCATAGTTTCCGCACAGCTCTTTGTCTAAGTTCCTGTCTATCATAGAACGTATTCCTGAATCAACTACTTTTGACAGTGTGTCATCAACTTTTTTGCCCACTGCTTCTGTCTTTTCCAATTTTTTACCCAGCTCCATGAGCATTTTCATGTTTTTACTGACTTCCGGTTTTTCTTTATTTTTCTGCAACAGACTGGGGGCGTCTTCACTGTCCGATTTATCGTCATTTTCATCCTCCGATTCTGACTCCCCATCCTCTGACGCGGACGAAACGTCTTGTAAATCTGAGTCAGACATAACGTGAGTTTTCTGACTGATCACTGCTTTCCTACTTAGCTGTTTGATTCTCGTATTTTCGTCCGCGCTCGGCATCTGTTCTTCTCGATTTTCAACGAGTCTTGTTAATCCATCTACCTTCCCGATCAAGGCATTTACTGTCTGTTGCTGTTGCAAAAACAGCTGCGCATTTATCATTATTTGTTGATGATAGAACGAAGAATAGTCCGGTGTTGTCGATGCACTAGTAGACTGAAGAGCGGAACTGATGTTATTTACATTTGTCGCATCCGCTGTTCTACTTCCGCCCTCCGATAATGGCAGTTGGGTTTCCCCCATTTGCTGCGCAGTCGCAGAGTGATCACGCGTGAGCACGCCTCGTGTTGATGTTAGCGCCTCGCTTTGATTTTGACTATAGTCCGTTTCCACGTTATGCTCCTGCGAAACTAAAACTAATGGCCGATTTAAACTTGCCATAGTCGATGCGACACTAGCGAGGTCCTCGAGAGGTTTTCCTCGTATCATCAGATTTTGCAAACTATGTTGCCCGGATCCATCAGCCGTAGTTAGAATTAGCTGTGGGGCCGATGTTTCCATGAAATTAGCCACACTGCCATCAGGCTTAGTGTGGGTGAGTCCACTTTCTTCTGCCATCTTGTTCCGAGAAATAGTTCCAGTTGATAAATATATAGCTTCTTATCGTAACTTTCCTTTCTGCTTATCAATCAGTGTCACTTCCAAATATGTTGTTTTGACCACAGAATAAGTGTTTTCCTAAATAGACTTGTTTTCCTAAGTTCTCCCAGTTTGTAAACTATTTCTCCGCCATGTTGACCACAATTCTTAGAAAACTTATTCCGAATTTTCAATGTAGAATTCTGCAGGTTTATATATCCGATCCCGAAGCATATTTATTCCGTAATCCTAAAGGATAGCTAAATGTGTTTTTTGGCACAAAATTCCGATTTTTAATGCACGTTAAACCCACGATTACACTCGATTTTAAATTTAAATTTAGGCTAAGGTCTGTCTCGCGATAGTGTCCACTTTGTTCTGATGGTCAATCACGTGATATGTTGCATGTTCATTTCCCAGGATTCTCATTGGTGGATTGGTTCTAACAGAATGATGAAAATGTGTCCTATTTGTATTCATTGTTTTGTGTATTTTCGGACCACTGTCTCGTTAACCTAATCTATTGTTAATATTGAATAAACAGATTGGCACTTATTGTTTTGATTTATAATCCCCTCGTTTATCTATCATGTGTTGAAAGCGTCCAAGTGAAAAAAATAATCATATACTGCTTCCCCGCTTTATTGGTAAATTGCGCATAACCAATACCGCAAATGCGGGGAACAATCTACCTGTTCTAAAAATACTGCCATTACATAGCGTGATGACGTTATTATTGGGGTTCGTCTCAACGATGTTTTGGGGTTCATCTCAACAGTGTTTTAGGGTTCCCCCAACGCTGTTTTGCATTTAAGCATTATCGGTAAACAATTCTGTCGAATTTCTTTTTATTATTATTAATTCAAAGTTTGTTTTTGTTGTATTTTTTTTTTTTTTTTTTTAGAATTTTATTGATGCACTCGAGTTGCAAATTAAAACGTGACGTGTCACGTGACAACCACAAAATGGCGGCGCATTCAGACTGATGCAAACGCATGTGCGTTTTCGTTTTTGCAGATTTTTTGAATAAATTTCATATTAATATTCTCAAAGAAAGGTTTTATTTATTTTCTACTTTCTAACCAGCCTGCCGTAGGAAACCCCCTGTTGTTAGTTTAGGCATAAAATATTGCGTGACATTGCTTGTAAACAAAACAAAACACAAATCGATAAAACAGTTTTACCCTGTTAACTAGATCATTTTTTTCACCCAAATGCACTGTCCCAATTCATATGGTACAAAAAATTACTGAAAATCTTAGCGATCTTTGATATGTCCCAATTCTTAGGGTGACGAAAAATAATTATTTTTACGAATAGTAAGGGTGTCCCAATACTTTTGGTGTCCCAATACTTAGGTATATTACGGTATTTTCTTTTCTTTTTTTCTTTCTCTGGGCTTTGAAACGAACGCGAAGTTGGACCAATGTTGATGCGTTCTCTAAGGTCCGACATACAAGTACAGGCTTTCCAAAAAGATGCGATCAAATTTAATAAGCGATAAGGATATGTTTAAAACACATCTAGGAGAAGTGTATATCATGATGATTCTGTGTGACACTGAATTAAGAACCTCTGTTCTACTAAAGAAAGGGCAGACTGCCGCAGCAGGGAAAAAAGTGGGACTTCCTAGATTTTCCTGTGGGACTTCCAAATTTGAGGGGTAGGAAGTCTGGACTTCCTGAGTCTGGAAGTTAATGGAAGTCCTGTCACTATTTCCTAAGCCCCAAAAACTTTTGGCTCCTTACCAGACACTCAGTGGTCAAGGTTAACTGTGTTGAAAAATGAAGTTGTCCAGACAATGTCCTTAAATATTAAGTTTTCATATTTAGACGAAAACTCCAAGTTTTCTAGGTCAAACTCCTATTTTTCAATTTTAACTCAAACTTTTCTCAGAGATGGATTCTTAAACTCCTACTTTCAAAATCCTAGTGAGAGCTCTGACCTCTGATTACTCTAGTCAACCGATGCATGGTCCGATGTTTGGATACCTGATTCATCTTGGTTTCGCAAAAACGTTATCTTGCACTGATTTTCAGCAGGTAGCAATTTCTGTTTCTTTGCCAGCGGCATGTTTTTGCTCAGAAAGAAAGACGCTTGCAAAGCAACTCGATAGCTCTATCCAGTGGTAGTAAAGTGCTTATCTAATAGAGATCGCGTAATTATTTCCGTTCATATGAAAATTTACAAGTAGCGACTTTTACAAGAAAATACTGCAGGGCTCAAAACAAAACGGTGCGCCATTTGAAAATTTAGTGCACCCAGTTAGCAAGAGCAGTTTTTTTAATGTGCGCCGTAGGGATTTTCTCTGCGCATATGGTGCAATTTTGCAGGTCATATTGATTCTTGAACTAAAGGAATCTTTTCATATTGCATAAAATGTTGATGTAGGCATAAAGATAGGTATCAGTCATTTTGCAGAAAAGTAAGATTTATTGCTTTGACAATTAATATGATAGTTACTTGAAGAAATGAATATTGAAAAAATTAAATCACTTGTTTTTACATATTTCTCTTCATTCATATTCTTCTGTAAGTCACAAAGAGAAGATTCATGCATAGTTATATGTTCTCCAACAAGAAATCAGGTTACCCAGGGAAAGTAATCATAAGTAATCATAAAGTAAACATGATTACTTTTGTGAAGTAATCGTAATAGTAATCGATAATATTCACTTAAAAAGTAACTGTAATTTTAATCTGTAATAATGAAATTCAAAACTAATTATAGTCCTAATCGATTACATTTGAAAGTAATCGACCCCAGATCTGTACCCCACCCCACCCAACAGATTTTTAGCTCACCTGAGCAAAAGCTCGGGGTGAGCTATTGTGATCACCCTCTGTCCGTCGTCGTCAAGTCGTTCGTTGTCAACAATTAGTTTGTTAACACTCTAGAGGTCACAGTTTTGATCCAGTCGATGAAACTTGCCCAAAATGTTTGCCCCTATGAAATCTAGGTCGTTCGATGGGTCACTTGGGGTCAAAAACTAGGTCACCAGGTCAAATCAAAGGAAAAACTTGTTAACACTCTAGAGGTCACATTTTTTAAGCAATCACCATGAATATTGCTCAAAATGTTTGCCTTGATGATTTCTAGGTCAAGTTCGAAACTGGGTCACTTGGGGTCAAAAACTAGATCACCAGGCCAAATCAAAGGAAAACTTTGTTAACACTCTAGCGGTCACATTTTTGAAGCAATCATCATGAATCTTGCTCAAAATGTTTGTCTTGATGAGTTCTAGGTCAAGTTCGAAACTGGGTCACTTGGGGTCAAAAACTTGGTCACTGGGCCAAATCAGCGGGAAACCTTGTTAACACTCTAGCGGTCACATTTTTGAAGCAATCATCATGAATCTTGCTCAAAAAGTTCATCTTGATGATTTAAAGGTCAAGTTTGAAACTGGGTCATTTGGGGTAAAAAACTAGGTCACCAGGCCAAATCAAAGGAAAACCTTGTGAACACTCTAGCGGTCACATTTTTGAAGCAATAGTCATGAATCTTGCTCAAAATGTTTGTCTTGATTAGTTCTAGGTCAAATTCAAAACTGGGTCACTTGGTGTCAAAAACTAGGTCACAGGGCCAAACGAGCAGAAAACCTTGTTAACACTCTAGCGGTCACATTTTAAAAGCAATCATCATGAATCTTGCTCAAAATGTTTGTGCCGGCCTCGGTGGCTCAGTTGGATGCGCCGTCCAACAGGAGACCAGGAGGTTGCGGGTTTAACCCCTGCCGAGGTCTGCAACATTCTTTCATGGAGATTGATCATGAAATATTTTCTACGGTCATTCTCTCCCTTCCGCTGATTCAAGAAAGGCAGTTGTGAGTTCTGGCGAAAGAATGTGCACAATACTGGTTAACCACTTAGAGGACTAAGCCTGCCCAGTAAACGTGTGGTTAGGTAAACTGACCACGCTCGACATGACCCCATTGGGTTGACTGGGCCATAAAACCTCAACGCAAACAAATCAAAATGTTTGTCATGATGATTTCTAGGTCAGGTTCGAAACTGGGTCACGTGGGTTCAAAAACTAGGTCACCTGGCCACATCAGTGTAAAATCTTAACACTCTAGCGGTCACATTTATGAAGCAATCATCATGAATCTTGCTCAAAATGTTTGTCTTGATGATTTCTGGGGCAATTTGAAACTGGGTCACTTGGAGTCAAAAACTAGGTCACCAGGTCAAATCAAAGGAAGACCTTGTTAACACTCTAGAGGTCACATTTTTGAAGCAATCATTGATATCAGAAACTAGGTCACCAGGCCAAATCAAAGGAAAACCTTGTTGACGCTCTAGAGGTCACATTTTTGAAATGATCATCATGAATCTTGCTTAAAATGTTTGTCTTGATGGTTTCTAGGTGACGTATATTTCACTATCCAGTGACTTTTCTTAAGTTTTTCCGTTTCTAAGGTCAATTTCTCAGTAATTATTGGTATCCATTTTCTGTGGTCATTCTCTCCCTTCCGCTGATTCAAGAAGGGCAGTTGTCAGTTTCTGGCGAAAGAATGTGCACAATACTGGTTAACCGCTTAGAGTACTAAGCCTGCCCAGTAAACGTGTGGCTAGGTAAACTGACCGTGCTCGACATGACCCCACTGGGTTGACTGGGCCGTAAAACCTCAATACAAACAAACTACAGAGTGATATTTGGTACTTGTGAAGTGTTTGTGTTTAGGTCAGTTTTTCAGTAACAATTGCTCCTATAGCCAATGATACTTAGTACATGCATACTTCTTAGCATGGCTTCTTGAGTGCAGTCATCCATATTTGACCTTGACCTCTATTTTTTATGTTGGGGTGGCGAGTTTAGTTTAAACATTCTTCGACTGTCTGTTACGTTTTGATTTCTGCTTATCGTGACAGAATTTACGGAATCTTTTTTATATTTTGCATAAATGTTTATATTAATGAAATGTTGCGGTTAGAAAAATATATGGGTCTAGGGGTTAATTCTCTGAGAGATTTCCCTTTGTTATTCTTGAAAGGTTGCTTTGGCATGGCAATGTAGTGCCTGCATGGTGAAAGATCTCGAAGTACCACAGAAACACGGTTCTGCAGATTGGGTCCTGGATAAGGTCAATCTCGTGATTTGTGCAAATCCATGGTGGGTGGGGGTGAGGTGTTGGGGTTTGCCAACAATTTTCCAGCCCATGCTAGTAAATTCAGTAATGTGATCTATTTTCTTCAAACAAAAGGGATTAATGTTTAAACCCCTTGCTGACAATTTCAGACACCACAAAAACGAGCTATTTTCCTCACAGAAATGGCAATATCTTTTCTATCCAGGAAGAAAGCCAGAATGAACCGACTTGTAACATTAGTCTCCATTTGCTTTTGTGTATACAAAATGGCTTCCACTGCAAGAAAAATTTTGATGTGGTTGCAGATGATGAAAAAATAATGATGCTAACAGACCGAGACTCCACATTTTATGAATTCCAGAAGGTTTCACTACCAAATGGAAGTCTTGGCAAAATGACTATGTGTTTTGAAATTATACCGAATAGTTCTAGATAAATAATACCCAACTCGGCCATCAGTAGATTCACACCTCAGGGATTCGTCCAAAAAAAATAAATTTATTCCAGCATTCCCATTCAGGTACTGCAGTACGTAATTCACGTAGAGAATCTGCCATGAGCGTACAGAACTGTTGGTATCTACGTACATAAACGCACCAAAAATTTGGTGCACGTATAAATTGCAACATGCGTACGTCCTACTGAGTCAGTTTTCGCTCAATAGCATATCCTTTTAAATATTAATAAAGCATCGAAACACTGCACTTGCTGGCGGACAATAACGAATGCGTTCGACGAGTGCACAGGACGGAAATCCCGGAATGTATTTATATTCTTACCGAGAGGGATAAGATTATTGTTCATTGGTTATTGTGTATGATCTTTTTTGCATTATCCAATCACTGACGACCATTACATTGTATCGCGGTTCAGTGGACACCTCTTTTTCTCCGAGTTTCGATACGGCTCGGTTCGCTCAAGCGTATACAAAAGTTGTCAATTAGGTCGGTAATTACTGCATGCAAAAGAAATATTTTGTTTCATTTAGATTAATGTAGGATAGTTGTACCGCTGCATGATTACTTTAGCCAAGTTTTTAATGACTGTTATCAACAAAAAACATGTACTTATTGCCGTAAAATCTACATGTCATAAGTTTTCGCGACTTCCTATTTTCCCAAAAAAGTTTAATTATTCAGTCAATAAACACTGTTATGAATATTAAAAGCGCTCAGAACTCCCAGGAAAATGTCATACACTCTTTCATAGAATTTCCAATCTTTCATGCCATTTTGCAGTAGCGATTTTCTATAAAATCAGTATGTCCGGCTCACACTGAATGAAAGGAACAACATTCTGGACAGAACCTGTTTTACCTGTTTTCAAACATTGTATATCTAGGGAGCTTAAATAGTACTTGAACTTGGCTGTTAGTATTGGGTTCTTTTGACTGAAGAATATGTTTTGGAAAAGTGACGTCTTGATATGATTGAAGCACAGTTTTCCTTTCATTTAAAATACTAAGACAAAGTACCTAAAACTGATCACAATGACATTTAAAGTATAAAGTCTTCCCAGTGCTTAATAATGCATTTAATTACCCCAAAATATGTGTACCCTCAAAAAGTGATCTGTACCCCCAAATGCTAAACCCAAGGGGTACATGTACCCCTAAATCAAAATGTGAGTGGAAATGCTGTATTAAAAAAATATGAACTGGTTACCGTTACTGCCTAACAGGTGATTTAATTTTTTTTTTACTCTCTTTCTTCTTTAGCTCTTATTTCCGTTACTAGGCACAGCCATTTCATTGCAAAGCTGGGTTCCTATATCATGTACAAAGTGAAACCCCCACCCCACTCAACTAGCAGGGCTTCACGCTATCTGCGCTTGCCTTCACACCTTTGGTCTTTGGTGTTCAATTTTCCTCCCCTCCTTCACTAGCTTGGTAACATTCCTGGTTTTCAGGTTTTCATGGAGAATTAAAAAAAAAAAAAAAATATCCATACTTTTTTGGCAGAAAAGGTGCCATGAATATGCCATAACATGTTTTTTTTTGTTTGAAAATGTTTTATCTTGTTTGTGTATTGTCATATAATATTGATATATTTTATTTCAGTTTGACATGGAGAATGGCGAATCATTACTTGATGTAATAGAGTAAGTAGACATTTTGTTTTTGCTGGGCTGTGGAATTACCATGCCCGACCTATGCAGCTTGTCCCATTTTCCTGCGGACAAGTAAGAAATTTCAATTTACTTGTTTTGGGACAAGGAGATAATAGCTAGCTCTAGCTAAGAAGAATGTTCATATTATGAGATATATATTTTTTTCTTCTTTCAAGAAGAAAACTTATGTTGTGGGTACTCCGTTAGAAGTGCCTCACCATGGCACTTCTAATAAGTAGCACAAGATTTTTCTTCGAGAAATAAGAAAAATGTAAATTTTCAGGCAAGTAAATCTTTGTTCGGACAAATGGATTTTAATTGTCTATGGACAAGTAATAAAATTTGATAATTCCACAACCCTGGTTTTGTATACCGTATTTCCCCTAAATATTGAGACACCTTAACTACATGCATGATACTCAGTCTGAGAACATAAAGATCAGCCCAGTTGTTCAAAACTAACGATGTCGATAGTTAACGAATCGTTAAAACTTTGATAACTATACCCCCGACATACGAAGTATGTGGGGGTATATAGTTTTCGCTTTTCCGTTCGTCCGTGTGTTCGTACGTACGTTCGTTCGTTCGTTCGTTCGTTCGTTCGTCTTTCCGTCACAGGGTCAAAGTTTTTGCGTTAAAGTTTATAAGACCTCATATTTTGAAGACCCTTTGATGGATTTTGTTCATATATGGCATGATGGTAGATATAGGTCTAAAGTTTTTATCAGCACCATCCCCACCCCGGGGTGACCTTGGGAACAAGGTCACGGACTTTTGAATTTTTGTAAAAAAGTCACAGGGTCAAGTTTTTGTGTTAAAGTTTATAAGACCTCATATTTTGAAGACCCTTTGATGGATTTCATTCATATATGGCATGTTGGTAGATATAGGTCTAAAGTTTTTATCAGCACCATTCCCACCCCAGGGGTGACCTTGGGAACAAGGTCACGGACTTAGAATTTTAGTAAAAAAAGTCGAAGTTTTTTGTGTTTAAGTTTATATAGCTATATCATCAAGACCCTTCAGGAATTTCATTTATATTTGACATGTTGGTAGATGTCGGCCTAGCATCTTACTCCGCATGATCCCCACCCTGGATGTGACCGAGGTCAAGGTCATGAACTTAGAATTTTCATATAAAAGTAAAAATATTTGCGTTTAAGTTTATATTGCCATTTCATCAAGACCTTTTATTAAATTTCATTATCCCCTAACTGAAAGGTTGAGCTGATATAGCTATCAGCAAGGAATCTGTTTGTCTGTCCATCAGTCCGTTGAAGTATTATTCGTTCATACTTTTTTTTTTGTCTTAGGGTCAAAGTTTTTGCGTTAAATGTTATAAGAACTCATATTTTGAAGACCCTTTGATGGTTTTCATTCATATTTGGCATGATGGTATATATAGGTCTTAGGTTTTTATCAGCACCATCCCCTCCCTGGGGGTGACCTTAGGGTCAAGGTCACAGACTTAGAATTTTCATAAAAAAGTCAAAGTTTTTTGTGTTTAAGTTTATATAGCTGTATCATCAAGACCTTGAGGAATTTCATTTATATTTTACATGTTGGTAGATATTGGCCTAGCGTCTTACTCCGCATGATCCCCACCCTGGGTGTGACCGAGTTCAAGGTCACGAACTTAGAATTTTCATATAAAAGTAAAAATTTTTGCGTTTAAGTTTATATAGCCATATCATCAAGATCTTTTATTAAATTTCATTATCCCTTAACTGAAAGGTTGAGCGGATATAGCTATCAGAAAGAAATCTTTTTGTCTGTCCGTCCGTCCTTTGAAACATTATTTGTTCATACTTTGTTCATATTTTGAAGACCTTTTGATGGAATTCATTCATATTTGGCATGATGGTAGATATAGGTCTAAAGTTTTTATTAGCACCATCCCCACCCCAGGGGTGACCTTGGGGTCAAAGTCATAGACTTAGAATTTTCATAAAAAAGTCAAAGTTTTTTGTGTTTAAGTTTATATAGCTATACCATCAAGAACCTTTGAGGAATTTCATTTATATTTGACATGTTGGTAGATATAGGGTATGACCTTCAGGTCAAGGTCACAGACTTAGAAATTTCATATAAAAGTAAAAAAAAATTGCATCTAAGTTTATATAGCTATACCATCAAGACCTTTTGTTGAATTTTATTATCCTCCTACAGAGAGGTTTAGGGGATATAGCTATCAGCATGGAATTCATCCATCCTACCATCTCCAGAGTCAAAGCTACATATTTTGTGCTCGTTAAAAACTGGCGGTAGCGCTCTTCGGGGGTATACGTGCCCCACTGGGCACTTTGTCTAGTTAAATATTGCATATATACCAATATTTTTGCTGAAAAAATGTGAGTAGTTTTGCTTAAGTTTTTAGGACCTCATTATTTCCAAACCATTGGATAGATTGTTCTATATATAGTATGATGAAAGATATTGGTCCAAAATTCTATGCAGTATTCCCCCCCCCCCCCCCCCCCACAGGCGCAATCTTGGGCGAGCTACCCTGTCTGGCGACAGGTCTTGTACTAGAAGAGAAATAATGGTTACTGTAAGACATTTTTTCCGTGAGCATTTTTTTTTTTTTTTTTTTCGCAAGAAAGAATATTTCGCAAAAATAAAATGCCGAGAAAAGGTCAGCTGAAATTTGCACAAAAATGTTGGATAGAAGCTGAGTAAGAAGACAGAACCTAAAAGCACATTTCATTGAAGCATGTAAAACATTCTGCCATCAAAAATATTAAAATATTTAAAAGTACTTGTTACTTTGCATTAGGTTTACTTGCAAATATATTGTAGATTGGGGTGTTCAATAGAATCGCCTCATCGAGGCAGTTCTAACAATCTTTGTTTTAGCACAGAAATAAGAAAAATAATGTACTGTTATACAACTGAAAAATCCAGTTTTACTATTTAAAAGTGGAGTTTGCGGTGTCAAAATTACATAGCTGTGTAATAGTGCTGAAGGTCAACCAGCAATTAGTGTGCGTAATCCATGACACAGCACAGGTAATTACTAATCCGATAGTCTCATTCCAAATATTGATCAATCGGCTAATCCCGCTCTGGCCCAGCTGTTAGTGATTGGTTTCCTATCACTTTGGGTCTTTTCCCATGCGCTAATGACCCACAATTGGCACATGAATCAATACAACAAACAAACGATTACCCATTTTTCTCCAAATTGTATTGATAGCAAACTGAGATGGCACTTATGTTAGTTCTGTGGGTCAGAGCTTGACAAAATTGTGAAAAATATTTTTCCAGTTTCTGAACTCCGCGAAAACAATGTGCCGCGAAAATGTCCATGAAGACGCGAAAAATAATGCCACAAAAAAAAATGTTTTACAGTAATTAGTTTAAATATGGGCCGTGCCATATAAAAAGTTGTCTTTAAGCATATGGGGACAGCGATGGCCCAGATCAGCCTGCACAACTGCAGTCTGATCAGAATGTATGAATGGAGAGTAATGGCTCAGATGGTACTTTGCTCATGTGTAGGATTATCTGAATCTGTGTATTTTGATTAACCCTTAAAGTGCCAAGAAAAACTGCATCTGAAAATGTTGTCTGTTTATGTCGTCTGCTGAATATTCTTGCAAACTTCTCAAAGCTATTTTTTGCATACCGGCAAGGAGTATTCTGATCTGGGTCCACACTGTTTGCAAAAATGACTTTTAAAATCACAAGCAGAAGACAAAGCAGACGAAAATTGTTGTGATTGGTGCTTTAAGGGTTAAGATCTATATTGTAAATGTAATGATATATATACAATTAAAGTCTGTATTGTAAATGTAATGATTTTTCTTGTTTTTCAGTGAGACCAGTGAACTGTTTGGAAACAATGATGGTGCTGTAAGTTGCTGGCTTTGTTTAGGACACTAATTTTCATCTAAAAGTTAAGCTACTTTTTCTAAGTGTCAAATATAAAGCACAGGGCCAGAGTTTTCAGAAAAGCTGTTTTGTTATTCATTGGAATTTCCTCAGTCAGAAACAGAACATTTTTAGCTTGCCAGGACTATGTCCCTGGAGAGCTTATGTTGTCAACCAGTTATTGGCGTCAGCATCTGTAAACATCGGCGTTAGCGTCCGCATGTTTAAGTTTTCAAAGGTGTGCATAGTTTTTTAATAATATAAGGTAATGCTTTCATATTTGGCCTACACCTACCTTAGGATAAGACCTTTCAACAGCACACACCCCTTCCTCAGTTTAACCTTCTGCCTAGGTCAAGGTCAGGTCATACTTGTCATTTACAGCTGTGTTTAAGTTGTGAAAAGTGTACATGACTGCTGAAGTATGTAAGATATAGCTTTCATATTTCGTCCACAACAGTCTAAGGGATTCAGCTTGTAAGATATAGCTTTCATATTTCGTCCACACCAATCTAAGGGAAGATGTTCCAATGGCATGTACTCCATGCCTCAGTTTGACATTCTTCCAACATCTCTCAAAGTCAGGTCATACTCTATCATTTACAGCTATATTCTAAGTTTAAGTTCTGCATTTCATCTTTAATAATTTCAAGATTTCATATCCGATCACTCCTTTCCAGCGAGCTGTGTTGTCTTCTGACAAATCTAGTTTTTTTTAGGCCTAAACATTTCAAATTATTTAATAAAATTGCCTTGCTGACAGAAAACAGTGCAGCTTTTAGTTAACCCTTAAACTGCCAATCACAACAGTTGTCGTCTGCTTTGTCGTCTGCTTGTGATTTTAAAAGTCCTAAAGGAGCAGTCTGATCAGGGTCCACACTGTTTGCCTGTATGCAAAAATAGGTTTGAAAAGTTTGCAAGAATAGTCAGCAGATGACATAAACAGACGACAGACGACATTTTCAGATGCAGGTTTTCTTGGCATTTTAAGGGTTAAAATCAGTTTGTGTCTAAAAAAGATCCTATGTACACACTTTAAGTTATGCACATTCAGTTGAGGCCCTTTTTTATTAACCCTTGTCATGCTGAATAAACTAAGATGCCACGCTCACTTCTAATTTACAGCCATCCAGATTACTTGATCCAGATTGTTGGTATAAATTCACATAAGTGGCAAACAGTGCAGATCCAGATTCTTCAGAAGCCAACTGATCTGGCTCTACACTGTTTGCAAAGGCAGGGTATATCCGGGTTCAGCAGGACAAGGGTTAAATATTCAAACTGGCAGCCTTCATAAAAGTCATTGTGAAATCTTTAATCCTTGATAAGTTCCTTTAATATTTTTCAAATACCGTTGCAGAGTTAAGCCAAGATGAGTGATACATTTCTTGGCTTAACATTTCATAAAAACTAAGGTACACATATAAAAATAGGATTTTAAGGGATAGCATTTCAGTATTGAGGCTTTTCCACATAGCTCTAGTGGATGTACTTTAATCAGCCAGACATTATCAGGGTTCGAAATTAACAGTAGCAAGTAGCAAATTTGCTACCTGAAAATTCAGTTTGCTACCTGGTCAAACTGTTGGTAGCAAACAGTTGCTACCTGGTATAATGCCTCGAACACATCAACTTTAAGTGTTGTGAATGTCTTCAGTGCAAATTAGACTTGACATTTCATGTGAATTGTCTGCCAAGCAGACAATTCACATGTAATGTCAAGTCTCATTTTTGCTGAAATAAGAAAAATACTTTGAAAATGCTGTCTTCTAAATACACGTAGCGCTTGAAGGTTTAACCCATGGCACGGGGACAACACCTTCTGCTGCCATGTAGATGCATTTTGCTACCCACTTTCAGATCAGGTAGCAACTACTTGCTACTTGTGAAAAAAGTTAATTTCTGACACTGCATTATTCATATTATTCTTATGACTCCATGGAAACTTGTTTTTGGTACTCATAGGTCTAGATAAGATAAGATATCAGGTAACTATTTTTCTTATTTCTCCTTGAAAACATGTTGTAATACTCATTAAGTGAGGCGCTTCTAATGAGTACTCAAAACATGTTTTGCGGAGAAAAGAAAAATAGTACCCATTGCTCCTGGTAAGATGTTTTTTCATGATATTTTCTCATTTCACCACGGAAACATGTTGTGGGCACTCATTAGAAGTGCCTCGCTGAGGCACTTCTAACACGTACCCACAAATGTTTTTGTGAAGAAATAAGAAAAATGTTTACCTGATAACCACTTTTATCTAGACCCATGCTTTCAAGTCTCACTAATTATTGGATTGTGCATATTTGTCTATGTTTTCTCCATCATTTTGAATTTTATTTTGCAGCAGTTTAATTGGGCTGACGAGATCCTTGCTGAAAATGAGGCTGATATCTCTGGCAGTGTTGCTGCGGAGCACGGTAACCTAACAACTAGTGTCATCCCCACCAATGTTCTCATGACATCACAGAATTACATCACAACCTCAAACCCTTCACAGACCTTCACGATAGCCTCACAGCACCCTTTCCTTCCGTCTAGTGGCACAAACAGTGGTGATTTGCAGCAGAACCACGGAGCATCGCTTGTTGGGCAAACCGTTGTTAACCCAGTACAAAACGTTGCTCAAAGGTAAATCTCAGTTTAACACTCGCAAATGATATACAGTAAAATTTCTCTATCAGGATCTCAAAATTATCCCTTGTCATGCTGAATAAATTAAGATGCCACGCCCACTTCTAATTGCCAGCCAATCAGCTTACTTGATCTGCGTTTTTGATAGAAATTCACATATTTAACGACAAACAGTGCAGATCCAGATCAGTTGGCTTCTTCAGAAGCCAACTGATCAGTTGGCTTCTTCAGAAGCCAACTGATCTGGATCTATACTGTTTGCTAAGACAGGACATGTCGTTCAGCAAGAGAAGGGTTAAGACAACCCCACTATTAAGAACTGCTTTTACCGGTCCCAGCTTGTTTCTTTCATATTCTATATTGAGACGTCCCACCCCAACTCACTAATAAGATCATTTTAGGCAGTCCCAAAGATGGTCTTTACCCTTAAAATGCCAAGAAAATCTGCATCTGAAAATGTCGTCTGTTTATGTCGTCTGCTGAATATTCTTGAAAACTTTTCAAACCTATTTTTTTTCATACAGGCAAACAGTGTGGATTCTGATCAGACTGCTGCTAGAGTAGCAGTCTGAACTGCATCTGAAAATGTTGTCTGTTTATGTCGTCTGCTGAATATTCTTGCAAACTTCTCAAAACTATTTTTTGCATACCGGCAAGGAGCAGTCTGATATGCGTCCACACTGTTTGCAAAAATGACTTAAAATCACAAGCAGACGACAATTGTTGTGACTGGCAGTTTAAGGGTTAATTGCAGAATAATCTGAATTTATTTTAATACTAATGAACAAAGAAACAGTTTCATAACATTGCTCCTTGCACTGGTTCAAGAAGGGAAGTTTTCCGTTTCTGTTGAAAGAATGTGGACAAGTACTGGTTAACCACTAAGGGGACTAAGCCTGCTTAGGAAAAGTGTGGTTAGGTAAACTGACTGGCTCTACTTGACCTAAATAATGTTGACTTGGCTGTTGAATCCAGACCAGCCATAACATGGTAGTTTCAGATAAGAGGGGGTCTCCAGGTAATTATTTATCTTATTTCTCCATGATAATGTATGTTGTGGGTACTTGATGAGGTGCTTCAGATGTGTACTGAAATGTTTTTGCAGAGAAATAAGAAAAAATTTGAATACCTTTTGATTGAAAAGCCCTTATCTGAAACTCTGTAACTGGCCTACTTTTACATGAAAATAGGGCTTGGAATTTCATGCAAATTATCTTGCCTTGCTTTGTTATGTCCTGTTTTCGTAGTAAAAGAAGACAGATATTTTCAAATATTGTCCTTAACATTTAACACTTGGCATGCTAGGTAAAAATTTCAGCAGACAAAACTTGAAATATTTTCTAATTTTTTCCCAGAAAATAGGCTTTGACATTTCATGCAAATTGTCTCCAAGGGCATGAAATGTCAAAGCCTATTTTCTGGGAAAAAAGAAAAATACATGTATTATCAATTTTTCGTCGGCTGAATTTGCCCATAGCATAGTACATGTGTATGTGTTTACCCTTTCTTCAACCAGACACTTGGTATTTTCTGACATCCCTAGGAAAACATTTTGCAGGTATTCATTAATTTCCTTTAATTGTGAACCTGTGAAAAACTGTTAAAAATTTTGTTTGCTTTGGGACATGGTTAGTTTTCCTTATAGGCCTATATTGCTAACCTTATGCCATATGCTCTCCAGAATAAAAATCTAAAAGGTTGCCTTCAGAAGCAAAGAACACACAAAAGAACTAAAATCGGAGACTCGGGTTTTATAAAGTCTCTTCATATGTAGCAATGAAGTTTGTGCATACATCTTTGAATTAGAATAGTTATACAGGAATCATCACTTAATGATTCTTAAGTTAACCCATTGTAGTTGGGAGACTCCTAAAATACAGAACATGGCGTCTGATCAGGATCTTCACTTTTTGCAAAAAGTTCAATTTCCTTTAGGAATATCTAATTTACGTGGCCTGACATACCTAAAATCAAAATTAGAATCTTCCAATATGTAGTGTGGGGGAGTTTATTCAGTCTGCAGTGGGTTAAAAGATAAAGTGAAGTTGCTTGGGAAAAAAACATGACTGTCATGGGCAGGGCTAATTTTCTCAGTATATTATTATAAAGGAAATATGAAAAGTCTTCTCCTATTGAACTAACTTAGCCTAAACCAAAACAGCTAAAATGGCCTTGATCAGTCTAAAGATCAAGGCTGCCAAGAGTGAAGTGAATTTTTCCAATATGTCTATATGGAGAACTTCAAAAATCTCATGCTGAATTTATTGTGAGAATTTAAAACAAAAGACAGTGAAACTGATGTCTTGGTCATCTTGTTTTTATTTCGGGAGATCAAGATTTTGGACTGAAGCCCATTTAGTAGAAATGAAAAGCATCATAAGATCAAGTGTAGAGAGCAAGAACCATTACTCTACCTTCTTTCATTTTAATGGAATTATTCCTCTTTGAAAACTTTAATATGGAGGTTTTCTCAGTTCCAAAAACTTTCAAGCTGTTGAAGGTAGATTCTGAAAACCTTATAGAAGTTATAAAATGTCATCAAATGATGTGCACAGAAAAGAAGCCAATTACACTGATGATAAATAAAGCACACGGATAAACTACATGCATATGTCTAGATTAGAGTGTATATCAGGTAAATATTTTTCTTTTTTCTCTGCAAACATATGTTGTGGGTACTCATTAGAAGTGCCTCATTGAGGTGCTTCTAATGAGTACGGGGGGTGGTCGGGTGGTGCGAAGGTGTCATGTATCTTATGTCACCGGGGCGTCCAGCTGGTATTGGCTTACAGTTGGGCAAGGCTTGCTATCCTTGTAGCAGGTAAGGGTAGGGAGGTGATGTTTTCATTTCTTCTATTTCTTCACTTTCATTCCTGTTCCTCTTTCTTCCCTGTCCCTCTCTTTCATCTCTCCTGCTATCTCTTCTGTCTCTTTTCTCCCTTTCTCTGGGAGACGACACAAAATGACCCATAAGGGTTGACGTGTCGTTAAACCCCAACACAATCAATTCTAATGAGTACCCACAACATATGTTTTTGTGGAGAAATAAGAAAAATATAAATATACTTTTTGATTGAAAAAAGAGCTATGTTCATACATATGAATTGATGCTGGGGATAGACATATGAGCTGCCGGCCTCGGTGGCTCGTTTGGATGCGCCGTCAGACTGGAGACCAGGAGGTCGCGGGTTCAACTCCCCGCCAAGGTTGGCAACATTCTTTCGTGGAGATTGATCATGAAATATTTTCTACGGTCATTCTCTCCCTTCCGCTGATTCAAGAAGGGCAGTTGTCAGTTTCTGGCGAAAGAATGTGCACAATGCTGGTTAACCGCTTAGAGGACTAAGCCTGCCCTGTAAACGTGTGGTTAGGTAAACTGACTGCGCTCGACATGACCCCATTGGGTTGACTGGGCCGTAAAACCTCAACACAAACAAAGACATATGAGCCACAATGTGAGAAAACATACTTTCTGACATGATCCCAATAAAGACTATTCAGTCTGCACATCCAAGCATGCTGATCAGTCTCCATTGTCCACATCCTTGTCCAGCATCCTCGGCTATCCAAAATGTGCCCAGTGAAGATCTTGATCAGACTGCACAAATGTGCAAGCTGATCAGAATCTTTGCTTGGTGCTTATGTCTGAAGATATGTTTTCTGACATCGTGGCTCATGTTTTTGTTTCAAATTTTTTTTTTTTAAAATACAATAGTTGATCAGATTGCTTACATAACCATACCCCAAATACTATATTCCTAATTCTTTGCTAATCCTGTATCCTAATGACATAGTGTTATGCTTTAAATATACATGTACATAAGATCAGTTGGCCAAATCCATAGCTGGATAGCTCAGTGGGTAAAGCTCTGGACTCGTGAACTGCATTCGTCAACTGCACTACAGACCAAGGACAGCTTGTCTGTTTGTTGGTCTGGTAGAGAGCTCTGCAGATATGTGCAGGAGTATTCAGATAATGTTAGCTCACCTGTTCAGTGTTGGACAGTACATTAAGCGATAGGCATTCCATTTGAAATTTTTTAGCTCGGTTACAAGTATCAATAGACGGCCTTGGTGGCTCAGTTGAATGCACGTCCGACTGGTGATAAGGAGGTTGAACCCCCATGCTGGGTCAGCAACATTCTTTCGTGGAGATTTGATCATGAAAATATTTTCTATGGCCATTCTCTCCCTTCTCCTGATTCAAGAAGGGCAGTTGTCAGTTCCTGGCGAAAGAATGTGCATAATACTGGTTAACTGCTTTAGAGGATTAAGCCTGCCCAGTAAAAGTTTGTTAGGTAAACTGACCTTGCTCGACATGATCCCATTGTGTTGACTGGGCCGTTAAACCTCAACACAAACAAACATGTATCAGCATGTGAAGAGCTATTGCACTACTATCCCAGGCATCTTTGTTTGCATTGGCATCAATTTCTCTCTTAAAATGTCATTGTTGTTTCATTTGAATCCTATTAAGCTGCCACAACCTTGTTTTTCTGGAGAAAGGGGAATGGTTGATAAAAACATCTAACTTGTAGTCATCTGCTAGACTGACCAAAGATCCAAAGATAAGGTGATACCGGTAATTATTGCAATAAGTTAGAACAAATTGTGGCAATAAGTTAGAACATTGTTTTGCTTTGATTTTGTTGTGGTTTTTTTTTTTTTTTTTTTTTTTTTTGCTTTGTGGGTTTCAGAAGTGATTTCACTTGTTCAACCACAATATAAGTTTTGGAACAAAAATAGAAAAAAAAAAATATCTTTTTGAATACTCCCTTTAACTGAAGGTATGACTGAACAGGTCACCATCTCCGCCACATAACTTTAGTGGAGATTGATGAAGTAATTTCTAAGGTAATTCTCCCCCTTCCGCTGATTCAAGAAGGGCAGTTGTCAGTTACTGGCAAAAGTATTTGCACAAAGAACTGGTGACTGGCTTAAGAGTACTTAGCCTGCCCAGGAAAAACTTAAGTAGAAATGACTGGCTCGGCATAACATTTACTGGCTCGTCATGACCCTTGTTGACTGGACCATAAAACCGCAACTTGATCAATTACAGACCTTGGCGGTATTGACTGTGCCATTAAATTCCAAACCAAACAAACTGAACACGTTTAAGAAAATGTGAGCAGTTAAGTTGTATAACGATAAATCTCCTAAAATTTTGAACCCGAAAGTGTCTGACAAAATAACATGCAAACAGTGCAGACCCAGATCAGATTGCTTCCAAAGAAATCTGATCAGGGTCTACACTGTTTGCCATTCCACTAAGAATTTTAAGAAACAGCTGCATAAAAAGCAAAATTTAGGCCAAAATAGTATGGTGCAAAGTGTGAAATTTTAGGACATTTACTGTATCAATTTAAGGGGACTGGAAGACCTGGTGATATTTCTACCATTTTTACGACATCCTGTTTGATGACATGTATACCTAGTCCCTTCTGAAATGTGGTCTGCTCTAACATGGGGAGCAAAGTCTCCTTTTAGAATAGACTGCTGTTCAGAAGGGGCAAGTCAGTTTTGACTGTTGCCTCCCCTGAATGTGTATCCCCCTGTAAGTAAGAAATTATAGACTCACGGACTTTTGTTTTGAAAGCATGCCAAATTTTAACTATATTTGATCTTCCAGCATGCCTGCTCAGATATTTCAACAAGGTAATCAACAGTTCATTTTGAAGACAGCCGGTGGACAGCTGCAACTGACAACTCAAGCTCAGCTACAGTTCCAACAACCTGTACTTCAGTCAGGGATTCATGCCAGTTCAAATCAGTTCCAGCAAGCTATGGCGCACTCCCAGTCTAACAGACAGAGCCCAGCCCTTGCTGCATCTCCCTTACAGAATAGATCCATGACTCCAAATTCGGGAGGCTTACCGGTAACCTTTGTTGCCACGCCATCTAGTCAAACAGTTACTCAGCTGAAAAGTGCTAGCCCGTCACCAAATGTAAATATACTGCACTTGCCTCAAGGTCTGCAACAGCCACAGCAGCAGTTGCAGCTTACCCCAGGGACGGTGCTACAGATCCCTGGGGCTGGGGCGGGGCAAAATCTTGTTAATGCTAATCTCATTCAAGGGCTGTCCACTCAGCAACAAGGGACATTAGTGAACACACAGAATACTGTTATTCAGAATCCAAATGTTGTAAATTTGAATGTACCAATTGGAGGTATACAGACAGCCCCGCAGGCCCCGTTTAACATACAGGGTACCTTGATTCAGACTCCAGAGGGCAAGAGTATACTGATTCCAAGTCAGAATCTGGCCCAGGCAGTGAACATCCAGTCTCTGGGACAGTTGTCCTTGCCGACACAGGTGGCACAGACACAGAATCCAAACACAGTTGCGAATATGATAAAGATACAAGCAGCACAAGGAGCAGAAAGATCAAATCAAGGTGAGTGTATGTACTGCCAGTTTCATGGCCGTGATTCATAGCTCTGGGTAAGAGCAGGGTTGTGGAAATACTATAAGCCTGACTTGTCCAAATTCTCCCATTTTCTTCAGGACAATCTATCTGTTCAGATTTTTAACGCTACCAGGCAACTAAGTCACTTAGAGGCCTCAGGACAAGTAAGAAATTTCAATTTATTTGTCGAGGGACAAGGACTTCATGGCTCTAGCTAAGGAGTATCCAGATTATGAGATATTTTATTTTTCAAAGAAAACATGTGGATACTCATTAGAAGTGTCTCACAGAGGTGCTTCTAATGATTACCCACAACATAAGTTTCTTTGAGAATTCAGAAAAAAAAGTCAATTTTCACAATTTTTTGGGCAAGTAAGTCATGGTTGGACAAGTGGATTTTGACCATTTACTTGCCTGTGGACAAGTAATAAAATTTGATAATTCCACAACCCTGTGTAAGAGGGAGTATTGGGTAAATAGTTTGATTTTTTCATGACAACATGTTGTGGATACCGATTAGAAGTGCCTTGCCAAGGCGCTTCTAATGAGTACCCACAACGTGTTTGTGGAGAAATAAGAAAATATCAGTTCTTGTTGCTTGAAATAAGTGCCTCATCTGGAGCTTAGAAAAGGCTGTTGTATTTTTCTTATTACTAAAGAATAAATTTTGTGGACATTCATAAGAAGGGCCTAAGTGAAACCCTTCTAATGAGTACAAGAAGATAAGTTTGTGGAGCAATAATAAAAATACTTGAAACCCCCTTAGGTTCTTATCTATACATAGCTCCATGAAAACATGTTTTGGGTCCTTGACAGAAGCACCTCGGCGAAGCCCGTTCTAATGAGCACCCACAGATGTCTGGGAGGAATAAGAAATATATATTAACCCTTGTCCTGCTGAATAAATTAAGATGCCACACCCACTTCTAATTTTCAGCTAATCAGATTACTTGATCCGGATTATTGCTATAAATTAAATTCACATACTTGATGGCAAACAGTGCAGATCAGGATCAGTTGGCTTCTTCAGAAGCCAACTGATCTTGATCTACACTGTTTGCACAGGGTATATCCGGGTTCAGCAGGACAAGGGTTAACAGTTTTTGGTTGTAAATATTAACATTTATTTGGTTGAAAAAATCACTATCTGGAGCTATGCTATACATCTTTGTCATAAAAAATCTTTAAATAAATAAAATATAAATGGTACTGGAAGAGGAAAGTAATTTTCATATTTGCACAAAAACACAGTTACTACAGTTGACTTTCAGAGTCATTTCTAAAGAATCCTGTTGTATAGACGTTTGTGCATTATAGCCCTAGATAAGAGAGGTATTAGGTGAATCATAGCTGCAGATAAGGCACTTTTTTTCAACAAAAGAGTTCTGGGCCCAGTTGTTCAAAACTAGCGATGTCGTTAGTTAACGTATCGTTAAAACTTTTGTCATTAAACATAGAATATACACGAATATTTTTGCTGAAAAAATGTGAACAAAAGCTACTAGCTTCTCACATTTTTTCAGCAAAAATACCTGTGAATTTGATATTGTACTTACTAGAACAGTTAACATTTTGACCACTAACAAGCTCGTTAAGCTAATGACGCTTTGAACAACTGAGCCCTGATATTTTTCTTATTTCTGCTTAAACAAAAATAATTATGTAGTGGGTACTCATTAGAAGTGCCTTGCTAAGATGCTTCTAATAATTACTGGCAACATATGTTTTCATGGAGAAATAAGAAAAATATATACTAGAAACCTCCTGTTATCTGGAACTGCAGTTACCGGGGGATTTGTGGGGGGGGGGTGGGATATTTTTTCTTATTTCTCCATGAAAACACATTGAGATGCTTATAATGAGTTCTTACAATATAAAGTTTCCTGGAAAAATAAGAAAAATATCCACTTTGGTTGAAAAAAGTGTCTTATGATATTAGATTAAAACAACAAATCGACAATGTGAGAAACATACCTTCTGATCTGTGCCCAACAAAGACTCTAATCAGCCTGCGCATCCATGCAGTCTGATCAAAGTCTTTATTGTCCATATTAAGAAACTTTGCATCCTTGGCATTCCAGAATGTGCCAGTAAAGATTCTGATCAAACTGCAAATGTGCAGGTTTACCTGAATCTTTGCTGGACGCACATGTCCAAAGGGATGTGTTCTCACATCATGGTTCATTTGCTGTATAAAATCTGTACAGTCCATATAACGGTCACATGACTTACTGAAATACAGGAACACTATCGACTTACTGAAATACTGGAATACCAGTGAAAAATACAGGAATACCCTTGATTTCATTATTATTGATATATTATGTAGTCCAAAAAAGACAAAAAAGACAATGACAAAAGACCCAAAACATACTATTGTTTAAATAAACTATCTGAAATTACTTCATAGGCATAAATATTGAAATATGTATTCTGATTCAAGCATATCAGCACTAGCAGACAAAACATGTCCTTCACAAAATTATGGGAAAATGATGCCGACCTGTGCATCAGCAAACAAATAAAAGGCAGATCTTACTGAAATACAAACAGGAGTATGTTCATTCACAGAGAAAAATAAGCCCAAATTCCCACTTCCTTTGCATCTTATCCGGTTTGGTAAACAGCACAGCAGGAACGAGGCTACATATTCAGAAATAGGTTTTTTCGAAAACTATGTTGAAAAAAATAAACTATATTTCTGGGCCCAGTTGTTCAAAGCGTCGTTAGCTTAATGACGTCGTTAAGGGTCATTTCGTTAACTGTTTTAGCTGATCCAATACACAATATTCTGATATTTTTTGCTGAAAAAATGTGAGTAGCTTTTGCAATGCAAAAGCTACTCACATTTTTTCAGCAAAAAATTTCAGCATATTTGCGGATCATTTATTGTAAATTTTAACGAATCGTTAACTAACGACTTCGTTAGTTTTGAACAACTGGACCCTGTTGTTTTTTTGTTTTTTTTTTTCATTTAAAAATTGCTTTCCTTGGGTCATAGCATAGTAGGAAAGATAAACAAAAGTTTATAAGATGGAACATATTTCAGTTTGCATTCAGTAAACATTATTTATCATAGAATTTCTCTCGGTAAAATTTTACAGGAAATATTGAGCTTTTTGAGAGGATACTCGTTTCTATGCAAAATATTAATAGTTCATGATTTTAAAACCTGAATATTAAAAAAGAAATGAATTTATATGATATACTTTTGTTATTTTGTTCCAAAGTTCATTTCATTTCATTGAAGGAGGTTAAACACAAAAGTGTTAGGGTATTGTATTTTTGGTTTGAAGTGATCGGTATTCCTGTTTTTCATGGGTATTCCGGTGGTATTCAGGCTCTGAATTAGTGGACTACCATCAATATTATCAGAGAAAATAAAGGACAACTTGCAGATTAATGGCAGTTGCAAAACTTTCCCTCTTTCTATACTTTGACATAATATATAAAAATTAATTAACGAAAACAACGATATTCCGGTATTTTGGTAGTGTCCCAGTATTTCGGGAAGGCGTGTAACCTGTCTATGTAATGATACCAAAGAGATCAGACCTCGTCAGACTGCAGATAAGCTAGTTTGCCAAGGTATTCTGTTTTAGTTTAGGAGGAAATACTGGCTTTTGCAGAGCAGCTCTTGTATGTCAGTATTTTTTTTTGCCAGGTATTTCACAGTTGGTATTGAACCACCAGGGTCAGCAGGTATTGATTCAGAGAACTCCAAACGCAAATGCTCAGCCTCAGAACATAGTGGTTCGTACTCTTCCACAGAACAATATAGTTCAGCTACAGCAGAATCCTCAGAGAAATGTTCAGGCTCATACTACTTTGCAGGTAGGTCGTATTCAACATTGTCCTATTTTAGTTGGGAATCCCCCAAAAGGGTAATTGGCAAGCAGTGCACACCCAGATCAGACCCTGCATTCTGTGGCATCTGATCAGGTTCTGTACTGTTTGCATTCAATATAAAAAATTCTATAAAACCTTGTAGTAGTAAAAACTAGCCGGACACCCTGCTATTGGAAATAGACCAGTCCAAAGAGGTGTGGTAGACGCGAATGAGTACCTGCAATATACCTTTTTGTGGAGAAATGAGGAATACATGTATGTCAATTCTTTTTGGTTGAGAAAAGGGTCTTATCTCGAGCTAGAACTACCTTTAAAGGAAAGAATTTGCAAATTCTTTTAAGAGTAGCCCCATTGAGAAGGAGGTTGTCTGTCTAAAAAAGAAAAGTTGGAGGTGCAGTTTGCTTTTGGGTTCATTCGTCGGCCTGTCCATTGGTCACACTTTTCTAGTGAGCAAGATATCTTGGTAACTATTTGAGCTGGGGCCTTGAAACATGGTGAGCTTATTTGGGCTGAGGAGTAGATCACCTGATTAAGTTCTGTTTTCACTGGGTATTGTTTCATTCTTAAGATTTCTGTAAGTGAGATCATAGATGCACCTTTACATAAATGTCCTCTTTTGAAAGATAAGAAGCAGTAACAAGCAAAATGGTACCTTATCCCTCATGTGAAATAACCAGCCCGCTCATCAAAATGCAGGTATTGTTCCTGTAGGCCAGTTTCTGAACCTCACAGTCTGTATTCAGTGAACTCTGTGTAAATTTTTATTGGACAGTATAGCTACAAATAAGGCACTTTTTTTCAACCAAAAATTGTTGATAGTTTTCTTATTTCTCCACAAAACACATGTCATAGCTCTTGATAAGTCGCTTTTTTCAACCAAGAAGTTATTTATATGTTTCTTATTTCTCAACGAAAACATATGTTGTGGGTACTCATTAGAAGCGCCTCGGCGAGGCGCTTCTAATGAGTACCCACAACATATGTTTTTGTCGAGAAATAAGAAAAATATTTACCTGATACCCACTCTTATCTAGACCTATGTTGTGGTACTCAATGGAATAGCGCCTTGACAACATTTTTTTTTTTTCGTGGAGAAATAGGAAAAATATTTCCCCGATACTTTCTGGTATCTGGAGCTGTGGGACAGTGCAGATGTGCAGGTATATTGTGGGCTGTTAACATACACTACAACCTCTTTATAAGACGGTTTATTATAACATGGTTTTGGATATAACATGGTTCAAAGATGGATCCCAAAAATGTATAGATTATATTGAAAAATGACCATAAATAGTCATTTTTCAATATAATTTATACATTTTTGTTTGTATATAACACGGTTGTTTAATTAACATGGTTTATGCTATGGACCCCAACAACAGTGTTATAAAGAGGTCATGGTGTAATTTCATTTTCATTTGCTCCACATGAAGAATCCATGACAATAAAGGTAATGTCACATGACATTGTGGCGAGAACTCGCTGGATGAATGATCAAGAAAACAAACTTACTGCCATGTTCAGTTATTTTTTAGTGGTGAATTATGACATAGTTTACTCATTAAAAAAAAAATCATGCATAAAGCTTTCTTTTAATTCAAGTCCAAACTTCTCAAAGTTTGACCACAGTGTAAAGTCAGAGACTTGTTGAGAGTAGTATTTAGTGATAATTCTCCATATCTCCATAAAAATACATGTTGTTGGTACTCATAAGAAGAGCTCCAGTGTGTACCAACAAGTTACAACATTTGAGTTCATGGGGAAATAAGAAAAAATATCCCAGAATTATCAAGTACTTCTCAATGCTTTAATAGCACTCGGGGTAAAATTTTCAGCAGACAACATATTGAAATATTTTTCTTAAATTCCCAGAAAACAGGTTTTGACATTTCATGCAAATTGTCTGCAATGGAGACAATTTGCATGAAATGTCAAATCCTGTTTTTTTAGGAAAAAAAAAAAAAGAGAAAAATATCAATATCATCTGTTGTTAGTCCAGGTTAACAAGTCCTCTGAGTTTGCATGACATAGCCCATTTAATCATGTCACACAATCCATGTCAAATTCTGTTTTGTTTCAGGCTGTAAGTGGACAGACCCAGCAACTGAAGTTGATACAACAGGGAACCAGTCAACCTACGAATAATGTTTCTGTAAATATTGGAGGACAAAATGTCAGTTTGGGACAACTGTCACTGCAAAACCTGCAGTTTGTGCAAGGAAGTTCAACTGTGAGCACAGCAACTGTTCAGCCTGACCTAGCAACATCCATGTCCCAGCAACAGGTGACTTTGCAACAAGGTCAAGGTCATGACCCTGTTGCCAGCCAACAGAGACAGCCCATGACATCTCAAAATCACGCAAATTCTCAACAGAATATTTTGGCTTCAGTGCAACAACAAACAAATCTAGTGTCTAATACAAATCAGAATCCGACATCTGCCCCAAATCCAACAAATATTGCCGCTCAAAATTACCGGGGACTTACAAATATGCAACAGTTAATGCAAAAGCTGCAAGGAAACAAAGTAACAGTGCAATCTGTGACAAGTTCTACTTTGCAGACACCAGTATCAAATGCACAGCCTGTTGTTGCTAAGGTAACTACAGTAGCACCAAATATGAATATTTTTCAAATTAAACGGGAGAAAATAGACTCCAGTACTAGCAATGAAAGTTCAAATGTTTCAAGTGGACCACAAACTGTTAAATCCCTTATGCTTAATAAGCAGGCTGCAACATTGGGTACGGCAAAAATAATAGTGAAACAGGAACCAGTGGTTAAAGTAGAACCTTCATCTGTTGTGAATGCTTGTAATTTGGTGTCACACTCATCAGTCCAACCTGCATCAAATATTGAGGGCTTGTTATCCACATCTGCTGCTTTTACTACAGCCCATGTGACAACAGTGACAAATACCATATCACAGTCATCAACGTCCTTGTCAAATAATTTTGTATCAAACAGCATTCTGCAAACAGTGCCATCAGTAGATATCAAACCCCTCACTAGCCAGTCTTCTAGTGTTCATCACTCAAGTGGATTACCTTTTGTTATTCCTTCTCAGTCCAATTTCAGTTTGACTCAAAACAGTTCGTCCAGCATTGTATCAGCTTTAAACAGTTCAAATATAGGTTCATCTATGACAAACACCACAAATTCATTAAGTGGAAATTTGAACTCAATTTCTCCACAAGAAACTACATCATCAGTGCATAATAACAGTTCAAATAAAGGGGCAAGTGGTGCTACCCTCCAGACTATACATTTACCGCCCGAACTTCAGCAGAATTTTCAGCGTGTACAGGCTAAGATAAGGGAAGTAAATATGATGAAGAATATAACCTCTGTAGAGAGACAAAACAAACTTCAGCAGTTGAATATGATTCAGCGGAAAATTTTATTGAAAGGTAGAGTTCTGGCAACAACCAGAGCTGAGCCACACCACATACAACGAGGATTGGAGGTTCTCACATCCAGTGGTGCACAGTCCGATAATACTAGTCAAAATTCGATGGGTGTATCACAGTCCATGTCTGCTCAGCATTCACAGCCATCTACTCACCAGGAGCTCCAGGCATCTCAGCAGTCAATATCACCTGGTGAGCAGTCACAAACCTCAGCTCACCAGGGTGTATCATTAGCTCAGCAGTCAGCATCATCTGAACAGCATTTCTTGACATCTGTTCAACAGTCCTTATCATCTGGTCAGCAAATGTCCATGGCTCAGTCCACTATTACATCTAGTCAGGCAACCAGTCTAGATCAATTCTCATTCATGGGACAGAACCAGTCTCGGATCTCGTCATCAGGTTTGTATTTTCAACATATTAAACCTTTTCAAATTCTGCAGCTTTCATTTTTTTAAGGGCTTAGGGAACAATATTTGGTATAACGCTTAGCACTCTGGGTAAAATTTTCAGCAGATGACATACTGAAATATTTTTCTTATTTTTCCCAGAAAACGGGTTTTGAAATTTCATGCGAATTGTCTCCAATGTAGACAATTTGCAAGAAGTGTCATCCTGTTGGAGACAATTTGCATGAAATTTCAAAACCCGTTTTCTGGGAAAAGTAAGAAAAATACCAATTTGTCGTCTACTGAATTTGCCCATTGGGTGGTAAATATTAATTATTTTAGTCCAAACTCTAATATAATAACCTTTGCCATTCTCTGGACTAATTCAGCAGATAACAAATTTGTGAATTTCTTCTTATTTTTCCCAGAAAATTGGATATGGCATTTCATGCAGATAGTCTTAATTGGAGATAATTTGCATGGAATGTCAAATCCAATTTTTCCTGGAAAAAAAAAAAAAAATTTTTTTTTCAAAATCCCAGAGTGCTAAGCATTAAGACACATTGTTACAATACATATACAGGATCAGAACAAAAGCTAATACTCACAGTTCTTCTCCCTAAAACTTTAGGGAACTATGTTTGATATGCAGCATTGGAAAGGGCCCTTAAACGAGGGCAACAAAAGCGGAGATTAGCCTGCACATTCCCAAGTCTTCTCAAGGCCTTTTTCAACTGCTTACAGATAAAAATAATGGTTGGATTCTGTTGAATATGTCTGTGAACAATCAGGGCCCAGTTGTTCAAAACATCGTTAGCTTAACGAGCTCGTTAAGGGTCATTTCATTAACTGTTTTAGCAGATTTAATATACAATATTCTGATATTTTTTGCTGAAAAGCCTGCCTCGGTGGCTCAGTTGGATGCGCCGTCCGACTGGAGACCAGTTCAACCCCCGCCGAGGTCGGCAACATTCTTTCGTGGTCATTCTCTCCCTTTCGCTGATTCAAGAAGGGCAGTTGTCAGTTTCTGGCGAAAGAATGTGCACAATACTGGTTAACCGCTTAGAGAACTAAGCCTGCCCAGTAAACATGTGGTTAGGTAAACTGACCGCGCTCGACATGACCCCATTGGGTTGACTGGGCCGTAAAACCTCAACACAAACAAATTTGCTGAAAAAATGTGAAAAGCTACTCACATTTTTTCAGCAAAAAATTTCAGCACATATGCGTATCACTCGATGTAAATTTTAACGAATCGTTAACTAACGACGTTGTTAGCTTTGAACAACTGGGCCCAGTTGAGTAGAACATTTAATTTACACATAGCTCCAGATAAGAAGGGGGATTCACATATTTTTTATTTCTCCACAAAAACATTGGTTGTGCTAGGCACTTCTAATGAGTACCCACAACCTATGTTTTAATGGAGTAGTAAGTAAAACATCAGGGCCCAGTTGTTCAAAACTAATGATGTCATTAGTTAATAACAAATCGTTAAAACTTTGATCATTAAATATGGCATTTATGCTAATATTTTTGCTGAAAAAAATTTGCAAAAGCTACTCACATTTTTTCAGCAAAAATACCTCTGAATTAGATATTGTTGTTACTAGAACAGTTAACATTTTGACCACTAACGAGTTGGTTAAGCTGACGATGCTTTGAACAACTGGGCCCAGTATTTTTCGGTTGAAAAAATATTCCTTATCTGGAGTTATGTTTACTTGTTTTTGGAGCAATACCAACATCAGTATGTTTTGGTTGGAAATAATAAAAAAAAAAAGAGCACCTAAAGTAGAGCTAGTCTGGGCAGTAGGTTGGTGGTAAGCCTGCTATACTTGCAGCGGGTGGGGGAAGGGGGGAGCATATTAACTCATTGTAGTTTGGAGACCCTAGAAGGGTAAATGGCAAACAGTGCAGACCCAGATCAGATGCCGCAGATCGTGGCATCTGATCAGGGTCTCCACTGTTTAAGAGATGTTTAGCCATTTTTCTCTAGGAATATCTCGGTATCATAACCAGACGTATCAAAAATTGAAATTGGACTCTTCCGGTGAGTATTCGGTCAACAGTGGGTTAATATTTCTTCTGTTTCTTGATTGTCATTCATTTTCCCCTCACCCTTCCCTATTTCTCTCTGTATTCTCTACTAGCTCTTCTGTCTCTTTCCTCCCTTTCTCAGGGTGACAACATAAAATGACTTGCAGTGGTTATCATGTTAAACAGGAACTAATATAACCCTATGTATTGGGATATCTTATCTACTTAACATACTTGTCCTACAATTTGAAATAGTCCATTCTGCTACCTCTTGCTGTCTAAAGTATTGCTGTATGTATGGCAAAAAGTGTAGACCCTGATCAGACACTGCATTCTGTGGTCTGATTTGGGTCTACACTGTTTGCAAAGGCCTATCTGTCCCAATACTTAAGGGTTAGTATAGTAAATATAAATTCGGCTATACATGTTCATAAACTTTACCTTTAAAACTCTAACCAGAATTGTAGCAGACAAAATTCTAAAATATTTTAAGGAGAGGTAAGATTTGGCATTCATGTGAATCTGAAAAATAAGTGAAAACAACAAAAAATTAAAATGTCGTTTGCTGCAGTTGTGATTAGCCCTTCAAGGGTTAAGTTTATGACTTTCGTATATCTTATTTTTGTTTTGATGAGCCCCATAGCTCCAGATAAAGTGCTTTTTTTTCAACTGAAAAGTGCTGATATTTTTCTTATTACCCTCAAAAACATATTTGTGGGTACTCATCAGAAGCGCCTCATTGAGGCGCTTCTGATGAGTGCCCACAACATATGTTTTCGTGGAGAAATAAGAAAAATATTATGTGAATAGCCCCTCTTATCTGGAACTATGGATTATTTCTAATACTCTAATAATCTGTTTATTTGTTGTTTTTTTGTTGTTTTTTTTTGTAGTCAGCATGGTACCCATAGCATCTTCTTTCTCCACTATAATGAACTCGTCACCACCGATAATATCGTGCACCGACACAGTAAACCTGGCAGCACCGACAGTATGTCTCTCAAACATGTCAAGTAGCAGTACCAATTCACTCATCTCTGGTATATCAGCGCCCATGTCCAGCAGTATCACGACATCGACTGTTGCTAACATGACAGTAACCAGTAGTAACATGACGCCAGTTGTCAGTAGCAACATACTATCACAACCCCGTACCACAGACAGCAGTTCAACACACGTAGAGGATCCCAACAAAGCTGTGCCAACTCAAATTAAGGTAAACATTTTACCATTCAGAGATAATAGGTTACGATAAGAGGGGGTATCCACATAACATTTTAAGCTGGCCTGAACAAAGTGCAGGAAGAGCGATTGTTGTACCCCCAGCTGAGGTGTCCGCAGAGGTTCAAGTTTGTGTTAAAGTTTTTAGGTAAAAACCCTTTGATGGATTTTGTTCATGTATGATATGATGAGAGGTAGGGGTCCAAACTTTTATACAGTACCATCCCCATCCACCTGCGTGACCTCAAGGTCAAGGTCACGGACTTAGAATTTTTATAATAAAGTTTTGTTTAGTGTTTTTTTTGTAATGTTTGATGGATTTGTTTCTTTTTTGCGAAGGATTAAAAAATGCTTCAGAGTAGAAAAGAGCAACTCAGTCAAGCCACCTTGTCTGGCGACGGGTCTTATTCTTGTTGGGTTTGTCATGCCCTGGCTCAAATGTAAAGATCTAGATCAGCCAGTGAAATAAAATCTGAGGGCCCCCGTAGCCTAGAGGATAAGAGAGCTGATTCTTGATCCATTAGGTTTCTCACCTCTGTGGTTTGAGCCTCGCTCTGGTCACGTGGGAAAGCCAAGTTCTGCTTACGGATGGTCAGGTGGTTTTTCCCTGGGTTCTCCAGTTTTCGCCCACCTTTGATGAACGATTGGCTCGATATATAGAGGATATTCAGATGTTTGTCATGAATATGACTTCTATTCCATTGAATGCAGTGAAAAAATGTATATTTAATGAGTGCCGAAGGCACGAATGAAATATACATTTTTTCACTTCACGAGATGAAATAAAAGTCATATTCACGACAAACATTTGAATTTTCTTTTTATTATATACATCACTTTCGATAGAAGAGATGCAAAACTTGCATTTGCAAAGGGAAGTCTGACATGCAGTTTTGTCCCTTGGCGGTGACATATAAGAACCGCATAACATTAGTTAGAATGTAAGGAACATGTTGGTATCAAAATTATTTTGATTTGCCGAAACTTTTTTTTTTTTTTTTTTTTTTTTTGTTTACTCCAGCGTTTTACATGTTAAGCACTGAGCGTCGACGTTCATGTTTTGTTTGGTGACGTCAGCAAATGCACATTGGCGTGTAAACAATCAAATAAAAAGAAGATTTACTCTTTTTCAGTGAATACCATAAAAATTTTCATCTCGTGTAATGAAAACATTCAAATTTTCATTCGTGCATAATGACCATTAATGTAAATAAGAAAAAAAGTAGTTCCAGATTTTCACTGCTCAGAGTTTTATATTTTCACTAGTGAAAATATTTTTATATTTTCACTAGTGAAAATACAAGTTTTATATTTTCACTAGTGAAAATATAACTTTTTAGAAATATGCATTTTATTTCATTAATAATTCTCTATATTTCATTACTTTGTATATAATAAAAGTGAAATATTCTTGAAAGGGGCCATAAAACCCAATGAAAAAAAAAAAAAAAAAATACTATAAAGGAAGCTACACAAGCTGATCAGCAATAAATTTTACACTTTCTAATTATTCTGTAAGCAGAAGCAAATGCCTGATCAGACTGCATGAATGTGTAGGCTAATCTGGGCCTTTGCTGTCCTATTTCAAAAAGCATGTAGCATAGGTCCAGAGAAGGCAATTTTTTCAGCCAAAAAGTATTGATGGTTTTCTTATTCCTCCGTGAAAACATAGATTGTGGTACTCATTTACATTAGGACCAACCCAACTCACTGAGGTGCTTCTAATGGGTACCCACAACATACGAGCCACATCAAACACATTTGGACAGGTACCCAGCCAAGATTCAGATCCGCCTGAGCATTCAGGCAGTCTGATCAGAATCTTTACTTGGCACATTTTGGATAGTAAAGGATGCAAAGTTTCTTCATGCGGACAACGAAGACTGGGCAGACTGCACAGATGCTAAGGCTGATTTGAGTCTTCATCAGTCAAACATGTCAGAAAGTATGTTTTTGTGTATGCTAATGCAGGTGCGATATAGGCGTGCCGTGACCCGTCCGTTTGTCAACAATTGACTTGTGAGCGCAACTCCTCCTACAGTTTTTGGCCATTCATTTTGAAACTTCACAGATGTTTTGGCCATGGCGTGTAGATGTACATATTATTTGCTCATAATTCTCAGATTTTTTTTTTCAACTTTTCCACTTTGTTAACTTAGTCAGTTTTTACCTAAAACCCTTATAGTCAGTGGGTGTCTCGTGAGCACAACTCCTCCTACAGTTTTTGGCCAATCATTTTGAAACTTCACAGATGTTTTGGCCATGGTGTGTAGATGTGCATATTGTTTGCTCATAATTCTCAGATTTTTTTTTTTTTTCAACTTTTTCCGCTTTGTTAACTTAATAGTCAGTTTTTACCTAAAACCCTTATAGTCAGTGGGTGTCTCATGAGCGCAACTCCTCCTTCAGTTTTTGGCCAATCATTTTGAAACTTCACAGATGTTTTGGCCATGGTGTGTAGATGTGCATATTGTTTGCTCATAATTCTCAGATTTTTTTTTTCAACTTTTTCCGCTTTGTTAACTTAGTCAGTTTTTACCTAAATCCCTTATAGTCAATGGGTGTCTCGTGAGCACAACTCCTCCTGCAGTTTTAGGCCAATAGTTTTGAAACTTCACAGATGATTAGGTCAGGGTCTGAAGATTTGCATATTGTTTGCACATAAATCTCAGATTTTTTTTTTTTTCAACTTTTTCCACTTTGTTAACTTAGTCAGTTTTTACCTAAAACCTTTATGGTCAGTGAGTGTTTCGTGAGCGCAACTCCTCCTGCAGTTTTAGGCCAATAGTTTTGAAACTTCACAGATGATTAGGTCATTGTCTGAAGATTTGCATATTGTTTGCACATAAATCTCAGATTCATTTCAGCAGAGTTAGGGGCCCTTGATTTATGCCCAAAATTGGTTTCCGCTCAGTATCTTGTGAAAGAATTGATGGATTAAGATCATATTTTGCATACATATTGTTGCTAACAATACCTAGCTTGGGATTGTCACATGACATTTTTCTTCAATTTTCAGCTGAATTACTGGCCTTGATTAATGGGCAAAAATGATATCTGCTCAATATCGGTATCTTGTGAAATAATGGACAGGTTTAGATCAAATTTTGCAAGCCAATATTCCAATTTTCTACTTTGTCCATTTTTCTTACAAACTAACCCATCAATTTCTTGAATACTGCAAAATAGATTTTTTTCAATACAAATAGGAACTTGTACGACTTAATCCCCGCAGGTGTGACACTGCTTTCCACGGATTTCTTGTCTAATGTTGCAGCTCATATGATTTTTTGTGGAGAATGAAGAAGGCCCAGTTGTTCAAAGCATCGTCAGCTTAACAAGTTCGTTAGTGGTCAAAATGTTGACTGTTCTAGTAAGTAGAATATCTAATTCACAGGTAATTTTGCTGAAAAAAATGTGAGTATCTTTTGCAAATGCAAAGCAAAAGATACTCACATTTTTTCAGCAAAAATATTAGCATATATGCCATATTTAACGATCAATGTTTTAACGATACGTTAACTAACGACATCGTTAGTTTTGAACAACTGGGCTCTGATACTCCTCATATCTAGAGCTAAGTATGGAACATCATTTTCTTTCACTGTTTCAAGATTGGCAACAGAATCTTGACATTGAACCTGACAAAACAACAGAAGGACAAGGTACAGAGTTATCTGGATCGTATGACGCCAGAGCAGCAACAGCAGTACCTGCAGACTCAGCAGGGAATACTGAGTAGGATACAGAAACAGCAGGAGCTAAACTCACAGATACAGGCGCAAGTCGAGGCACAGAAACAGAAACAACAGCTCCAGAATTTGCAACCACAGACTAGTCCACAGAAGGTCACTCTTGTTGCCCAGAAAAATATAGTCCCTGGAAAGGTAATATGAACTTTTTGTTGCACCTGCAGGTTAGCATGGGTGACTTAGGAGTGCAAGTTTCCATCTGTTCATTCGTCCTTCATATGTTAGTTTGTCTTATCAAAGCTGTGTCTTATCTGGAGCTATAGAGAACTGAAAAGGTCATGGAAACTAACATTATTTTTGAAGGCCCTTGTCCTGCTGAATAAATTAAGATGCCACACCTACGTCTAATTTTCAGCCAATCAGATTACTTGATCTGGATTGTTGCTATAAAGTCACATACTTAATGGCAAACAGTGCAGATCCAGATCAGTTGGCTCCTTCAGAAGCCAACTGATCTGAATCTACATTGTTTGCAAAGGCAGGGTATATCCGGGTTCAGCAGGACAAGGGTTAAGAACAGAAAACAGAGGTGCTTCTGATGACTTACACAACATATTTTCTTCATGAAAACATAAGTTGTGGTTACTCATTAGAAGTGCCACGGCTTCTAACAAATGTCCAAAATATACGTTTTGTGAGGAAATAAGAATAAAACGAGGCCTTTCTTGCATATCATTCTGCTTATTACGGATTCTTACAACAGCAAATTAATTTTAATGGCAACATCTTTGTAACCAGGATTCATTATTCATACCTTTTCTGTCTTTTCCAGCCTTTAGAAACCCCTGTCAGTAGCTCGTCCATCCCTGTTCCAGAGGTGAAGGTCATTCCAGTGCCATCCAGCCTTTCAGTGAACAAACTATCTGTGACGGATGCTGCAATGAGAGGACAAAAACGGTCCATTATGGATATACCAAAAGGCACACTGTAAGCTGTTAACCCTTGTTATGCTGAACCTGGATATGCCCTGCTTTTGCAAACAGTGTAGATCCAGATTAGTTGGCTTCTGATCTGGATCTGCACTGTTTGCCATTCAGTATTTGAATTTATGTCAACAATCTGGATCAAGTAATCTGATTGGCTGAAATTAGTTGTGGGCGTGCCATATTAATGTATTCATCAGGGCAACTGTTAAAACTTTAGCCTGAGAAATTACTGTATCTTTCCTACCCCATTTTAGTCTGGAGACCCCTAGATGGGTTATTGGCAAAGAGTGCAGACCCAGATCAGATGCTGCAGAATGCGGCCTCAGATCAGAGTATACACTGTTTGCATTAACTACAGGAATTTCTAGAAAGCAAAGTACTAATAAAAACTGACCAGATACCCTGCTAATGGATCCGGCCTCGGTGGTTCGGTTGGACTGAGGGTGATCACGAGGTTGCGGGTTCAACCCCCACCAGGTCGGCAACATTCTTTTGTGGAGATTTGATCATGAAATATTTTCTACGGTATTTCTCTCCCTGCTGCAGATTCATGAAGGGCAGTTGTCAGGGGGAATGTTTTTATTTCTTCTGTTTCTTGCCTTTCACTCCTGTTCCTCTTTCTTCCCAGTCCATCTCTTTTCTCCCTTTCTCTGGGAGATGACACAAAATGACCCACAAGGTCGTTAAATCCCAACACTGGCGAAAGAATATGCACAATACTGGTTAACCGCTTAGAGGACCAAGCCTGCCCTGTAAAAGTATGATTAGGTAAACTGAAAGAGCTGACATGACCCCATTGAGTTGACTGGGCTGTAGAACCTCAACACAAACAAAAATCCCTGCTATTGGAAATAGACTGGTCCAAAGAATTGTGGTAGAACAGTCCAATGGTGTTAATGGGTTAAATATTAGGACACCTTACCATACTTGTTCTAACATTTGAAAAAGTCTATTTCACTGCCTGTTGATGTGTCTAAACACTGATGGGTGAGTGACAAACAGTGTAGACCCTGATCATATGAATGACAAATGATGTAGACCCTGATCAGATGCCTTGTTCTGCAATATTGAATCTGGGTCTACATTGTTTGCTCAGGCCTGTCTGTCTGAATACTTAGGGTATATATGGTACAGCTGTAAGTGAAGTCAGGGATAAGTTTCTCAATTTCACAAAAAACACAATACGCACAACAAAACCTACAAGAATACTTGTACGACCAGAGAAGACTCAGATCAGCCTGCATCAGGTGCTTTCTACAGGCACCAGGCTATCTGAAGAGGGATAAACGAGAACCCATGCCATACTGGGTGGATGTACAGGCTGAGCTTTGCTGGTTGCACAGGTTTTGTGATATGCTGGCTCATATGTTTCTTTATGGAGAAATAAAAAATAAAAAAAAATACCACAGAATTATTCCAAAATACTCCTTAACAACTCCTATTGTGTTCCCTTAACCCATTTTAGACTGAATAAACATTAAACTCACCCACACTATACATTGGAAGAGTCCAATTTCATGTTAAGTTATGGCAAGCTATGTGATTTAGATAGTTCTTGAGAATTCATTTGAAAATTTTGTAGATTTTCCTGTATGATATAAAGACATACATGTGCATTTGGATTTTTGGTCTGGCTGTTTTTACCTAGTTATGGCCTTTCAACTCCTTCCAGTATCTTTTATTAGATTGACCGAAATACGCAGATTATAATAGCATGATATGAAGAGAGGCGTATAGTCATATTTCACCTCAGAAATATATTTCATCATTAGAATAGTATCTGATAGAGAACTAATGAGAGTCTTGTATCTCAAATGAGGCAATTTTCTCAACTGAAAATTGAAGATATTTTAGTTTATTCTCCACTAAAATGTGTTATGGGTACTCATTAGAAGCATGTCTCTTAGGCACTTCTAATGTTTACAGCAACATAAATTTTCATGGAAAGATAAAAACAATTATCTGGCTACCTAGCAGCAGGTAAGGTGGTGGTGTTTTTTTTCCAGCCGAAAAGTTCAATTTTTTTGTTATTTATCACAGAAACATAATGTGGGTACTAAGGCTGGCACAATTAATCAGATAATCGAGTAATTGATCGATAAATTCCACAAAAATTATTATCGTTCCAGATTTGCTAATAATTGATAATTTGATTTCTGTGCCTGTTACTTTACCGTATTTACTCTCAGTATTCAGACACCTCACTTCTTACCATACTTTATCTAAAATTTGAAGAAGTACAATTTATCAACCAATGTTGTGTCTAAAAACAGCTGGATGAGTGGCAAACAGTGTAGACCCTGATGAGATGCCGCATTTTGCGGCGTCTCATCTGGGTCTACACTGTATGCTCAGGCCTACCTGACCAAATACATACAGTATAGTAGAGTCATGCTCAGACAGACATAGAATTATGACTTAATCTTCAGTGATTACTAATCGATTATCGATCACAATGGCAGGACTGATAATCAATTATCTTTTTAGCTCTGATTAGCAAGCCTTAGTGGGTACACATTAGAAGTGTCTCACTGAGGCGCTTCTAATGATTCCCAATGTATGTTTTCATGTAGAAATAAGAAAATATTACATGGATGCTTGTTCCTATCTGTGGCTACCCACCCCAGTTATTTGGAGCTGTGGATCCCGAACATGATTTTAGAGAAATTACCATAATCTGTCTAATTACTGCACTGTGTCCTTAGGTTTTTCAAAATTACTAACAAGACATTTAGCAAAATAACCACCTGAGAAGGCACGCATTAAAGAAAAACAGTCAGCAGAAGCTTTCATGAGAGGATTATTTCAAGATGCTTATGCGGTATTTTTCTGATTAATTTCTAAAAGCATATATTGTTGGTACTCATCTGAATTGCCTCAACAAGTTGAGGCAATTCAAATGAATACCAACAACATATGCTTTTAGAAAGAAGTAGATAAAGGCACAGGGCTGTAATCTGAAGAGTAAGAAATTACTTGACTGTGTGCTTATAGGGGTATGTGCAGTAGTAAGGTCAAATACGGTACCTGTAGTCTGTTGTTTTTTTTTTTTTTTGCAGAATAAATCAGCAGTTACGACAAGATCAAAATCTCGCTGTTAACCCAGATATGAAGAGACCATTCAGGACCAGGAGTGATGCTTGCAGACGTCTACTGAGATACCATGTGTTCCAGTCACATGGCCCAACCAAAGAGCAATTTCAAAAATGTAAGATATAAAGCTTATATTATAAAGCAGTGTCTACCATATTCAGACAAATGGGTCTGAGTATACAGGATAGATCAAGATCAGATGCAGCAGATTGTGGCGTGTGATCAGGATCTGCATTTGCAGTTATCCAGCAGTTTTTAACACATAGACAGTTATACAGATAGATTTGTTTTACTTGAGGCGTACATGGTATGATGTTTTAATGCATGCCAGCACTGTTTTGGTGCAGAAATAAAAAACAACCAAAAATATGTACTGAATACAGCTTTACCTCCAGTAAGTTGAATCTAGAATCTGTTTATAATCATAGGTCCAGATAAGAGTGGGTATCAGGTGATTATTTTTCTTATTTCTCCATGAATACATATTTTGTAGTTACTCATTAGAATGCCTCACCAAGGTACTTCTAATGAGTACCCACTTCACAAAAACATATGTTGTTGGTACTCAGTAGAAGTGCCTCACTGATGCACTTCTAATGAGTACCCACAACATGTTTTTACATGGAGAAATAAGAAAAATATCAGTACTTTTGGATTGAAAAAAGCATCTTATCAAGAGCTAAGATAATCAAAGCTCCAAATTGGAGGGGAATTCTGGTAAGTATTCTGTCTTTTTTTCCACAAATACATATATTTTGGGTGCTCATTAAAAGCACCTCACTGAGGGGCTTCTAATGATTACCCACATCTTAAGGTTTTGTGTAGAAATAAGAATATCAAAACTTTTTGGTGGAAAAAATAAAAAAAAATGTCCTATCTGGAAGAATGTGTAATTTTAAACCTTGTGGGTAAATTCAGCAGGCGACAAATTGATGACAATTTTCTTATTTTTCCCAGAAAACAAAATTTGACATTTCATGCAGATTGTCTCCATTGGAGACAATTTGTATGAAATGTCAAATCCTATTTTATGAGAAAAAAAATAATTCCAAATGTCTGCTGAAAATTTTACCCAGAGTGCTAAGCGTTAAGTTTGCATTGCAGTTGATGATTATATGGAAAACATTGCCTCAGACCTTCTCCGAAAGAAAGATAGAATGATGGATAAATATAGGATTCTGATGCTCCAGGAGAGTATGGTAAGTTGGTTTTCACAATGCTTTGGATTTATGTGAAACTGATGCAGATTGTAAATATCTAGAATTTCTCAGATGGGTGAAATTTTTGGACGTATAGGTCAATTACATATTTAACCCTTATCATGCTGAATAAATTAAGATGCCACACCCACTTCTAATTGTCAGCCAGTCAGACTACTTATTCCAGATTTCTGATATAAATTCACATCTGAATGGCAAACAGTGCAGATCCAGTTCAGTTGGCTTCTTAGAAGCCGACTGATATGAATTTACACTGTTGAGACTTTTTATACCCCGACACATGATAGTGGCGGGGTATTATGGTTTCACTTTGGACATCCGTGTGTCTGTCCGTCCATCTGTCAGTTATACGCCCGTCTGTCTGTATTTTGTTTCCGGATGATAACTTGAGTAAACATCAATGGATTTTCACCAAACTTGGTATATATATTGATATTGTGGAGATCTGGTTTGGAATTGCTAATGGGCAAATTTCGTCAAATTTTGACATAGTTATCTGCCCGAGACATAATAATGATGGGGTATTATAGTTTAATGTTTTTATTTGGTTCTGTGGTGTCTGATCTGGGTCTTTACTGTTTGCAAAATTACCCTTTTGGGGATCTCCAGACTAAAATGGGTAAACAAAGTGCTGTTTTATGTTCTATTTCATGTCAGTCATAGGCCTAGATAAGGGTGGGTATCAGGTTAATATTTTTCTTATTTCTCCACGAAAACATATGTTGTGGGTAGTCATTAGAAGCACCTCAGTGAGGCGCTTCTAATGAGTACCACAACATATGTTTTTGTGGAGAAATAAGAAAAATATCGATAATTTTGGATTGAAAAAAACGCCTTAACTAGAGCTTTGTGTCATTCAGCCCTTATACAGTGTCTTTAGAAGGATGTGTTCTGTGTTTGTGGCCTGAGGAAAAAGTGTAAATGCAGCATCTAATCATGGTTTGCACTGTTTGCAACACATTCAGAAGGAGTACAATGGACTTGCTCAAATTTTAGAATGATAAGGAGTTGAAGTGTGGGAATATTGAGGGTAAATATGCTGTTTTCTTTTTCTTTTTTTTCAGCGGACAAATCCCTCAGCAGAGTTAGTGATGTTACAGAGACTACATAATCAGGAGCTGAAGAAATTGCTGGAGGATGAGAAACAGCTTGCGAAAGATGATCCAGGTCGGTAAAATACACACACAACAACCTATTTTTAACACATTTTATTGTCGCACTGAGCTATCAAGGGTGACAGATGCGCAAGTTTCTGTCCGTCCATGTACTTATGTCCACCCTAGTGTCCACCTTAAATGGAGTCTATAAACTGTACTTTCACTTCACTGATTGTTTTATTTCACTGAGTTAAACAAGAATTACAACTCTCACTCTTGTGCTTGTTTTCACATTTTAGTACTCATATCAGGTGTGACATAACCTTCAATAAAGTTCTTTCTGTTTTTATTTTGGATTTACATGTACAGTTAAACCTGCTGAATCAGCAACCTCTTTAAGAGCGCCACCTGTGTAAAAGCGCCAGCTTTAAACATTCCTGATCTGTTTCTCTATAATTTTGTTCTCTATAAGAGCGCCACCTTTACATGAGCGCAATCGGCCAGTAAATTTATTTCCAAAACGCACATTATCCTCCGTATGACAGCCACATATTACCTATAAAGATTTTAATTGCCCATAATTTAACTTCAAGTATCAATTAGAAGCCAATCATATGTGCGCAAACATATGAAATTACAGGTAAATACCCTGGGGAAACCTGTCTGTTGTCATTTGTCAACACGCTTTCGCCAACTCTCGTTGTGTCTCGCATAATCTCTTGTGTAAAACTAAGATTTTTTTTTCTTTCTTTGAAATATTTTTATGCATTCTGGGGAAAAGATTTTTACATTGATAAATAATTTAGCGATTTCTGTTATCAAAACTACTTTGGTAATGGTAGTTCATAGCCGAACATGTAAAGACCGCAAACGAACATTGGGATGAACTTCTTGCGGAACTAAACATAATTTTTCTTGATAAAACGATCTTTTAACTTCAAGTCAGAGCAGACCAAAGGTGTTCTTATGCAATGTAAGTGATTTTCGGTACAATGCCTTCCTTTAGCGCACTAATATTGACCGAGATTATGGCAGCTTCCTGGATTTTTGGCCGATAGTGCCGGAGAGATTTGCCCCCATAATGTTTGGCCTTGATTGTTTTATTTTATTTTTTATTATTATTTCGTAAAAAGTAATGAAAAAAAAACAAAAAACAAAAAAAAAAAAAAAAAAAAAACAGAAGTGTATTAAAATTGAAAGATGCTTTCAATTTGTTTTTCAACTGACATTAGTACCAAGTCCAAACTTTTTTATCACTAATTTAAATTAATGTCCTAGATACTCGCCAGACTCTGGTGTGTTGACCTTGTTTTCTTCCATGGTGGCAATTTTGACTTAACCTTGATAAGACAACCACCTTTGTATAACAGCCAGTTTAGCCCACTTCCAAAGGTGGTGCTCTTATAGAGGTTTGACTGTAACATGCAATTATGGTTTAAAGATGAACCACAGAAATGTTATATCAAAACAAAAATGTATTGATTATATAGAAAAGTAACCATTTATGATCATTTTTCTATCGAATCTATACATTTTACACAATAGTGGCGGGGTATTATGGTTTCACGTTGGACGTCTGACCGTCCGTCCGCCCGTCCATTTTTTCGTTTCCGGATGATAACTTGAGTAAACATCAATGGATTTTCACCAAACTTGGTATGTGCATTTAATTGTGGTGATCTGGTTTGGGATTGCTAATGGGCAAATTTCGTCAAATTTTTACGAAGTTATCTGCCCAAGACAAGCCCATATTTTCGTTTCTGGACGATAACTTGAGTAAGTAACAAGGGATTTTAACCAAACTTGCTATATGCATTGACATTAAGGAGGTCTGGTTTGGGATTGCTAATGGGCAAATTTCGTCAAATTTTTATGGAGTTATCTGCCCGAGACGTCCATATTTTCGTTTCCGGACGATAACTTGAGTAAATAACAAGGGATTTTAACCAGACTTGCTATATATATATTGACATTAAGGAGATCTGGTATGGAATTGCTAATGGGCAAATTTTGTCAAATTTTCACGTTGTCTGCCCGAGACACGCCCATATTTTGGTTTCCAGATGATAACTTGAGTAAATAACAAGGGATTTTAACCAAACTTACTATATGCATTTACCATAAGGAGATCTTTTTTTTTTTTTGAATTGCTAATGGGCAAATTTCGTCAAATTTTTACAGAATTATATGCCCAAGACACGCCCATATTTTCGTTTCCGGAAGATAACTTGAGTAAATAACAAGGCCTTTTAACCAAACTTGATATATGCATTGATATTATCAAGATCTGGTTTGCTTCTTCTCCTGAACCAAAAGGCCAGTTGACTTGAAACTTGGTAGGAAGCATCGGGGTGTCTTGTAGATAAAAAAAAATAGCTAAAATCGTTCTGATCGGAAATCCAAGCGGCCGCCTTGACAATCTATGTTTCACTTCCTCCTGAACTGAAGGGCCAATTGACTTGAAACTCTACAGAAGCATCCGAGTGACTTGTATATCAAAAATAGCTAAAATCGTTTCAGTCGGAAATCCAAGATGGCCGCACTCATCGGCCATCTTGAAAATTTTCACTTCTCCTGGACCAAAAGGCCAATGGACTTGAAACTTGGTAGGAAGCATCGAGGTGACTTTTACATCAGAAATAGCTAAAATTGTTCTGATCAGCAATCCAAGATGGCCGCAATCTTTAAAATCTATTTTTAGCCTCTTCTTCTGAACTGAAAAGCCAATTGACTTGAATTTTGGTAAGAAGCATCGGGGTGATTTGTAGATAAAAAATAGCTAAAATTGTTCTGATTGGAAATCCATGGGGGCCATCTTGAAAATCTATTTTTCGCTTCTTCTCCTGAAACAAAAGGCCTATTGTCTTGAAACGATAGGAAGCGTCGGAGTGACTAGTAGGTCAAAATAGCTAAAATTGTTCTGATCGGAAATCCAAGATGGCCACCATGGCTGCCATCTTAAAAATATATTTTTCGCTTCTCCTGAACCGAAAGGACAACTGACTCCAAACTTGGTAGTAAGCATCAGGGTGACTTGTAGATAAAGAGTTTAAATCGTTCTGATCAGAAATCCAAGATGGCCACCATGGCTGCCATCTTAAAAATACATTTTTCGCTTCTCCTGAACCGAAAGGACAACTGACTCCAAACTTGGTAGGAAGCATCAGGGTGACTTGTAGATAAAGAGTTTAAATCGTTCTGATCAGAAATCCAAGATGGAGCCATGGCCGCTATCTTGGAAATCTATTTTTGCATTTCTTCTCCTGAACTGAAAGGCCAATTTATCTGGTAATCAGGTGAGCGATACAGGGCCATTTTGGCCCTCTTGTTGTTTTTTTCAGATTAACGTTTATTTAATAATTTAATATCATCCAAATACCAGATTGTCAAACTCCTATTTAAAATCTACTTTAAATGAGAGGGCTGAAGATAATGGTTTTCGTTTCTGGGGCATTTACTAAAATTGAGTTTTTCGTTTCTGGGGCATTTACTAAAACTGAGTGGGGATTCTGTTAGATCACAAGTAGATACATTTATGCCTGTGACCTTGACATTGAGGGCAAGGAAACTATTGTCAAGTAACATTTCAAATATAGAGAAGTGCAGTACAAGGTTTGAAGTAAATAACCATAGTAACTTTGAAAGTCCAGCTAGAAAAAAAATGAAACTTTTCTCATAACCTTAAAAAATGGCCTGTGACCTTGAACTCAAATCCAAGGGTGCTGAAACTTGTAACAAATATATGTTCCTGGTGTAGGGAAGTCTATGCAAGGTTTGCTGTAAACCCTCCAACAGCTTTGAAATTCCAGCAGGGTAAAAAAACAAAAAAAATTAACCTTTTTTTTCAGAGTGCCACTGGCAACTTCACCACAGCTATGTCTTTCCTTCTTCCCCCCTCCCCCTCCCCTCCTCTCCTAGCACACTTATGCCACACACTCTTCATGTAAGGAAAACAAAATGTAGAAGCAGTTTGTTGCAGGACAAACTTCTCAGGATTTTAGTTTGCTCTCATTCTGAGATAACCTGTTTTAAATTCAGTGATTTTTTTTCTTTCAGATTCGTTTATACCAATGCCTTTGAGATACATGAAATCTGAGTCTGATATTGACACAGCAGATGAAGAAAACAAACAAGAGCTTGACAGTGATTCAAGCCCCTGCAAAACAGAGATCAGTGATGATAACATTAAGACAGAACCAGTCTCAGATAGTGAAAGCCATCAGGAGCCAAATTATAAAAAGATGAAAACATTAGTGATAAGATTGGATAGTCGGTTGAACTTCCAAAGTTCTTTTAAACGAAACAGCCTTGGAAGTCATTCAAGTCTTGAAGGCTCAGAAACAGTAGAAAGTGATTCTGTGAGAGAACAAATGGATACTGGTGCTTCACAAGCTAGTAATGATGATGAGGATGCTGATAGTGTAAAAACTGAAATAGTAGATGACGAATTCATTCAAGAAGAACTTGTTCAAGAGGAGGTAGTCGAAGAAGAAGTTGTCACAGATTTTAACACCGATGAGCATGCGACTGACACAACAGATTATTCTAAACCTTTAATAAGGACTAAAGCATCATACAAGCATTTTGACAATGAACCAGCACAAATGCTGATTGATAATGAGACTGCAAAAGCAGCACTTTCTATCTCTTCAGTTGAGGACCCACAGTCTGATGATGAAAGTGTAGAGAATTCCCAAGCAGTGTCACCACCCAATTTCTCTCAGTATTCAAATAGTTATGAACATCATGGAAATACTGAATTGGCTAGTGAATCCATTTATTTTAATCAGGTGCAAAGTGATTTAAATGCTTTGAATAGCACTGATCAGTATTCAAATATTTCACCAGTTAGACAATCTAGTACTAAATACATACCGGAGCATTCACCAGTGTCAAATGACAGCTTTGATAATGAAAATCCAAATTCAGTGAGTGAGTTTAACAGCTCGGGCTATTTTGATAAATTTAAAATGTATCAGCCTATCACAGAGAGTCTTACAGATAGTGAGGAAAACTCATACTATTCTGCAGATAACACTGTAGAACAGAACTCAGTCACAGTAGATGATACAGAAAATGAAAATGTGCCATGGAGTCAGTCATCTCAGCTGCCTCAAGCTCGCCAATACAGTGATTCTGAACACTCATCTGATTCAGATCCAGAGGTCAAGGCCCAAATGGAAAGTGCAATTAACTCTATACTCAGCCTAAACCAAGGGGCACCAAGTGAGCCTCACAAGGCTGACTATAGTTTCAACCAATCAGATCAGTTATTTACAGCTGGATCAGCCTATCAGCATGAAGTAGGTGTTGGTGTTAGCCAGTCAGAAACAAGGATGGAGGAGGAGGATACTGAAGTTTCTGCTCCTTGTACTGATGATGATACTGCAGCTGAGGAGGAGGAAGATGACGATGATATAGATGCTGCTGTACAAAGCATTCTTATATGATGGGTTTTAGCTCATCAAGAATAAAGTTGTGATTGCTAAATCATACATATTTGTAAACACTCAGTTGTAAAGTAGAGGTATAAATATTGACCATGTCCTTTCAAATGAGACTTCTGGTTACAATTTTCTGTTTAACATTATACAGCTGGGAACCAGTGGTTACCTTTTATTGGACAGGGTCAGATTTCTTACTATACATTGCTCTTGAAGTAATATTTACCCAGATATAGCCCTAGATCAGTGGGTATCATGATGAATATTTTCATATATATATATATATATATATATATTTTTTTTTTATGAAAACATGGGGTACAATGCATCTAAGGAGTAAATATATGTCCTAAAACTTTGCATACTAAAGTTTCTGACAAAATGGCATATGCAAACAGTGCAGACCCAGATCAGACTGCTGAAGGAGCAATCTGATCTGGGTCTACACTGCCATTCGACTACCATAAGTATTTTAAGAAACAACTATATGAAAAGCAAAATTCAGGCAAAAAAGGTATGGAATAAAGTGTTCGAAATTTTAGAACATTTACCATACCCATATCCCATGTCAATACTTAACCTGGAGAACAAATGTCTCAATACTTTTTGATTGAAAAAAGTACCTTATGTAGAGTTTGTTACAGATAGAAAATAAATATTGCCTCTTTATCTTGACTGTGTGTAGTGATATACTTACAGAAACCAGATTGGCATCATTGAATACTTTAATTCAATGCCTTAAATTATTGAGTTTTAAACTTCAGGGCCCAGTTGTTCAAAGCGTCGTTAGCTTAACAAGCTCATTAAGGGTCATTTCGTTAACTGTTTTAGCAGATTTAATAGACAATATTCTGATATTTTTTGCTGAAAAAATGTGAGTAGCTTAGTAGCTTTGCAAAAGCTACTCACATTTTTTCAGCAAAAAATTTCAGCATATTTGCGTATCACTTGATGTAAATTTTAACGAATCGTTAACTAACGACGTCATTAGTTTTGAACAACTGGGCCCTGATAATTAAAACTTATGAGAAAAACACACTGAAAAGTTGTTTGCTTTTGAAAATTTGAGGTGAATGGATACACTTTCAAGGGAGGCAATTTCTGATGGATTTTTATTTTGCTCCCATCTGAGGAGTCCACTCTAAAATGAAAGAGAGGGAGCAAATTCTTTCCTTTTAAAGTGGACCCCTTCTAGAAGGAGATTGGTATGCAGGAGTGCAAACAGAAAGTCACAAAAGTTTTCTCTTTTGTACAAAATGGCGTAAAATCGTTCAAGCATATCCAGTCCGCTTAATTCATGTGTTGTATAATGAAGCCAAATGCAAAGCTTCTGTCATAATCATTGGGGATCAAGTGCAATCAGACCATACAAGTTACATAGTGCAAAAATATATCTTGTGATTCTTGTTGTATATGCAAACAGTGAGGACCTGGTCACAGCTCCAGATAAGGTGCTTTTCTTAACCAAAAATTATTAGTATTTTTCTGTTTTTACTTAACACATAGTGACATTTCAGCAGCAATGTCCCGCTAGAAATAAACTGCCGTGGGCTACAAGGCATGCCCTGAAAAAAAAAATAGGTAAATTTTTACATTCAGTCCATTTCAGTCCATTAGTTTCTTTACCAACGATTTGGACAATAATAAGGCAGGTAATAAAAACGGGGCTAAAACGAGGCGGGTTCACGGTAAACTCAATTAAATTTGCACTGCTAGTCGTAAATTGTCTTGTCGGAAGCATCAAAATGGCAAAGAGGCAGTTGCGAATCAAGCTGTTTGAGGCTCTTACCACCAATAATAAGACTTCTGACGCAGTATAGAGTGTTTTCCAAGCTGCATCTTCACCATTAAAATTAAGATGCACAATCAGCTATTTAAACTGAACAAGTGGTTGGACCGCCTTTGAAAATGAAACAAAAAACAAATGATAGGCTGTACCAAACACCTTTTGCCTGTCAACAGTCTTTGTCCCCCAGAATTTCTAAATGTCCCACAGAAAAGAAGGGAGAGGGCCACATGTGTCCCTTAAAATTTCAGACCTATGCACAACACTTGTGGGTACTCGTTAGAAGGGCCTCTCACCCACAGCATAGCTCCAGATAAGGTCCTTTTTGTCAACCAAAAAGTATTGATATTTTTCTTATATTTCCATCAACGCATATGTTGTGGGTACTCATTAAAAGTGCCTTGCTGAGGCAAAGTGCCTCACTGAGGTGGGCCCTTTTAATGACTACCCACAACATATGTTTTCATAGAGAAGTAAGAAAAATATCAGTATACTTGGCTGAAAAACAGCACCATATCTGGACCTGTGTCGAAATACTTAGGGTATATACGATATCTTGCACTGTCAATGTTTGTGTACTTGTAGTCATATGTAAAAGTATGTTTCTGTTGATCAGAAATCTAATACTAAAAGTTTGGTGCTCTTGTATTGTTTCATTCATCGTAAATGTAATTTAATTAATGGTTTTAATAACATTTGTTTGTTCCTTATGTCCAGATATGGCAGACTTTTCAACCAAAACGTGTTGATATTTTTCTAATTTCTCCATGAAAATGTACCTATTAGAATCACCTCACTGCTTCTAATGAGTACTCGCAATACATTTTCATGAAGAAATAAGGGAAAAAATAATTTGGATACTCCTCTTATCACTAGCATTGTGTCTATAGTTCTAGATAAGACGACTGTCCAGAAAATTGTTTTTCTTTAGAGGACTTAATAAGGAGTATTTGATGATAATTCAGGGATAATTTTTCTTATTTCTCCATAAAAACATATGTTGTGGATACTCATTAGAAGTGCCTCAGTGAGGCACTTCTAATGAGTACCCACAACATATGTTTTTATGGAGAATTAGAGAAAATTATCCCAGAATTATCTTCAAATACTTTTCCTTCACATGTCCTCTCCTCTTATTTCTTCTTGAAAAGATATTGTGGATTCTCCAACATTAAGAAGTGCCTTGCAGAGCAACTTCTAATGAGTGTCCACAACAATGTTTTGTGGAGAAATAAGAAAAAAATATATCTGTTTTTGGTTGAAAAAAAGTGTCATATCTGGAGGGATGCTGTCATATATGCATAATGAAATTTGTCTGTTGACAAATGAACGCATTCTTTGTTGTATGTTTGAGTTGTCCGAAATTTCCATTATAGGACCAATAAAATTCAATGTTTAGATGGAGAAAAACAAGTCCAGTTCAAATTTGTTGTCGAAATGTTTGCCAGCTATCATATCGGTGGAAAATAATACCTTAAATTAATCATAGCTATAGATAAGAGGGGAGTATTGGGTAATTTTTTTTCTTATTTCTCCAGGAAAGCATATATTGTGGATACTCATTAGAAGTGCCTCTGCCGGCCTCGGTGGCTCAGTTGGATGCGCTGTCTGATTGGAGACCAGGAGGTCGCGGGTTCAACCCCCGCCGAGGTCGGCAACATTCTTTCGTGGAGATTGATCATGAAATATTTTCTATGGTCATTCTCTTCGTTCCGCTGATTGAAGAAGGGCAGTTGTCAGTTTCTGGCGAAAGAATGTGCACAATACTGGTTAACCGCTTAGAGGACTAAGCCAGCCCAGTAAACGTGTGGTTAGGTAAACTGACCGCGCTCGACATGACCCCATTGGGTTGACTGGACCGTAAAACCTCAACACGAAACAAACTCTCTGAGGCGCTTCTCCTGCCCAGGAAAAGTGTTTAGGTAAACTGACAGGCTCAACATGACCCTAATGGGTTGACTGGGCTGTAAAACCTCACCTCAATCAATTCTGGGGTGCTTGTAATGAGTACCAGCCCGTAGCCTAGCGGATAGGGGAGTTGACTCTTAATCCATTAGGTTTCTCACCGCTGTGGTTCGAGCCTCGCTTGGGTCACGTGGGGAAGCCAAGTTCTGCTTACAGATGGTCATATGGTTTTTCCCCGGGTTCTCCGGTTTTCACCCACCTTTGATGAATGATAGGCTCGATATAAGTGAAATATTCTAGGAAGGGCGGTAAAACCCATGTCAAAAAAAAAAAAAGAATGAGAACCTGAGTATATATTTTTGCAGAGAAATAAGAAAAATATTGGTATGTTTTGGTTGAGAAAGAGTGCCTTAACTGGAGCTATGACAAATGAATGAAGAAAAAGGGGTGGGTGTACACTGTTGCTTGTGAAAAGTGGGGGAGAAGAAATTAAAAATCACTGGAAAATATTACAAAGTTTTGGTAAGACAAAGAAAATTTGTAGTTTTGTCCCTTAATACTGTATCTGGTTGATTCACAAACAGCAGTCATGGTTATTTTTTAGAAGGCTTAATTATTTTGACAAACTGCATTTAAATCTTCCACTGCCAATGGCGATATTAGACTTTTGCAAACAATGTAGATCCAGATGAGATGGCTCATAATGAGCCATCTTATCAGGATCTGCACTGTTTGACATTCAGTCTTTCAACTTTACATATAAACTTAAATAAAAAGATAAAAAAAAAAAAAGACAAAAGACAAAAAGATGACAATTGTTGTCTGAATTTGGCACTGAAAGAGTTAAAGGAAATTACTCTGACATGGAAATAGTTGCCTCTCTTCTCTGGGGGCTTACTGTAAAAAAAAAATTGCTGATTCTGGGAGCAAATGTTTTTATGAGTTTAATCCCATTTTTGAAAGGCTTCAAACACCAGGGAGGCAATTTCCTGGCTTCAGAAGTTTCCTTTGCAAAAACTGCTGCACAGTCTTTCAAGTGTTTTTGTTCACCTTGTATCCAATTACCTTAAACTATGATTATTTTTCCAGAAGCTGCTGAAAATAAGGTTTTTACATGGGAACAAAATGTCAAACTTTATTGGAATAAAATGTCAAACTTTATTTTAATTAGGCCCAGCAGATAAGAATTCCTATTTTAAGTGCTCATTTTAACTGGAGAATGCTAAATGTTTTTTGACCATGGTAATTGGATACTTGTTTCTAAAATTAAAAAAAGCAAACAAAAACAACAACAACAACAAAAAAAAACAACAACAACAACATTTAAACCAGGTGAAAAATGACAGTACCATTGTTGGTATTTCCATGTAAACTAACTAGTCTGCTGTTTTCTCCTACTGTACTTTTGACATCACTTGGCAAGTCGTTTTTTGCTTGGCGTTTTATTTGAAATGAAAAAAAAGTGGTCTGATTGATCATATCTTTTCAGAAATCATTTTTCTTTTTTTGTTATGGCTAAAAATTGGTCTGACCTAGGCAATTTTATAGTAAAGTGATATTTTGGAATTTTTATCTAAGAAAATTTTTTTCCCTTTGCTGAATTTCGCTTAATGATGTTTCACAAGAATAATGTGAAAATTTTGAATAAATGGAAGTGGTTAAAAACCTGCATCCAATTTACTTAACCTACCAATTTCTGCATAATTCACAGGCATTTTTACTAATCATGGGAAAAAGTGAAAATATGGGATTTATTCGAAACCAGTGAATAGAATAAAACTTTGTGTGCTAAGGTAGTTACAACAAAAGGGTTTGCATCAACCAATTTTAGCCTAGCGTCCCATAAAAGGACATTGACAAACAGTGGAAACCCTGATCAGACACCGCCTGTTTGCATTGAATACAGGAACATAGTAATGATAAAAACTGGCAGAATACCTCTGCTACTGGAAATGGACTGGTCTAAAGGGTTAAGGTAAGAAGAGTCCACACGGCCTAAATGGGTTAAATCAGGGCAAAAATTTGCAAATATTCTTCCTCTGAAGCAAGCTCCAGACGAAAATGACTTTCTGAAAGATGTCAAAAGCAGAGTAGTACATAGAACGTTATTTCTACCTCTGACAGTTTTTGTTTCCTTAAAATGTATTATTATTTCTGCTACCTCCAGAAAAAAATGAGTTTGGCTGAGTTTGCATTGGGAAAGTGCAATTAGTTGTTTTAATGTGGAGATCATTCAACCTGGAGTTATTTACGCCCTTCAAACTTACAACTTAGCATGCTGGGTAAAAAATTCAGCAGACAACATTTTGAAAGTTTTTTTTATTTCTCCCAGAAAACAGGTTTTTACATTTCATGCAAATTGTCTCCATTAATTTGTTGTCTGATGAATTTTCCTGTATAGTGGTAAGGGTTAAAGAATAGCTCCATCTGGGAACAGATTCTTATTCTTTGAGAAGGGATTCGATACTAAGTGTGTGAGCGGGGAGGGTGTGTGGGATTCTGTTCTGCTGGAGTGGTCTCCCTTTATAAGGGGATGCAGAAACGTCCAGCCAAGAGTGCCCTCTCTTGCGCCTTAATGTATCCCTGTTAATAGAATATCAGAGATGCTTATCAAAGCTAGCTCCCGATAAGGTGCTTTAAGCTTTTTTTTTTCTTATTTCTCCAGGAAAACATATCGAGGGTTGCGCGCAAGACTGGCATAAGTCAGATGGTTGGTTTTCCCCAAACCTAATCTCCTCACCATGAAGGCGTTATGAAGATTACAACATTTCTTTCTGTAAACAATGAAAATTTAGGTGCCATTGCTTGTATGAGCGATGGCACCTAAATTTGCATTGTTTACAAAGGTGTCCAAGTTGCCCCTAAACAAGGGTTTCAAAAATATGTTTGAGTTACAATAGTCTTGCGCTCAACCCTCGATATGGTGTGGGTACTCTTTAGAAGCAGCTCATCGAGGCGCTTCTAATGAGTACCACAACATATATATTCCTGGAGAAAGAAGGAAAAAACATTACTTAATATCCTACTTATCTAGAGCTATGTGATGTTTTCAGAGTTCTAGATAAGGTACCAAACGATATTGATATTTTTATTTCTCCAGGAAAACATTTGTTGTGGGTACTTACCAGAAGCACTTTGGTGAGGCATTTACATTGAGTATCCATAACATGTTTTTATGGAAAAAGAAGAAAAAGTCCCCTCATCTCTAGATTTTTTTTATATTGAAACTACATGCTATTTACATATATATTTATATAATATATAAAATTGAAAGGAAAGTGAATAGAAATACCAGCTTGCCTGAAATGTTGATTTTTTTTTTATAAAATGCATTGCAAACAAAATATTTTGAAGTGATAACAATGAAAATAATTTTTAATACTTGTGTTACCCACCAGAAATTGTTGTTTTATCATTATTATTTTTACCCATTGCAGCATGAGCAAATTTGTTGGAAGTAGTCTTTGTGTTTATGCCGACAGCTTCAAAGTAGTTGAAGGACCATATTGCTTCTGTACTGTGTGTGTCTTTGACCAAATATTTTGTATATACATAGCTCCAGATAAGAGGGAGTTCAATGTAAATGCCGCCTCGGTGGCTCAGTTGGATGCACATCCCACTGGAGATCAGGAGGTTGCGGGTTTGACCCCCTCCGGGTCAGCAACATTCTTTCGTGGAGATTTGATCATGAAATATTTTCTCTGGTCATTCTCTCCCTTCCGCTGATTCAAGAAGGACAGTTGTCAGTTTCTGGCGAAAGAATGTGCACAATACTGGTTAACTGCTTAGAGGACTAAGCCTGCCCAGTAAAAGTGTGGTTAGGTAAACTGACCCCACTGGGTTGACTGGGCCGTAAAACCTCAACACAAACAAACATATTAGGTAAATATTTTCATTTTTCCATGAAAATATATGTTGTGGGTGTCCAACGTATATTGGCTTCCAGTTGGGCAAGGCCTGTTTGTTATCCTTGTAGCAGGTTAGGGTAGAGGAGGAATGTTTTTTTTTCTCTTCTATTCCTTCACTTTCATTCCTGTTCCTCTTTCTTCCCTGTCCCTCTCTTTCATCTCCTCTACTATCTATCTCTTTTCTCCCTTTCTCGGAGAGACAACACAAAATGACCCTCAAGGGTTGACGGGTCGTTAAATCCCAACTCAGTCAATCAATCAATATGTTGGGGGTAGTCATTAGAAGCGCCTCAGCGAGGCACTTCTAAAGAGTACCTACAACATGCATTTCTGTGTAGAAATAGAAAAACATCAGTACTTTTTGGTTGGAAAAAGTACCTAACCTGGAGCTGTGTATACATGATTGCAAGAAAATTATCAACAGAAAATGTTGAAATTCGGTTTAATGTTGGGGCCCAGTATATAGATTAATTTTGGATATATTCTGTAAAATTTTACACGTTTAAATTTTGTATACATGATTGCAAGGAAATGTATCAACAGAAAATGTTGAAATTCTATTGAATATTGGGGCCCAGTATGTAGATTAACTTCGGATATATTATGTAAAATTTTTATGAGTTTTGCTATTTTGCCCTTAATGTGCCTGTTATATAAACTCAAGCAAAATAATATGTATATTTTGTTACTTTTTTAATGTAACCAATTTGTTGCCAGTGTGTGCTCCCTTTTTGAATCCCATCACCATTTTTTGATAATAAAATAATGAAAATGATAAACTTGAAGTAAAGTTAGGGGCCAGTATGCAAATAATAACTTGTTGCATATAATGCATAACAGGGGAAAAGGGCTGTTATGTCATGCAGCCAGTGAAGTCCATATCAGTCAATGCTTCTGCGTAGTCTGATCTGGGCATTCTCTGTTTATTGACATATACTACAGTGTCTGTTGATTTTGTAAGTGGACAATGAAGGTCCAGATCAGCCTGCGCATTTGTGCAGGCTGATCTGGGCCTGCAATGTCAGCAAATTACATAAGGCACTTTTTGTGCATTGCGCATTACATGATAGTGTCAGTATTCTGCACCTTCATCAACAGTTTGGTTTGGTAAACTGACCATGCTCGACATGACCTTAACGGGTTGGCTGGGCCGTAAAACCTCAACACAAACAAACCTTCAACATAGCTCTGGATAAGATACTTTTTTTTTTTCAGTCAAAAATATTGAGGAGTTTCTTATTTCTCCATGAAAATGATTGTTGTAGGTATTCATTAGAAGCGCCTCTGAGATACTTCTAATGAGTACCCGCAACATGTTTTGGTGGAACTTCTCTTATCTGGGATTATGATGAAAATATTCTGTATATGTCACTGGAAAAAATGCACCGGCCTCGGTGGCTCAGTTGGATGCGCCGTTCGACTGGAGACCAGGAGGTTGCGGGTTCAACCCCCGCCGAGGTCGGCAACATTCTTTCGTGGAGACTGATCATGAAATATTTTCTGCGGTCATTCTCTCCCTTCCGCTGATTCAAAAAGGGCAGTTGTCAGTTTCTGGCGAAAGAATGTGCACAATACTGGTTAACCGCTTAGAGGACTAAGCCTGCCCAATAAACGTGTGGCTAGGTAAACTGACCGCGCTCGACATGACCCCATTGGGTTGACTGGGCCGTAAAACCTCAACACAAACACAAACAAACACTGGAAAAAATATAGTGAACACTAGTTACAATGACAGTATTTGTTCCCAAAGATGTTGCCATTATAATGAATTCTAATGCACTTGCATATGTAACGCGACGTTTTATTGGACAATTTCAAACATTTGCGACGGTATATTCTGCGATATACTGTCGGAAATCCGACATCATCACGTAATGTCGTTTCTCATTGGCTGGCATTTGGTTTTAAGCAGCTCACAGCATTGTCGCTTTGTGCAAATAGTACAATTTTTTTCAACAGACAAAATGAATAAAAGCATTAGAATGAGGATAACTGCATTCAAATTTGTCATTTCGGGAGGTAAATCGGCGGTTTTAAGGTCGCAAATTAGGTTTTACGGCGACGCGTCAGCGTCGCCGTAAAACGAAATTTCCGACCGTAAAACCGCCGATTTACCTCCCCAAATGCCAAATTTGAATGCAGTTATCCCCTAATTTGCTGTTGTAAATACAGTCAAACCTGTGTTAAGCAAGCACCTATGGGAAAGCCAAAAATTGGTTACTTAAAACAGGTGCTTGCTTAATACAGGTAGATTTTAACTTCTTTGCCTTTAATGGGATCTCATATAGTGGCCTTTAAAGGCAGGTGATTGCTTAATACAGGTGGCCTTTAGGACAGGTTTGACTGTAATCCATTATGGGCAGAACGATATGTAAAAAAGGTCTTGTTTTATTCTTATTTCCTCATAGAACATACGTTTTGGATATTTGCCTCAATGAGGTGATTCTAACAAATACTCAAAACATGTTTCTTGAAGTATTAAATACAATGTTTGTGCATTATTTCTGATTAACTGTCACCTCTTGAGTGAAGGTCTTGTCCTAATCAAATTATCAGTATAGCAAATTTTGTCATTGTATCAAGTGTCGGTATAAAGAGGGTTTTTACTTGAATTTATTAGTTGACCGTTTTTGCCTTTGCCACTTTTTTTGTAGCCGTTTCAAAACCAAGTGTTGAGTTAACCTGATGAAATTTTGGATGTGTAAATTTTATCATGGTTCCTCCCTTTTCTTATTTGGCAGTGTAACATTGTATATGGTAACTGACCTAAAATGTTGTACACCAAAGTGTCAGTATGACTGAAAGATTGTTGAAAGCGACATTAAACCCAAATCAAACAAACAAACAAACCAAAGTGTCAGAAAAAATTGCATATGTAAACAGTGTAGACCCAGATCAGACTGCTTCTTCAGGAGCAGTCTGATCAGGGTCTACACTGTGTGCCATTCCACTAAGTATTTTAAGAAACAATTGCACAAAAAGCCAAAATTAGGACAAAAAAGGATGGAAAAAAAGTGTTCGAAAGTTTAGGACATTGTCCGTACCTGTTATTCATGTGATGTATGCGTAAAGAACCCTATTTCCACATACAAGCAGATAAGCCAGGGCACTAGTGCAATCTGATCAGAGCCTTTGTTGCCAGCTTACAGAATCTGTGGCTACAGGAGCATTTACCATACTTTTGGGGCAGTGTTGTAGTTGTTTTTTTTTTGTTTCTTTGCTAATGTTTTACGGACATATACTCTGATTTCAATTTGATACTTGTTTTTCATGTATGTTCGCATTTTTCTCAGCTATGCAGATTGTTAAAATCCTTTAGTTGTTGTGATCTTTGTTTTTGTAATCTCTGGACTATTGGAGCCAAGAAAATCCTATACAACGATGCTTGCAAGACACCATTGTATTGGATATTCATATACTGTAATAATCCTAAATATTCCCTTGCTTGAATACTTAGCATGTCGGGTAAAAAATTCAGCATATGACATTTTGAAATATTTTTGTTATTTTTTCCTTTGGACACGATTTGCATGAAATTGCAAAGCCTGTTTTGTGTGCAGAGATACGAATAATATCAATACTGTTTTCTGGGTTGTAAAAGCGTCTGAGCTAGAGTTATATTTACAGTAAATGTCCTAAAATTTTGTAGACCAAACTGTCTGACAAAATTGCATATGCAAACAGTTTAGACCCAGATCAGACTGCTCCTGAAGGAGCAGTCTGATCAGGGTCTACACTATTTGCTAGTCCACTAAGTATTTTAAGAAACAGTTTCACAAAAAGCAAAAATTAGGCAAAAAAAAAAAAGTGTTCGAAATTTTAGGACATTTACCGTACTAACAATTTAGGCAGTCCATTTATCTGTGATTGTGTGAAAAAATGCAGGCTGAATGGCAAATCAAGTTTTCTGAGCCTTGTCATAAATGGCCCAAATACATTTTTGCTGGACAGCATTTGATCTTTTATTTTATCCCATAACTTACATTCTTCATTGTGATATTAATAGTAGAACAATAACTTTGTTTTTGACCAAAACGTATTGCTATTTTTCTTTTTTCCAGGAAAACTTGGGCACCCATTATAAGTATCTTGGCAGGGCGCTTTTTATGAGTATCTGTAATGATTTCATGGTGAAATAAGAAAAATGTCAATAATATTAGAAAGAAAAGAAAAAAAGTGACTCTTGTTCAAAGCAGATGAATTTCATACTCTGACTTACATGTATTCTGTTACGGAGTACAGTTATGGAGGTTCATATTGCTTTTGGGTTGTTAGTCTGTCTGTTAATCATGCTTGTTAGAAATCTATCTTGACAACTTTGAGCTAGAGTCTTGAAACTTGGTGAGCTTATTGTGGCTGTGGAGATCACCTGATTAACTTTGGGAAAAAAAAAAATGGATTAATTTTGTCAGAGTTATGCCCATTTATAACTTTGGCATTTTGTATAGATAAGCATATATTTGGGGGCATAGTGTTTTACAAACACATTTCTAGTTAAGGAGTACTATTTTAGTGACAATTCTAGGATATTTTCTTATTTCTCCATAAAAACAAATGTTATGGGTATTCATTAGAAGTGCCTCACCGAGGCACTTCTAATGAGTACCCACGTTTCTTATGGAGAACTGGAGTAAATTATCCCAAAAATGTCACCAAGTACTCCTGAAGTTTTCTGTTTAATCATTGATTACTGACATTTCTAGTTTCAAAGCATCAGAAGCGGGATATCTCACATTGCAGTGTTTAATGACAGATTCTATATGTCATTCTTCGTTGCCACGCAGGGTTTTAGAGAAAGTGACTTCGACTACTATTCAATTTCATATTCATCCGCGCACAAAAGTAGACCCAATGTTTCAATGTGTGTATATTAGTACGCCATTGAAGAGCTGTCCATACAAAAGTAGTGCAACTTGTGCTTGATCTATGGCGAGAGTCGATGAGAAAACCCGCCTTAATATATGTGCGAACAACAAAGGTGCAGATCAGCCTGCGCGTCTGCGCAGGCTGATCAGCGCCTTTGTTGTTCGCTGTGGCTCTTTTTTTTTTTTTTTCGACAAAGAAGCGTCTCACAAACTTAAATGGAGAACAGAATGATACCTGGAATTTATTAGTTTCTCATAGAATCTGTCATTTCAGGGCTATTCAGCCCTTTGATTTTGTTTTTATTATTAAGCCTTTGTACTTGAGCTGATAGTGAAATTATTGCCCTAAAGGGACACAACTCGATCTACTAGAAATGCTGATCACAATGTCAGGAAAAAAATTAAAATATCATTGGCTAATATTTATTTTAATGCAGAGAATTGTGTGTTAACGCATTAGAATCTTACAAAGTTTGTATGATTATTTGCCTTTTGATGCCTTAATTTACTGCCATTATTTTTTAAGTGCTTTATGCAATATTTGTTGTTTGTCAAATCGTTAATGTCTTGTATATATAGATGGTCTTCATAAAAATTGTTTATAAATTCACTTGTACATAAAATGCTGCAACACTGATCATGCCTTAATGTTTAGCACTCTGTAAGAATTTCAGCAGATGACATTTTGATTTTTTTTTCTTATTTTTCCCAGCAAAGAGGTTTTGACATTTCATGTAAATTGTCTACAAATCCTGTTTTCTGGGAAAAATATTCTCAATTAGTTGTCTGCTGAATTAGTCCAGAGAATAGTAAAGGTTAAATAGTCGGCCATAATATGCAGGGCCCAGTTGTTCAGAGCATTGTTAGCTTAACAAGCTTGTTAGTGGTCAAAATGTTAACTGTTCTAGTAAGTACAGTATCTAATTCCTCGGACCTAATAATACCCGGACTTGTCACTAACAGAACTGCCAAAATATGTTGTCGTGGCTTGATTTTAGCGTTATTTTACAGCACTATGGTCATTAAAAATTATTTTGGACAATAACTGAAGTTGTAATAAATTGTTTTTAATAGGTTTGGTTGAAAAATGTTAAGTCACAATTAATTAGATTGAAGTTATAACATCATTATGGGTGAATTTCTGATGATTTTCTGCTAAAAGTGCCGAAAATAGCTAAAATAGGTACCTAGTTTTCTTGTTGATCTTTACAAAAACTATTGGTTTTTCCTTAAATATAATGCTGCAGTCTTACAGGTAATATATTGACCTAACGCTTTTTGAAAACAAATCTGAGATATTTGGAAAAATAACTGAAATATGAGCATTTAAATTTCATCATACAAAATTATGAAAACTCAGCCACGACAACATATTTCCAATAAATACAATACCTGTACCGTAGTTACTAGTCCAGTGTATATTGGGTCCAAGCTAATTCACAGGTATTTTTGCTGAAAAAAATGTGAGTAGCTTTTGCAAGTCTATCAACTGAATTTTACTCAAAGACCTTTATCAGTCCATGCCTTCATGCAGTTTTGATAAAGACCTTTGCTTTGTGTTTTATTCTGGAGGGTCCATCGATTATTTAGCAAGCAGCAAAGGTCCTGATCGAATGTCATTTCCAGTCAAATTTATGAGATGACCAAGTCGGTACATGTACTTACTGTATTGTACATAATGCTCACAACAGTAGCGGTTAACATTTTAAAATATATTTTTTCCCATTTTTTTTTTTTTTTTTTAAATGAGACATTTTTACGTAAAATGTAAGATCTGGGTTTCTCTATGAAGTAAAAGAAGAAAAATATTTTAGAATTTGTAAAATATGCAGGATCCTGGAAGACTCAGATAAGCTTTAGCATCCCCGCAAGCTGACAAGTCTTAGCTGTCCACCTGAAAAGGCTTTAGATCCTTGGCTACTCACAGGGTGCCATGCGAAGACTTTTTAGACTTCAAGGTTGTGCAGCCTGATCTGAGTTTTCGGTGGGTGCGCAGTCTTTTAGGAAATTCTGTCCCTGGCTTAAATGTATTTAACCTGTTTTAGTCTGGAGACCTGAAAAGGGTAGTTGGCGAACAGTGCAGACTCGGATCAGGTCCTGCAGAATGCAGCATCTGATTGGGGTCGCCACTGTTTGCAAATAGTTTAGCCATTTTGGGGGTCTCCAAACTAAAATGAGTTAAGGCTTTCATGAGGAAAGGTACATGTACTATGTGGCATGATAATAATAATAACTCAGACTATCCTGCTCATCAGTGCATAGATGACCAGTGTCTCTACTCTCACACAAACAGTATTTGAATTCCATTGAGTCTTAGGGCAAACTTTGGCATTGGCTGGGCTCTGTAAAAGTACAGGCAGGTCTGGACATTTAATGATTGCTCCAGGGTAAGAGGAGTATCCAAACATTTTATTTCTCCACAAAATTATATATTATGAATACTCATTTGAAGAGCATCGGCGAGGCACTGCTAATGAGTACCACAACATAGTACCCACATCATGCATTTTCGAGGAGCGGTAAGAAAAAACCAAATCAATTTGGGATGAGAAAAGCACCTTGTCTACATAGCTCCAGATAAGACGGTTTCTGGAAAATATTTTTCTTTATTTTCTGTCCTCAAAAACATACATTGCGGGTACTCATTAGAAGTGCCTCAGTAAGGCACTTCTAATGAGTTCCCACAACATATTTTTTTGTTTGTTTAGCATTGAGAAAAATATCAACAAATCGAGGGTTGAGCGCAAGACTGTAGTAACTCAAACATATTTTTGAAACCCTTGTTTAGGGGCAACTTTGACCCCTTTATAAACAATGGAAATTTAGGTGCCATTGCTCATACGAGCAATGGCACATAAATTTCCATTGTTTACAGAAAGAAATGTTGTAATCTTCATAACGCCTTCATGGTGGCAAGATTAAGTATAGGGAACAACCGTCTGACTTGATAGAGTCTTGCGATCAACCCTCGAAATGTTCTTTATCTGGAACTATGTATCCAGATCTGTACTTCAATGTTTGTGCAGGTGATACAGCACCATTGTCATGGTGTGGTCCATTTGTATGAAATGATCACGTTTCATACTTGTCTTTATATGAAGCATTAAATGCTAAAAGTAATGTTGTTTTCTTGTTTATATTTTATTCCTTAACCTTGGTCCTGCTGAACCTGGATATGCTCTGCATTTGCAGTGTAGATCCAGATCAAATATTTTCTACGGTCATTCTCTCCCTTCCGCTGATTCAAGAAGGGCAATTGTCAGTTTCTGGTGAAAGAATGTGCACAATACTGGTTAACCGCTTAGAGGACTAAGCCTGCCCAGTAAACGTGTGGTTAGGTAAACTGACCGCACTCGACATGACCCCATTGGGTTGACTGGGCAGTAAAACCTCAACACAAACAGTTGGCTTCTTATGAAGCCAACTGATCTGGATCTGCACTATTTGTCATGAAGTATGTGAATTAGTATCAACAACCTAATCAAGTAATCTGATTGGCTGAAAATTAGATGTGGGTGTGGCATCTTAATTTAGCCAGCATGACAAGGGTTAGAATATTTCCTGTGGTTCAGCCATGAATGGTAGCCATTCCTGCGATACAATCCTCCTTTCAGCCTATCGTTTTTACTCTAAATATTCAGACAAAAAACAGTGTAGACCGGATCAGACTGCTGCCTGTGATTGGTGAGACGTCCAAATATTTAGGGTGAATTGGGTAGCTGAATATTATGATTTTTGCCATTTTCAGTTAGTGCTGATACACTAGAAGTTAACCCTTAAAGCGCCAGTCACAACTATTGTCGTCTGCTTTGTCATCTGCTTGTGATTTTAAAAGTCATTTTAAAGGAGTCTGATCTGGGTCCACACTGTTTGCCTATATGCAAAATGTAAGTTTGAAAAGTTTGCAAGAAGATGCAGCAGACGACATAAGCAGACGACATTTTCAGATGCAGATTTTCTTGGCGCTTTAAGGGTTAAACCGCAAAGTGCTGTTCAAAAAGTCATGAATTTCAATCCCATTTTTAGCTCACCTGAGCTCTGCTCAGGATGAGCTATTGTGATCACTTTTCGTCCATCGTCCGTCCGTCCGTGCGTCCATCCGTTAACATTTTCAAACGACGTCTCCTCTGAAGCCGCTGAGCCAATTTTGCTCAAATTTCATATGGAGCCTCCTTAGGGTGGGGGAACGAAAAATTGCTAAAATGGTCGCAGTCCGTTAACCAAGATGGCCGCCACACTCATACATGGTAAAAACCTTTAAAAATCTTCTCCTCCAGAACAGAGAATGCCTTGGGGCTGAACCTTTGCAGGAATCATCGGGGACGGGAGGTCTACCAAAATTGCTAAAATAATTGTCGTACATTGACGTTTGACCTTTTTACGGCAAGGTCAAGTTTGCTTCCCTATGCATTTGTATGGGAAAAACCTTTAAAAATCTTCTCCAAAACCGAGCATGCCTTATGGCTGAATCTTTGCATATATCTTCGGGAACAGGAGGGCTACCAACATTGCTAAAATAATAGTCGTACATTGACATTTGACCTTTTTACGGTAAGGTCAGTTTTGCTTCCTTATGCATTTGTATGGGAAAAATGTTCAGAATTTCAAACAACTTCTCTTCTGGAGCCTCTGGGCCAATTTTGCTCAAATTTCATATGGAGCCTCCTTAGGTAGGGGGAACAAAAGATTGCTAAAATGGTCACGGTTCATTGACCAAGATGGCCGCCATGCCCATATATGGTAAAAACCTTTAAAAATCTTCTTCTCTAGAACCGAGGATGCTTTGGGGCTGAATATTTGCATAAATCATCAGGGACAGGGTCTACCAAAGTTGCTAAATTAATGGTCATACATTGACATTTGACCTTTTTTATGGCAAAGTCAAGTTTGCTTCCTTATGCATTTGTATGGGAAAAAACATTTAAAAATCTTATTCTCCAAAACCGAGGATGGCTTGTGGCTGAATCTTTGCATATATCATCTGGAACGGGCGGTCTACTAAAGTTGCTAAAATAATTGTCATACATTGACATTTAACCTTTTTACGGCAAGGTCAAGTTTGCTTCTGTATGCATTTGTATGGCCCCCATACATTTGTATGGAAAAAATGTTGATAATTTCAAATGACTTTTCCTCTGAAGCCTCTGGGCCAGTGTTGCCCAAATTTCATGCAGAGCCTCCGTGGGCAGGAGAATGAAAGATTGCTAAAATGGGTATGGTCCATTGATCAAAATGGCTGCCATGCCCATATATGGTAAAACCTTTAAAAATCTTCTTCTCCATAACCAAATAAGCCCTGGGTCCTAATCTTTGCACAAATTACGGGGGACAGGAGATCTACCAAAATTGCTAAAATGATGGTTCTATGTTGACATTTGACCTTTTTACCTCCAAGGTCAAATTTGCTTCCCTATTTGTATGGGCCATATACATTTATATTGAAAGTATCGAAGTGACTTGTAGATCAACAGTAGTTAAAATTGTTCTGATTGGAAATCTAAGATGGCCATCATCTGGTTTATATTTATAATATTTCCCTGCCACTGTGCTGTTTACATGTATAAAATCATGATTCTTCAGAAACCACTTCGCCAATTTCCACCAAATTTCACATTGATCCTTCTGTTGAAATTTGATTGATAGTTTATTCAAACGATCATGCTCCATTGACTGTCAGGCCCATATATTCTTCTTCAAAACTAAGTACTGCTCAAATGATGATATTTTCATTAGTTGCGATGATAGGATTGGAAAAATGTTGCATAACATCTGCATGTCTGCAGTGGCTATGTCACTCAGGTGAGCGAACTGTGGCCCGTGGGCCTCTTGTTTAAGGAAATACCATGAATCTACAATGCTCTCTTGCATGTAAAGTCTTATTACTTCAAGAAATTGGTCTTCTGGAAAGGAGTAAAATACAGTTGATAGAATGTTAAAACAAACCAAACGTCACAGGTCATCTTTAGATTGTACTGGTATTGGGACAGATAGGCCTGAGCAAAATCCAGAAATTTGACGTCTACTTGATCTTTTCCTGACTGTAGGCTACTGGCAATGCCCTGGATGGTAGCAACTAGCTAGGTAACACAATCATGACCACGCTTTTCCTGGGCAGGCTTAATCCTCCAAGTGGTTAACCAAAACATGCACATTCTTTTGTCAGAAACTGACAACCATTTCTGCCCTACTTGAATCAGTGGAAGGGAGAAAATGACTAGAAAAGATTTCATAACCTCCACGAAAGAAGGTTGCCAGACTCGGCAGGGATCAAATCTGCTATCTCCTGATCACCAGTCTGACGCACATCCAACTGAACCACCGAGGCCGGCCATTTCACTGTCGAGATAATCGAGGCTGGCCATTTTACTGTCAAGGTGTTCTAGTTGATGTGGTATTACTATGAATATGTTCTACAACTTTACATTCTACTGAAGTAAGTAACACAGGTCTGTTTTTCAAGTTCTTACAAGATATAAAAACCCTTGTGGGTCATTTTGTCATCTAGAGAAAGGGAGAAAAAGAATACAAGTGCTGGTAGTTTGTGTTGAGGTTTTACGGCCCAGTCAACCCAAAGGGGTTATGTCGATCGCGGTCAGTTTACCTAACCACACGTTTACTGGGCAGGCTTAGTCTCTAAGCGGTTAACCAGTATTATGCACATTCTTTCGCCAGAAACTGACAACTGCCCTTCTTGAATCAGCGGAAGGGAGAGAATGACCGTAGAAAATATTTCATGATCAATCTCCACGAAAGAATGTTGCCGACCTCAGCGGGGGTTGAACCCGCGACCTCCTGGTCTCCAGTCGGACGGCGCATCCAACTGAGCCACCGAGGCCGGCCCAAGTGCTGGTAGAGGAGAGGAAGGAGAGGATATGAAGGAATGAGGGCAAAAGCCCAGGCTCAGTTGTTCAAAACTAACGATGTCATTAGTTAACCATCGTTAAAACTTTGATCATTAAATATGGCATATACGTTAATATTTTTGCTGAAAAAATGTGAGTAATTTTTCCAAAAGCTACTCATTTTTTTCATCAAAAATACTTGTGAATTAGATAGTGTACTTACTAGAACAGTTAATTTTTTGATCACTAACGAGCTTGTTGAGCTAACAATGCTTTGAATAACTGGGCCTTTTCTTGAAAAGTGGGACAATGAGTGCTCTTCTTACTCCATACACTTCCTGTATCCAAAGAATGCTGGTAAATATGACTCGATGGGGGTAAAATCTCTTGCAGCTCTCTGAATGTATGTAGGGATTCCATCCGGTTGAGTTGCCTTGTATAGTGCTAAATCCTCAACTTCACCCTCTGAGCATATTCAGCAGATGACAAATTGATTATATTTTTCTTATTTTTCCCAGGAAATAGGCTAAAGGAGACAATTTGCATAAAATGTTGAAGCCTATTTTCTGGAAAAATAAAAATATTTCAAAACTTCTGAAATTTTTACCCAAAGTGCTAAGCATTATGCAGCTGTCTTAACTCCACTAAGATTTACACTGATCTTGGCATTTGTGAAAAAAGGGCTGGGTTCTTTGCCAGGGATGTTTCTTTGCATTAAGAGTAGACCCTTTGAGAGGGGAGGCTTTTGGTCTAAAGTGATCCCCCTTAGAGGTATATTCATTCATAATCATTTCACCACTTCTGCAGAGTTAAAGTGTCCAGTGCAACACAATATAATATCCTTTAGAACAACTCTTCAGTGTCCACATAACCACAGGCATTTAAAGTTTTATGTCACCAATTACAGTTACACATCAATAACCCAGGAGATTAACCCATTTTAATCTGGAGACCCCAAAAGGGTATTTGGCAAACTGCAGATCCAGATCAGGTGCCACTGAATGCAGCATCTGATCAGGGTCTACACTGTTTGCAAGTAGTTTAGCCATTTTTCTCTAGGAATAGCTAAATCACATGGCCTGACATACCTAAAATTAAAATTGGTCTCTTCCAATATATGGGGTGGGGGAGTTTATTCAGTTTAAAATGGATTACATGTATAATACTCTGTCCATACAACCACAGGCATTTTAAGTTTTATGTCACCAGTTAGACATAGGTAACCCAGGAGGTCAAAAAGCAGTACCTTGAATATTGCTGATGAATACCCCCTGTGTCGAGAACAGTTTAATCCATTTTAGACTGAATAAACTCTCCACAACCCTTTCCCCCAACCCCCACACACACAGTATATTGGAACAGTCGAAATTCAGTTTAGGATATGTCAGGCTATATAATTCATAATTTAGATAATTTAGAAAAAATGGATAAAGTATTTGCAAACAGTGGAGACCCTGATCTCAAACCACATTCTGCAGCATCTGATTTGTGTCTACACTGTTTGCCAACTACCCTTTTGGGGGTCTCTAGACTAGAATGGGTTAAGGGTTGATGGCCAAAACTTCAATCACCTGTAATTCATGAGGAATGATGTAAAAAGAACCGATGTTCGGAGCACACAGATTTTTTTTATCTGTATAGGATAAGAAATAACACAAATCTCTGCAGTTTCTTAATTTTTTTTTTATTTCAATCACTGGTGCACTGTAGGAAAATCAACTAACTTGATACAGAACACCACAAATCCAGACCAGACTGCACATCAATGCAGATCTACCATGACTACTCTAAATTTTCAGACACCACAGCTCCATTCCATACTAACTGTATTTACCCTAAACATGCAGACATCTTAACCTTTACCTCTGAGCAAAGTCAGCGGATGATGAACTGATATTCTTCTTATTTTCCCCGGAAAACAGGATCCGACATTTCATGCAAACTGTCTCCAATGGAGACAGTTTGCATGAAACATCAAATCCTGTTTCCTGGTAAAAATATCCAGGGCCCAGTTGTTCAAAGCTAACGACGTCGTTAGTTAATGATTCGTTAAAATTTACATTAAGTGATACGCAAATATGCTGAAATTTTTTGCTGAAAAAAATGTGAGTACTCACATTTTTTCAGCAAAAAATATCAGAATATTGTATATTGAATCCACTAAAACAGTTAACGAAATGACCCTTAACGAGCTCGTTAAGCTAATGATGTTTTGAACAACTGGGCCCAGTGCTAAGCATTAACTTGTCTTAAACTTGAACATGTCCAACTGACTACCTGTTGATGCATCTAAAAGCTACTAGATGAGTAGCAAACAGCACAGACCTGATTAGATGCTACATTCTGTGACATCTGATCTAGGTCTACACTGTTTGCCCAGGCCTGCCTGTCCAAAATCAGCGTAAAAATGGTTTGACTAGCAGATGACAGGTCTTTGAAGTACACTGGAGCCTCATTTCGGATATAAGGTGGCTTAAAGGAGGACCCCTAAAGTGTTGTATCCAAACAAATGTATGGATTATATAGAGAAATAACCATTTATGGTCATTTTTATGTACGTGTTGTATCCAAACAGAAATGTTTGATACTGAATCCTTGCATATGGCTTGCACTGACACAAAACATAACATTGCTGACACCAATGCCAGAAAATGATCCCCATATCTCTTCTGCTTGCTAAAGAAGTCATGACAAAAATGACCTTTTATGGTCATTTTTCTGTATAATTGATACATTTATGTTTGGATACAACACAGTTGTTTAGCTAACACAAGTTTGCTTTGGATCCCAGCAACAGTGTTATAAAGAGCTTGTGATGTTCTGACTGAATGGTAAACAGTGCCGATCCTGCTCAAATTTCAACTTTTAAGGAAGTTTGATCTGGGTCTACACATTTTGCATGGGCAGGTCAGAATATTTAGGGTATATACAATATTTCCTAAAAGATTCTGATACTTAGTTCACAGGCTGTTATATCCCTGAGCAGACAATTTATAAGCTGGTCTGGGTTGTTACAGCTTACATTTATTTTTTCCAGTGTGCCAAATTTTAGCCTTGCTGTGCGAAAAGGGATTTTCAGGCACAGACTAACTGCAAATACCCAGATCAGCCCAAACACACTGTTAATACACATTGTTAAGAAAAAATAAATGTGTGATGTGTATGAACAGTGCTTTCATGTGTATTAACCCTTGTCCTGCTGAACCTGGATATATCCCACCTGCCTTTACAAACAGTGTAGATCAAGATCAGTTGGCTTCTGAAGAAGCCAACTGATCTGGATCTGCACTGTTTGTCGTTCAGTACGTGAATTTATATAAACAATCTGGATTAAGTAATCTGATTGGCTGACAATTAGAAATGGGCAGGGCATCTTAATTTATTCAGCACGACAAGGGTTAACAGCGTGTTCATACAAATTGGAGACAATTTGCATGAAATGTCAAATCCCGTTTTTTGGGAAAATTAAGAAAAATATTTCAGTATATTGTTAGCTGAAAATTTTACCTAGAGTGCTGAGCATGCTGGGTAAACATTTCAGTAGATGTCATTTTGAAAGAATATTTTTTTTTTTTTTCAGAAAATAATGCTTGACATTTCATGCAAATCATCTCCTAAGATGACAATCTGTATGAAGTGTTAAATCCTATTTTCTGACAAAAAAAAAACAAAACAAAAAAACTATCCTAAAATTTTCATCAGCAGAGAGTTCTGAAGGTTAAATGGGCAGACATGATTCTAACTGGATTGGTCTACTGTGCAAGCTGATCTGAGTTTTCAGTGTTCATAAAAAGCATTTGACCCTTTGTCACAGTGTGGCTGATTTTGGTGTACAAGTCTTTTTCAATATCACATAAAATTTACAAAAAAAATATGGTATGGCATTCATGACAAGAATGAAAATACAATTTACAATGAAGCTAACATATACAGGGGAGGTAAAAAAGACAACAAAACCACAGTTTGATATAAAGAAACAATGATGATGTGAGAGATAAATGTCGAAAATTTGAAGGACAGTAAAGAACAATTATTACAATAAATATCAAAATCTGTGAAAAAATGTGATGTCAGTTATATGTAATAAAACAATTACATTTACATTTGTTAACTAGGCAGTGTCAAGAAGAAAAACATATACCTCGTAAAGAGATGTGTCGCATGACTTGTAAAAAAAATAATAAGAAAAATATCGCCTAAATGTCTGCAGAATTCATTTCTAGCACGAATAGAGTTAATCCTGAAGTAAAGCAGGTGACATTTTATTTTTTTTTAATTATTTTTTTCATAGAAAGTAAGACATGGCATTTCATGTGAATCATCTTCACACGAACTGTCAAGCCTTGTTTTCTCTCAAAAATACATAAAATAAAAAATATAATGTAAAACTAAAAATGTTGTCTGCTGCAGTTGTGATTATGCTTTAAGGGTTAGGCAGATCTATATAAGTGTTATATGAACAAGAAGTCTGAACACTTTTATAAATACATGTAATGTTGCTGCTGGTGTTATGGTAAATGTCCTAAAATTTTGAACACTTTATTCCATACTTTTTTGACTAAATTTTGCTTTTCATGTACTTGTTTCTCAAAACAGTGGAATGACAAACAGTGTAGACCCTGATCAGACAGCTCCTTCAACAGCAGTCTGATCTGGGTCTGCACTGTTTGCATATGGCATTTTATCAGAACTTTGGTGTGCGAAATTTTAGGACTTTTACAGCATGTCGACACAAAAATTGTATTTCTGTCTGTTGATCACTCACTATGTAAAATGACAGCTACAAGAGAAACACTTTAAGGGGAATGGATACACTTTCAAGGGAGGCAACTCTTTCAAAAATTGTTTTACCTCCCTTCTGAAAAGGAGTCTATTCTAAATGGAAAGTGAGCAAATTCTTTCTTTTTAGAGTAGACCCATTTTAGAAGGGACCTGTTGTGTAGGGAAGCAAAAAGGAAATCACAAAAGTTGTCTCCTTTGTAAAAAAAAATCGGATTAATTCTTCCAAGTGTATCAAATCTACTTAAAAACTTCACACAGAGTGCTTTCCGTAAAATTTTCAGCAGATGACATTTTGAAATATTTTTCTTTCTTTTTTTAAGAAAACAGGTTTGACATTTCAAGCAAATTGTCCCCAATGGAGACAAATTGTCTCCAATGGAGACAATTTTGCACGAAGTGCCAAATCCCGTTTTCCGGGAAAAATGAGAAAAAAATATCGTCAATTTGTCATCTGCTGAATTAGCCGAGAAAGTGGTAAAGTTAAACAAATAGGCTGCATCGATGGTGCGTACTGATTTTTTTTTTATATGAGTTGAGGTTTTATGGCCCAGTCAACCCATTATGGTCATGTCAAGCCAGTCAGTTTACCTTACCACACTTTTCATGGGCAGTACTGAAAATGCAAACAACAAATATTTATGTCAGCTGGAACACCTGTGCAGCCTGGTCATGTCCTTTGATATAGCTAACAGGTTCTGATATTCTAGAACAGTAAAATTCCACTATTAACCCAAGTCCTGCTGAACCCGGATATGTCCTGCCTTTGCAAACAGTGTAGATCCAGATCAGTTGGCTTCTGAAGAAGCCAACTGATCTGGATCTGCACTGTTTGTCATTGTGAATTTGTTGATACAATCTGGATCAAGTAATCTGATTGGCTGAAAATGAGAAGTGGGCATGGCATCTAAATTTATTCAGCATGACAAGGGTTAAGACCACTTAAAATTAAGACTCTGCTATCAAGAGCAGCTTTGCCAACCCCAAATGTTTTTCTTTCTTATTACTCCATATTCAATATCAGTACCATGCCACTAATAAGACTGCTTTTATGCAGTCCCATAGGTGGTTTTGACAGCTGAACTTTACTGTGCTTCGGTGAGCTAACAGTGGAGGCACTGATTAGACTGGAGGTACACAGGCTGACCTGGGACTATATATAGTTCACCACTTATTGTTCCAGATAAAGCACTTCTTGCAACCAATAAAAAGTGTTGATATTTTTCTATATTCTATACAGAAACATACGTTGTGGATACTCGTTAGAAGCTCCTCATTGAGATCCTTCTAAAGAGTATCTGAAGCATATGTTTTATGGAGAAATGAGAAATACATTCATCTGAATACCCCACTTATCTGGGTCTATTGTTCGTCCATCAATTAATCATCCTTTATAAGTGATGCAACTTTAACATTTACCACTCTATGGGTACGACAAACTGATGATATTTTTCTTATCTGTCCCAGAAAACTGGATTTGACATTTCATGCAAATTGTCTCCATTGGAGACAATTTGCATGAAATGTCAAAACCTGTTTTTTGGGAAAAATAAAAAAAAATATTTCAATTTGTCGTCTGCTGAAAATTTTACCCAGAGTGCTAAGCATTAATCACAAAAAGGTGCTGTAAAAAGTAAAGGTAGAAGTATAGGCTCATAAAACAGACAACCAGTTATAAACAATTTTCGCAAACTTTACATAAAATCAGCTGGGTAAAGACTTGTAAAAAACATGTACAATAAGCTTGACAACATTATACATGGATAGCAAACATGTAAGAAATACAAACTAATCATCCGTATAGTTGACCATTGCTTCCTACCGGTATTTCAATTCAGCATTTTTTTTTTAAACAAGTTACATGACATGCCTAATAATTCTGAGTAATCAATAACATACGCTTGTATGAAGAAATTTAGAAAAAAAATATCCCATAGACCCCTTGCTGATCAGTCTTTTAAGTATACCCTTTATCAGATGGACATTTTACCACACATTCACAGTAATTTTGAAAAACCTACCAAATTTACCCTAAATATTTTGGACAGATAGGTCAGGGCTAAGAGTGCAGATCCAGAACAGACAGCACAGAATGCAGCATCTAATCAGGGTCTACACTGTTTGCCATTCATTCAGTAGTTTTTCAGAAATATCAACAGCTACTCTAATAGTTCAGTTTACGACTACGGTAAATGTCCTAAAATTTCGAACAAGGTAAATGTCCTAAAATTTCGAACACTTTATTCCATTCTTTTTTAGCTTAAATTTTGCTTTTTACGCAGCTGTCTCTTTAAATGCTTATGGCAAACAGTGTAGACCCTGATCAGACTGCTCCTTAGGAGCAGTCTGATCTGGGTCTGCACTGTTTGCATATGCCATTTTGTCAAACACTTAGGTATTCAAAATTTTAGGACATTAACCATAGTATAGTAAGGAAATTCAGTGTCTGAATGCTTAGGGTAAATACAGTAAGTGTACAGTGTGGTAATTTGGTTGACTATAGTAGTTAGAATCTGCAATGACCAACTTAGCCATACTGTATGCTCTGGCATATCTTTTCAAATATCTGGGTAAATATTTATGAGCTAGTCAGTACATAACTATGGGAAATGTCCTAAAATTTTGTACAACAAAGTTTCTGACAAAATGGCACATGAAAACAGAGCAGACCCAGATCAGACTGCTCCTTCAGGGTCTACACTGTTTGCCTTTCCAGTAAGTATTTTAAGAAACAATTGTATAAAAAGCAAAATTTAAGCCAAAACAGTATGAAATAAGTATTGGAAATTTTAGGACTTCTACCATAGATCAACTTATATTTGTTTGATTGAGTTGGGACTTAGCGACACGTCAACCCTTGTGGGTCACTTTGTGTTTTCTTCCAGAGAAAGGGAAAAAAGAGAAAGAAGAGATAGTAGAGGAGATGAAAGAGAAGGACAGGGAAGAAAGAGAAACAGGAATGAAAGTGAAGAAACAGACGAAATAAAAACATTTCGCCTCTACTCTTACCTGCAACAAGGATAGCAGGCCTTGCCCAACTGTAAGTCAATCTCAGTTGGACATCCTGGTGACGTAAGATACACGACACCTTCACAATTATTGGATTTGAGAACAATAAGGTCAGTCTACTGGATTTTTTATGTTGTTCACATACATCAAGACATGGCTCATTTCTTAGCAGAGGCAATTACAAGTACAATATGTGCATCAAACATGTAAATGAAAACATAAAAAATGACGATGTATTTTTATTTTCATTATATGTCAATTCGTTGTGAAAATAAAGAGGTAATAAAAATACTTGTCAAGAATTAAATAACGTCTTCTTCAATTTAAAATAATAGCACCATATAGAATAGTTTAAGACAATATTTCGCCAGAAACATGTTTCTTTGAAATTAAATGATTTTAATCTGAAAGTATTCCAAAGCAGTGACATTTTGCACATAAAAATTAGCTACAACATGTAAAAAAGAAAAAAAAAAGAAAAAAAGAAAAAAGAAGAAAAAGAGTTGTTACAAAATGCTATGAAAAGTGAAGCCTCAAACTCAATTGCAACAGACAGCATTCTGAAATATTTCTTTTTTATATATTTTTTTTCTAGAAAAATAAGACTTGAGATTTCAGGTACTGTCCACCTAGCAAACAATGAAATGTCGAGCCTTATTTTTTTTCAGAAAGAAAAAAATTAGAATGTCTGCTGCAATTCTGAATGGTACTTCAAGGGTTAAGTCAAGCCTGCCCCACTGTTTGTTCCTGTACAAGTTTTAGCCCTTTCTAGTCTGGAGACCCCCAAAAGGGTAATTGGCAAACAGTGCAAACCCAGAATGCAGCGTCTGATCAGGGATTCCACTGTTTGCAAATAGTTGAACCATTTTTCTCTAGAAATATCTAAATCACATAGCCTGACATACCTAAAATTGAAATTTGACTCTTTCAATATATTGTGTGTGTCTGTGTGTGTGTTAGTGTGTCTGGGGCTGGGTGGGGTGGGGGGGGGGGAGGGATATTCATTTGGGTTGGAAGAGTTTATGGTATCTGATTTTCCCTGAAAAAAAAAAAAAAAAAAAAAAGCCTGGTAATTCTTTCCTGTGAGATGAATACAATGTTAACCTTCAACCGCTACAACTCTGGCCTACTTAAGCAGACAACACATTGATGATTTTTCTTATTTTTCCCAGAAAACAGGTTTGACATTTCCTGCAAATTGTCTCCTGTTTTTCTGTAAAAATAAGAAAAATATTTAAAAATGTCATCTGCTGAAAATTTTATCCAGAGTGCTAAGTGTTAAAGTCCCAACCACATATGCAGCAGACAACATTCTAAAACATGTATTTTTTTTTTTCAGAGAAAATAAGCATGCCATCTCATGCTAATATGCCTAGCAGATGATTCATATGAGATGTCATGCCTTCTTTTCTTTGAAAAATAATAATAATAAAAATTAGACTGCTATCTGCTAAATTTTGCTTGGTACTTTCAGCTTTAAAAATGTCACAATTTTCAAGGAAACTTCAGAAACTTACTACTATCTGGTATCTGATATTCAGTTCTTATGAGCAATAAGCAAAAGGTGAAAAAGACAAAGTGACTACAGAAACTCTAGAAGAGTGGACTGACAATAAAAGAAAAGAGACCTTATGACATATGTGAACAGCCTGCAGTTTTATACATAGCAACAGATAAGGCATTTTTTTTCATCCGAAAAATGCTGATATCTTTCTTATTTCTCCACGAAAACATATGTTGTGGGAACCCATTAGAAGTGCCTCGCGGAGGCGCTTCTAATGGATACCCACAACATATGTTTTCGTGGAGAAATAAGAAAGATATTATGTGGATACACCCTCTTATCTGTAGCTATGTTATAGGGCCCTCACTGTTTCTAAGGCCAAACAAAAATGTGTTTAGAATAAGCTTACCCTATCTAATATTCCTAGTGGAACCTAGCATCTTATTTTCATGTTTTCTCGCTCTCAAAAAAAAAAAAAAAAAAAAATAGATGTTACTGGGATAAAATATTTATACTACAATATTTATGCTAAATATTTAGATAAGTAGGTGTAAGCAAACAGTTTAGACCCAGATTAAACTGCTCCTACAGGAAGTTGGACAAGGGTCTACTCTGTTTGCAATTCTATCAATGCCTTTAACCCTTCTCATGCTGAATAAATTAAGTTGCCACTCCCACTTCTAATTTCCAGCCAATTAGATTACTTGATCCAAGTTTTTGATAGAAATTCACATTTTTAATGACAAACAGTGCAGATCCAGATCAGTTGGCTTCAGAAGCCAACTGATCTGGATCTACACTGTTTGCTAAGACAGGGCATGTCGTGTTTAGCAAGAGAAGGGTTAAGAAATATCAAGGGTTGTCAAGCAAATCTGGTAAATCATGTGAATTATGGTGCAGAGTCCAAATATATTCAGAAATTATATGTATGGTATGATTCTATATAAAAAAACATGTAAAAAAATCCCTACCTATCCTACCTATTTCTTTTTAACATCTTACCCTAAACACATATTTTTTTTATTTGGCCTGATCACAGCATTTCACTGTTAGTTGATAAGATCCAAGAATTCTGTATGCCGACAATGAAGGCCCTGATCTGACCGCACTGCATAATGGTCAGGGCCCAGCTGTTCAAAACTAACGATGTCATTAGTTAACGTATCGTTAAAACTTTGATCATTAAATATAGCATTATACGCTAATATTTTTGCTGAAAAAATGTGAGTAGCTTTTGCATTTGCAAAAGCTACTCACTTTTTTTAGCAAAAATACCTGTGAATTAGATATTGTACTTACTAGAACAGTTAACATTCTGACCACTAACAAGCTTGTTAAGCTAACAATGCTTCGAACAACTAGGCTCTGGGCTTTTGTTGGCTGCATATGGCATGAGGGACTTTTCTTGCACTGTTCAGCCTAAAAATACATCTACACGGACAACATACACAGGAAATTACAACATAATGCCATTTTAATAAATGTTCCTGAGAAAAAATATGTCTTAAGGCTCACACCAGATAAGGCAATGCAGTATGAACGAACATGCATATAGCAAAAAATTGTGTGATATTTACAATGTAATTTATAGCAGATCTTCTCAAATTTAAACAGTTTCTCTAATGGGTGATACAACGGGTCCCATCTGCTGGCCAAAAAAAAAGGGCCCTGTTCAGACTGCTCAGCCTTTTTATACTGTGACATTTATATTTGCACATATATTCATACATATACTTACAGACAATTAATCCTTAAAGTGCTGAGCAAAACTGTAACAGAGACATTCTAATTTTTTTTTATGTTTTTTTAGAGAAAATAAGACTTGGCATTTCATGTGAATGGTCTGCTAGGCAGACCATTCACATTAAATGCCAAGTCTGATTTTCTCTGAAAAATACAAAAAACAAAAAAAAAAAAAAAAATCACAATGTCATCTGCTGCAGCTGTGTTTAGCCCTATAAGGATTAATATTTACAAACATTGCATATAATAAAAAGAAACATATTTACAAGAAATTTAAAAAAAAAATAAGAAAAAGATAGAGACAGACAGATACACAAACAAATAATATCAAATGGCCAGGTTTTACACAATGACACTGAGCAAACTATTAACATATTCAGGCAATGAATGGCATATAAATAATATGAACTGGGCCAGAAGGAAAAGTTGTCTTATGCCATATACTGTATATACAAATGCGGCAAAATGTGGAAAAAATTGTGGCATGCATTCAGTGAAGACTCAGATCAGCCTGTGCACTCATGCAGTCTGATCACTCTTTAATAAGAGATAGCAGTAGTTTTTCCCATTATCTGCCTTGATAGGTAAAGTGCAAGGTAGACCAAACACTAACTTGGTCCAACTAATTGGAATCCTCTGTTTTTATCATAGGTTTCAGGTCTCAGTGGAATTTAAATGATTTTTAACTCTATTTTTCTTCCAACTCCACATGAAAAATTAGTAACTACATGTATATATTTTATTGCACAGAAAGTGTTTCTTTTTTATATTTTAGACATTTTATTAGCATGTGGCCATGTTTAAATTTTATATTTAAAAAAAAAAGGAATCTATACTATATGGATATGTTAATGATAAAAAGCAATAAATTGGACCTAGTTGTTTACAGAGAGTACTCAAGAGAGTTAACTGACTGCTGTCTCCCATTGGTACTGTGTGGATAGCCAATCATCTGTCTCCTCTTGGTACTGTGTGAATAGCCAATCATCTGTCTCCCACTGGTACTATGTGGATAGCCAATCATCTGATTCCGACTGGTACTGTATGGATAGCCAATCATGTACTGTGTGGACAGCCAATCATCCATCTCCCACTGGTATTGTGTGGATAGCCAATCATCTATCTGCCACAGGTACAATGTGGACAGCCAATCATCTACATGTATTTCCCACTGGTACTGTGTGGATAGCCAATCATCCATCCCACTGCCACTGTGTGGACAGCCAATCATCTATCTCCCACTGGTACTGTGTGGATAGCCAATCATCTATCTCCCACTGGTACTGTGTTGATAGCCAATCATCTATCTCCCACTGGTGCTGTGTGGATAGCCAGTCATTTATCTCCCACTGGTACTTTGTGGATAGCCAATCATATATCTCCCACTGGTATTGTGTGGATAGCCAATCATTTATTTTCCACTGGTACTGTGTGGACAGCCAATCATATATCTCCCATTAGTACTGTGTGGATAGCCAATTACATGTATTTATCTCCCACTGGTGCTTTGTGGACAGCCAATCATCTACCTCCTACTGGTACTGTGTGGATAGCCAATTATCTATCTCCCACTGGTACTATGCAGATAGCCATCATCTATCTCCCACTGGTACTATGTGGACAGCCAATCATTTATCTCCCAATGGTACTTTGTGGATAGCCAATCATCTATCTCCCACTGGCACAAAAGTCCAGGCTGACCCGTCTTCAGTGGACTCACAGATCATAAGGTACATTTTCTCATGTTACAGCTAAACCAGTGAAATCAGCCTATCAGTATTCTTCTTCAAACATAGTCATAGCTCCAAATAAGGTCTTTTTTCCCAACAAAATAATATTGATTACAGTGGAACCTCGGTAATTCGAACTCCAATTTTTCGAAACTACCGGATTTTTCCAAGACGACTGATGGTCCAGATTTTTTTCACTATAATTTATTGCAAAAATATCACCGATTTTTCGAATTTCAATTTTTCGAAAAAATCAATTTTTCGAACAGATTCGTCGGTCCCGATCAAAGAAATTCATATTAAAATCCCCCGCTAAATTCGAAATTCCAAACTGCCAATCAAGGTCACGCATGATGATCATGATTTCTTTGTGTGGCAAGTTCGATTGTTACACTCCCGAGTGACTTCACGGGTTTATTCGCTACAGGTAATTGACACCGGATTAACGGTGAATATTCCGAACAGATTCGTCGGACCCAATCAAAGAAATTCCTTTTAAAATCCCTACCAAATTCGAAATTCCAAACTGTCAATTAAGGTCACGCACGATGATCATGATTTCTTTGTGCGGTGAGTTCGATTGTTACACACCCGAGTGACTTCAGGAATTTATTCGCTACAGGTAAATGGCACCGGATTAATGGTCATACTATTGAGTGATGATCTTTGTTTGAGTAAAGGGTGCATTTATAGATCGTTAGCAATGGTGTCTTACTTGATGTTTGTTAATTGTTTTAATTATGGGTCATTAATGAACTTTAATGATTTTAAAGATCAGTGATTCATGTAACGTGTAATTACGAAGGATGTGTAATAGTACGGTTACAACAAAAATAACAATTCTGAGACGAATTTCCTGAATGTTTTGGACATTTTTTAAAGTGAAAGAAGGGGCAAAAAGGCGAAGCAAAATTGGCTAGAAACGTGGAGTTAGCCCTTTCAGATCTGTATCAGCGCTTTTTTTGCAGACTGATACTAAACTTCGCTAACTGTCAACGTTTGTCTTTTCTGCACAGCGTTTTGCAAGGTTAAATATTTCGTCAGTAAATTGGTTCATTATTTTACATTTAACCTTCATTTTCGTTATTGTAAATGGTTGTAAATAAATATGTAAGTTTATGTTTTCTTTTTATTTCCTGGTTCCGTACGTTGGCCTGTCAAGTGTAAAATGATTATTAACTCAACCTTAAACCAGCTCATTATCTTTGATGCTTTGGCAGATGTTCCCATTACTTCAACGATATTGATTAAAAAAAAATCCGAACATATCCGAAAACTACCGATTTCGGAAATTCGAACTACCGATATTTCGAAGAATTTCCTGCAGTCCCTTGCACTTCGAATTATTGAGGTTTGACTGTGTATTACTTCTCCACAAAAACATGTTATGGGTACTCATTAAAAGTGCCTCGCTGAGGCACTTCTAATGAGTACCAATAACATATGTGTTTTGGGAGAAATAAGATAAAATATCAATATTTTTTGAATAAAGAAAAACTCCTTATCTGTCTGGGCCAGTTTCCATTCAAGCGAAAAAGGTACGTCAAAATGTGTAGGCTGATCTGGGTCTACACTGATATGGCATAAAATAGGTTTTCCTCTGACCTGGCTCAAATAATATATATCTTAATATATTTTACTTTTATTAAAGCTTTATATCAAAAGAACACAATGCATATTTCTCAATGCAACAGTAGATACTGTTCTATAAATTATTTGAACAAGGAGTGCTGGAAATGTGCCTTTGCCACTCTCTTGGCAAACTTTCTTATTTTTCCCAGAAAATAAAATTTAAAATTTCCTGCTAATGGTCTCCTTAGGAGACAATTTGCATGAAATGTTAAACCTTATTTTCAGGGAAAAAATATATCCAAATGTCACTGCTGAAATTTGTCAAATGTATACAGATCAAGCTTAGAAAGAAATAATAGAAACATCATACATATTTAAGATAAAAGGTCTTGATATTTAAACAAAAACATATAATTTTGAACAAGGATGTTTTGTGAAATTTTCATGAAAATTATACGTACGGTAAATGTCCTAAAATTTCATACACCAAAGTGTCTGAAAAATGGCATGTGCAAACAGTGCAGACCCAGATCAGACTGCTCCTGAAGGAGCAGTCCGATCAGGGTCTACACTGTTTGCCATTCAACTAATTATTTTAAGAAAAACACTGCATAAAAAGCACAATTTAGGCCCCAAAAGTATCAAATAAAGTGTTTGAATTTTTAGGACATTTACTATATCTACAGATAAGAGAAGTTTCCTGGAAAATAGCTTTTATTTCTCCAAGAAAACATATGTTGTGGTTATTCATTAACTCTTTCCCCGCTAGTGCCGACTTTTGTTGTCTGCTGATAACCTTTGCAAACAGTTTGGACCCAGATTAGGCTCAACAAAATGTCCGGCCTGATCTGGATCCAAACTGTCTGACACTCTGATAATATTCCTGAAAGATTTTTTTGAAAATTTTAATTTAAAAAAAAAAAATCCACAGACAACAAAAATGCATGCGAAGAATTATAAGCACCTCATCAAGGCACTTCTAATGAGTATCCATAAAATGCTTTAGGGTGAAATAAGAAAAAAAAAAACAACAAACTATGGCCTATCACCAAGTGTAATTATTAGCCTCATAGTACTGCTTTTACAGAACAAAATAGACAGGGAGCCAAGGGCAGGTAACCTTGTTAAAAATTAACTTGAAAAATGTTAATGCTACGCATTGTTGTGTCCCAGACTCGGACATACAGACTCATATGTCAAGAACAGATAATCTAGCAACTTGTCAACAATTTTCCTGTGCAAAGGTATAGGGAAGCAAATCTGTCCTTGCAGTTTAAAGGTCAAAGGTTTTGTTTGTGTTGAGGTTTTACGGCCCAGTCAACCCAATGGGGTAATGTCGAGTGTGGTCAGTTTACCTAACCACACGTTTACTGGGCAGGCTTAGTCCTCTAAGCGGTTAACCAGTATTGTGCACATTCTTTTGCCAGAAACTGACAACTGTCCTTCTTGAATCAGGGGAAGGGAGAGAATGAGCGAAAGGTCAAAGGTCAACCTAGGATCATCATTTGAACAAACTTGGCAGATGTCCTGTCCCTGATGCTATATACCAAGATCCAACCTTAAAGCATTCTTGGTTCTGGAGAAGATTTTTAAATTGTTTTTACCATACATGTGCATGGTTAATGTAGAGTGACTATATGCCCAAACTCACAATTCCCCTTTGATAGAATGCTCCACATATAAGTGAAAACTGGTCCAGCAGCTTCACAGCAGAAATCATTTAAAGATTACATAATTTAAACTGCCGTGGAGGTGACAGGGGCAGGTAAAGCTTTCTTTGTTCTGGAGAAGAAGATTTTTAAGTAATTTCACCTTGCAGAGGTACTTCTAATGAGAACCAACATCATATGTTTTTGTCAAGAATATTAAGTGGAAACTCTCTCTTATCTGGAGCTATGGTCTATCAATAACAATCGGGGGTTCTTCATAGAAAAAAGTATCAAACTTACAAAGAAGAAGATTCATAAATTCAGAAAATAACAATTGTAGAAAAATATCAACAATTTAAACATGTTCAGATCTTTTTCAAAATATCCGAGCCATAGTGGGCAAACATCTAGCTTATCACCATAACTCTAAACATGATTCTCTTTTCAATAAAAACATACTGGGCCCAGTTGTTCAAAGCTAACGACATCGTTAGTTAACGATTCGTTAAAATTTACATCAAGTGATACACAAATATGCTGAAATTTTTTGCTGAAAAAATGTGAGTAGCTTTTGCAATGCAAAAGCTACTCACATTTTTTCAGCAAAAAAAACCAGAATAATGTATATTGAATCGGCTAAAACAGTTAACGAAATGACCCTTAACAAGCTTGTTAAGCTAACGATGCTTTGAACAACTGGGCCCAGATGTTACAATAATAACCCTAAGTACTGGGACAGACAGGCCTTTGTGAAAAGTGCAGACCCAGATCAGATGCCATAGAATGCAGTGTCTGATCTGGGTCCGCACTGATTGCATTAAATACAGGAATTTCTATAGATTAAGATCATAGTAATAGTAACAACTAACCAGACACCCTTCTACTGGAAATAGACCTGTCCAAAGAGTTGTTGTAGAAGAGTCCCATTGTCATAAATGGGTTAATGCTTAACAGGCTGCATAAAAAACTCAGCTAAAGACATTATGATTTTTTTTTTATTTTCACAAAAAGCAGGGTCTGACAATTGATGGGAAAAATCAGACCCAATTTTCTGAAAAAAAAAAAAAATAAATAAATAAAAAAAATCAGAAAAAAAAATTAAATTTTTTGTGTGCTGAATTTACCGAGAGTGCTGCTAAAGGTGAACAAGATCTCAGAAAGAATGTTTTATGGAGCTATATGAAAATTTCTCCAAACAATACTAGCATGCTACAAGCATATTAAGCAGAAGACAAATTGATATTTTCCCAGAAAATAGGTTTTGACATTTCATGCAAATTGTCTCCATTAGGAGACAATTTGCATGAAATGTCAAATCTTATATTCTGGGTAAAATAAAAAATATTTCAAAATGTCATCTGCTGAAATTTTTACCCAGCATGCTGAGCATTAATGACACTACAATATTCCACAAGAAACAGCAACTGCCACAGTCAGGTTGCACATAGTCACTGTCCGGTTGAGGTCTGCACTCTTCACCTCTCAGACAACACTGGCCTGTGTTTTTATAGTCCATACAGATGTGTTTTTCTCACATCTGGTTTCACTTATCATACAAAGAATCCTTGTCCTCAATTCATTGGTCAAGTCACCACCAGAATACATCACAACGTTTCCACTTCCTGAATAAGTCACAATTTACTAACCCTTAGTACCTATCACAAATTCAGCAGACAACATTTTGAAATATTTCTTTATCATTTTTCAGATAAAATAAGGCTTGATATTTCACATGAATTGTCTACCTAGCAGTCATTTCATGTGAATTGTCAGCCCAGCAGACAATTCCTATGAAATGTCAAGCCTTACTTTGTTTGAAAAATAATAATAAAAATTTAGACTGTCGTCTGCTACAATTTTACTTATCACTTTTTAAGGGTTATACACCCTTAGAATAATTCCCCCTATTACTTTCGTTGGTTGTGAAATCAAACATACTGTTACTGCAAGTAACCTCTACCACTCTCTGTGCAAATTCAGCAGATGACAAATTGATATTTTTCTTATTTTTCCAAGAAAACAGGATCAGACATTTCATGCAAATTGTCTCCATTGGAGACAATTTGCATGAAATGTCAAATCCTGGTTTCTGGGAAGATTAAGAAAACATTTCAAAATGCCATCTGCAGCAAATTTTACCAAGAGTGCTTTGTTTGTTTGTGTTGAGGTTTTACGGCCCAGTCAACCAAGAGTGCTAAGTGTTAACTAAGCGCATTACTGCCGTACATATTTTGAGACATTTATCATGACCTGCTTATTGCATTGCCACCAGTCATGTGTCAAATTCACAGTTGACCTCATATCCGTCAAACAGATCAAGGAACTCTTGTCGCTTAATAATTAATTAAGCATCACATGACTATCCCAAGAACTTCCTTACAAGACTGAAAACCACATGTCACACGACCACCATCATGAGACTTCACTTGTGGCTTAACAATTAATGAAGCATCACATGACTATCCCAAGAACTTCCTTACAAGACTGAAAACCACATGTCAAATGACCACTATCATTTGACTTCACTTACGGTCAAGTATTTTCTGTAGTGGTGTACACAGACTGTTTTGGACTTGGAATAAAGTGAAAAATGTCTTCTTAAAAGAAATTTTATCAAGTCACATGTTCTCTACCCATCATGTGACCTCACTTCCTGTCACGTGACTACCTTCTCTACAGGTCTGTAAGGTACCTTTGGTTTTGGTTTATTGTCATAATTTCTTGGTTTAAAGATATTTTTACCCCTCTGTCTCTCAGGAAAACAAGAAGCACCTTTAGTGTCAGAGTCAGTAGGGTAGAGAGCATCTGTCTCTGATAAGTCTAGTTTTTCAACACTAGTACAGTTTGAACTAACAACAGATACCCGCTCCTGAAAATAAATAAATAATAAACCAGTATAAACAAATGGGCCATGTTGAGCAAAAAAGTGCCTTTGAACACGCACAAAATGTGCAGTTCAGATCATCCTGCGCATGCCCAAAATATCATTCAAGCCTTTACTCTCTATTCATATATTCTGTAGTATCCAATGAGTCTGCTAGTGGATAGTGAAGGCCCTGATCAGACTGTGCATCTCTGTGCACAGGCAGTCTCATCGGGGCCTTTACTGTCCGCATATGCCCAAAGGCACGTTTTTGCATGGCACGGTCCAAAATAACGCAACTCCAGGCATGTTTTTTCATTCCCCTCCACCCCCCCACCTCACTTCCCCGCCCCAATTTTTTTATTTTTCTCATTTTTAGGGCAGTCTGATCTTGGTCTGCACTATCTGCTCAAAAAACCTGTCTGTATATAGTAAATATGATACTGTCTAGCCTGTATCTTCACCATCCGACTACATAATAGCAACCTTGCAGAGTATACACAATGAAAACTCAGATGTAGTCTCATCTGAAGTGGCACTGTTGGCATGGTGGGAAATGTCATTTTTGTCTACAGGGCAGGGGCTGAGGTGGGTGTGGGGCAGGCATTGTCATCAACTCCCTAAATAATGCATAAAACTATCAGCAAATAAAATTTTAAAATATTTTCTCCCCCTCTCCTCCACCTTTCAACACCTTCCCCTCCTCATCCCAGATTTAACACTTTATCTGAATTGTTGTCATGTTCTTCTTTCTGGGAAAAAAACTTCAGCAGATATTCTTATCTATTTTTCCCAGAAACTAGTGTTTGACTTTATATATATATATATTATGCATGTATTAGTACAAATTTCAGTAGAGTGTATTTCTTCCAAGAAATTAAGGATTGATATTTTATGCAAAATGTCTTTTATTCTATTTTAGTCTGGAGACCCCCAAAAGGATAAGTGGAAAACAGTGTAGACCCACATTAGATGCCACATTCTGCAGCATCTGATCAGGCATTATGTACAGGAATGTCTATAAAACAAAGCAATAAAAAAAACTAACCAGACACCCTGCTATTGGAAATAGACTGGTCCAAAGAATTGTGGTAGAAGAGTCCACTCAACATAAATGGGTTTAAGAGTCAATTCACACTGACTTGAATAACTGGATGTATATGTTTTTTAGATAAATATTCCAGGTTATTGCAGAATTGCAATAAGCCAATTTATTTTGGGGCGCTGATAGTTTGTTTATTCCGGAAGCTGAAGTTATAATGCAATAGGTTCGGCCATTCAGGATTTGCAAGCAGGTGATTCTTCTTGAGTCCCCTTTGGGGCAAATCATACCTAGTGTAAGTACAAGCCGATTTTTTGGCTATTTGGGATTTGCTTATGGGACAAATTTTTGAAAAAAATTGCTGTGGTGTGAATTCTGGCAGCCTGTTACTGATGTCTTGATGACTTGATAAATTTTGGCAGCCTATTCATTAACTCTTGACATGGACACAGCAGTTTATTGTAAATATGCATGAGGCTGATGATGATGTGGTATCAATGCATTGGTTGAATGGATTTTTTTAAGCAGGAGCAGGCTTACTGCTATAATGACTGAAGATCTACTCAAATGAAAGTATACTTTAATAATACAAATATTATAATTGGAGATAATCACAAGTGTTGTAGTGTGTATTGTATGGGGGTGGGGTGACGACCATATAACAAAGTGAGCGTTGCCTATACACTCTCAGTCTAATAAATTGTATGTGCCAAATCGTTAGGCCTAAGGTTTTATTCAGGTCTTAATGCCCGAGTTTAACAGTTTAAGCAAAGTTGCGATGCCTGATGTGATTTTCCTTTTATGCTGGTATCAGTACATTAAGTGTAGTGTACAGAGGAAAAGTAAGCCCAAGTTAATCGTGAAGTATTGGATATTTTTGATTTATTACAATGTCATAGGGCATTGACTTTTGGCTGCTGGACTCCAGCTGGGGGCCACATCACTTCCACAGAATGATGAGATTAATATGACGTTCTCTTTGTTTTATTACATATGTATGCATATAATTTTACATGTGTCTCTAGTCAGTGGATAAATTATTTTATATAGTCATGTGTCTTTTGAATTGATGCCTCATAAAATAATAAAAGAAAGCAATAAATAAAGACTTACACTTCTTTTATTAAACCTGAATATTCGCCACTCTCTTGGTGGTCTTTCAGAATTGATCGTCTCTGTACTGGTTCTCTGGTAATTAGGATTGGTAAAATGATATGAACTGAAATCCTCTGAGTACTGACTCCGTCGCCGTTGTCTGAAAATACAATGTTTTACACATCTAATCCAAGAGCAAATTCTTTCCTTTTAGAGTAGACCCTTTTTCAGAAGGTAGGTAAAAACAATTTTAATAGTCACCTCTCTTGAAAGTATATTCACTCTCCTTAAGATGAATGAATACTTTAAGCAGAAAAAATGCATTTACCTTTTCAAAGAGTGGTCACTAGCATATGACTCCCTACTAGAGGGGATTGTTCTTACAGGAAAGAATTTGGTCACAGTGGGAGCAATTATTTCCTTTAACCCTTAAAATGCCAAGAAAACCTGCATCTGAAAATGTCGTCTGTTTATGTCGTCTGCTGAATATTCTTGCAAACTTTTCAGACCTATTTTTGCATACAGGCAAACAGTGTTGACCCTGATCAGACTGCTCCTAAAGGAACAGTCTGATCTGGGTCCAAACTGTTTGCAAAAATGACTTTTAAAATCACAAGATGTCAAAGCAGATGACCATTGTTGTGATTGGCAGTTTAAGGGTTAAGAGTAGCCCCCTTTGAGAAGAGAAGTAAATACTTTTAAGAAAGAGTAATCACCCTTGAAAGAGTATCCATTTCCACTGAAGGCTTATTTCCAGCCCTGTAAACTTTCTGCAGTGAAGTCGATGTTTAATTTTTCTAACACTATTTTCCATGGTAAGACTTCAAAACATAAAAGTGGCCCAAACATAAACATAGCTCCAGATAAAAAGGTCATCCTAATAAATGTTTTTCTTATTTCTCTAGAAAAAAAATATGTTGCAGGTTCTCATTAGAGCTGCCCCAGTGTTATAATATAAGTACCAACAACATTTGTTTTCACATTAATATTTCTTATTGAAAAAGAAACAAACAAACAAAAACAACATCTTATCTGGTGCTCTGTAAAAAGCTATTAATGTGATAAGAAAAAAAAATCAAAAAAAAAAAATCAAAAAAAAAAAAAAAAAAAAAAATCAAAAAAAAAAATCCAGAAACAACTGAAAAAAAAAAAAGAAGATTTTTCTCATTCACTACCTGTGACTGATTATGTACAGAACATAAACATAAGCTTGCCTGACTTGCACTTTGCCTCTAAAAACTTTAACCAAAAACCTCAACATAAATTTTTCTATGTCCCTGACCTTGATCTCAAGGTCACACATAGGCCGGTATGTTACAGCATAGAACTTCTGACCAGTATCTAACATAAGGGCAAGTATGAACTAATTCCATCCAGGCCCCTAGGTTCTAAAACTTTAATCATGCTCAACGCAGCTGAGCATGAAATTTTCTCTGCTAATAAAAATGAAAATGCCAACAATAGTTGGTATTTTCATATTTATTAGCAGAGAAATTTTCATGCTCAGCTATGTTAAGCAAGAAAGAATTTTCAAATATTAGTAATTAGCATGAAAATTTTCATGCTCAGCTGAGTTGAGCATGAAAAACATTTTATAACCTTGGGGCGAGATGTTCATGAGATATAGCCTCTTAAAAACTTTAACCACGTCCATGCCTACACAGATGCCATAATGACTGCTATAGCTCTACCTGTAATTTTGTACAGGCGAGCTAAAAATAACTACCTTAAATATTTTGACTTTATCTCTTTATCACATAAAATTTCAAAGATGCCCAACAGTCTTGATCTGATTTAGTTTTACAGCCTGTTAAACCTTGTCCTGCTGAATAAATTAAGATGCCATGCCAACTTCTAATTTTCAGCCAATCAGATTACTTGATCCGGATTGTTGTTATAAATCCATATACTTAATGGCAAACAGTGCAGATCCAGATCAGTTGGCTTCTTCTGTTTGCAAAGGTAGGGTATATCCGCGTTCAGCAGGGCAAGGGTCAAGGTCATGGTGAGCCAATCATATAACACTTTTCTTGGGCAGGCTTAGTCCTCTAAGCAGTTAACCAGTATTCCTTTCTTGCCAGTAACTGATAACTGCCCTTCTTGAATCAGCAGAAATGGTAGAATGACTACAGAAATTATATCATGATCAACCCCCACGAAATTTATGTGGTCAAGCTGGGATTCAAACTTGCGACTTCTGGATCTGTAGTCAGACACACTACCCACTTTGGCCTTTGGTGCCCGGCTTATAAATAGTGTTTGCTAAGGCCCATCTATCAGGTTAAATATACTGGAACCTCTTTATAAGACACTTCATTATAAAAGGGGTTAAGATATAAGAGGCTTTAAAGGTGCACTCCAAAAATGTTGTATACACCACAACCTCTTTATAACACTATTGTTGGGGTCCATAGCATGCACCGTGTTAGTTAAACAAGCGTGTTATATCCAAACAAAAATGTATAGATTATATTGAAAAATGACCATTTATGGTCATTTTTCAATATAATCTATACATTTTTGGGATCTATCTTTGAACCGTGTTATATCCAAAACCGTGTTATAATGAACCGTGTTATAAAGAGGTTGAAGTGTACAAACAAAAATGTATAGCTTATATAGAATACTGACCATCTATGATTATTTTTCTATATAATTAATACACTTTTGTTTGAATACAATACAGCTATTTAGCTAACACTGTTTTTCTTTTGATCTCAGCAATAGTGTTATAAAGAGGTTGTGGTGTACTAAGACTTCTGTATGATTCAGCCCATTTAGAAAGAAGCAAATTACCTTTTCCATAAGAAAATAATTAAAATGAGCCCTATTAGCACGATGATGATAACCGTTCCGAGAGCAATATATGCCCCTTTGGTGGTGACTCCTGCCTCTGTCTGTTTCTTCCTCGTACACAATCCTATTGCTTCATCTTCTTCACTACAGCTGAAAAAATATACAGAAATTCACTGCAAATACTCTAAATATTTGGACAGACAAGGCTGAGCAAACAGTGTAGACCCAGATCAAACTGCTCCTAAAGGAGCAGTTTGATCTGGATCTACACAGTTTGCAATTCAACCAGCACTTTTGTACACATATAACACGGTAATCAGTGATGATGATTTGGTGTTTTACATCCCTTTTAACATTATTTAAGTCATATTGAGGCCACAGAAGGGCAGTAATGAAAGGCTCTTGCATTGAAGCACCGTACAGCCATGAGATGAATTCCACCTCCAGAGGGTAATCAAATGACTTTCTTTAAATTTTAGGACAACTTGGACAAGTACAGTAAGGAGTTACAGTGTCCGAATATGACAGAACAGACAGACAGAAGTATGTATGCGAACCAGTTTATCCCCCACTTTTTCATAGTAGATGTGTAATGATCATATGAAATAGGCAACAAGCACAGATAAAGCCGTCAATTCACACAGAAGTCCAAACCTACTATGTTACTGGTACTCTTGTATATTTTTTTATTTAAATATTTACAGTATTTACCCTAAGTATTGGGACAACTCCTTACCACACTTGTCTTAAAATTTTAAAAAGTCTATTTCACTACCTGCTATTGTGTCTAAAATAGTACTATATGAGAGGCAAACAGTGTAGACCCTAATTATATGCCTCATTCTGCATTGTCTGATCTGGGTCTACACTGTTTGCTAAGTAGAACAACTTGTCCAAGTAAACTCTTACCTAAGAAATGTTATCTCAGTCCCAGGGTATATAAACAATTCTTACATTATTATATACAGAACTATAAAAATTTCTTCATAAATGTTGAAAATTTGTCTCTGTAAAATTTTGTTTAAACATCATTTTATTTGTATAAACTGAGAAACATGTACAATGTTTGAGACCTGGAAAGCAAGACAAAAATATACAAAAGAGATTAAAATATACAAAAGAGATTCAGAAGAAAGTCTAATGATTTCAGTAAATCTTAACCCTGGTCCTGCTGAATAAATTAAGATGCCATGCCCTTTTCAAATTTTCAGCCAATCAGATAACTTGATCCAGGTTGTTGATACAAATTCACATACTGACTGACAAACAGTGCAGATCCAGATCAGTTGGCTTCTTCAGAAGCCAACTGATCTGGATCTACACTGTTTGCAAAGGCAGGGTATATCTGGGTTCAGCAAGACAATGGTTAATACAGAAGACAGCAAACTGACCTGAACATATCCTGATCATCAGTTACAGTTGGATTCCCTCCAGTTGGGGAAAAACTCACATCTACAGGAACTGCAAGGAAGAAAACAATAAAACATGAGCCAATTAACTCAATAATACTGCTTGTTTGTTTGTTTGTGTTGAGGTTTAACGGCCCAGTAAATCCAATGGGGTCATGTCGAGCGCGGTCAGTTTACCTAACCATACTTTTACTGGGCAGGCTTAGTCCTCTAAGTGGTTAACCAGTATTGTGCACATTCTTTCGCCAGAAACTGACAACTGCCCTTCTTAATACTGCTTGATATATACCATATTTACACTACCCTTAATATCTGGGCCCAGTTGTTCAAAGCATTGTTAGCTTAACAAGCTCATTAATGACAAGCTTGTTAACTGTTCTAGCTAACGTATTTTCAAATACATTGATATTTTTGCTGCAAAAATGTGATTAGCTTTTGCAATGCAAAAGCTACTCACATTTTTTTAGCAAAAAATATTTATACATATTTTAAGATAGAAATTTTAATGTTGTGTCAGCTAATAACTTCATTAAGTTTTGAACAACTGGGCCCTGGACTGGTAATATCACAATGCAGACTCTGTTCCCAAGAAGCAGTTTGAGCAGGGTCTACACTGTTTGCATAGGTCTACCTGAGCAAATTTTCAGGGTAAATATTGCATGTTTATTTTTGGGTGAGTCAACCCATTAGGATTCTGTCGAGGGCGATCAGTTTATCTAACCAAACTTTTCCTAGGCATGCTTAGTCTTCTAAGCAATTAACCAGTACTTGTGCACATTCTTTCGCCAGAAACTGACAACTGCCCTTTCTTGAATCAGTGGAAGAGAGAAGGAAGAGAGAATGACAGTAGAAAATATTTCATGATCAAAAATTTGGTATGTGATTTGCTGCAAAGCATGACTGTCAACAGTGTGATGAGAGCTTTGCCTTTAAGTGGATCAATACCCTTTCAGGGGAGGCAACTGCCAAAATTGTCTTGTTAAAATTTCTTTCTTGAAATATGATATTTTTTGCTGAAAAAAATGCGAGTAGTTTTTACACTGCAAAAGCCACACACATTTTTGCAGCAAAAGTATCAGTGTGTTTGAAAATACCTTAGCTATAACAGTTAAGGAGTTTGTCATTCATGAGCTCATTAAGCTAATGATGCTTTGAACAACTGGGACCTGGTGGCAAACAGTGAAGACCCTGATCAGATTACAATGCTGAACAGGCTGGTCTATGCTTTCACTGTCCATATATGCATTAAGCATCCTAAATGGTATAAGTATTACAAAATCTGTAAAATTCTTGTATCTGATATAAAGTATTTAAATTACATTTCACAGTGAGGTGGTTACTGCATTTGACTGCGGTGCTGAAAGTTGTGGGTCAAGCCCAGCTCAGACCATCGACTGAATAACCCTGTTAACCCAGCAGTGAATGGTACCCAGTAACCTTTTGGGGTAATGATAAAGGTAATGAAAAGAGAGAATTGGTCCCCACCTTATATATGTTGTAGCCCAAAAGACATGGTGGTCTCTAACTCCCATAGCCCCTAAGGCAGCCAGGTTATGGGACACCTTCACCGTGATCTTTTACTTAACTTTTTGCAAATGTGCTCTTAGCGCTTAGCACTCTGAGTAAAATTTTCAGCAGATGGCATATTGAAACATTTTTCTTATATTTCCCAAAAAACAGGATTTGGCATTTCATGCAAATTGTCTCCAATAGAGACAATTTGCATGAAATGTCAAATCCTGTTTTCTGGGAAAAATAAGAAAAATATCACCAATTTGTCGTCTGCTGAATTAGCCAAGACAGTGGCAAAGGTTAATCAGTTTGATGTTAGTTAATCAGTTTGATGTTAGTCAGTTATATAAGAAGTTTCTATTCCCACTGGACTGGAAAGAACCACAATCTTACCATATAAACATGGTCTAGTTGTATCATCTTCATCTGGGCACTGACACGATCGACCATTAGGTGTTGCTAGACAGAGATGAGTACAGCCTCCATTCTTCTCAGAACAGGCACTGATACCTACATAATATAAGAATGGCATAGCTATAGATAAGAGGAGGTATCTAGAAAATATCTTTCTTATTTCTCCATAAAAACACATTTGACCTGCCTTGGTGAGGCCCTTCTGAGTACTCACAACATGTTTTCGTGAAGAAATAAGAAAAATATCAGGGCCCAGTTGTTCAAAGCATCGTTAGCTTAACAAGCTCATTAGTGGTCAAAATGTTAATTGTTCTAGTAAGTACAATACCAAATTCACAGGTATTTTTATTGAAAAAAATGTGAGCAGCTTTTGCAAAGCAAAAGCTACTCACATTTTTTCAGCAAAAATATTAGCATATATGCCATATTTAACGATCAAAGTTTTAACGATACATTAACTAATGACACTGTTAGTTTTGAACAACTGGGCCCAGTATTTCTTTGTTGAAAGAAGAGCCTTATCCAGTGCTATGAATTTGGACAGAAAACCTGTCTAATATCATACCAGTGAAGAGTCCGAACAACAAGCTTCTATCATAACCTACATTTTATATCCTAAAGCCTATTTGTAATGTGACTTGTCAATGGTATACAGTCGACTCGTTACCTCACAATCCAAGGGACTCTATGAAACACTTCGAGATATCCGTAGTTCGACATATCATAATTGGTGGAACTGAGGAAAACAATTAATTCAACAACGACCTTTAACAGAATGAATCTTTAATTTGACTCCCAAGTTAGAGCTATATTGAAAATATTGTGGAAAAGAGGAGAAATTGCTCCTAAGGAGCAATTTCTCCTCTTTTCCACAAGATTTTGTTGCCTGTTGGTAGACCTCTGTGTTAAAACAGGGACCAGATTTTCACTTCGAGATAAGCGGTTATTCGAGATAAGCGAGTTCGAGATAACGAGTCGACTGTATATGGGCCGTGCCATACGAAAACCTGTCTTCGGGCATATGTGGACAGTGAAGGCCCAGATAAGCCTGTGCATCCACGCATCATGATTAGGGCCTTCACTCTCCGCTAACAGAATCATTGGATACTATAGAATGTATGAACAGAGAGCAAAGACCTTGATGAGATTTTGCACATGCGCAGGATGAATCTGAATCTGTGCATTTTGCGCATGGTCCAAGACACCTTTTCACTTGGCATGGTCCATATAATGTTATGGGGAAATGATACACTTTCAAGGTAGGCAGGTCTGACATAATTATTTTTGACTTCCATCTGAAAATGGGTCTATTCTAAAAGGAAAGAGTTTGCAGAAGGAGCTTCCAGTGCAGGAAAGCTAACAAGACGTCACAAAAGTTAAAAATAATAGCAAAAAATCCTCCAAGTGTATCCAGTCTCCTTAAGTGAAGTATGGTAAATGTCCTAAAACTTCGAACACCAAAGTTCCTGACAAAATGACATATCGAGGGATGAGCGCAAGACTGTAGTAACTCAAACATATTTTTGAAACCCTTGTTTAAGGACAACTTTGACTCCTTTGTAAACAATGCAAATTTAGGTGACATTGCTCATACGAGCAATGGCACCTAAATTTCCATGGTTTACGGTAAGAAATGTTGTAATCTTCATAACGCCTTCATGGTGAGGAGATTAAGTATTGGGAAAAACAACAATCTGACTTGCTACAGTCTTGCAATCAACCCTCGATATGCAAACAGTGTTTTGCCATTCCACTAATTATTTTAAGAAACAACTGCATAAAAAGCAAAATTTAGGCCAAAATAGTATGGAATAAAGTGTTTGAAAGTTTAGGACATTTTCCATTGTTATTTTCTAATACCTCACAACTTTCTCTGGGATACAACTTTTGAAGATCAAGCCATTTTGTATTATTTCGAATATTTTTGATTTGCCATCTGCTATAAATGGTTAGAAATCTGAATGTAACACATACCAGTTTGTTTGTAAGGAGAAACAATCTCTATATCCATAAGGCCTTCGAAGAACTGTTTTATAACCTCTCTATTGTGGCCTAAATGTTTGTCTGCTTTCTCAATCCGCTGTGTCTGCCAATCAGTCCAATATATATAGTCACCAAACTGAAATTATTCACAATACAGGAGATTTAGCAAATTGTCACCTTCAGTTTTTTTGTACCTTGTTTTCAAAACATTTATTTAAAATTTATGTCAGACCCAAAATAGGGTTTGACGTTACACTAAAACACATTCATTTCAGTATTTTATATATCTGTACTCTGCAAGCCTTAGTGATTAACAACAATAGAGTAATGAACTTGAAATAATATAAATAAAAGGAACACAAATGTAAGCTTGTAGTTATCATTTGTTACAACAAGAGCACCACTCATTTAAAACCTTTTGTATATTGCACTAATTATTGGTCTGTGCTCCAGAACAAAACTTGTATCACTTCCGGTAAGTCATCTTAAAATCGATTTTAATTCATCTTTTCAGCATCTTTGGGGCTAAATGCAGTACAAGGCTTACAAACCTGATATAAGCATTGTTGTTTTGTGAACTTATAATAAAACTCTCAATAAAAGCTTTGCAATATAACAAATTTGTTATATATATTCTTAGCAAGGGACATGGACTCATATTCCCTCTCCTAAAGGCTCCAGTAAACAAAATTCTCAGGCAGGAAATATAATCCATGTCCCCTGTCAAAAATCCAAATAACTAATATTGTTACTCTATTAGAGGATTGCCATTTTACATTTAAATGAGCTGTCATGTTTGTTTGTTTGTGTTGAGGTTTTACGGCCCAGTCAACCCAATGGGGTCATGTCGAGCGTGGTCATTTTACCTACCCACACGTTTACTGGGTAGGCTTAGTCCTCTAAGCAGTTAACCAGTATTGTGCACATTCTTTAGCCAGAAATTGACAACTGCCCTTCTTGAATCAGCAGAAGGGAGAGAATGACCATAGAAAATATTTCACGATCAATCTCCACGAAAGAATGTCACCGACCTTGGCAGGGGTCGAACCCATGACCTCCTGGTCTCCAGTCGGACGGGCATCCAGAGCTGTCATATGAAAAGGGGATCTTGGGGCACATATAGATAGTAGAACTCCAGATCAGCCTGTGCATCTATAGTCTGACCACGGCATCTGGAGTTCATGGATGACATGATTCTGAAGGTGACAGCAAAGACCCTGATCAGACAGCACATCTGTACAGTCTGATCTGGGCTTTTGCCATCTGTCTGCATATGTTCTGAAAACATATTTTCATCTGGAGTGGCTAAATACACTTTTAAATGCTCTCTAGTATAATAAAAGGAACTATTTCTTACAAAAATATGATAAACTTTTGCTTACCACAGTCAATCCAAATGGATGGGGTACATTCTTAATAAGTGTAACTCGGTAATTCCCATTCAGAGTTGAAGTCTCAACTTTATCAAGTTTGGCATCAACCCAATACAATCTACTAGCTACATAGTCTATGGACAGACCATTTGGAAATCCTGAAAAAGCAGAGCATATGACCAAATGTCACTCGAATTGCCTAACTTATCACTAAACGCCTCTATACAGTTATATAACAGCCTCTATTGAATGTCACAAACTTCTTCACACACATGCTTTTATCAACTGTCATTCTTTTGGAATGCACCAAGTTATTTTGAGTTTCTAGATCCAATAACCACAGCTATTGTACAAGGTATGATCAATAAGTTCTCCGCCCAATATACTTATAATGAATAAATTCAGAAAATGGACAAAGTTGGAGCAGTCACAGAGTACTTCTGTAAGAAGGGCATGTCCCCAAATGAAATTCATGACAACTTCATTAATACCCTCCTTCTTACAGCATGGTGAAGAATGGGCTGCTGAATTTAGGAGGGGGGAGGAGAGCATGGAGGATTATGACCAGTCTGGGAACCCTAAAGAGGCTACTACAAACAAAAATGTTGAGCTTGTGCACAGTCTGATCTTGTGTGACAGAAGAAGCCTGCGTGATATAGCTAGACAAATAGGCATAAGTTTTGGGACAGTTCAGGTTTATCATGACTGATATCTTAGGGATGTCCAAGGTCTCCGCTAGATGGGTTCCCAGAATGTTGACCAAAGATCAGAAGAAGAGCAGGCTTGATATTTCTCTCCTGTCTCAGAGGACCCTGAGGAATTTATGCTTTGAGTTGTGACCCAAGATGAGAATTGGGTCCATCACTTTAATCCTCAGGCCAAAAAGTAGATTATGCACCCTGGTTCACCCTCTCTTAAGAAATTTAAGAGTTTCTTCAGCAGGACTATCTTTTGGGATAGTCAGGGCGTTATCATGTCGAATTATCTTGAGGAAGGTTGCACCATAAGTGGTGCATGTTACGCAGAAGAACTAAGTCAGCTGCGTCAGGAGAAAAGGAGAGGAAAGTTGACATGAGGTTTCTGGTCTTGCAAGATAATGCATCAGCCAACACCTCTAAAGTTGCTATGGCTGCTGCGAATAAATGCAGCTTCGAGGTACTTCCTCATCCCTTGCATTCTCTAGATTTAACGCCTTCTATTTCTATCCAAATCTGAAAACTAACCTTCATGTTAGGAAGCAATAAAGGTATTATACATACTGTTGATGAGTACTTGTTTGTGTTGAGGTTTTACGGCTCAGTCAACCCAATGGGGTCATGTCGAGCGCGGTCAGTTTACCTAACCAAACATTTACTGGGCAGACTTAGTCCTCTAAGCGGTTAACCAGTATTGTGCACATTCTTTCATCAGAAACTGACAACTGCCCTTCTTGAATCAGAGGAAGGGTGATGAGTCCTTAGAGGACCAGGAAGGTTTCTATTTTGAAGGGATAAGCATACTGGAACAGTGTTAGAGAAAGTGCATCAAGGCAATGGGAGATTATATTGAGAACTAATAGCACAATTTCTGCTCTTGGTCATTCCCAAGGTATAGGGGCCAAGAACTTTTTGCTTGTCCCTCGTACCATTAGAATGTAAACAATTAATGTCTTTATTTTGTACAGGCATTTAACTTCACTCATTCGGTTTCAACATTAACTTTTTTCAACACACAAGGCTGATATGTATGCTTTTTAAGGTCTCAGTAGCAAGTCAAGATTAAAACCTGTTTTTGCTGTCCTCGCTGTTAAGTAGTGCATTTGTGCACTAATCACTGTGCTACCATGCCCCAATTTCTAAAAAGTTTCAAATACTAAGGAGACAGTCTCCCATCAGCAAATGTCATGGGCTTTTGCAAATCAGTGGCAATATCCATTTTAATCTTAACCCTTGTCATGCTGAATAAATTAAGATGCCACACTCATTTCTAATGTCAGCCAATCAGATTACTTAATCCAGATTGTTGATATAAATTCGCATACTGAATGACAAACAGCGCAGATCCAGATCAGTTGGCTTCTGAAGAAGCCAACTGATCTGGATCTACACTGTTTGCAAAGGCAGGGTATATCCGGGTTCAGCAGGACAACGGTTAAGCTCTCAAACAAAAATATATTTTAAGGAGAGGCACTTTCAGGTAATGCAATTCTTCCAAATTGTTATGCCTCTCTTCTGAAAAGGGGTCTACTCAAAAAGTAAAGGATCTGCACCATTCAGAGTCGACCCTCTTTCAAATGGATCATATTCTTTCCTTTTAGAGTAGACTACACGTCTGACAGGGCTAGATGCACAGAAATGCAAACAGACAGTCGCAAAAGTTGTCACCCTAGTAAAATATGGCTGAAAATCTACCAAGTATATCTTGTCCACTTAACCAATAGGACCCAGTTGTTCAAAGTGTTGTTAGCTTAATGAGCTCATTAGTGGTCAAAATATTAACTGTTCTAGTAAGTACGATATCTAATTCACAGGTATTTTTGCTGAAAAAAAAAAATGTGAGTAGCTTTTGCAAATGCAAAAGCTACTCACATTTTTTCAGCAAAAATATTAGCGTATATGCCACATTTAAAGATCAAAATTTTAACAATACGTTAACTAACAACATCGTTAGTTTTGAACAACTGGGCCTAGATGTTTATTTATTGCCACACTAGTTCTCTAAGTTCCAGCTAATCATGACAACATTAAGAATTAATCAGACATTATTTCTATGCGAATAAATCCTAATAGGAAATATTGCAGTAAAGCATTTTACAGCCTTTCCTAATGCTGCCATACCAAGGTTTGAGTTGATGATAGTTCTCCTGTTAGAGCCGTCCATATATGCTTTCTCAATCTTCGGTACAGAGCCCCAATCTGTCCAGTACATCAACCTGTAAACAGAATGACACATTGTCACAGCAAATAAAACATTAACCCTTGTCCTGCTGAACCCGAATATACCCTGCCTTTGCAAACAGTGTAGATCCAGATCATTTGGCTGAAGAAGCCAACTGATCTGGATCTGCACTGATTGACATTAAGTATGTGAATTCATAGCAACAATCCAGATCAAGTAATCTGATTGGCTGTAAATTAGAAGTGAGCGTGGCATCTTAATTTATTCAGCAGGATAAGGGTTAATTCCATGTGAAAAAAAAAAAAACAACTAAAAATAAAGAACCCCAAAGTTGAGGTTTTACAGCCTAGTGGACCCATTAGGGTCATATCAAGCCAGTCAGTTTATCTAACCACACTTTTCCTGGTCAGGACTAGTTCTCTAAGCTATTAACCAGTATCTGTGCATATTCTTTCACCACAAACTGACAACTGCCCTTCTTGAACCAGCAGAAGGGGAAGAATGACCGTATAAAATATTTCATGATCAATCTCTTAGAAAGAATGTTGGCGGACCTAGCAGATATTGAACCTACGACCTCCTGTTCACTTGTCCGACACCCACCTGACTGACACACTGAGGCTGGCATTATGAAAATTAACCTGCCAGTTTCTTACCCCTTCTTAGGATGAACCGCAATAGCCCTCGGCTGATCGAGATTATCTTTGATAAGGGTTTTTCTGTACTGTCCATCTAACCAAGCCACTTCTATCACATCCCGACCTGAGAAAATACAAAGGCAATAAACGCTCAGGGTCTAGTTGTTCTAAACTACTGACTTTGTTAGTTAACATATCATTAAAACTTTGATCATGAAGTATGGGATATATGCTAATATTTTTGCTGAAAAATGTTGGTAGCTTTTGCATTTGCAAAAGCTACTCACATTTTTTCAGCAAAAATAACTGTGAATTAGATATTGTACTTACAAGAACAGTTAACATTTAGACCACTAATGAGCTCGTTAAGCTAACGATGCTTTGAACAGCTGGGTCCAGCATGCTGGGCCAAAATTTCAGCAGATGACATTCCGAGATATTTTTCTCATTTTTTTCCAGAAAATAGCTTTTGATATTTCATGCAAACTGTCTACTTTGGAGACAATTTTCATGAAATGTCAAAGCCTATTTTCTGGGGAAAAATAAGAAAATATTATCTATTTCTCGTCTACTGAATTTGTCCAGAGAATGGAAATGGTTAAATTGTAATATTTACATTCTCAGTGCATTTACAAAAAAAACAAACCTTTAGTTAACTATTGGGATGTAATGTTGTTCATATTTCAATGAATACATGGACTCAGACGACGTAACATGTTCATTAAGGGACTCAGACAATGTAACATGTTCATTAAGTGACATCAAACTAAACGATGGTTCCTTCCAATATGACTGGATGATGACGATGTTACGTTGTCAATGATGCTGTTACGCTTTTCATAGGAAAAACTACATGCAATTGTTTTCTTGTTTCATTTTTAGCCCTCAAACCAGAATTTTTAGTCAAATAATGGATGGAAAATAATATAAATATAAGTAATAAAGGCAATTTATTTAACATTTATTGAAGGATGAACTACATCGGGTCTCGAGCAAAGTTTTCATGAACCCCTTCCAAGTTCACTTATTTTCCCAGCGGGCACATGACGTCCATACAATGTCGTCTCAATGTCGATGCAACGTCATGACGTTGCATCGACGTTGTATAGACGTCGTGTGTCTAATGGGTTACTAGTGAAAAACATTAAAAAAAATTACATTCATTTCTTAAGTGAAAGTAACTGATCACATCTGTATTTTTTTCCATAAAAACAATGCTTGACATTTCATTCTAATCTCCTCCAGTTTGAATGCAATGTCAAGTCCTGTTTTCATCTGGAGACAACTTGAAGAAATCTCAAGTCCTGTTTGAATCTGGAGACAACTTAAATGTTATAAGGAGACAATATGAACTGAATCTCAATCCGGTTTTTATCTGAGACTGTTCAAATGAAAGATCGAACCCTGTTTTCCAAACATCCTTTGGTGGCAACTATAATAAAATGAAATGGTCAAAAACCACTTTTAAGAGAATATATTATCCCTTGTCCAGCTGAATAAATTAAGATGCCACTCCCATTTCTAAATTTCAGCAAATCAGATTACTTGATCCAGATTGTTGATATAAATTCACCAACTTAATTGCAAACAGTGCAGATCCAGATCAGTTGGCTTCTTCAGAAGCCAACTGATCTGGATCTACACTGTTTGTAAAAGCAGGACCTATCTGGCTTCAGCGGGACTTGGTTTAAGAAAATATTTAACAGAGTGAGAACATACCTGTGTCAGTCCAGTATAAATTCCTACCAATCCAGTCTACAGCTAAACCATCGGTTGTCTTCAGGTTCTTTGATACCACAGTCTCTACATTGGTTCCATTCAAGTTGGCTCTCCTGTAATATACATAGTTTATGTTCAGTATTTACCATAGCTCCAGATAAGGCACCTTTTTCTCAACCACAAAGTATATTTTTTCTTATTTCTTCATAAAAAAACATATGTTATGGGTACTCATTAGAAGTGCCCCACTGAGGCACTTCTAATGAGTACCCATAACCAGGGCTCTGGAAATTCTGAAATCTGAATCAGTCCAGCCGATGACGATGACGTCATCAATGAGCCCATTTCCAAAAAAAAAATAAGTATATATCACCTGTCACGAACACTAATGACAATTGGCAGTCCTATAACTCCTTTTAAATAATACACCTCAACCCCGTTATATGACGGAAGTCCGGGTATAACGAGCATGTTCAAAGCTGGCGTCATCAATAAATACAGTCAGGTATGTAAAAAGAAAGAAAAAACAAACGGTTTTGTTGTTATTTCCACCTCCGCAGGGTTTCCCTAAACTATTTGTAAACAACTGATTCCCGTCTTGTATAAGCGCGAAGACGGCGGGAAACAGGAGAGACGGAACGAAACGACTTTCATGGACCCAAATAGGTCTAATAAAAAAGGCCTGCGCCACGGGCGGTTTTGCAGTTTTCAATGTTTCAAGATTTGACCAGACTGCTTAAATTTTAAGCACTGACCAATCTTGTCTAGCCCAAGTGGTGCATTACTTATTTTTACCGTGAAATCTACCTTGAATTATACTCGTGTGTTACGGCAATCAACAACAACAAAAAAAAAAGAATTAATCAATTATACCCAGATTAGACGCCGTTGTATGCGACATCTGATCAGGAGGTACACGGTTTGGGAATTAATTTATCAGATCTGGGACCGACAAACCATGTTGATCAAAACAAAAAGGAAGAGGAAGAAAACCGGTGCGGTCAAGCGGTGCATTCTTTTATTACTCTCAGTAAAGCGACCTTTGATCTTTTGGACACTCCGACTGCACCTGGATGTTTTGCAGTCTCAGTGTATTCACACGTGTCACACAAACGGATTATTATCAGACTACTATTACTGATGATTCGTGTTAATCGCATGTTTACCGCACAAAGGTCAGTGAAGTGTTGATTTTTTGACAATGTTTGGATAATGACTTAATTAATTTGTGCTGCGGTAGGTTGCCGTTATTCAGCTGTCTCTCCAATATACATGTCAAATGACCGTTTTGAGCCTTTTAACTACCATAATATCGCATTTAAAAGGTGCGCGGACGTTGTCAGTTTGTGAAGACTTGACCGTTTGTGATTTTTTAAACATCATTGATTCGTGAAAATTGGTTGGTTGGGGAAAAATGGGGTTCAAGGCACAAACCTGTTGGACCGATTGAGGCACTTCTAATGAATACACATAACATACATTTTCGAGGAGAAATAAGAACTAGTAACAGTGTTTTCAAAGGAAACAGATGTCTCCTAACAGAGAATTTTCAGTTTTTCTACTACTGTGACCTTGAAAATTAGGTCAAGGTCACCAAAATCAAATCAGTTCTTTGTTATGTCCCAATTATACATCCATGAAAATTTGGTAAGAATCCAACAACTGGTTCCCAAGATATTGTGCAGACAAGAAAGTGTCATGCTGACGCCTATGGGATCAGCACCAACATAAATATGTCTCCCTCCCTGTAGGTTGGGGGTCATAAAAATATCAAATGTTTTTGGTTGAAAAAACATCTTATCTGGCACTCTTTAAATTTTAGGACAAGTATGGTAAGGAATTTTTAGGGTAAATATAATATGTTAATATATTGTCTTTATAATAGTTGCTTGTCACTACTCACATATAATTTACATAGCTCCAGATAAGGCACTTTTTCAGTGAGGTGCTTCTAATGAGTACCGACAGCATATGTTTTCGTGGAGAAATAAGAAAAATATTACGTGGATACCCCTCTTATCTTGAGCTAAGTATAAAACCGAGCCAAGCAAACGTGTATGCAGATCAGATCAGCCTGAGCATTTGTGCAGTCTCATCAGGGCCTTTGCCCTCTACTGACTGATCCTCTGTATCCATTTATTCTGTAAGCAGACAGTGAAAGCCCAGATCAGACTGCACAAATGTGCAGTCTGATCTGAACCTTCGCTGTCCTCATATGTATGAACAGTTTTTTGCACAATGTGGTCCCTATCATACCTGATAACATCTAACTGTACATCAGTGTAGTAGAGTTTTTTCTCTGCATAGTCGTAGTCTAAAGCTATGACATTATGGAGCTCTGCTAAGGGGAGGTAAACATCTGTGTGGTCAGGCATGTCTAAGGCGATACGACGAATACTGCCACGACTTGCAAATAATATATATTCCTCTGGCACTGAAAATAATAAATAGAGGTTAATTTAACCCAGTTTAAAATATAGGAAATATTTCCTGAGATATCTGAAATCTGATAAACAAACAGCCTCAATAGCATGAGGCAGAACATCCACTACACGAATGGGAGATCGTGGGTTCAAACCTTGGCCATGTTATATCGAAGGCATTAAAATGGTACTAGGAGCCCCCTTGGCTGCGGCTCGCATTATCAAGGATAGTCCTAGGAAGATAAATGAAGGCAAGTAAGTATTTGTTGATGGATACTTTGTTTGTCACAGTAAACACTCTAAGAGCTTATGTTATCTGTTTCTAATATGCGACGTTAAATAAAGCTTCTTTATGTTTAGCTTCTCTTTTTGAGTGCATGAGTTTGTTTAAAAAATTTGCAAGTCTAGAGGGAAATATTTCCTGTATTTTAAATTCAATGTGTATTAACTTATATATCATATCATAAAAATGATTTTTTTTTTCTTCAGATTCTGTTTTATGCTCTTCTGAGATTTTCAAATGATGTCATGTTATGTCATCTACACTTGTCCCGTGACATGTAAGCACTCTAAAGGAAATATTTCTTTGCTGTAGGAATTATAAATTATATTCCCAACAGAAATTACTAAAATAGCTTCAGATATGTAGTATATAGATTTATTTTTTAGAATATGAACTGCGCCATACAAGGTGCTTTGAAGTAAAAACCAAGACCAATCTATGCATCCGGCATTTCTGATCAGGGTCAGTCTGTGCATCTGGCATGTTCGACCAGGGTCTTTGACACCAGCTTACTAGACATTCTAAAATATATTAATTTTATTCTGGAGACCCAAAAAAGGGTAACTGGCAAACAGTGTGGACCCGGATCAAATGCCACAAAATGCATCTGATCAGGGTCTCCACTGTTTGCAAATAGTTAAGTCATTTTTCTCTAGGAATATCTAAATCACAAAGCCTGATATACCTAAAACTGAAATTGGACTCTTCCAATATATAGTGTGGGGGAGTTTGTTCAGTCTAAAATTGGTTAATGAAGAGAAAAGGCCCTATTAGACTGTCTGGCTTTGTTGGCTGATCTACCTTCCTACTGTCTACCTATCCTTAAGTTGTAGATCAGAAAGCCAGATAAATATTTTTAAAAGCACCACAGAAAGAAATATGAAAAGGTCAATATTTTTCAGCTGAGAAAAATGTCTTATCTGGAGCTATGTATCCCTAAAGAATATAAAGAAGTTTGTTTAAAGACATCCATATATTATCCTCATTTGCCTCCTGACCTGACGCAATGACTACCCCTCAGCTACTCATATTACCCATGTCTAAATCAAATTTCCATGGTCCTAAAGATGTTTGAGCCATCGAAGTTTGACTTTTGTTTTCTTTTCTTATTTTCCTAATGATAGAATTTGCATGAAATGACAAAACCTATTGAATGTCTTATGGAGAGACCCATCTGTAATGTCACATCCTATTTTCTCTGAAAAATATTACAAATCTGTTGTCCCTTAATTTTTTGAAATGTATATTAACCTTTAGCACTCGCTTGGCTAATTCAGCAGACGACAAATTGATGCATTTTTCTTATTTTTCTGGAAAACAGGATTTGACATTTCATGCAAATTGTCTCCATTGGAGACAATCTGCATGCAATGTCAAAATCTGTTTTCTGGGAAAAATAAGAAAAATATTCTATACTGTCATCTGCTGAAATTTGTACCAAGAGTGCAAAGCGTTAAAGATTAACAGGGAGGGGCTGATATGCCAAACATATTATATGGGTATGGTTTTCATACAGCAGGCATCAACATAACTTACTTGATTCACATGTAACATTGTCAGGTCGAAGCTGTAATCCCGAGGGGCAGGCACAGGAAACACCTCTTCTGTTTGGCAGACAAAGATGGCTGCAGCCACCATTGTTCATTCGGCACACATTTAGGGTTGTGTCAACTGAAATTTCAATTTTAATTCAAAAGCATATTACTATAAAGTGTTTACCCAGATCAGCCACTGCAGACTATGGTATATGATCAGGATCTACACTGTTTGCCACTAATCAAAAAGTTACCAAAAGTGGAGGGGGGGGGGATACTGTATTTATATCTGCTCTGGGTCTACACTATTAGCCTAGATATGCCTGTCGATACACTTAGGGTAAGTATGGAAGTTTGATCAAATCGAACATTTAAGACAGGGCACAGCATGTCTGACAAAATGGCATGTGCATTCAGCAAAGACTCAGATCAGTTTGCGCCTTCGAAAGTCTGATCAGAGTCTTCACAGTGCACTCTATGGATAGCCAAGGACCAAGGACCAAAGACCTCCATATAGACAGCAAAGACTCTGATCAGACTGCACAGATGCACAGGCTGATCTGAGTCTTTACTGGCAGCACAGGTCATTTTGTAGGAATTGCTGTGCCCCGGCTTATTTAATACTTTACATTAAACAAATAAATACAGACATATTTATAAGAAAAGAAAATGCCAGTAGCACTTGCTTAGGAAAAGCTTAAGAACTAATATTAAATATTTAAACTGTCAACTGCTATGTTTAACCCTTGTCATGCTGAATAAATTAAGATGCCACACCCACTTCCAATTTTCAGCCAATCAGATTACTTAATCCAGATTGTTGATAAAAATTCACATAGTTAATGGCATACTGTGCAGATCCAGATCAGTTGGCTTCTTCAGAAGCCAACTGATCTGGATCTACACTGTTTGCAAAAGCAGGATATATCCAGGTTCAGATGAACAAGGGTTAAATTCAGCAGGTCAAAGTTTGAAAAGTGTACTACATATGACAGGGTTACTACATTTGAAAAGTGTACTACATATGACAGGGTTATTATTATGATAGAACCCTGTCTGAGTTGTATGATAAAGAAGAATCTTTCATTCATGGTTGGTTGGTTTGGAGTTTAACAGCCCAGTCAACACTATTATGGTCATGTCAAACCTGCCAGTTTACCTAACCACACTTTTTCCTGGGCAGGCTTAATCCTCTAAGCAGTTAACCAGTACTGTGCACATTCTTTCACCAGAAACTGACAACTGCCCTTCTTGACTCAGCAGAAGGGAGAGAATAACCGGAGAAAATATTTCATGAGCTATCTCTATGAAAGGATATTGCCTGACCCGGAGGGAATCAAACCTGCAACCTCCTGATCACGAGTCAAGCATGCATCCAACTAAGCCATCGAGGCCAAACACATTCCTGGTTTTTCAGTACGAAGCTGCTAAAATTATGCTTACCTTTCTCATTGAGATTGACCGCATGTATTCCCATCAAGCCTGACAACTTGTTCAAAACTACTTCCTGTTTGCTCCCCGCCGACCCGTCCTTGGGTGCCTGGAATATTGACCGCTTCTGCCAGTCTGTCCAGTAAACAAACTCTTCATTGACAGTGAGGCCATATGGGTGGGTAACACCTGTTACCAGGGTCTGTCTATTGTTCCCATCTAAATCTGTGGCTTCAATCACCTGCAGTATATTAAATGTCATGTTACAAGAAAGCATTTCTTAGCCCTTAAAAAGCTAATCATGACTGCAGCAGACAACATTTTTATTTTATTTTCTGTTTAGAGAAAATAAGGCTTGACACACCTTGTGAATTGTCTGCTCAGAGAGTCGACTGTACTTGGAAATTTTAAACCATTAATCCACTGCTCCAAATATAATTTAAATCCTTACCACACTTGTTCTAAAATTTGAACAAGTCCATCTATCAAAGTAAAGTGGCAGTTCGATCTGGGTATACAGTTTTTGCTCTGACATGTCTGTTTGTCTGAATATTTAGCTTTATGGAAACATGCCTATTCAAATATACTGAAAATTTTACCACAAAAAAATAAAATATTTCAGATAAAAAAATTCTGATTTTTGTCATATTTCTGCTCAAAACATAGATTGTGGGTATCGTTAGAACTGCCTCGACAAGGTGGTTCTAACAAGTACCCACAATCTATGTTTTTGAGCAGAAATAAGAAATGTATACCCCAGTAAACCCCAGTTTTACTATATAAAAGTGGGGTTTAAGGGGGTAAAAATTATATAGGTATGTTTTTGTGATGGGTAAATACTGTGAAGTAGGGCCATTTTTTGTGTGGTTTTGTGAAGCCATTTCTTCATAGTTAGATTAATGCTTAAGATGCTGGGTAAAAATTTCAGCAGACGTTATTTTAAAATAGTTTTCTTATTTTTCCTATAAATAGGCTTTGATATTTAATGCAAATTGCATGTAATGTCAAAGACTATTTTCTGGAAAAATTAAGAAAAATATCATCAATTTGTCATTTGCTGAATTTTCTAGTAGAGAAGTAAAGGTTAATTAAAAGGTAAGTATACCTATATGAATTTTACAAGTGATAATCACCTTACTTGGGTAAGAGGGGGCTGGTTGCTTAGCAACCACCTCCCTCTTCCCAAATGAAGATAATGCTTGGTACGTCATTTAGTTTTATCATATGATGTATTATTCAGTGGATAGCGTCATGTTATACAATGGTACGACTACACATTGCATAACACATGGTTACTGGCCTGTAAAGTCATCATGTCATCCCTGGCAATATTATGTATTCTATTGTAAAACTGTTCAGCTTCTACCACCATAAAATACACTTTAACCCTTGTCATGCTGAATATAAATTAAGATGCCACACCCACTTCTAATTTTCAGCCAATCAGATTACTTAATCCAGGTTTTTGATACAAATTCACAAACTTAATGGCAAACAGTGCAGATCCAGATCAGTTGGCTTCTACACTGTTTGCAAAGGCAGGGTATATCCGGGTTCAGGAGGACTAGGGTTAAAAGTCACATGATAAACAGAAATCTCACATTAGTGGTTATTTCATATCAAATATACGACACTCACTAAAGGCTTGTTTCATAAATTTGTTATGAAATGACCCCTCATGTAAGATCTTCTATACTGTAATAACCCTAAGTACTGGGACAGACAGGCGCCTGATCAGGGTCTACAATGTTTGCCATACATACAGCAATATTTTAAACTCGTCAGGAGGTAGTAGAACAGACTATTAAATTAGGACAAGTATGGTAAGGAGATGGTGTCCCAATATTTAGGGTAAATATGGTATATGGTCTGGTTGCGGATGTTCCAATATGGTATATGGTCTTGTTGCGTATGTTCCAATATGGTATATGGTCTGGTTGCGGATGTTCCAATATGGTATATGGTCTGGTTGCGGATGTTCCAATATGGTATATGGTCTTGTTGCGTATGTTCCAATATGGTATATGGTCTGGTTGCGGATGTTCCAATATGGTATACGGTCTAGTTGCAGATGTTCTAATATGGTATATGGTCTGGTTGCGGATGTTCCAATAGGGTATATGGTCTAGTTGCAGATGTTCCAATATGGTATATGGTCTGGTTGCAGATGTTCCTGTTCCAGTTGTTCTTCCTCTCAGTATTGGAAGTAGACAGGAATCTGTGGCTGTGATACTTTCTGAACTTCACCATCACTTTTTTTTTTATTTGGAGGAAAAAAAGCTATATACTAATTACCTCAGTTCTAGCATCAGCTAAGATGACTCTGTTAGTGTAGACATCAACAGTGAGTCCATTAGGCCAGACAAGAAGGTCTGCGATGATGGCAACCCTATTACTGCCATCTAGTTCCGCACGCTCTATCTTTGGAGACTTTCCCCAGTCACTCCAGAACAGATACCTGACCATAGAAAATATCTTAATACATGTATATGTTACATCCAGATACTGATTGTAAAAAAAAACAAGCAAATTCCATAGGGAATTTATGTCCCCCGCCTTATTTTTATTTGAGCTGTTAAAAATGGGTAAGTTAACCAGAGGACCATTGGTCCTGTATCACTTACCTAAGTATTGAAGCAGGAAACCAGTGATAAAAAATAATTTCAGGATTCTGAAAAAACCACATGCATATCTTCAGACCATCCTTAAAGCACCTGTAAAGTTTCAAAAGAATCGGCTTAAAACTGTGGTAGGAGTTACGGGGACAAGGTACCTACTCCCTATACGCTTCTGTAGTATTAGAACTCAAAAAATGTCTAAGTTAAAAATGCGGAAAAAGTGATAAAAAATTATTTCAGGATTCTGAAAAAACCACATGCATATCTTCAGGCCATCCTAAAAGCCCATGTAAAGTTTCAAAAGGATTGGCCAAAAACTGTGGGAGGAGTTAAGGGGACAAGGTACCTACTCCATATACACTTCTGTAATAGTAGAACTCAAAAAATATCTAAGTTAAAAATGCAGAAAAAGTGATAAAAAATTATTTCAGGATTCTGAAAAATCCACATGCATATCTTCAGGCCATCCTAAAAGCCCAAGTAAAGTATTAAAAGGATCGGCCAAAAACTGTGGGAGGAGTTAAGGGGACAAGGTACCTACTCCCTATAGACTTCTGTAATATTAGAACTCAAAAAATGTCTCAGTTCAAAATGTGTAAAAAGTGATAAAAAATAATTTCAGAATTCTGAAAAAAACACAGGCATTTCTTCAGACCATCCTTAAAGCACCTGTAAAGTTTCTAAAGGATCGGACAAAAACTGTGGGAGGAGTTAAGGGGAGAAGATACCTACTAAAAATTCGGAACCACGCACCACGCACCATGGAAAGCCGAAAACAGTGTCCCTCCACTTTTCTTTGAAAAGGCGGGGGACAATAAGCTGGAAGTATAAACTTTTACCTACAACATTACAGCTTACAGCATTAACCCAAGTCCTGCTGAACCCGGTATTACTCTGGTTTGCAAACAGTGTAGATCCAGATCAGAAGCCAACTGATCTGAATCTGCACTGTTTGCCATCAAGTATGCAAATTTATAGCAACAATCTGGATCAAGTAACCTGATTGGCTGAAAATTAGGTGGGCGGGGCATCTTAATTTATTCAGCAGGACAAGGGTTAAAAGAAACTGCAGACTATCCTAAATTAAAGCAAAAGCCCAGATCAGACTGCACAACTCTGCAGGCTGGTTCATTTTCTTACAGCAAAAAGTATCTCTGTGGGCAAGACCTGGACTTTCTTATGAGGGTACCATAAAAGAAATTTAAGTTATCTGTATACTCAGGTATACATAAGATTTATTAAGCCCCTACTACCAAAATTCTCATAAATTTCAGTCCTTCCCAAGTACAGACATTTCATGGAAAAGCCTTTTAGTGAAAAATGTGTATAACAATGACAATGAATGAACTGATTCTGCACAGACAGCAGAAGTTCATGGTTTGGATGCAGTATCATAAATAAAACTTGCTAAGACAAGGCTCAACTATTTATGGTAAATGTCCTAAAATTTTGAACACTTTTTACTATACTTTTTAGACCTAAATTCTAGTGGTTTCTTCAAATACTTAGTGGAATAGTAAACAGTGTAGACTCTGATCAGCTGCTCCTTCAGGAGCAGTCTGATTTGGGTCTGCTCTGTTTGCCTATGCATATTGCTAGAAACTTTAGTGTACAAAATGTTTGGGCATTTACCGTAATATATAAGCTATTACAGTTTGTGAGCAGGGAAATACTGCAATATACATAGAAAATTTTCTAAGTAACTATTACTTACCTTTCTTTATAATGTAGACTTATGGCCCTTGGTTTGTCAAGGTTCTCCCAGACAAGGACTTTCCTCATGGTTCCATCAAGGTTTGCCATCTCAATCCGGTTCAATCCTGTATCTGTCCAGTAGATTTTTCGACCAATGGAATCAATGACCATACCATCAGGTGTGTCCAGCCCATTAGAGATAATGTCTTCAGCATCAGTACCATCTAAGTTTGCCCTCATGATTTTGTCTACTACAGTATCAGTCCAATATACCTTACCTACAACAAAATATTTGTAAGAGAAAACATTACTTAGGAGTCCATAAAATCCATGCTCATCAATGGTATAACCAGAAAGAAGCCAAGAAACCTCAGTTTCTATAACTTTATTGGGAATGGACGCAACATCTCTGCCAAAATACCTCTAAAAAGGAAATATATTTGGCTCTCTACTCATTGTGGGCTACTCTTAAAGGAAAGAATCTGGTTCTGGTGAGGACCAATTTGTTTCTTTAAAAGTAGTCCCATGTCTGAAAAGTATCAAATACCAGGGAGGCAACTTCCTGTCTAAAAAAGTTACCATATTTACCATATGTATTCGGACAGTCAGACCTGTGCAAACAGTGTAGACCCAGATGAGACGTCACAGAATGCAGCATCTCATCAGGGACTACACTGTTTGCCACTCATCCAGCAATTTTTAGACACAACATCGGTAGTAAATTGTACTTGGTCAAATTTTAGAACAGGTATGGTAAGGAGCTGAGATGTCTGAATATTTAGGTTAAATATTGTTTTCTCTTTGCAAAGTGGTGACACAATGTTTCAGGGGTATCCACTTCCCTTAAGACTACAGGGCCCAGCTGCTCAAAGCTAACGACATCTTAAGTTAACAATTCGTTAAAATTTACATCGAGTGATACGCAAATATGCTGAAATTTTTTTTGCTGAAAAAATGTGAGTATCTTTTGCACTGCAAAAGCTACTCACATTTTTTCAGCAAAAAATATCAGAATATTGTATATTGAATCCGCTAAAACAGTTAACGAAATGACCCTTAACAAGCTCATTAAGTTAACAACGCTTTGAACAACTGGGCCCAGTATTTTTATCAACACTTTCCCCAGTATAAACAGAGATGATCAAGACTTGTTGCTCTGTCTGTAAAATCTGGCCAGAAGGTTATAAAACTTTTTTCATGCTCAACTCAGCCGAGTATAAAATTTTCCCTGCTAATAAATATGAAAATGCAAATAGTTGGCATTTTCTTATTTATTAGCAGGGAAAATTTCATGCACAGCTATGTTTAGCAAGAAAGAATTTGCAACTGTTAGTAATTTGAGATATATTAGCAGGACAAATTTAATGCTCAGCTGAGTTGAGCATGAAAAAAGTTTTATAACCTTGGGGCCTAATCTTCACTATTCACTTCACCATATTTACCCTAAATATTTGGATAGCTAATTGTACTGTATTTACCCTAAGTATTCGGACACCTTAACTTCTTATCCTACTTGTTCTAAAATTTTGAACAAGTACAATGTACAGCCTGTTGCTATGACTATGAATTGCTTGATGACTGGCAAACAATGTAGACCCGGATGAGATGCCGCATCTGGGTCTACATTGTTTACTCAGGCATCTCTGTCTGAATATTTACTGTAAATACGGTAATTCCTTTCCATATCTATCCTGTACATCTGACTATATGGTGATGTCCAAAAGTTTATGACTGAATGGCGAATGGTGCTGAGACTTGATCTGGGTCCAGTTGGCTCTGACAGGCATGTCTGTTTGAATATTTTAGGTGACTAAAGGGTCATTGAAAATATTTTGTTGTTGTAATTTTCAAAGCAAACATAAATTTTATTCTTTAGTTTATATTAAATTACATAATTTATATTAAATTACAAAATTAATGTACTCATTGAAAATATTTTGTTGTTGTAGTTTTCAAAGCAAACATAAATTTTATTCTTTAGTTTATATTAAATTACACATATTTTATTCTTTAATTTATATTAAATTACAAAATTAACGTACTCAACAGTCAACTGGAACTCAATGTAGGATTTCCAATTTTACTTTTAAAAGATAATGGGTATACACCTGCTAAAATCATATTAAGAGGAATTTCAGAGATTAAATGAGCTGTAAAATAGACTTAAGCAACTTGGTGTAGAGAGGCAAATATCCTTAAGTTCTTCCTACTGTGTTCACTCCTCAGGAATGACAATTAAGACATTTATTTCAGATATATCCAATCAAACACGTGTACTCCTCAAGAATGACAATTAAGACATTCATTTCAGTCATATCCAATCAAACCAAGCAAATCCATGTTTTCAAGATTAAAAAAAAAGCTATGGAATGTGTTGAAAATAGAAAAGGACCATAATGTGTGTACCTGTGCAGTCTGATCCGGGCCATCACTTTCTGCTTTCAGAATCAAAATCCTGTATTAACCCATTATAAATAGAATAAACTCCCCCAAATTATATATTGAAAGAGTCAAATTTTGATTTTAGGTACATGTATATCAGGCTATGTGATTTAGATATTCCTAAAGAAAAATGATTGAACTATTTGCAAACAGTGGCGAACCTGATCAGATCAGATGCTGCATTCTGTGGCATCTGATCTGGGTCTGCATAGTTTGCCAATTACCCTTTTAGGGTCTTGAGACTACAATGGGTTAAGGTGCAGTCTGATCTGAATCTTCACTCTCCGCTTACCGAATCAAATCCTGTATTTAGCGTGTTTACAGTGTTGACTCAGATCAGAAGCTGCAGAATATGGCATCTGATCAAGTCGAACACTGTTAGCCACTGTTGATGAGTTTTTAGACACATCAACAGGTAGTCAAATGGACATTCAAATTTAGGCCAAGTATGGTAAGTAGTTACATAGTTTGAGGTATGGTAAATATGGTAAACTGGAATATGCTGGCAAGGGGAAATGCCCAGAACAGATTGTAAGCATACATGTAAAACGGCAGATCTTGGTTTTATTGTATATATTATCTCATGGCATAATTCATCAACACTTACCCTTCACAGTGTCTACACCTAGTGCAATGGCATTTCTCAGTGATCTGATTGGTAGAGACACATCAGTGAAGTAATCTACATCCAGAGATATCTTCCTGATGTCTGTACGCTGGGCAAATATCAGGAACTTTCTCATACCTACAAGAAAAGGTTAGTTTAATCCTTTCAGCCCAGCAGACCAAAACACACTTTTTGCAAACAGTGCAGATCCTGATGAGACGGCTCATAATGAGCCATCTACACTGTTCGCCATTCTGTTTTGATTTTTGACTGACACCCCTATTCAGAACAATGGTGTTGACCAGAATCAAAAACAGGAAGAGTCCACTTCAGAAACTCAGGGATGAAAATGTTAATTATTTATGCAAGGATCCAAGGAATGTGTAGCTAAAATACTACACTCTTTGTTTGTTTGTATTGAGGTTATATGGCCCAGTCAACCCAATGGGGTCATGTCGAGTGTGATCAGTTTACCAAACCACACCTTTACTGGGCAGGCTTAGTTCTCTAAGCAGTTAACCATTATTGTGCACATTCTTTTGCCAGAAAACTACACTCTATAATGTAATATCACAGTGCATGTATCACATATAAGATCCTAAGATAGCAAGAAATACATTTTAATCCTTACCCTGCAGAATTCAGATAAAAGTAGATGATATTTCAAAAATTTTAAAATATGTTTTATTTTTTTTTTTTCAGAAAAATGGATATTTCTTAAAATTTCCTCCTTTGGGGACAATTTAACCCTTAAAGCGCCAATCACAACTGCAGCAGACCACATTTTTTTTATTTTTCAGAGAAAACAAGTCTTGACATTTCATGTGAATTGTCTGCTTGGCAGACGATTCACATGAAATTTCAAGACTTGTTTTCTCTGAAAAATAATAAAAAAAAAAAATTTTGAATGTTGTCTGCTACAAATTTTGTTTGGTGCTTTAAGGGTTAAATAAAATGCTAAACCCAATTAAGTGGAAACCCCCTCTTATTTGGAGCTATGCTAGTAAGAACTTACCTTCTTTACAAGTTTTGGAGTCCTTTCTCAACAATACTCCTGTTGGACAGGCACAAGTGTGACCCCTGGGGAGAGGGGCCAATAGACACAGGTGACTACACATACCGTTATTAACCTGACACTCAGTAGAAACTGAAATAAATCAGACAAGAGGTCAATTTTTAGACCTTTATCGACAATATTTCATACTGATTAGTGTAATAACCCTAAATATTGGGGCAGATAGGTATTTGTAAACACTGCAGACCCAGATCAGATGCCACAGATTATGGCATCTGATCAGGATCTACACTGTTTGCCATACATGCAGCCATGTTTAAGACACATCAAGTGGTAGTAGAATTTTAGGACAAGTATGGTCAGTAGATAAAGTGTCCCAATACTAAGGGTAAATATGGTTGCCATATATGACCTCTAGGTAGAGGAGCCAATACATATACAGTTGACTCTCGTTATCTCGACCTCACTTATCTCGAATAACCACTGATCTTGAAGTGAAAATCTGATCCCTGCTTAAACATGGAAGTCTAACAGCAAGTAAAAAAATATTGTGGAAAAAAGGAGAAATTGCTCCTAAGGAGCAATTTCTCCTCTTTTCCACAATATTTTCAATATATCTCTAACTTCAAGAGTCCAATTACATATATATTTGTTAAATGTGGTTGTTCGAATTATTTTTTCCTCAATTCTGCAAATCTGATATGTCAAGGTATGGATATCTCGAAATATTTCAGAGAGTCCCTCGGAATTCAAGATAACGAGAGTTGACTGTAGCTATAATAAGTTTGTGAGTGTTCTCTCATTGCTCTCAAGGGTCATTCCTTCAAGAATCAATTTATCTTCATAACAGCTGTTGTTAGTATCATGCGGTGGCTACAGAATATCTTCCCATATTTCCCTATAGTGTAATTCATATTTTCTTGTCCTTTGTGATCATTGAGCTCCTTTAAGGAGTTTCTAAAATTTATACGAGGGGCATTGATGAAGCCTAATTGGTCAAAATTAGCAAGTCTGGACCAGAAAACTTCAGGGCACATTTGTTCAAAGCATCATTAGCTTAATGAGCTTATTAGTGGTAAAACTGTTAACTGTTCTAGTAAGTACAATATCTAATTCACTGGTATTTTTGCTGAAAAAAATGTGAGCAGCTTAAGCTCACATTTTTTTCAGCAAAAATATTAGTGTATATGCCATATTTAATGATCAAAGTTTTAACGAAACATTAACTAACGACATCATTAGTTTTGAACAACTGGGCCCAGTTGTTTTCAGTTTTGTGAATGTGTTCATTCCTCTCAAGGTTCATTCCTTTTAGAATCTATTTTAAATAATTTACACACATGTATACTGTTTTAACCCTTGTCATGCTGAATAAATTAAGATGCCATGCCCACTTCTAATTTCCAGCCAATCAGATTACTTGATCCTAGTTTTTGATAGAAATTCACATATTTAATGACAAACAGTGCAGATACAGATCAGTTGGCTTCTTCAGAAGCCAACTGATCTGGATCTACACTGTTTGCTAAGACAGGGCATGTCATGTTCAGCAAGAGAAGGGTTAAATGGTCACTGGACAGAAAGTGAAAAAATAAATCAAATGAACATTCTTTTCTGTTTGTTTTCATTCTTTTCTATTTGGTTTTATAAATCTACAAAAAGATGAGACTGAATTCAAACTAATTTGTTTTTACGGGGACTGGGTACACGATAGATTTTCTGCCTTTTTTTGCAAGGGAGACAACTTTTGTTACATCCTGTTTGCTTTCCTGCACATCTCGTCCCTTCTGAAAAGGAGTCTACTCTAAAAGAAAAGATATTGCTCCAAGGGGAACAAATCCTTTCCTTTAGGAGTAAACCGCACTTCAGAAGGGAGGCAAAACATTTTGATAGGAAGAGCTGAATAACTATACACCAGCTGCTAGACTGGAACAGTGTGGATGAATGGACAGATGTAAACAAGTACGGTAAATGTCCTAAAATTTTATTAACCAAAGTTTCTGATAAAATGGCACATGAACAAAGTTCTGATCCAGATCAGCAGTCTGATCTAGGTCTACACTGTTTGCCATTCCACTAAATATTTTAAGGAACAACAGCCTAAAAAGCAAAACTCAGACCAAAAAAGTATGGAATAAAATGTTCAAAATTTTAGGACATTTACCATATATCATTCTTTCTCAATGTGGGTTTATAAATATTTTTGTTTGTCCTTAATCTACACAATATTTTGGCCTCGACTCAAATAATTACACTGCAAATCATATGGAACTGTTCAAATTTTGGGACAGATGATACAATATAACTCCATAAAGAGTTACAGTGTCTGGATTGTAATGGTTATTAGGATAGGTCCTAGAGACTTATTCCAAACTTACTATTTGGTCTGTTCCGGTGAAATATAGCTATGTCCATCACACTATCAATGTTACTCTGTAATGTCTCTTGGTGAAAACCATCCTCCTTGTCAGCAACAAGTATTTTCTTTGACAACCAGTCTGTCCAGTAGATCTTATCGTTATACAGGGTCAGTCCAAATGGGCGAGCTGAGGTAATACTAAATACTAGCTGAAATACAAAGAAGTTTCATTTATTGTCTGAGATTTAAACTCATCAAAATTAAAATGGGTCCATCTGCAGGCAGCAAACAAGTAGCAAAGGCCTAGATACGCGTATTAACCCTAAACCCATTGTAGTCTGGAGACCCCTTAAAAGATACTGGCAAACACTGCAGATCCAGATCAGACACTGCAGAATGCGGCATATGATCAGGGTCTCCACTGTTTGCAAATAGTTCAACCATTTTTTTCTAAGAATATCTAAATCACATAGCCTAACATACCTAAAATTGAAATTAAAACCTTCCAATATATAGTGTGGGGCAGTTCATTCAGTCTACAATGGGTTAAAATGCAGTAAATGAAATTTTTTGGTTTTTAACTATTTGTATCTGGCAGAGGTGTAAAATTCTCTCAAAACTTACTCGCCCTTATGGTCTAAATTTTTCATTTAGATGCTAAAAATGAAGAAAAAATGATGAGAGTTCTGAAAATCTCACTCGCCCTGCCTTAAATTTACTTACAAATAGGAGTGAGCGAGTGGAATTTTTACTTCCCTGTCTGGGACATAAAAGTTGTTTTTTTTTAATATGCATTTTAGTTTAACCTATAGAGCTATTTAGATATAAATTGATGGTTAGCTAAAACTGGAAGTGTATTTATGATATGCTGTAGGGTTGTATTCCTATTTTTATTGGTAGCATAAAGCTGTAGAAGGCCATTTTGCAACAGAAAAAGAAGCTGGGAAAACCAATTTGTAATGAAGAATTTGTATCACAAATGGCTGCCAATTTGGTAATGTTGACTCATATAAATTGGACTCTGCTGATGTTTCAAGAAGTTTTTGAGTAAGAAAAGAGTTGCTTCTGGAAAGAAATATATTTTGATTTAAATTTATGTTGTAATTATATCAGATTACAACAGATATTACTGAGAAAACAGTTTGAGTAGACAAATTAAACTTTGTGTTTTGACTGCGTATTCTGTTTAGCTGATGTTATAGATACAATTTCATGGCCAAAGCCAACAAAAATTATATCTGCTTGCATGAAAATCAATGGCAAAACATTCTTTAAAAGTTTTATGAATTTGATTGGGTAGTTAATTCATACTGTGCCATTGGGGTTACTGGTAAAAAAAAAAATCAATAGCTGGGTGCAGTACACACACACAAAAACGTTTTCTTAGTGTTAAGAGCATCTGATGATGATGATGATGATGATGATGATGATGATGATGATGATGATGATGATGATGATGTGATGATGATGATGATGATGTTGTTGATGATGATGAGTTTACAACGTGTCAACCCATGAGGGTCATTTGCATTATAATTATAGACTAATATTTTAATAGCGAAACTGATATACGGTAAATGTCCTAAAATTTCATACACCAAAGTTTCTAACACAATGGCAGAGACAGGTGCAGTCTGATCAGGGTCTACACTATTTGCCATTCCACTAAGCATTTTAAGAAGCAACTGCATAAAAAGCACAATTTAGGCAAAAAAAAAAAAAAGAATTGAATAAAGTGTTCGAAATTTAAGGACATTTACCATAACAATAAAGTGTCAGGTGTCAGGTATGGATGAAAAAATATAGATGGAAGAAATATCTGAACATCTGGACAGTCAGATTAGAGTGTTTTTCAGCAATATATTTTACAGTATCCAACAATACTGTTAGCAGACAGTGAAGACTGATCATACTGCATCCAGACCAGACTGCAAAGATGTGCTGGCTGGTTTAGGCTTTGATGTCTGCATGTGGCCAGACGACAACTTTTCAAATGCAATGACTCAAATACACTTTATAACCTATGTAACAACTACATACTGAGATCAACATGTGCAAACATGTAGCCTGATCAGAGTCTAAGCTGTTTGCTTATCTTTAAAATTTGTTATGTTAGAGAAGAATGTAAACTATGATCAGGCTGTGCTGAAGGGCTGGCTAATCAAGGACTACAACTGTTGCATATGTCAAATAAATATTTCCTTCTTTCCTCCCTATGGACCAATACAGATACTTTTGTAAACAGTGCAATGAGCCGTCTCATCTGGATCTACACTGTTTGCCATTCTATTATTGATTTCTGAATGAAACCCTGATTTGCTACAATGGATATGCCCAAATTCAGAGATGGAAGAGTTCATTTCAGAAACTTAGGGGTGAAAGGATTAGGAACCTACCTTTCTATCATTGCCATCCAGGGTGCAGGATTCTACTTTCATGTTGCTTGTATCAATCCAATAAAGCCTAGGAACACCACTGTAATCTATAGCAAGACCATTGGGATGTGTTAAATTTTGACCAATCAGAACACTTTTCTGTATTCCATCCATTCCTGCCCTCTCTATATGCTGTCGATTCCAATTGGTCCAAAACATGTAACTGGAAAAGAAAAATGAAAGTTACCATATTTAGACTAAATAATGGGACAGACAGGCCTGAGCAAACAGTGTAAACCCTGATCAGATCTGAACACAGCATCTGACTGGGGCTTACACTGTTTGTCACTCATCCAGCGGTTTCAGGTACATCAACAGGTAATTAGTAAAATAAGAGCTCTCGCAGGACAGTATAGCTTGCCTGAATCACCCTTTGCCTCAAAAAAAAAACTTGAACCAAAAACTTTAACATAATTTTTTTCTATGTCTTAGGTCACTCATGTGGGTTGGGATCGTACAGCATAGAACTTCAGACCAGCATCTAACATCAGGGCAAGTATGAACTACTTCCATCCAGAGGTTCAGGAGATATAGCCTTTTTAACCCTTGTCCTGCTGAACCCGAATATATCCTGCCTTTGCAAACAGTGTAGATCCAGATCAGTTGGCTTCTGAAGAAGCCAACTGATCTGGATCTGCACTGTTTGTCATTCAATATAAGAATTTATATCAACAACCTGGATCAAGTAATCTGATTGGCTGAAAATTGGAAATAGGCATGGCATCTTAATTTATTCAGCATGACAAGGGTTAAAAATTTAAACCAAGGACTTTAACCAATGTCAATGCCGATGCCTGGTGAATGCTATATCTCAAACTATACTTTCGTACAGGTGAGCTATAAATGGACTTGTACAGTAAATAGTCCAGATGTCCCAATATTTAACCCTTAAACTGCCAATCACAACAACTGTCATCTGCTTTGTCATCTGCCTGTGATTTTAGAAGTCACTTTTGCAAACAGTGTGGACCCAGATCAGACTGCACCTCTAGAAGCAGTCTGATCAGGGTCCACACTGTTTGCCTGTACGCAAAAATAGGTTTGAAAAGTTTGCAAGAATATTCAGCAGACGACATTTTCAGATGCAGTTTTTCTTGGCATTTTAAGGGTTAAGTATATGCAGTTTTTTTTTTCTTTCTTCAATTAAGCCAGTTCAAGTAAAAATGGTCTAACACAAGCAACATTGTAAAGGCCCAGATGAGGCTGACAGTAGATGCTACAGTATTCTCCAAACAGCGTGGGGATAATGAGTACACCCAACATACCATTACTGTGTAGAAGATTGAAAACAATTCCCTAAATTATCACCATTTGCTTTCTGATATGGCACTATAGTTAACACTCAGTGGCTCAAACAACCCATATCTTGAACACATTTTCATGGTCCTAAGGAGGTTCAAGCCACTGAGGTTTGACTGTATACCTGAATGCTTACCCTAGCTTTTGATATTTTCTATTCATAGCTGACAGGTTGGAAGTGAATATTCGATATACAGGTAATTTCATACTGGTAATATTTAAATTTTGAAAGTTAATATCTTTAATATCTACAAAACAACAACACAAAAAATCTTGCCTTAAACAGCTGTCCCTGTTGACAGAAATATCAATCTCTGCAGACGTGAGAAACAAGAGATAAGGAAAATATGATATAAAGATCATATATATATATATATCCATGTATAAACTTTTAACAATCTCTAGGAAAAATCTAAGATGACAAACAAATGCATACTGTAAATATCCTTAATTTTTGTACACCAAAATTTCTGAAAACATGGCATAGGCAAACAGTGCAGACCCAGATCAGACTGCAGCCTCCTGAAGGAGCATTCTGATCAGGGTCTAAACTGTTTGCCATTCCACTGAGCATTTAAAAAAAAACAATTGCATAAAAAGCAAAATTCAAGCCAAATAGGTATGGAATAAAGTGTTCGAAATTTTAGGACATTTACCATACTATTTTTTAATTTCTTAGATAATAGGACCAATGATCTTCTGTTCTTTTTTTCTGTCAAAATGAAAACATCATAGCAACAGATAAGGCGCTTTTTTCATCCGGAAAATGCTGATATCTTTCTTATTTCTCAATAAAAACATATGTTGTGGGTACACATTAGAAGTGCCTCGGTGAGGCACTTCTAATGAGTACCCACAACATATGTATTCGTCGAGAAATAAGAAAAATATTATGTGGATACCCCCTCTTATCTGTAGCTATGAAAACATTTTTTAAAATGTCAGCTAAATGTGTTAAGGGTGAAAATACTGAAAGTATAAGTTTGTAGCATAAAGCTGTTGCCTCTATACACAAATACCTATACAAATTTGAATGTAATAAAATGTCAATGGATTTTCAGCAAACTTGGTATGTGCATTGATATTGTGAAGATCTAGGCCCAGTTGTTCAAAGCGTCATTAGCTTAACGAGCTCGTTAAGGGTCATTTCGTTAACTGTTTTAGCAGATTCAATATACAATATTCTGATATTTTTTGCCGAAAAAATGTGAGTAGCTTTTGCACTGCAAAAGCTACTCACATTTTTTCAGCAAAAAATTTTGGCATATTTGCGTATCACTCGATCTAAATTTTAACGAATCGTTAACTAACGATGTCGTTAGCTTTGAACAACTGGGCCCTTGTTTGAGATTTCTAATGGACAAATTTCGTCAATTTTTGACAGTTATCTGCCCACCACACGATAGTGGCAGGGTATTATCGTTTCATGTTTTTATTTCTACTTCTCAAAGTACTCACCCAGAAATAGGATCCACTATAATATCTCTGGGCTGACCAAGACCCTGCCATATGAGGACACTTCTTTGACTGCCATCCAGATTAGAAACTTCAATGCGCCCCAATTCTGAATCAGTCCAGTACAACTTCCTGCTGACCCAGTCCACGGCCAGACCAGCTGGACTGTCAAGACTTGAATCAACAACAACCTGAAAGATAAACGATAATGGTTGTATTTCTTGTTTTCTTTGTGCTCAATAATTTGTAATACATGCTAAAACAGCAACAAAAAATCCTTGTTTGTTTGCGTTGGGGTTTTACGGCCCAGTCCACCCAATGGGGTCATGTCGAGCGCGGTCAGTTTACCTAACCATACGTTTACTGGGCAGGCGTAGTCCTCTAAGCGGTTAACCAGTATTGTGCACATTCTTTCGCCAGAAACTGACAACTGCCCTTCTTGGATCAGCAGAAGGGAGAGAATGACTGTAGAAAATATTTCATGATCAATCTCCATGAAAGAATGTTGCCGACCTCGGCGGGGGTTGAACCTGCGACCTCCTGGTCTCCAGTTGGACGGCGCATCCAACCGAGCCACCGAGGCTGGCAAAATTTAGGGCTATTTTTTTAGAAAGTTCTAAGGCTGAAATCAGGGCCCAGTTGTTCAAAACTAACGATGTTGTTAGTTAACGTATCGTTAAAACTTTGATCATTATGTATGGCATATATGCTAATATTTTTGCTGAAAAAATGTGAGAAGCTTTTGCATTTGCAAAAGCTACTCACATTTTTTCAGCAAAAATACCTGTGAATAAGATATTGTATTTACTAGAACAGTTAATATTTTGACTACTAACAAGCTCGTTAAGCTAATGACCCTTTGAACAACTGGGCCCAGAAATTTTAGGTCATTTTAATTAAAACTTAGTTTAATCATAGCTCTAGAAAAGGTGTTTTATTCCATTAACAAGAGCTGTCGTAGGACAGCGAGCTCGCCTGCTGGGTACATTTTATATTCATTAAGCCATATAATATAGGTCACACTGACCTAGATGTATTTGTATGTAAATCATTTTGTCACATAGATATAATAATCCAGGTATGACAATTCTCCATGAAATAGTAATAAAAATAAAAGGCAAAATCACTGAAGCATGAAATATAGGTCACAATGACCTAGATATAGTAAGTGGTTATTCATTGGGTCACATGGAACTAATATCCCAGGTGTGACATTTATCCAACAAATAGTATTCAAGATATAAGGCAAAATCACTGAACCATGAAATATAGGTCACACCAACAGAGATATATTTTGACGTCAATAATCGGGTCACAAGGAACTAATATCCCAGGTGTGACATTTATCCAACAAATAGTATTCAAGATATAAGGCAAAATCACTGAACCATGAAATATAGGTCACAATGACCTAGATATAGTAAGTGGTCATTCATTGGGTCACATGGAACTAATATCCCAGGTGTGACATTTATCCAACAAATAGTATTCAAGATATAAGGCAAAATCACTGAACCATGAAATATAGGTCACACCAACAGAGATATATTTTGACGTCAATAATCGGGTCACAAGGAACTAATATCCCAGGTGTGACATTTATCCAATAAATAGTATTCAAGATATAAGGCAAAATCACTGAACCATGAAATATAGGTCACACCAACAGAGATATATTTTGACGTCAATAATCGGGTCACAAGGAACTAATATCCCAGGTGTGACATTTATCCAACAAATAGTATTCAAGATATAAGGCAAAATCACTGAACCATGAAATATAGGTCACACCAACAGAGATATATTTTGACGTCAATAATCGGGTCACAAGGAACTAATATCCCAGGTGTGACATTTATCCAACAAATAGTATTCAAGATATAAGGCAAAATCACTGAACCATGAAATATAGGTCACAATGACCTAGATATAGTAAGTGGTCATTCATTGGGTCACATGGAACTAATATCCCAGGTGTGACATTTATCCAACAAATAGTATTCAAGATATAAGGCAAAATCACTGAACCATGAAATATAGGTCAAACCAACAGAGATATATTTTGACGTCAATAATCGGGTCACAAGGAACTAATATCCCAGGTGTGACATTTATCCAACAAATAGTATTCAAGATATAAGGCAAAATCACTGAACCATGAAATATAGGTCACAATGACCTAGATATAGTAAGTGGTCATTCATTGGGTCACATGGAAGTAATATCCCAGGTGTGACATTTATCCAACAAATAGTATTCAAGATATAAGGCAAAATCACTGGACTGTGAAATCTAGGTGACCTGGACCGTAAAATGTAGGTCACCATGACCTTCACTCTCTTACACTTAAATCGATGTCACATAGTTAGCTGATGTATAACCAGTTGTGTCTATAACCTGTAGGCATATAAGATTTTACAAATGTGTCCTAGATTTTGACCCCTAGCCCCACTCCAAGGCCCACCCTGAGGTATGAACCCAGGGGTATGTTCTTTTGGAATCTCAGAAGACTCCTCCAGGTACCCAAATTCTAAATATGAATGCTCTATGAGGAGTGAAAGTCAAGATATAAGAATTTGAAAAACTTTAACACAGTATTACAAAGGTGTCCTAGATTCTGACCCCTTGCCCCACCCAGGGGCATGAACCCAGGGGTTTATTCTCTTGGAATCTCAGAAGACCCTCCAAGGTACCTAAGTTCCAAATTTGATGCCTCTGTGAGGAGTGACTGTTGAGATATAAGCATTTGAAAAACTTTAACGCAGTGTGACGGGAACGGGAACGCAAACGCAAACGACTGGGGTGACTACAATAGCTCTCCTTGTACTTCGTACAGGCGAGCTAAAAAGTATTTATATTTCATTACGAAAACACACCTATTCAAATATATAGAAAATTTCACCTCTAAAAACTGAAAATCTTCAGATAAAAACTCTGATATTTTTCATATTTCTGCTCAAAACATAGATTGTGGGTACTCATTAGAGCTGCCTTGGTAGAGAAGCTGCCTCAGCAAGTACCCACAATCTCTGTGTTTGAGCAGAAATAAGGAAAATAATGAATACCCCTGTGAACCCCAGTTTTACTGTATAAAAGTGGGGTTTAAGGGGGTCAATATTATATAGGCATGTTTTCGTGATGTTTTTTTTTTTACTTTTGCATGAAAATATGTTTCGGTGCTCATTAGAAGTGCTTTAGTGAGTATAAAATGTCAAAAGCTATATTCTTGGAAAAATAAGAAAAATGTCACTATTGTCTGCTACAAAGGGGTGAAGGCGAAGACATGTACAGTGAGGAGTTATAGTATTTGATTATTCCAGATAATTATGGTACTCTGGATGCTTTTCTGAAGAAATGGACAAAATATCAATAAAAAGGCACCGTACCTGTTCACGGCTACCGTCCCATTTAGCCCTGCTCACTCTATTAGTTCCACTGTCTGTCCAGTATATAGTGTCTGTACTAGCATCAAAATCCACAGCCATTGATCTGATGGTATTGCTAAGGGGGATAACTACATCTGACTGGTCTGGAGTTCCAAGAGTTATCCTTCTTACATCAGATCGTGTTGTGAAAAGTAGGAAAGCTTCAATGTCTGTGAATTACAAAAAAAAAGTTTTAAAATTGTAAAAATGAATTATTTGAAAAGTAATTTGGACATATCAATTTGAAAAGTATCTTTGAGCCTATTGGGCAGCAAAAACCCAGATCAGACTGTGCATTCGCACAGTCTGATCTGGGTCTTTGCTAAAATAACTGGACATTAGAGAATGTATCAAGGTAGAACAAAGACCCTGATAAGACTGCAGATGATCTAAATCAGCACATTTCAAACATGGACAAAAACACCATTTCATTTGATGCAGCCCATTAAAGCCATAACAAGGAAAAATAATCTTATAATGTTATTATAATACTTGAAATTTGTATTTTTACTCCCTCTGCTTCAGTTTCTATGCTGATTTTCAAACAGTCAATGCTGAAGTACCCTTTACTCCCTCTTATCTGGAGTTCTGACATATATGACAAAAACAGTCTAAATCATATCAGACACAAACTTTGCCAATACAGAGAAATTTGGCCAATACAGCCAGAACACGACCAGTATGATGACCAATATCGATTATGTGATTTCCAGGCTTTTTATTAAAGGAAATGACGCAATCGATATTGGGTGAGTTCCAGCTGTATTTGCCTAGTTTTTCTGTACTGGCCAACTTTCTGGTTGATAATGTGTTAAGATCTGAATTGATATTAGATCTAGAAGTTAATTAATAAAATTATCATTAATCAACATCAGTTCAAATGTTATATTTTTGCTTGATTCTACCAATGTTGATGATGAGGAGTTCAGGTTTAACCCATGAAGGTCATTTGTGTCAAAAAGGAAATATTAACACCACGCTATGAGCAGATTTAGCAGATGACAAATTAATGATATTTTTCTTATTTTTCCTAAACAATAGGATCTGACACTTCATGCAAATTGTCTCCTAGGGAGTGTCAGATCCTTTTTTCTTTTGAAAAATAAGAAAAATGTTTCAAAATGACATCTGCTGAAATTTTTACCCAGGATGCAAAGTGGTAATTTGGTTTATTAGTGAAGCAGCCACAATAAAAATAGTCACCAATAATGTAGATAAAGAATACTTACTTCCAACACAGTCTTTCTTATTTGGTTTAAGATGAAGTCCTGTTGGGCAGGCACATGTGTAAGATTCTTTACTCGGTAGACACAGATGGCTACAGCCACCTTTGTTTCCACTACAGTGGCTCGTTGCTGAAAAAAATATATGTAATGTCTCCGAGTTAGAGTTGGAGTTTTACGGCCCAATCAAAACTGTTACAGTCATGTTGAGTCACTCAATTAACCTACTCCCACTTTGTTTGGGCAGGCTTAGTCCTCTAAATAGTTCACGTAATTATGCACATGTAAAAGTATGTGCACAATTACGTTAACATATAATAACATGCTATTATTATGAAATAACATAACATCTGACAACTGCCAATCTTGAATCAGCGGAACAGGGAGAATGACAGCAGAAATGTTTTCATGATCAATCTCCACAAAAGTTATAAGGCTCAGCTGGGATTCAACCTTGCAACCCCTGGATATGCTGTCAAACTCATTACCAACTGCGCTATGGAGTCCCACATACGTAATGTCACATTCTTTTGTGTTCAGGTTTTTCAGTGACAAATTACATTAACCTTTTAAGTGCTAATTACAACTGCAGCCAATATCATTTTCATTTTTTCATTCATTTATTTGTTTTTCTTTTTGTATTTTTCCCAAAAAAATATGGCTCTCACTTCAAGTGAATTGTCTGCCTAGCATTAGAATGTCATTACAACAATTTCGCTTACAGCAAAGGAGATAAGCACTAGTACTGACGATTAGCAGGCTGGGTATAAATTCTACAAGATGACATTCTGAAATATATTGTTTCTAATTTTTCCCCAGAAAACAGATTTTTACTACCTGTTCATGAGTCTAAAAATTGCTGGATGAGTGGGAAATAGGGTAGAAATGAAACTTCCTGTTGGGCTGTCTCTGTTGATGGGAAATATGGATATTCATGGCAAACTGTAGCCTGTTTTGGACCATTTTAGCATAAAAGCTGGCTAGTACCACAAGGCAGTACAAGTGTGTTATATACATATACTTGGTAACAAGAATATTTAACCCATTTAAGCCTAGCGTCCCATAAAAGGGACATTGGCAAACAGTGTAGACCAGGTCAGATGCCACAGAATGCGGCATCTGATCACAGTCTACACTGTTTGCATTAAGTCCAGAAATTTCTACAAAACATGATAGAAACAAAAACTATCAAGACAACCCTTCTACTGGAAATGGATCGGCCCAAAGTGTTAAGATAGAAGAGTCCACTCAGCATAAATGGGTTAAGGTGAACACTTTATACAAATAATGCAGATCCTAATCTGCCTATTCATCTGTTTGGATTATTGCTTAGCATGCTGGATATAAATTTCAGCAGATGACATTTTGAAATACAAACATACTTTTTCTCTTATTTTCCCAGAAAATAGATTTTGACAGTCCCTGCAAATTGTCTCCTGTAAAGACGATTTGCATGGACTGTCAAAGTCTATTTTTTGAGAAAAATAAGACAAAGTATCATCTATTTGACATCTGCTGAATTTGTATATAGACTGGTAAGGGTTAAAAAAAGAAACTTACTGTTGGGCTGTCTCTGTTGATGGAAAATATGGATATCCATGGGAAAGTGTAGCCTATTTCGAACCATTTCAACATCGTTGCCTGTGAACTTGTTAGCTTTATTGATACTCTTTGTATGCCAGTCTGTCCAGTAGAGTTCATCCTCAAACAGGGTTAGAGCAAATGGGTGGGGTAAACCTGAAACAAAATATTAGCTTTATTGTGCCATTAATTAAGTTCAACTTTTTGCGCAATTTAGTATTAAAACAGGGCTTACAGAAGATTAAGTAGAAAAAAAAACACAGCTCCAGATATGACATTTTTTTCAGCCAAAGTGTATTGATAATTTTCTTATTTTGCACTGAAATATATTATTGTGTTCCTCACTAGAAGCAACTTGGCATATATAAATTTGATCAAAATCCATTCATTTGTTCTCAAGATAGTGAATGGAAATGAAATAACATAATACATCACCATTATCAAGTGGCAGTGTATGGTATAATATAATCCCCAACCACTATCGTGTGGCCCGGTATAAACCTTGTAGGCATGAAAGTCAAAATTATACTATCTGTGGTACTCATTAGAAGTGCCTGGCATGAAATTCAAAATTATACCATACTGTATAAATGCTTAGCACTCTGGGTAAAATTTTCAGCAGACAACATTTAGAAATATTTATTATATTTTTCCCAGGAAACAGGATTTGGCATTTCATTAAAATTGTCTCCAATGGAAAATATCATCTCTTTGTCGTCTGCTGAATTTGCCCAGACATTGAGAAAGATTAAGTTTGGCATGGAAATTTTTCCACCACCTACCTTGGTTTATAACTGTTCTTCTATGACTGCCATCAAGGTTTGAGCATTCTATCACATGATGCTTGGCATCTGCCCAGTAGAGTTTCTCCGCAGCATAGTCCACTGTTAGACCATTAGGCCAAAACAGTGAGGTATTAGCGATGATTGCCCTGTCATGACCATCCATGTAGCTACGTTCTATCTTCGGAGTACTACCCCAGTCTGTCCAATATATTGTCCTGCAATCAAAACAGGACAAAATGACTTCCAACAAGCAAAACTGATTTTTTGCATATGCAACCCTGCAAACTACATTGACGACATAGGAAGAATCTTCATGAAACGGAAACTCTGGGCTCAGTTGTTCAAAGCATCGTCAGCTTAATGAGCTTATTAGTGGTCAAAATGTTAACTGTTCTAGTAAGTACAATATCTAATTCACAGGTATTTTTGCTGAAAAAATGTGAGTAGCTTTTGCAAATGCAAAAGCTACTCACATTTTTTCAGCAAAAATATTAGCATATATGCCATATTTAATGATCAAAGTTTTAACGATATGTTAACTAACGACATCGTTAGTTTTGAACAACTGGGCCCTGATATTTATGTGTTTGGTGTTTCTAAGAGCAACCTTTACAGATTTTGACAAAACTTTGTATGTCATTACTTCCCACTGCTTCCCTGGTACCAAACTCTTTTAATTTGTTGTCATTCTGTTCACCTTTTATCTAGTATTTCTCCACAGTATAATTTCTGTTCAAAATTGTAATTTATTAAGGCTGGCTAATCAGAGCTAAAAAGATAATCGATTATCAGTCCTGCCATTGAGATCTATAATCGATTAATAACCACTGAAGATTTGGTCATAATTTTACCAGTCTTAGCATGATTCTTGCCATATGATATACTTTATTGCATGTATTTCATCAGAAAGGCCTGAGCAAACAGTGTAGACCTAGATGAGATGCAGCAAATGTGGCATCTCATCAGGGTCTACTCTGTCTGCCTCTCAGTCAGCTATTTTAGACACAACAGTGGGTAGTAAATTGTACTTGTTCAAAGTATGGTAAGGAGCTGAGGTGTCTGAATAGTAAGGGTAAATACGGTAAAGTAACAGACACAGAAATCAAATGATCGATTATTAGCAAATCTGTAATGATAATCATATTTGTGGAATTTATCAATCAATTAACCGATTATCCAATCAATTGTGTCATCCTTAAAATTTATACTCTGTGATGTCATATAAAATTGACATATACAGTCAACTCTCATTGTCTCAAACTCCAAGGACCAGAACTTCCATTTGAGATAACAGTTGTTTTTAGAAAAAGAGTACTAAGGTGTAGGAAACATGTGGCAATCTAAACTTATGTTGCCTTTTGTTTGGTTTTTGTCCATGTGTTGGTTTAAGTTATCAGTGTCTGAGATAATGCGAGTGGACTGTATTTGGCTTATCAGGATATTGACTACTTTTAAATTACATAATGGACCACGTTAACTTTCATTCAAAACTCGCTATATGCTTACAATGTTGATTTTGTATGGAGAAGAGCTATATAAGCTTTTGTTCTAATCCTATACAGTTGACTCTCGTTATCTCGACCCCTCTTATCTCGATCCTATCACTTATGTCGAACTGATTTCTAAGTCCCGATTATTTTCCCTATGTATTTATTGCATTTCAGCTTCGTATATGTCGAACTATTTGTATGTCGACACTTCGGCTATCTCGTCGATCATTTTCAGTCCCTGAATATATTTTTCACAGTTTTTACTACCGCGTATCTCGAACTCGGACCATGACGAAGGAAAAAAATGTAAGATGCGGCGCCGCCGGTCTCTCAGGTTATGAAAATATAATAGGCCATTGATAAATAAATCAATATTTTAATTTTCACCTTTGTCCAGGTAATTACAAACAAAACAAACAATGTCTAAAATCGGGTTTGACACACGGCGCTCAACACCGTCTCGTATCATTGATTTGTAAGATAAAAAGCGGTTCAGAATAGTGTTATGGAAGATTAATCAACGAAGTTTCTTTAATTTATTGTTTAGATACGCTCTTCACTACTGAGTACTGTCCGTCTGATTGATATAGCGTCTTCAAAAAAAGTCAGTGCGCGACAGGTTCCGACTCAGATCAGCCTGTATTGATCAGGCTAGCTAAGTCTGAATCGTCCCTTGTTACTCTTTGGTCAGGCGGTGCTCTTTGGTAAGCCCAGATAAGGCTCATGCGTATAATGGAAAATTCGTGGGCATGCAGGCTGATCCGAGTCTTTGACAGTCGCACAGTCTTCTAATAGGAGTTGTCGTGACGGCCTCAAATAGACGAATCACACGTGGGTACCGATGTTAACCCTTCCGACCCTGTAGACTGGTATGGATACCCGCACAAATAGTGTAGGTCCAGATGAGACGGTTCATAACGAGCTTTCTCTGCAGGAGCTACAGTTTGCCGCGCTGAGATGGTTCGTTTATGCTAGGGGAGATGATCCAAACTAGTTTACAGCTGCCGCTTAACATTGTAAGCGTTTTATGCAAAAGCAGAAACCAGTCAACTCTTTATCGAGTCGTCTATGCGAAGGGAGCTAATCCAAACCAGTTCATAACGTATAGCTAACACAACCCGGAAACGAGTAATTTATTTATAGCTCATATGGAAATCCAAATTTGCAGGAGTATTAAAAGACAACAAGAGACGTTTGAAATTTATTATTATTAACATTTATTGATGATATTATTCCAAGAGAACCATTGCATCTCCTAAAACAAATAGTAACAATGCAAACTGAAGCACGCGTAAATTATTTAAATTGCCATATACATGTGCCTTCCAAGCACGTTTTGGCGAACAGAGAGGCGAACAGTCGTCATACCTGACGTCACAATTTGGTTGTCTCGAACTACTCATAACTCAAACATTTTTATCAGGTCCCGTGAAGTTCGAGATAACGAGAGTCGACTGTATTTCATTGTTTACAAAGATATTTCTGAATAAAATAAGTTTAGACCAAAAAAAAAAAAAAAAAAGTCTTGACATTCATTTGAATCGTCTGCTAAGCAGATGATTCACATGAAATGTCAAGACATTTTCTCTGAAAAAAATTGATTGTTGTCTGCTACAAACTTTGCTTGGCACTTAAGCCCTTAATGTAGACATACCCCTCTCCAGGGTGGACAACAATTGCCCTAGGTTTTTCCAAGTTTTCCCAGATCAGTACTTTACGGTGACGACCATCAAGATCTGAGACCTCTATCCTTGAGGTGCCTGAGTCAGTCCAGAATAAATTATTGTGTACCCAGTCCACTGCTACACCACCTGTGGAAACAAACATAGATTTATAAATACACTCAAACCTCTTTATAAAGATGGTTCATTCATAATTCCAGATAAGATATTTTTTTCAACTGAAAAAGTTTGATATTTTTCTTATTTCTCCATGAAAACATATGTTGTGGGTACCTCATTCGAAGTGCCTCAGTGAGTCGAATGTTATTACATAGAAAAATGACCATTTATGCAATTGTGGCAAATTTTAGTGCACAACAGTTTGCAAGCATTAACACCATTTTATGTACATGAAAAGCAAATATCAGTATGGACAAACATTACTATGAACAGAACAAAAACAATCAATTAAATTCAAAAATTAAAATAAAATCAAGATTATCTGTCAAGGAAAAGTCAATATTTATGGCACATCAAAGCAGACGGTACAATGGCTTATCCTATACCTTTGTAAACGAATACTTCATATTTAATGAGTGGAGCCCTGCTTAGAAAAAAATGGAACTTAAACGTTTGTGATATTTTGCACAAAATTAATGTAACTATAGGAAGAATATGTAACCATAGGAAGAGTATTTACTTGTAAAGTGACATTTACCAAGCAGCAGAAGTCTTAAAATTCTAAGTGTACGAATCTGCAACCTGTCACTATATAAGAAATATCTCATTGTAGACTGAATAAACTCCCCCACACTATATACTGGAAGATTCTAATTTCATTTTAGGTATGTCAGGCTATGTGATTTAAATATTCCTAGAGAAAAATAGTTGAACTATTTGCAAACAGTAGAGACCCTGATCAGATGCTGCATTTTGCAGCATCTGATCTGGGTCTGCACTGTTTGCCAATTACCCTTTCAGGGGTCTCCAGACTACAATGGGATATATTCTAGGACTCTATAAACAGACAAGGAAAGCCCAGTTCTAAATGCTACATGGGCGGGTTGATCTGGACCTTTGCTGACAGCATATTCTCCAATAATACAGCTTCACATGGAGCAACTCTATTCTTTCAGAAACTTTAAAACATGGACAGTTTCTCATATATGTGTGTTTGAAGTGACTTATAGCCCATGGGGCAGGTGTACTTGAAACAGTTATATATTTATCATTTTGATGTACGTGTTACACAAGTCACTATAATAAAAGATTATCTATCTTAAGGAGACTGGGTAGATTTCTGCCCTTTTTATCAAGAGACCATCCGTGGCTGTACATGTTACACAAGTCACTGTAATAAAAAATTATCTATCTTAAGGTGACTGGGTAGATTTCTGCCCTTTTTATCAAGTGACACCACTTCCTGTTAACTTTCCTGCTTACTAACCCCTTCTGAAAAGGGGTCTACTCTAAAAGGAAAGAATTTGCTCCCAAGGATAGACCCCTTTTCCAAAGGGAGACAAAACCATTCTGACAGAGTTGCCTCCCTTGAAAATGTATCCCTTCCCTTCAATTCATTTAAAAACTATGTATCAGCTTTCCTAAAATCTGAATTTCAAAATCTTTCCTTAGCAAAACCTCTAACATACCTGGACTTTCTAAACCGTAAGAGACCACTTCTTTAATCTGGCTTCCATTCAAAAAGGCTCTCTTAATTTTATCAAGGGTGACATCAGACCAGTACACATAGCCCTTCTCATGGTGGAAGTCCAGGGCAATAGCATTTTCTAGGCCTTGTAGGATAGAGTCATACTCTGTCATGTCAGGAAGAACTCTTCGGATGTCTACACGATTAGCAAAGATGAGGTAGGCTTTCTCTCCAGGTTTGACTACAAAAAACAAAAAAAAAAAACCCAAAAAAAAACCGCATGACAAAGTGTTAATCACTGAAGCAAACCACATTTTGACTTTTTATTTTGTTATTTTTTTCAGAGAAAATAAGGCTTATGGCTTGCCTTGCAGACAATTCATATGAAATGTAGTCTTATTTTCTCTGAAAAATAATAAAAAAAAAAACAAACAAAAAAACAAACAAACAGTATGTCATCTGCTACAATTCTGCTTAGAACTTTAAGACTTATTAAACAAGAATCCCTTAGAACGCAATGTTGTATTAACATAAATGTTGCTGGACGAAAAACAGTTTACCATATTGACGTATTTGTACAAACACGTTTGAGCAAACAGTTTAAGGCCTGATCAGGTGCATTGTTCCCTAGCATCTGATCAGGACCTACACAATTTGTCACTCATCAAGCAATTCTGGTACATAAAAACAGTTACCATAGTAAAATGTCATAGGTCTACATTGGAGTAGGTATCGGGTAAATATTTTTTCTAATTTCTTCACGAAAACATATGTTGTGGGTACTCATTAGAAGCGCCTCGCCGAGGCGCTTCTAATGAGTACCCACAACATATGTTTTCGTGGAGAAATAAGAGAAATATCAATACTTTTGGATTGAGAAAAGCATCAGCTATGAAAATGTACTTGATCAAATTTTATGATTAGTATAATAAAGAATGGTAAGCATAGCTCCAGATTAGAGTGGGTATCAGGTAAATATTTTTTTTTTTCCAGGGTTCGCGTTACCGATCGCCATTGTCGCCATTTGCGCAGAAAAATAAAATTTAGCACAAAAAATCATAAATTGGCAAAAACAAGTGGCGAATAAAATATCACCTGAATTACCCGCTACATAATTGTCGCGCGTGTCTATCGCACCTTCCTTGATTGTATAATTCGCCAATTAACAACTCATTTATCGATCAGAAAACGGTAGCTGATCAAATTAACCTGAATTTGATTAAAGCGATATAAGGTCACGTGCCGTGATGCGCAGTTTGACAGTAGCACCACCCACTTTCCACGCCTTTCGTCCAAAATATTCATGATGCTCTGCCGAAACTACCAATCAGGAATTAATGTCAGAGTCGCATCGCCTACGTCACGGAAATTTACCCAGAATGTAAACACGTGGAACCCTATGTCAAACACAAAGATGGAAAACAAATTGATTACACGAGAAATAATTATTGTCATTAATCGGTTCGGCTTATTAAAGCGGTAAGTACACAGTGACAGTGCCGACTTTAATTTAAGTTTCGGTACCTTCTTATGAGCCTTAATTTTATTTGGCGATCAACGAACGTCGTCCCGAAAAAACAAACACAAAAAAAAAACACGAATAATGCCTCGGAGGTGGACACATTAGTCTCCGATGGTCCGCATCGCGCATTCGATCCCCACAGATTGTAGCGATTTATTATGAAACACATAAATTTGCTACGGTCATTCGCTCCTTCCACTGCTTCAAGACTGGCAGTTACAAGTTTCTTGCGGAAGGGTGTTCAATGTACTGGTTAACCGCTTATTGTATAAGCATGCCCCCTCTTTTTTATTGGCGCGATTCATAAAAAAAATGCTGTTCCCCATTCCATTTCGCATAGACCAGACTCGTAAAGCAATTGCAGTAAACTCCCTTTTAAGTCAGTTGCAGTTAGCTCCCTTAAAACAGTAAAACCTGCTGTGTTAGAAACTTACCCCGCATTTATCAGGGTACAAATGAATATTGTTACGTTATTCTCTTACAGTATAGTACATTAATAACAATATATTTATTGGCTTATACAGCACTTTTCAGAACTTTCGTTTCCATGTAAAGTGTTCCATTTTTGTGTCCAACATTCGATATGCAAAACAAAGACTTATTATTAATTCATGACATTGTAATTAATTAGTTACAGCAGAAGTTTTAAAAATCAGTGCAAGAATTAATTTTAAGTCCCCCACACATTTCACATTATACTGACTCTTGAATCTATTGCTGCAATTAAAGGAATCAGTAAATGAACACCTTTTTTCTGACAAGATAATTCTTAGGCGAAAAATGGCCAAAATTTGGCTCAAAATCTGGCTCAAAGTTAAAGAAAGTGGCACAAAAAAAATCAAATTGGCGAAAATGGTGGCGAAAGAAAAAGAAATCCTAGTGCGAACCCTGTTTTCTCCATGAAAATGCATAATGTTGGTATTCATTAGGAGCACCTCACTGATGGGGCTTCTAATGCACACCCACAAAATATATTTGCATGGAAAAATATGAAAAATATCAAAATTTTTTGACTGAAAAAAAAAAAGCACTTTATCTGGAGTTATGATGGTAAGGGGTCAAGTTCTACAAATATTTAGGGTATATATGATAGTATGACAATTCTGCAGCAGTCACAACAAAATCAGGTTGACTTCAAGGGATTCTGATTCATTCACTTAGCAGCAAGGCAAACGGGTCATAGGTTTGAAGAAAAGTACTTTGTTTTGCTAAATTTTTGGCATTAAATATTCAAACTGTGAAGAAAATTATTTCCTCAGACAGCAGCCCCCATTGGGGCACTGCTAATGAATATCCAAAATATATATTTTCATGGAGAACTGGAGAAGATTATCCCAGAATTATCACCAAATACTCCTCCTTAACAAGTCCACAGACATCCCGTAATGCAGTCCATACTATAGCTTCAGATAAAAGGTGGTTTCCAAATATGATCCAACATCGGTATTTTCTTATTTCTCCAATAAAACATATGTTGTGGATAAACATTAGAAGATTCTCAGAGGGCGCTTTTAATGTGTACCCATAACATATGTCTTTTGTGGAGAAATAAAAAAAATATGATTTTTTAAATTAAAAAGACCCTTATCTGAGGCTGTGCATACTATAGTCATTTCCTGTCTGGGAAAGTACTAACCCGCAGCTTTACATCCATGTCCATCTGGTCTGAGGACATATCCTCGAACACACTCACACCTGTAAGATCCCTGAGTGTTAATACATCTCTGACTACAGGCATTGTCGAAGTCACACTCGTCTATATCCACACATGTTCGACCATCTCTTTCCAGTCTGTATCCATGGTGACATGTGCACCTTGCTCCAACTGTCGTCTGCTGACAGGTTTGTGAGCAGCCACCATTGTTGAACTGGCAACTCTGAGCCCAATCTAGAATATAAGAACATCACTTAACCCTTGTCCTGCTGGACCCGGATATACCCTCCCTTTGCAAACAGTGTAGATCCAGATCAGCTGGCTTCTTCAGAAGCCAACTGATCTGAATCTGCACTGTTTGCCATTAAGTATATGAATTTATATAACCAGTTCGGATCAAGTAATCTGATTGGCTAAAAACTAGAAGTGGGTGTGGCATCTTAATTTATTCAGCGGGACAAGGGTTAACCAATCTGAGTAACACAGCCACTTAATGCTTTAATAGTATGCTGGGTAAAATATTCAGCAGACAACATTTTGAAATCTTTCATTTTTCCCAGAAAATACGCTTTGACATTTCAAGCAAATCCTCTCCTAAGGAGAAAAATATAAAAAGACGGCAAAGCTTTTGTTTGTGCTGAGGTTTTAGTCAACCCAATGGGGTCATGTCTAGGTCGGTCAGTTTACCTAACTACACTTTTACTGAGCAGGCTTAGTCCTCGAAGTGGTTAGTCAGTATTGTGCACATTCTTTCGCCAAAAACTGACAACTGCCCTTCTTGAATCATCCAAAGGCAGAGAATGACCATAAAAAATATTTCATGATCAAATCTCCACAAAAGAATGTTGCCAACCTAGTGGGGGTCGAACCCGCAACATCCTGATCACCAGTCGGTTGCGCATCCAACTGAGCCACCGAGGCCAGCAGATGGCAATACACTGTGTAATACTCTGCCATTGGTATGCATTGAAACAAGAAATGTCAGTAAGAAGAGGACTTGAGAAATAAGAAAAAATATTCATTTTATATACTTACGACAGTCTCTTTCATCCGAACCATCGCCACAGTCATCATATGTGTCACAAACTTTCTGGTTCCCTATACATCGCTGGTTATCACAATGAAACTGCCCTGGTCCACACACATTATCTATAAGAAAAACGAATATAAACTTGGTCACATCAAATCAAATGAGTCAAGTGAAATCTGCACAAAGCTCCAGATAAGATGCTCTTTTTTTTCAATCAAGAAGTTTCAATACAAAGATGTTTTTTTTTTTTTTTCCTTTTTTTTTTTTTTTACAAATCTGACATTCTAATTCTTAACATTTTATCAGTATTCAAATAGCAAGTATAGTGCTGTTACATATCCAGAGGTCAATGTTGTTTTTTTTATTTTCATTGTGGGCCAATATCACAGATAATTTTTAAAAAGGAGCCACATGAAATTTAGAGGTCCAGCATCAAAAGCAAGGCTTTCCAGTCATTACTGCAGTCACAATCATTTTTTTCCATCTATATTCAACAGCTGATTTGTGCTTGCAACTTAAATGTCAAAGAAAAAAATTGCAATATGGTTTTGCTTTTTCCTAGTGGAAGCTGCCATTTTGCATATTGTAAATGAATACTGCTAACCAGTGCATATTGTGTTTTACCCCCAAAATCTATCATAATTCAGAAACCACAGCCGACAATAAATGGGCCATGTCAAATGAAAAGGTGTCTTTAATCATGCGCAAAATGCATAATTCAGATCATCCTGCACATGGGCAAAGTATCATCTGGTCCTTTGCTCTCCATAAATAAATTCTGTAGTATCCAATGATTGTTAGAGGACAGGAAAGGCCCTGATCAGACTCTGCAGATGTGCAGGCTGATCTGGGCCTTCACCATCTATATATGCCCAAAGAAACTTTTTTGCATTGCATGGCCTAAATGATAACATGCACATGCAGGTAAAAATTACACTTAAAATTGATAGGATGAAACCCAACAAGGCAAACTATACTGCTCAAAATTATTCTCAGTTAAATTCAAAACAGCATCCAAACTTCAAACTTGCATTTTTGATCTGCCTGGATGCAGAGGGTTTCAAAAAAGGGCTGGAAACATTCAAAATGCACTAATGGTGCAAAAATGCAGCCTATGATAAATGCCCTAAAAATTTCGAACACTTTATTCCATACTTTTTTGGCCTAAATTTTGCTTTTCTAACAGTTGTTTCTTAAAATACATAGTGGAATGGCAAACAGTGTAGACCCTGATCGGACTGATCTGGGTCTGCACTGTTTGCACATGCCATTTTGTTGGGAAATTTGGGAAATTTTAGGACATTTACCATACTATCCTTTTGACATCACTCGGAAAGATATCCTTTCGACATCACTCTGAAATACGTTTTTTGTTTGGCGTTTTATTTTAAATGAGAATATTTTGTTCTGATTGACCATATGTTATCAGAAATCATCTGTCTTTTCTGTTTCTGTGTTTTGTTCTCAAAGATTTACCCTGAAATTAAATTTATGGCAAAAAAATTGGTCTGACCTATGCAATTTCTCTAGTAAAGTAATATTTTAGAATTTTTATCTAATAAAATATTTTTTTTTTTAGTTTTCTTTGGTGATTTTTAAATACATGTACTTATATTTCATAACAATATTGTGAAAATCTCAGAAATTTTGAACAAGAGGAACTTGTTAAACATCTGTCTCAAGTTTACCTACCCTACCGATTTCAGCATAATTTGAAGCCATTTTTGAAGATATTCAAATTTTTTCAAACCAATGACTAAAATGAATTTTTTTGTGTATAATGACATATGGGTTTAAATTAAATCATTTGCAAATTTACTTCTTTTGCATAATGTACCAGGCAAAAAACGACTTCCCGAAAACTGTTGAAAGGAGAGTAGACTGAATCCTGGGCCCAGTTGTTCAAAACTAACGATGTCGTCAGTTAACGTACTGTTAAAACTTTGATCATTAAATATGGCATACATGCTAATATTTTTGCTGAAAAAATGTGAGTAGCTTTTGCATTTGCAAAAGCTACTCACATTTTTTCAGCAAAAATAACTGTGAATTAGATATTGTACTTACTATAACAGTTAACATTTCGACCGCTAATGAGGCTTTGAACAACTGGGCCCTGGTATCAAAAATACATACCACAGTTCATCTCATCCGACGTGTCCGAACAATCCCTCTGGCCACTACAACAATCAAACCTGCCATTACAGCGTAGTTTACGGTCTATACAGAATCCTGCCTGACACTGGAACTGGTCAGTTTCACAATGGGTCTGAGCTAAAAATAGTTATCAATCATCAGTATGAAAAATTAGCAGCTGTATCTATGGCATTTCTCTTGGAAAATAAGACTTTAAATCTCTAGTTAACTCTCTCTTTAAAAGATGAGACTCATGAAATGTCAAGCTAATTTCTGTGAAAAGTAAGAAACAAATATTTCAGACTGCTGTCTGTTAACCTTTATCACACACTAGGCAAATATATACTGGCCCAAAAAAGAAATGTAACACTATAAAATGGCAAAAGAAATGAAGACTAATACCTTATGATTGTAAAACTGGTCTGGTGTTGACAAAATTGTGTAAATAAACAACTGAGGGTCTATTTAAATTGTTTACATGTCAATATAAAGTATTCATACAAGAAATTGTAGACTAACCAGCGGACTTGATAAGGAGGAGTATTTGGGGATTTTTGTTTGTTTGTGTTGAGGTTTTACGGCCCATTCAACCCAATGGGGTCATGTCCAGCGTGGTCAGTTTACCTAACTACACATTTACTGGGCAGGCTGTCCTCCGAGCGGTTAACCAGTATTGTGCACATTCTTTCGCCAGAAACTGACAACTGCCCTTCTAGTATTTGGGGATAATTGTGGGATAAGTTTTCTTTCTTCTCCATGAAAACATATGTTGTGGGTATTCATTAGAAGTGCCTCGCTGAGGCGCTTCTAATGAGTACCCACAACATATGTTTTTATGGAGAACTGGAGAAAATTATCCCACAATTATCACCAAATACTCCTCCTTAACAATTCCACTGATTATTAACACATTTAGATAAATTTTTATTGCAACAGAAAAATAAGGTATTAATCTTAGTATTCTTTGCAGTTCAGAAGCACTGCACTTCTTTTAAGAGTCAGTATACTTCAAATGTTTCATAGAAAACTGGGCTCGACACTATTTATTTGAACAAAATGTCAAGCCTATTTTCTGTGAAATGTAAGAGCAATATTTTAAGCTTATGGCTGTTCTGACATAAATTTAGTATGTTAAATGTTATTTGTTTGCGTTGAGGTTTTACGGACCAGTCAACCCAATGGGGTCATGTCGAGTGCGGTCAGTTTACCTACCACACGTTTACCGGGCAGGCTTAGTCCTCTAAGCGGTTAACCAGTATTGTGCACATTCTTTCGCCAGAAACTGACAACTGCCCTTCTTGAATCAGTGGAAGGGAGAGAATGACCGTAGAAAATATTTCATGATCACTCTCCACGAAAGAATGTTGCCGACCTCGGCGGGGGTTGAACCAGCGACCTCCTGGTCTCAATCAGATGGCGCATCCAACTGAGCCACCGAGGCTGGCATGTTAAATTTTAATAATATGGTCAAAGAAATAAGCTAAACACAGCTTTTTTAATGTTTCTACTTCAAATCTTCTTCTGAACTAAACTCCATTTTTGAAATGTTAATAAATTCAGCATATAAAGTTTAAATGTTTTTAAAAAATACACCTTTTCTTATCATACTACATAGAAATTACTGTAGGTTTTATAATCCGAGATGTTTCATGTAAATGAGAGGCATACTTTAATTACCCTAAATAACCAAACACTTGTTGGTGTGTCTAAAAATTGCTGGATGGTATGACAAACAGTGGAGATTCTGATCAGATTCTGTGGCATCTGATCTGGGTCTGCACTGTCTGCTCAGGCCTATTTATTTATGGTAAATATGGTACAAATAATAGATAATGGCCATTTTTCTATGTAATCTTTACAGTTCGGTTTGGATACAACATTTATGGAGTCCATTTATTTTAAGTGTTATATCAGAACCCATGCCATAATGAACAGTGTAATAAAGAGGTTATTGTGAAATGACATGTAGTTGTGTTTCACTTACAGCAGTTGAATTCATCACTCCAGTCCGCACAGTCTCTCTGTCCATCACATCGCCACTTCTCGTTGATACATAGCCCTGAGTCACAGTGAAATTCTCCTTTTCTGCAGCGGGTGTTGTCAAAAATATCTGAAAAAAAAAAATATGTTTGTTTGTTTGTGTTGAGGTTTTACGGCCCAGTCAACCCAATGGGGTCATGTCGAGCACGGTCAGTTTACCTAACCACACGTTTACTGGGCAGGCTTAGTCCTCTAAGCGGTTAACCAGTATTGCGCACATTCTTTCGCCAGAAACTGACAACTGCCCTTTTTGAATCAGCGGAAGGGAGAGAATGACCGTAGAAAATATTTCATGATCAATATGCTTGTGAATTTCAAGAAGTCGGGTAAAAACTGTTAGGATACTGTAGAATGTATCCATGGATTGAAAAGGCCCTGATAAGACAGTATGGATATGCAGGATCATAGCTCTAGATAAGGAGGGGTGGGGGGTATCAGGTAAAATATTTTTTCTTATTTCTCTAAGAAAACATATGTTGTGAGTACTCATTAGAAGTTCCTTAAGTGTTTTCACGTAGAAATAAGTAAAAAAAATAAACTTTCTGGCTGAGATATTGCTCACTTGCACACTCATACTTTTATTTCCATTTGGTCAGATTGAGGTAATTTATGTATGTTAACCCATTGTAGTCTGGAGACCCCTAAAAATTTAACTGGCAAACAGTGCGGACTCAGATCAGACACCATTTATCTCTCAGAATATCTAAATCACATAGCCTGACGTACCTAAAATCAAAATTAAGATCTTCCATTATATAATGTGGGGGTTCATTCAGCTTACAAGGGGTTAATAAAATTCTAGTTATTACTGATCATATTCAATAACCATTCCACAGAAGCTCATTTTAACACTTAGCATGCTGGGTAAAACTTTCAACAGATGACATTTGAAATATTTTTTCTTATTTTTCCAGGAAATAGGCTTTGACATTTCATGCAAACTGTCTGCTTAGGAGACAATTTGCAAGGAATATCAAAGCCTATTTTAATGGGAAAAAAAGGAAAAATATTGGTTTGTTGTCCGCTGAATTTGCCCAGAGAGGGGTAAAGGTTAAGGACTCATTTCGAAATGTTTGTGAACTTCCTTTGCATGTATTTCACCAGGGATTAGAAATTGGAAAAAAGAAAACTTGAACAAGTAAAATTGATTATTTCATAATATAGTTGTTATTTTGTAGTTATGGTAGTGTATGGACAAGGTAGTGAACAGGGCCCAGTTGTTCAAAGCTAACGATGTCGTTAGTTAACGAATTGTTAAAATTTACATCGACTGATACGCAAATATTCTGAAATCTTTTGCTGAAAAAATGTGAGTAGCTTTTGAATTGCAAAAGCTACTCACATTTTTTCAGCAAAAAATATCAGAATATTGTATATTGAATCTGCTAAAACAGTTAACGAAATGACCCTTAACAAGCTCGTTAAGCTAACGACGCTTTGAACAACTGGGCCCTGGTGTATAGAAGTGTAGGCAGTACAATGCAAGGTGTTTGAAGTTTGGCTATGTGAAAACACATGTACAGTAAAATTCCTCTCTTAAGACTGTCATTAGGACTGCCTAAAAGTGGTCTTATTAGTGAGTCGGTCATAATACTGAATATGGAATAATAAGCAAAAAACATTTTGGACTGGCAAAAGCTGCTCTTGATAGCAGAGTGTCATAAAGGCTCCATATTCCTCAAAAATAGACATTTTATTATCAAAGAAAGATTTGATAAATTGACATATGGTGTTAATACAATCATAAAATGTGGCACCTGGCAGCCTGTAAAATTTCAGTTAGTCTCTCTTTCTTAAAATGAAATGATTTTTCATCGTATCTCTGAATTAATGTTGCCAACATTAATTCAGAGATACGATAAAAAATCATTTCATTTTTAATCCAGTTCAAAAACGAGAGACTAACTGAAATTTTACAGGCTGTCAGGTGCCACATTATGATCTAATTAACACTATATATCAATTTATTAAACCTTTCTTGGATAAAAAATGTCTATCTTTTTTAGGACTATGAAGCCTTTATACCAAGTGGTCTTAATAGCAGAATTTTACTGTATTACATGTACACTTACCCTAAGCAAACAGTACAGATCCAAATCAGACATTGCAGAACACCGTTTCTGATCAGGGGTTGCACTATCTGCCACTCATTCAGCAGATGTTTTTTGACATAAGAACAGGCATTTATATGGGCCTGTTTAAATTTCAGTATGATAAGGAGACGAGATCCTCTTATTCTCCAGGAAAACGTATGTTGTGGTTACTCATTAGAAGCACCACAGCACATATTTTCATGGAGACATCCACAGCGAATATTTTCAAGGAGAAATAAGTAGAAAATTTATCAGCCTACCAATCTTATTAAGAGCAATAGTTATCATATGAAGAATGTGGCCAACAGATACCTGAACAATTAGGTTCATCTTCCCAGTCATTAGTCACTAGGTCTGTCACAAAACAGGATAGTAAAAAGTGAAGATCCTGATGAGACGGCTCATGAGCCATCTCATCTGGATCTACACTGTTTGCAAAAATATCTGGTTTGGTTTACAGGGCTGAAAGTGTTAAATGTTACAAAAAGAACTTGGCCGACAGGTATCTGAACAGTTGGTTTCATCTTTCCAGTCATTACAGTCTGTTTCTCTGTCACAAAACAGGATGGCAAACACTGTAAATCCTGATGAGCTGTTTCATTTGGATCTACCACTGTTTGTAAAGGTATCCGGTTTGGTTTACAGGACTGAAAAAGTTAAATGTTACATGAAGAAAATGGCAGACAGATACCTGAACAGTTGGTTTCATCTTCCCAGTCATTACAGTCATTCTCTCTGTCACATCTCAGTTGTATTGGAATGCATTTCTGAGCATGAAGACACATAAACTCATGTGGGCCACAGTATAACTGATCTCGACCTATAAAATACATACAAAGCTCTAGGTAAAAATACTCTCCAGATAGAAATTGTGATGATTTCATTATTTCTTAACCCTTAAAGCGCCAATCACAACAATTGTCCTCTGCCTTGTCATCTGCTTGTGAATTTAAAAGTCATTCTTGCAAGCAGTGTGGACCCAGATCAGACTGCTCCTTTAGGAGCAGTCTGATCTGGGTCCATACTGTTTGCCTGTATGCAAAAATAGGTTTGAAAAGTTTGCAAGAATATTCAGCAGAAGACATAAACAGATGACATTTTCAGATGCAGGTTTTCTTGGCGCTTTAAGGGTTAACAGATCTTTTCAGAACAGGTTTGGTAGAAAATAAAATGACGATTTCATAGCTCCAGATAAGGCACTTTTTTCCGACTATTCATATTTTTCTTAAGTTGTGGGTATTCATTAGAAGTGCCTTGCTAAGGGTTTCTAATAAGTAGCCATAACACAAAAAGGGACCTTATGCAATTTGCGGACAACACAGGCCCTGATCAGCCTGCACAATTGTGCAGGCTGATTTTGTTTGTGTTGAGGTTTTACGGCCCAGTCAACCCAATGGGGTCATGTCGAGCACGGTCAGTTTACCTAACCACACGTTTACTGGGCAGGCTTAGTCCTCTAAGCGGTTAACCAGTATTGTGCACATTCTTTCGCCAGAAACTGACAACTGCCCTTCTTGAATCAGTGGAAGGGAGAGAATGACCGTAGAAAATATTTCATGATCAATCTCCACGAAAGAATGTTGCCGACCTCGGCGGGGGTTGAACCCGCGACCTCCTGGTCTCCAGTCGGACGGCGCATCCAACTGTGCCACCGAGGCCGGCGTGCAGGCTGATCAAGGCCTTTGTTGTCCACATACAGAATCAATGAATACTGTAGTATATGTCCACGAACAGAGAATTTCCAGATCAGACTGCATGGATGCGCACACTCATCTAAAGCATCATAGTTTGCATATGGCAGAAGGACCTTTGACCCACATTACACATCATATATTTTCATGGAGAAATAAGAAAAATATTATGTCGATGCACCCTCTTATCTGGAGCTATGGTAAATTATATTACCATACTTTTACACTACACTCAAACCTGTCTTAAAGGCCACTTGTATTAAGCAACTACCTGCCTTAAAAGGCCACAACTTCATATCACATTAAAGGCAAAGAAGTGGAAATCTACCTGTATTAAGCAAGCACCTGTCTTAAGCAACAAGTTTTTGGCTTTCCCACAGGTGCTTGCTTAACACAGGTTTGACTGTATTTATATCATAAACATAAAATTATTTGGACATCTTAACTACATGTACTGATCTTACTATAAATCCTAAAAATTCATCATGTTTATTTGAATATCTGGCAGCGTGCCTAAAAAATGCTGGCTAGCTGAATAGAAAATGGGGCAGATCCTGATCCAACCACTTCTTTAGGAACCATCTGATCTGGTTCTACACTGTTTGCTTAGACATGTCCGACCAAATATTTAAACTTTCCTCCGGTTTGATCAGAATCTCCACTGGGTACATTTTGGATAGTCAATTATGCAAAGTTTCTTCTTGCGGCCAATAATGACTTTGATTATACTGTGCAGATGTGCAGGCTGATTTAACCCTTAAAGCGCCAAGAAAACCTGCATCTGAAAATGTCGTCTGTTTATGTCGTCTGCTGAATATTCTTGCAAACTTTTCAAACCTATTTTTGCATATAGGCAAACAGTGTGGACCCAGATCAGACTGCTCCTAAAGGAGCAGTCTGATCTGGGTCCACATTGTTTGCAACAATGTCTTTTAAAGTGACCAGCAGAAGACAAAGCAGATGACAATTGTTGTGACTGGTGCTTTAAGGGTTAAGTTTTTGTTAGGTGCACATGTCAGAAGGTATTTTTCTCACGTAGCAGCTCTATCATTACCTGCTTACCTGTCAACTATATATTCACTCAGAATACATCGAGTAGAATAGAATCTATAACAGTTATCCTTGGAAACAAAGAACATATAAAAGAACAAAAATCAGTCTCAGTTTTATTGAGACTCTTCACATAACAGCTATGTAGTTTGCAGGGCTCCATAGTATTAACCCCTTAGCACTGGTTTAAAAGAAATTTGATTTTCCAAGATACCACAATGGGCTCAATGACCTATGGAAAAGAAGAATAAAAACAGCTTTATGCTAGATGTGCACACAATTCTCTTTATAACAGGGTTCATTATAGCAGTGTTTAGGGTTCATTATAGCATGGTTTTTGGCATAATATGATTTAAAAATGGACCCAAAAAAGTTGTATGCAAACAATTATGTATAGAATGAAAATATAGGACTATACAGAAAACTGAACATAAATCGTCATTTTTAGCTCGCCTGAACAACAGTCACGGACAGCTATTGTACTACACTCAGCGGCAGCGGTGGCATTGGCGTCAACATCCACAAACGTTAAAGTTTTCATTAAAGTTTTTAAGTCCTCATTATTTCCTAACCTTGTCACCGATTTGATTCATCTTTGGTATGATTATACATATTAGTCCAAAATTTTGTGCATTACCATCCCCATCACCCCAGGTCATGTCAAGGTCAAGGTCACAGACTTAAATTTTTCATGTTAAAATTTTATGTGCAAGTTTTTAGGACCTCATTATTTTTTTATTTGATTGACAAGCATGAGTTCAGGCAAACTATCCTGTCTGGTGACAGGTCTTGTTCTATATAGTCTATACATTTTGTATAATATGATTCATTATGGTACAGTTTTGGATAAATCACATTTTAAAAATTTGTATCCAAACAACTTTGTACAGAACAAAAATGTATAGACTATATAGAAAAATTACCATAAATGGTATAGAAAAATTACCATAAATGGTCATTTTTTCTATATAATCTATACATTTTTATTTGAATACAATATTATTGTTTCACTAACAAGGTTTTTACTTTGGACCCAAGCAATATGTTACAATGAGGTTGCTGTGTAACTCTGATAATTTCCAACCTCAGCAAAATACTGACCGCAACTTTGTTCATCCGAGCCATCAGTACAATCAAACTCCCGATCACAAACCCACGATTTGTCTATACAGGCTCCATCTCCGGCACATTTAAACTGATCTGGGTTACACTGGTGTGCTGAAAAAAAAGGTTAAATTTTTAGCTTGGGGAAGATTTTGTTCCTTTATTTGATTAAGTCACAGCCATGATTACCATACAGAACTAAGCATGGCCTCAGTTTACAACTTCAAGAAACAATGGAAAAGATATACTGGTGGGCAGACGTACATCAGATAGAGGAATGGACACCAGCTGGCATCAAGCAAGAAAACATTGTAAGCCAACACAATTGTGAGGCAGAATATAAAAAGCAGTCTTAACCCTTGTCCTGCTGAATAAATAAAGAAGCCACACCCATTTCTAATTTTCAGCCAATCAGATTACTTGATCAAGTTTGTTGAAATAGATTCACATATTTAATGGCAAACAGTGCAGATCCAGATCAGTTGGCTTCTTCAGAAGCCAACTGATCTGGATCTACACTGTTTGCAAAGGCAGGGTATATCCGGGTTCAGCAGGACAAGTGTTAATTATCCAGAGCTATTGCTTTCTTTGGTTGTGGCTAGTATGTTAATGCCTTTTATCTGAACAGTCTCAATGAGACAATCCTATTGAGATATCACATCAAACATTTTCATGAAGAAATATGAAAGATATTAATATGTTATGGCTGAAAAAATCATCTTACCTGGAGCTATGACTTTTCAATGTCAAAAGGCTCGAGAAAATGCAACATGGATGTTTTATAGCTTACCCCAGAAATACCAGCATTTGTGAAACCTATCACGTTTGTAAATCAGCAGTATCAGCACTAAAACCAACCCTACTGAACATGCAAACAGCAAAGATCCCTGCCAGCCTGCACACCGAGTGGTCTGGATAGGACTTCACTGTTCAGTGATCACATACAGAATAGCAGGGTCATACAGTGTGTACACAGAAAACATCAGATGCCAAGACCAGACTGTACATGCAGTCTGGTCTGGGCCTTTGTTGTTTGCATACAGGATATGCATGTTATTTTTTTCTTACATTCACATCAATAGTTTTGACATCAAAAGAAAAACAGAACAGAGGAAACCAGTAATTAGAGGTGCATTATCTCATTCACAACCAGTCTAGTTTTCCTCAATAGCAGGTCATGAAATACAAAACCAGTCAATTTGTGAAATAATTTCAAAACCAGCCAATTTTAAGAAATAATCCTAAAAGCAGTCAATTTAAGAAATAAGTTAAAATTAACCTTAATGGCCCATCATAAAATTCATACTTCCAGGTAAGATGACAATTCTAGTAATAAATTTAGGATATTTTTGTTATATCTGCACCAATGTATGTTGTAGGTACATGTACTCAATAAAATTCATATGACAAGGCAATTCTAGTCGGTACTCAAAACATGTTTAGTACAAAAATAAGATTTTTTTTTTCTGAATTTTCCTTTTTTCCTGGTGATTTTCATGTCCATCAATATTATTGTCATACTGAGATGATTAAGGGGTAATAATGCAAAGCTCTGTGCAATTAATTCTTTCCCTTCTAGTGGCAATTTTTGTAGTCTGCTGATAACCTTTGCAAAAAGTTTGGACCCAGATCAGGCCCGACAAAACATTGGCCCTGATCTGGATCCAACCTGTTTGACACTCTCATGGTATTCCTGATTTTTTTTTTTTTTTTTTGTAAAAGTAAATTTAAAAAAAAATCCACAGATGACAAAAAAGCAGACAAAATTATCCAACATGCAAAGAGTTAAGTGCCACAGTACAGTCAGGAGTTAAAGTCTGCCTCTTGTGGGATGAGAACCAGGGACCTTGAGATCCAACGTCAGAACTTAACTCTTTGCATGCTGGGTAATTTTGCATGCATTTTTGTCATCTGTGGATTTTTTTTTTTAATAAACTTTTTTCAAAAAAAATCTTTCAGGAATACCATCAGATTGTCAAACAGTTTGGATGCAGATCAGGCCCGACATTTTGTCTGGCCTGTTCTGGATCAAAACTGTTTGCAAAGCTTATCAACAGATGACAAAAGTCACCACTAGCTGGGAAAAAGTTAAAATATGTCACAATAGCATCAGATGTCATTCTAAAATATTTGGTTTTGTTTTTCAAAGAAATTAAGGATTGACATTTTATGTGAATTGTCTGCAGGATGAATGATTCACAAAATGTCAAGCCAATGTTTTCTAAAAAAACAACAAAACAATATGTTGTCTGCCACAAATTAAAATGACACTTTAAGAGTTGAAAGCCTGTTGCAGTGCATGTTTGTTAAATTGGTACATCACATAGGTCCAAATTAAGGAGGTATTCAGAAGGTAATGTTTGTTATTTTTGCATCAAAGTAAAATGCATACTCAATGAAATCTCCTTGCTGACGCAATCCAGCCTAAAACTAACAAAAAATAACCAAAATAATTACTTTATCTGACTGGAGCTATGATATCAGATTTTTACCAATTATTTCGAGAACAATATCAATACTTCCCTAACTTCTAGACAAAATATGTGTTCTGCAATCTCATCAGAATACTCTTATTAAGGAACTGATGTTTTCAAATTTTGAAACAAATATAGTAAGAATCTCATCAAAATATTTTTTTTATAAAAATGACTTCGTCAAAGTTTGAAAAAAAATATGGTAAGGAATTAACCCATTGTAGTCGGGAGACCCGTAAAAAGGTAAGTGGCAAACAGTGCAGACCCTGATCAGATGCTGCAGAACATGGCATCTAATCAGGGTCTCCACTGTTTGCAAAAAGTTCAGCCATTTTTCTCTAGGAATATGTATAGCTCATAGCTGGACATACCTAAAATTTAAATTGGACTCTTCCAATATATAGTGTGGGAGAGTCTATTCAGTATACAATGGGTTAAGGTGCACAAATATTTAAGGTAAATAAAATATCTGAAAGGAACTATTGTTACGTAACAATATATACCCACTTACTGCAAAACAGAATTGGCAGCAAACAGATGGGGCTGACATATTCAAGCTTTTCGTGTGTTTTTTTTGTTTTTACCTTAGCTAGCCTAAATTTTCTGACATCTTAATAATAGCTCCAAATAAGACATTTTTTCAACCGAAAAAGTGCTGCTAGTTTTCTTATTTCTCCACAAAAACATATATTGTGGTACTCATTAGAAGAGCCTCAGTGAGGCACTTCTAATGAGTACACACAATATATGTTTTCATGCAGAAATAAGGAAAATAATTATATACTGTATTTACCGTATGTATTCAGACAGACAGGTCTGAGCAAACAGTATAGACCCAGATGAGATGCCACAGAATGTGGCATCTCATCAGGGTCTACACTGTTTGCCACACATCCAGCAATTTTTAAACACAACATTAGGTAGTAAATTGTACTTGTTCAAAGTTTAGAACAAGTATGGTAAGGAGTTCAGTGTCCGAATACTTACAGTAAATACGGTAGCTGCCCATCTTATCTGAAGCTATACACCATAAAATTTCAACAATTCAGTTTGACTGGCTGGTGAAGTGTTTGTTTGTGTTGAGGTTTTACAGCCCAGTCAACCCAATGGGGTCATGTCGAGTGCGGTCAGTTTACCTAACCACACGTTTACTGGGCAGGCTTAGTCCTCTAAGCGGTTAACCAGTATTGTACACATTCTTTCGCCAGAAACTGACAACTGCCCTTCTTGAATCAGTGGAAGGGAAGCTGGTGAAGTGTCTAATGAGATCTGACAGAACAACAAACTGCACACCCTGATCAAATTGCTGGAGAAGTTTGGTCTAGGTCTGCGCTGTTTGCTCATGCATACCTGTCTGAATATTTAGAATTAATAGGGCATACACTAGTGTCAGAATACACAAAAAATAGTTGTCTTCAACACTGTCAGGTGTCTATAATTACAGTAAATGCCCTAAAATTTCATTGATGATGATGATTTAGGGTTTTGTGTCCCTTTCAACATTATTTAGCCCTTGTCCTGCTGAACCCAGATATGCCCTGTCTTTGCAAACAGTGCAGATCCAGATCAGTTGGCTTCTGAAGAAGCCAACTGATCTGGATCTGCACTGTTTGTCAATTAGTATGTGAATTTATATTGACAATCTGGATTAAGTAATCTGATTGGCTGAAAATTAGAAGCGAGCAAGGCATCTTGATTTATTCAGCATGACAAGTCACATGATGGAAGGATGATAATGAAAGGCTCTGCATAATAATGCCCCGTACAGTTAGGAGCTGAATTCCACCTCCAGCGAAATTCAAACCTGGGATCTCGTGGTCTGAAGTCTAGAGCTGTACCTTACAATTTGAAATTGTCCACTTGCCAAGGTGTATAATGCTGTGACAGGATGGCAAAGAGCATAGATCCTGAATAAACTGTTCCTTTATGGTCATCAGAGGACTTGTTAAGGGGAAGTATTTGGTGATAATTCTTGATTTGGTTTGGAGTTTAATGGCCAAGTCAACACTATTAAGGTCATGTTGAGCTGATCAGTTTACCTAACCACCCTTTTCCTGGGCAGGCTTAGTCCTTCCTCTAAGTGGTTAACCAGTACTTGTGCACATTCTTTCGCCAGAAAGTGGTAACGGCCCTTTTTGATTCAGTGGAATAATTTTTCTTATTTTTCCATAAAAACGTATACTGTGATTACTAATTAGAAGTGCCTCAACAAGGGGCTTCAAATCAGTACCTACAACATATTTTTATGGAGAATTGGAGAAAAATTATCCCAGAATTATCATCAAATACCCTCCTTAACAAGTTCCATGATCAGTCTAATCTAGGTCTATACTGTTTCCTCTGAGCCCATAGCTCGATAACATGCTTTTTTCAACCAAAATGTAATAATTTTCTTATCTTTCCATGAAAACATGTTGTGGGTACTGATCAGAAGTGCTTTGGCAAGGCACTTCTGATGAGCACCCACTACGTATGTTTTTGTGGAGAAGTGAGATTAATATTTTGTTGATACCCTCTCTTATTTGGATCTATGACACCCCTTTATTCTTACCACAATGTTCATCAGAGCCATCTCGACAGTCATCGTCCCCATCACAGCGCCACTTTGATAAAACACAGTTGCCATTATTACACTGGAATTCATCTTCTGTGCAGTTCTTAGGAGCTGGAAGGATCAAGCAAATAATGAAAGTAACAAGAACTACCAATCAATAGTGAACTTCCAATCAATAGTGCTTGGAGAAGCACTACAAGAACAATTGATGAACAGTGCTGTAAAACACAACAAGACCAATTTGAAATACTGCAAGACCAACTGATAGTGCAGGGAAACACATTCAACTAATGAACAGTACTGGGAAACACTATAAGGCCAGCTGATGAATAGTGCTGGAATATACTACAAGAGTTGAAGACCAACTGATGAACAGTGCTTGGAAACACTACTAGACCCACTGATGAACAGTGCTGGGAAACACAAGACCAACTGTCAAAAATTGCTGGGAAACACTACAAGACCAACTAATGAATAGTGCTGGGAAACACTAAGACACCAGCAGATGAATAGTGCTGGGAAACGTTACAAAGAGTTGACAACCAACAGATAAATAGTTCTGGGAAAAACTACAAGACTGCCTGATGAATAGTGCTGAGAAACACTACAAGGCCAACTGACAAAGAGTGCTGGAAACACTATATCACAAGCAGATGAATAGTGCTGGGAAGTGCTACAAGAGTTGACAACCAACCAATGAAACACTACTGAGAAACACTACAAGACCGACTGATGAACAGTGCTGGGAAACACTACAAGACCAACAGTACTGATGTATAGTGCTGGGAAACACTACAACACTAGCAGATGAATAGTGCTGGGAAATGCTACAAGACAGACTGATGAATAAAGCTGGGAAATGCTACATCAGCTGATGAGCAGTGCTGGGAAACTCTACAAGTCCAACTTATTAATAGTAATGGGAAACACTACAAAACCAACTGATGTATAGTGCTGGGAAATGCTACATCAGCTGATAAGTAGTGCTAGGAAACACTACAAGACCAACTGATGAACAGAGCTGGGAAATACAAGACAAATTGATGAATAGTGCTGGAAAAACACTACAAGACCAACTGATGAATAATGCTGGGAAATGGTACAACACCAGCTGATGAATAATGCTGGGAACACTACAAGACCAACAGATTTAACAGAGTTAGGAAACACTATAAGATCCACCAGTGAATAGTGCTTTGCAGTACTCATAAGAATCTTCTATTTAGAACTACCTCAACAAGAAAGTTCTAATTGGCCTTAGTCAGGTATCTTTTCTTTTAACCCTTGTCATGCTGAACCCGGATATATCCTGCGTTTGCAAACAGTGTAGATCCAGATCAGTTGGCTTCTGAAGCCAACTGATCTGGATCTGCACTGTTTGCCATTAAGTATGTGACTTTACAGCAACAATCCAGATCAAGTAATCTGATTGGCTAAAAATTAGAAGTGGGTGTGGCATCTTAATTTATTCAGCAGGACAAGGGTTAATACCCAGCTTGGACTAATGATGCAAAACAGGTATGTACAAGGGAATTACCTATGTTTGCAATTTAAGAGGAATTTTACCCATCAATGATTTTATCTACTTCTATTTATTTCCCAACAATGGTATGCTGAAACTGTTAATGGACTTAACAAATAGCTGTAAATTTACTATCTCACTTAGTTCCAGATAAGATGCATTTTTCAAACGAAAAGGACTGTAATTTTTCTTATTTTCTCCACAAAAACTTATGTTGTGATACTCATTAGAAGTGCCTCACTGAGGCACTTCTAATGAGTACCACAACATATGTTTTCATGGAGAAAATAGAACAAAATATTATGTGGATAATCCCTCTTATCTGAAGCTATGTATCTCAGCTCTTCCAAATAAAAACAGACCTTTGACATTATGCCTTCAGAGCAGCTTGATCAGGGTCTACACTGTTTGACAGAATGTCTAAGGTCCATACATTATGTTTGCAACCAGTGTAGACTCTGATCAGGCTGTGTAGATGCATAGGCTGCATTGAGTGTATGCTGGTCACACAATTATGTCATAAGGTTGTTTTCTATTTGAAGAGACTCATCAGACCAAGCTCAAAGTAAAACAGTATTTTTAGAAGGTATTTTTTGATATTTTTGCACCAAAAGATATGGTGTGGGTACCCTTCTAGATCTGAGGTGAAGCCAAATTATCATTTTTCTTATTTCTCAACAAAAACATTCATTGTATGTTGGGGTGTCTCTGCAGACAATGAATATTTTCGTCAAGAGCAGAAAAATATTAAAGATTCTTATATGAAAAGATACCTTAGCCAGACCTCTTGTACTTACTGGAGCCACCTCACTGTGGCAATTCTAATTTGTAATATATCCATGACACATGTTCATAGCTCCAGTTCAGGACCCAGTTGTTCAAAACTAACGATGTCGTTAGTTAATGATTCGTTAAAATTTTAATCGAGTGATACGCAAATATGCTGAAATTTTTTGCTGAAAAAATGTGAGTAGCTTTTGCAGTGCAAAAGCTACTCACATTTTTTCAGCAAAAAATATCAGAATATTGTATATTGAATCCGCTAAAACAGTTAATAAAATGACCCTTAACGAGCTCGTTAAGCTAACGACGCTTTGAACAACTGGGCCCTGAGTGGTATCCATGAAATAATTTTCCTTATTTCTCCATGAAAACACATGTTGTGGGTACTCATTAGTGAGGTGCTTCTAATGAGTACCTGCAACATGTTTTCATGCAGAAATGAGAAGAATATAATTTCTATTTTTTTTTTCTCCAGAAAAGAACAGGGTCTGGCCTGTAATTTTATGAAAATACAGGTATTTAGTTGAGGGTCGGTGCTTTACTTTTTTATTTTGCATTTTTACTGATAAAAAATAGCAGATTCGGGTGTTTGAAACAGGGTCAGTCGGGTTAGTGGAAACACAGCTATTTTTTTAGGCCTTAGCTAAATATATGAGCAGCAATGTGAGAAAACATACCTTCTGACATGTGCGCCCAAAGAAGACTCAAACCAGCCCGCGCATCCACACAGTCCGATCAGAGTCTTTGTTGTCTGCATGAAGAAACTGTGCACTGATGGCTATCCAAAATGTGCCCAGTGAAGATTCTGATTAGACTGTGTGAATGGGCAGACTGATTTGAATCTTCACTGGGCATATATGTCCAAAGGTATATTTTCTGATGTTATGCCTCATATTTCACCTACTTGCCTTCACAGCTCCAGATAAGAGGGGCATCCAGATAAGGAGGATTTGGTGTTTTTACGTCCCTTTCAACAGTATATCAAGTCATATCGGGACTATGGAAGAATGATAATAAGAGGCTCTGTGCAATGAAGATACAGTGTATGTACAGTCATGAGCTTAATTCCCCCTCCAGTGGGATTCGAACCCTGGACTTCATGATCAGAAGTCGAAAGCCCTAATCATATGGCCACCCAGATGATTCTAGGGGCATCAAGATAAATATTTCTTATTTCTCCTCCACTATATATGTTTTCTTGGAGAGATAAAAAAATATTGGAGCTTTTTGTTTGAAGGAAAACTATTCATGCTAAGCACACTGGGTTATTGAAATATTTTTCTTATTTTATCCAGAAAACAGTTTTGACATTTCATGCAAATTGTCTCCTTTGGATGACATGTCAAACCTGTTTTCTGCAAAAAATAAGAAAAATATCACAAATTTGTTGTCTGCTCAATTAGGCCAGAGAGTGGTAAAGGTTAACTTAAATGTGATGAAAATAATCAATTCTAGAAGCAATGAAAAACATACAGCACATTAAATAGTAGCTGTCAGGTAGTTATTGTTGAAAAAATAATAATTAGCCTTTGTCACCAAGTTTAAATATTAAAGATATGGCATTTAAAAATATTTTCTCATTCTGTCTGGATGAACAGGTTTTGACAGTCCATTGAAACAAGAGAGCCAAGATGGCCCTGTACTCACCTGAGTATCAGACAAGTTTCAAGTCAATTAGCTTTTCAGTTTCCAATACTTAACCCTTGCCATGCTGAATAAATTAAGATGTCACACCCACTCCTGATTTTCAGCCAATCGTATTACTCGATCAAGGCTGTTGATACAATTTCACATTCTAAATGACAAACAATGCAGATCCAGATCAGTTGGCGTCTTCTGGATCCACACTGTTTGCAAAGACAGGGTATATCAGGGTTCAGCAGGACTAGGGTTAAGGTAAATATAGCAGTAAAGATATTGTCAGTAACTATCAGAATCATTTCAGCAAAGCATTATAATAATCTGCCCCAAAATAGTATCTTGAGAGCAACAAGAAAAATGAATTTTCAATATGTCTTTTACCTAGACCATTTATAGCTGGGTACTTACGACACATGAGTTCATCACTGTCATCCCCACAGTCATTGTCCCCATCACACACCCAGTCAAGTCGTAAACACTGCTGGTTCCAACATGTGAAGTGATCTTGTGGACAGTGACTTGTCAGCCGGGATACACCTGAAATGTATTCAAAGGAACCTTTTATCCCACACAAACTGATTTACAAATAATGGTATTATAATTACCTAAGTATTGGGACAGACAGGCCTGAGCAAACAGTGTAGACCCTGATCAGATGCTGCAGTATGCAGCATCTGATCAGGGTCCACACTGTCTGTCACTCATCCAGCAATATTTTAAACACATCAGTAGGCATTGGAACAGACTTTTATAAATTATAGGACAAGTATGGTAAGGAGTTAAGGTGTCCCAATATTTAGAGCAAATACGGGAGTCATTTACAACCATGGAAGTTCAGAGTACTGTTGCAAATAGGCGGACAAGTACAAGACTTGATAAGCAAGCATGAATGGCAAGTTTTTAACTTTTATTTACCTTAGTTATGCTAATTATTATTTTTTAGAGAACACATGGCTAAGCAGATGATTCACATGAAATAACAAGCCTTATTTTCTCTGAAAAATACAAAATAAAAAAATCTAAATATCATCGGCTGTAGTTGTGATTAGCACTTCAAGTGTGAACAAAAGCAGAATAACATAGGCTTTGTCTTAAGTTTCAAGCAGACATGTCTGAGCAAACAGCAACGACCCAGCTCAGATGCCTCACTTTTTGCCTGTACTTAGGGATTAATTAGGGTATATATGGTAATAAACCAATCTCCTCTGCATATGCAGAAATGATTAGTTCTGGTTCATATTGTAAAATATTTGTGATACAAACATTTGCATTCTTTGAGCATAAACCATATGATACAACATGCAGCACTCCAATGTTATTGAACTCAAGGCTTAATGAGTTTATAAAATGTTTAACCCTGGTCCTGTTGAACCAGGATATGCTGTCTTTGCAAACAGTGTAGAACCAGATCAGTTTGCATCTTCAAAAGACAACTGATCTGAATCTGAACTGTTTGTCATTAAGTGTCTGAATTTGTATCAACAACCTACATGAAGCAATCTGATTGGTGAAAAATTAGAAATGTGCATGTCATCTTAATTTATTCGTCATGGCAAGAGTAAGAAAAAGAATCTTTGACCTTAAGCAGGTCTATGGCAATTTATAGATTAACAGCTATTAAGGCAGAAAATTCACATGAAATGTTAAGCATTATTTTGTCTGAAAAATAAAAATAAAAAAAAAGTTGAAGTGTCTGCTGTAGTTGTTATTAGCACTTTCAGGGTTTAACCCATTGTAGTCTGGAGACCCCTAAAAGGGTAACTGGCAAACAGTACAGATCCAGATCAGATGCCAAAGAACCCAGTGTCTGATCAGTCTCCACTGTTTGCAAGTTGTTTAGCCATTTTTCTGTAGGAATATCTAAATCTCATAGCCTGAAGTACCTAAAATTGAAATTGGACTCTGCCAATATGTAGTGTGGGGGAGTCTATTCAGTCTACAATGGGCTAATAAAAGATGTGCAACAGTGTGCAGTCTGATCCGAGTCTTTGCTGTCACTTTGTGGTTAGCATAGGATTCAAGATTTCTTCAGATAGAGAAGAAAGACTCTAATCCAATCGTGCAAATGTACAAGCTGATCCAGTTTTTGCTTAGTAACCATTGTATATATATTGTGTGTATACAACCCCACCCCCCACACCCCCAACACACACGCACTGGTAACATAAAATCACAGTTCTTAAATACAATGAACTTAAATAAATGTAAATGTTAGGCAATCCAGGGAGCATTTCGAGGGTTGAGCGCAAGACTATTGTAACTCAAACATATTTTTGAAACCCTTGTTTAGGGGCAACTTGGACCCCTTTGTAAACAATGCAAATTTAGGTGCCATTGCTCATACGAGCAATGGCACCTAAATTTTCATTGTTTACAGAAAGAAATGTTGTAATCTTCATAATGCCTTCATGGTGAGGAGTTTAGGTTTGGGGAAAAACAACCATCTGAGTTACGCTAGTCTTGCGCTCAACCCTCGATTTGTGTTTGCGGAGGGGTCTGCAAAGAGACATGACTGTGGTGTCTGATTTTAGGGTTCCACATGGTGTTTTAAAGTAGGCAAAGATGGCCCAGTGTTTGTTCTCTGGGATGCTGCAATTGTTATTTTATCCTGCTTTTAGTGTCTCTGTACATCCATCTGCTAGATATCAATTATAATTTTTATGCTATTATAATATGTAGTCATTCTGTAAATGTATTGATATATGACACTTTAATAAACAATCACTCACTCACTCACAATTACAGTAAGAGACCATTCCCAGAATGTTACAGGTAGATTATAGGGGAATGGAAATGAGTTTACATGAAAAAACAAAACAAAAAAACATGTTACCTGAAAATGCAGCTGATACTTATCATTTCTTGAAGGCCATGGATTTATCTTGATGAAAAATAGCATCAACCCATACCACTCTCAGGGTAAATTCTGATTATATTTTTCTCTTTTCTTTTTTTCCAGAAAATAGACTTTGACAATTTGCATGACATGTCACAGCCTATTTTCTGGTTAGAAGACAATTTGCATTAAAAGTGTCAATACCTATTTACAGGGAAAAATGAGAAAAAAACATGTCAAGATGTCTGCCTATAATTTGTAAAACCAGCATGCACAGCATTAAAGTGGACATGTCTGATAACCAGATATGGAGGAAAAAACCTTCCAGCCCTGCAGTACCACAGCCAGCTGTAATTAGCATCTTGTCAAATCCTAAATGCACTATTGCACTGGAGGATTACAATGCCATTTATTCAGACAGAACAGTTGTAAACTAAGTAATGAATCTATAAGATAACTAGCCCATAAAATGCCAAGAAAACCTGCATCTGAAAATATCGTCTGTTTATGTCGTCTGCTGAATATTCTTGCAAACTTATCAAATGTATTTCTGTATACAGGCAAACAGTGTGGACCCTGATCAGACTGCTCCTAGAGGAGCAGTCTGATCTGGGTCCACACTGTTTACAAAAATGACTTTTAAAATCACAAGCAGATGACAAAGCAGACGACAATTGTTGTGATTGGCAGTTTAAGGGCTAGGTCTGGCTACATTTCAAGAGAAACTTGTAAACTGATGTCTGGAATGAGAGAAGAAACATAAATTGCCCTGTTCCTGACAGCTAGATGTATTTTCTAGAATGATTCTAGTATTTTTTCATTATTATTTTGGTAATATAGAAGCCAGGAGTTGGGAGGTCTGTGGGTTAAAGTGGAGAGTCAGAGGCACTAGTTTCCTTTGCATGGTTCACATGAAATCAATTCCTTATGACAAATTAGTACAATTAGTGATATTTTTCTTTCTTTTTTATCCCCTAGAATGTAGGACTTAAGCCAATACAGAAGACAGCATTCTACTATTTTTTTTTATTTTAGTTATTATACCACGCCACACAATAGTGGTGGTGCATTATGGTTTCACGTTGGTTGTCTGTCAGTCTGTCTGTCTGCCTGTCATATATATGTACGTATTTTCATTTCCTGATGATAACTTGAGTAAATATCAATGGATTTTCACAAAACTTGGTATGTGCATTGATACTGTGGAGATCTGAATCGGGATTGCTAATGAGCACATTTCATCAATTTTTAAGTTATTTGCAATTTTTCATCAATTTTTAATAGCGTTATTTGCCCGCCACATGAAAGTGGTGGAGTACTGTATTATCATTTATTTACATGAAATAGCAAGCCTTATTTTCTGAGAAAAATTAAAACAATAAACAGAATGTTGTATGCTACAAAGCAAAAACTGGATCAGCTTGTACGTCTGCACTGTCTGATCAGAGTCTTTCTTCCCTGTCTGAAGAAATATTGGATCTTTGACTACCCACAGAGTGCAAGCAAAGACTCTGTGCTGTCTGATTAGCCCATTTTAGTCTGGAGACTAAAACTGAGAAAACACAGGGTAGGGTTACCCTAAATACATACAATCTTTGTTTGGCCTTATAAAAGTTACTGTTTCAAAAACAGATCTATTTTTTCATAGCCCCCATATCTTTCAGAATAAGGGGATATTGGGTATTGGAAATTTCCTAAAATTTTGAACACTTTATTCCCTACTTTTTTGGCTAAAGCTTTGTGTCTTGCTATTTCTTAAATTACTCAGTGGAATGGCAAACAGAGTAGACCCTTATCAATGATCTGGGTCTACACTGGTGGCAAATACCATTTTATTTGAAACTTATTTTTTGGACATTTACCATAATTCTGTAATGTCAGTTTATAATGAAATAAAAAACTGGTCAAGCAAGAGATAAATAATTGATTCAGCAACATTGTCTAAGGAAACCTCAATTTTTAACATGGCAAATTTTACATAATAAGGCAACCGAGGATTGACTGGATGTTTGTAATTCAGTTAAGCCTCTTGCAAAATTGATTTTTTTTTTCTAAATTGAATTTAATTTGACAAAGCCCACTATAACTATTCCAGATGATTTGAGTATTCGGGTCGTTATATTTCTACATGAAAACATCCTATTTGCCCTAAATATTGAGACAGATTGCATAGCTCCAGAAAGGAGGGGCTATCAGTTTTTGTTTCTATATGAAAACATATGTTGTGGGTACGAGGCACTTCTAATGAAACACACAACATTGTTTTTGTGGAGAAGTAAGAAAAATATCAACAATTTTTAGATAAAAAAAAAATTGCCTTATCTGAAGTTATGCAGTCTGAGTAAACTGTGTAGACCCAGATCAGATGCCACAAAATACAGTAGCCAATCAGGGTCTACACTATTTGCCAATCATCCAATAGTTTTTAGACCAATCTGCAAGCAGTAAAATGGACCTGTTCAAAATTTATGACAAGATATGATTGACTGATTGATTGACTGAGGTTTTACAGTCCAGTCCGCCCATTAGGGTCCTCAGTTAGGGTCATGTTGGGCTGGTCAGTTTACCTTACTACACTTTTCCTGGGCAGGCTTAGTCCTGTAAGCCGTAAACCAGTATTTGTGCATTCTTTTGCCAGAAGCTGACAACTGTCCTTGAATCAGTGGATGGGAGAGAATAACTAGAAAAAAAAAAAAAAAATCATGATCAATCTCTACAAGGAATGTTATTTGACCCGGCTGGATCGAACCTGAGCCACCGAGGCCGGCACAACAAGATATGGATAGGAGTTAAGGTATTAAAATGTGTAGGGTAAATGCTTTATGCCTTATTTTCCCTTAATATTTATACTGCACAGATTGTGTAGACACAGATATTGTGGGTACTTAACTCATTTTAGACTGAATACACTACAGCTTGAAAACACCAATGGCTAGTTTACATGGTTAATTCGAACTCATTTTTGAGTCCCTATGAAATTTTTCAGATAGCTCAAGAAAACAAATATTTCGGGAAATTTTCTTGTTTTATCAAAATTGTATGTTGTACGTACTCATTAGAATTACCTCATACAGGTGATTCTAATGAATACACTCTACATACAATTATTGTGTAGAAAATCAAAACGATTTCCCTAAATTATTGCTATGTGCTTCCTGACCTGGTGCGATGTTTAACCCCAGTGACTCGAACTACCCAAATTTCAAACAAATTTCCATGGTCCCAAAGATGTTCAAGCAACTGAGGTTCAACTGTATACTGGAAGAGTCAGGGGTCAAGCTGGAGGGCGACTGGGGCAAAATAGTCGCCCCTGAGGGCTCTAAGTCGCCCTGGGAAGCCCTGAGGGCAACAAAAACTTCGCCCTCGATTTTAGCAACTTTTGAAAAAGCTAGTACTTGTGCAAAACAAACTTTTTGTTAGGAGAAATCCAGTAAAAATTGAGCAAACATAAAAAGGTAAAATTCTTCTGAAAAAAAAAAGTTAGATGTATCGGAAAGGCCACAAAATAAAATTCTGATGTGGTTTGCAAATTTTGGAGGAAAAGTGTTTGCCTACTAAGTGACCAAAAGATCGTTTTTGGTCAATGTCATTAGTTTTCGTGGGTATCCGTTTTTTCATAAATGAACCATTTACATGCTGAAAATTGGTCAGAAACAGCATTTAAAATACTAAAAACTATGTTTTAAAGTTGACAGACATTTTAGTTAACAAATTTCTTTTTATCATTGTGTTTATAGCTTAGCAAACCACAGAACTTGATGTTTTGACTGGATCTACTGAGATAAATTTCCAAAAGATATGGGTCCAGATATGATGCATTTGCCCTACTCATGTCTGTGTTTCTGTGGATCATTTAATTAGTTTAGAAGTAAGAATGAACAGGTCTACAGTAAAAATTGTTTCCTTTTTTGTTAATTCCCAAGACAATGCAGTAAAGCGAGTCGAGGGTTTTTAAGTGTCATGCTTTCAGTAAGGAGATAGGTTAACAGAGTCTTGACTTCTCCCTCATCCTGTAAAACTTCTCCCTGTTTGTCTGGAGGGAGAAGTCACTTCTCCCTAAATTTCTGGGCCAGCTTGACCCCTGAAGAATCTGATCAGGGTCTCCACTGTTCGCAAATAGTTTAGCTAGTTTTCTCTAGGAACATCAAAATCACACAGCCTGACATACGTAGAATTGAAATTCAACTCTTTCAATTTATGGTGGGGGGAGTTTGTAGAATTGAAATTCAACTCTTTCAATTTATGGTGGGGGGAGTTTATTCAGTCTAAAATGGGTTAAGGATAAAAAAAATGTCAAGTAGCCGTACGTCAGTGTATTACACAAGTTGTAGTAATAGGAAGGTAAGACTTGGTTTTAATTAGGAAAAGAATGTATCTAACTCAGCCAAGTGCCTAAAGATATTATTTTGAAGGGAAAAAAATGTAAAATGCCAGAGATAAATATTTGTAATTTTTCATCAAAATTGAAGCATTTCGGTCTTTACTGCAGTCAGTAGCAGCTTAATTTTCCATAGTTTATGACTTTTTTTATGGGTTAATAATATGTATCATAGTTCACTACTTCAGAGAAGAGGGCACCAGATACCTGGGAAATACTTTTCTTATTTCTGACATGATATTTTTCTTTATATCTTCATGAAATGTATGGTGTGGATACTCAAAAAAGTCCCTTTACCCTTAAAATGCCAAGAAACCTGCATCTGAAAATGTCGTCTGTTTATGCTGTCTGCTGAATATTCTTGCAAACTTTTCAAACCTGTTTTTGAATACAGGCAAATAATGTGGACCCTGATCAGACTGCTCCTAGAGGAGCATCAGATCTTGGTCCACATTGTTTGCAAAAATGACTTAAAATCACAAGCAGATGACAAAGCAGACGACAATTGTTGTGACTGGCAATTTACGGGTTAACAACATATGTCTTCAAGGAGAAATAAGAAAAATATTTATATCATCTGGAGCAATGTATAATGTCTCCATGAAGACATCTCACTAGACTGATACTGAGATATCACATTATAATAAGGGCCGTATCAAGTAATAAAGTGCCTTTAAACATGTGCAAAATGCACATTCAGATCATTTTAAAACCCTTCTCTTGCTGAACACGACATGCCTTGTCTTAAAAAACAGTGTAGATCCAGATCAGTTGGCTTCTGAAGAAGCCAACTGATCTGGATCTGCACTGTTTGTCATTAAATATGGGAATTTCTATCAAAAATCTGGATCAAGTAATCTGACTGGCTGGAAATTAGAAGTGGGCGTGGTATCTTAATTTATTCAGCAAGGCAAGGGTTAAGCATGCGCAAAGTAACATCCGGGCCTTTGCTCTCCATCAATTCATTCTGTTGTATCTGTCTAATGATTCTACTAGTGGCAGCCAAGGTCTTGATCAGACTGCACAGATGTGCAGGCTGATCTGGGCCTTGGCAAGCCGCATTTGCCTGAAGACAGGTTTTTATATGTTCTCTTGGAAAAATAAAATGAATACTGTATTTACCTATCTATTTAAATGGACAGACTAACCTGAGCAAACAGTGTAGACCCAGTTCAGATGCTGCAAAATACAGCATTTTATCAGAGTCTACACTGTTTTCCTCACAACCAGCAATTTTTTTTACACAGACCAGTAGTAAAGTGGACTGGTGCCTAGTTCCAGACAAGCCAGGGTATCAACATATAATTTTTCTTATTTCTCAACAAAAATATACATTCTGGGTACTCATTAGAAGCACTGCAGTTAGGCACTTCAGTTGAATATCCACAATATATATTTTTGCAGAGCAATAAGAAAAATATCAGTACTTTTCAACTGAAAAAATTGTCTTATCTGTAGCTATGCTGGCAGAAATTTTAGGATACTGTAATAACCCTAAGTATTGGGACAAACAGGTCTGAGCAAATAGTGCAGACCCGGATCAGATGCTACAGAATTTGGCATCTGATCAGGTCTACACTGTTTGCCACTCATCCAGCAATATTTTAACAGGTCACTGAACAGATCTTTGCAAATTATAGGAGAAGAATGATAAGGAATTATAGCGTCCCAATATTCAGAGTAAATACGGTAAGTATGGTAAGGAGTTAAATCCTAGTAATGCTGAACCCGGATATACCCTGATATTGCAAACAGTGTAGATTAACTATGTGAATTTGTATCAACAATCTGGATCAAGTAATCTGATTGGCTGAAAATTAGAAGTGGGCATGGCATCTTAATTTATTCAGCAGGACAAGAGTTAAGTACCCAAATACTTAGGGTAAATATGGGAAACCAATTAAAAAAAAACAAAAAAAAAAAACCCAAAAAACTGGAGCTATGGGCGTATTTGGGTAGTGTTAATAAACCAGGTAATTCTAGATAAGGTTGATATTTGCATCATTAATCTTGAAAATATGTTTTATGATTTAACTTTTAGAATGCTGGGTAAAAATTTCAGCAGATAATGTTTTGAAATATTTTTCTTGTTTTTCCCAGAAAATAGGCCTTGGACTTTCATGCAAATTGTTGCATGAAAGGTCAAAACCTTTTTTGGGGGGGAAAAATATGAAAAATTTCATTCAATTTGCTGTCTGCTGAATAACCCAAGTGAGTGGTAAAAGGGAAATGTCATAAACAAAAAATAAATTGTACTTTGTCAAATTTTAGTAGGTTTTCCATTCTTCAGTAAAATGTTTTTGCTTACCATATTTACAGTAAATGTCCTAAAATTTTGAACACTTTATTCCACACATTTTATGCCTAAATTTTGCTTTTTATGCAATTGTTTCTTAAAATGCATAGAGGAATGGCAAACTGTGTAAACCCTGATCAAACTGCTCCTTCAGTCTGATCTGGGTCTACACTTTTTGTATATGCCATTTTGTCAGATACTTTGGTATACAAAATTTAGAACATTTACCATACCCTAAATATTTGAAAAGCAGGCCTAAGCAAACAGTGTAGATCAGACAAATCCTTTAGCAGTTTGATCAGGATCTATGCAGTGTTTCAATCTCTCATCACATTTTAGACACACAAACCTTGTAAACAAATGAATTGCTGAAATTTTAGGATAATTATGGTTAAGAGGTAAGTATCTAAATGGTAGAATAACCCTTACAGTATTAACCCTTGTCCTGCTGAATAAATTAAGATGCCACGCCTACTTCTAATTTTCAGCCAATAAGAAAACTTGATCTGGATTGTTGCTATAAATTTGCATACTTAATGGCAAACAGTGCAGATCCAGATCAGTTGGCTTCTACAGAAGCCAACTGATCTGGATCTACACTGTTTGCAAAGGCAGGTATTATCCGGGTTCAGCAGGACAAGGGTTAAACTCAAGTTCTGCAGCAAACAGCATTTCCAGTTGTTTTTTTTCCCCCATATTTTTTTTTCCCAAAAATAAGGCTCGACATTTCATGTCCACTGTCTGCTAGGCAATATCAAAACTGTCTGTTTTAACATACACTGGAGATCCAATACATCGCGGTCCGTTATTTCGCGATATCCAGTATATCGCGAATCGTCCGTGGACCCCAAATTTACCATGACCATAAAAAAAAAAAAATAAGTAAATGTATTTTTTACTTAATTTGAAAAAAAAAAAAAAAAAAAAAAAAAAAAATGACTGTAATTCGTTGCGGTATTGATTTTTCGCGCATATCCAAACGCGAAATCGCGTCACGCATTATGACCAAACAATCCAATTAGTGTCAATCCGTACACAGATTGATAATAATTGGCAATCAATTAATATTAATCGCCGCACTTGTCATAATCAGTGTCATAATTGAGTACATGTTCTCAGTGCTCAATCAATTAACGATGTCCACGCGCCGTCTATTTAACTTGCAATCATGCAGAGCATCCTCATTGTGAATAAATAAAGTATGAAAGAATTAAAAAGATCAAAAGATAAAATAAATAGAATAGTTTTTGGGCCCGCAGCAGACGAAAGAAGCGAAGGGAAGCAACCCGAATTGCCTCAGCAAAAGTCCGTGATATTCTATTCTATTCTATCCTTAGGATATGCGAGTTGCCCCCCTTCATCCAAAATGGCGTCCTCGCTTGACATTTCCGCGAACAAATGATTTTAAACGTCGTTTATCAGCTAGTCTCGATTAAAGTTAATTGGTAGACATAATCTCCCAGTGTAAATACTGCCATTGAGTAATTCTAAACCTACTATACTGATGTAATGTGGCCGATAGCTTTACTGACAGCCGTTTGGTGTTGATTGATTAGCGGCGTCTTCGCAAACTACCACCCCAGCTTATATCGCGATCCGGATATATCGCGGTAGCGGAACTTGGACCCCAAGCACCGCGATATATTGGATCTACAGTGTACTGCTATAAAAAGCAAAATAACCGCTCATTCCAGAGAGGAGGTGCTACCTTTACATTCCTATTTTAAACCTATTTATGCAATAGGAAGCTGTCATCACTATTTCTGATTAGGAAAAACAAACAATTAAAGGGCTCAATCAAAGCACTGACACCATGGTGGGTCAATTATCTCTGAGTGTAGGAAGGTAAAATGGTCCTGAACAGGGACTTAAGACTTTTTTGATTCCTGTTTGTACGGATTAACTTTGTTGGTCAGCAATAGTCACGTGGACAACAGCAATATAACTCAGATTCTTTAGTAATTGTTGGTTGAATGAACCTAAAAACCTTCAGTTTGGGAATAGAGTTCGGTTCCGAGACAACAGGTTGTGGGTTTCATATCGTGAATAATTAATTGGTTTGTCTGTCTAACACACAGTTTGATTTCATTGGTCAATGATAATCACGTGGACAACATCCTTAAGGAATTTTCAATGCATGTATACTTTGGGTCGACTATTAACAGTCAACCCAAAAAGGTTTTATTCTTATTTTACAATGGAGAACAAATTTTCATGAATTTATTGCAAATAGGCAGTTCATTACGAAAACACACCTATTCAAATAAATAGAAAATTTCACCTCCAAAAACAGAGAATTTTCAGATAAAAAAAACTCTGACAATTTTCATATTTTTGCTCAAAACATAGATTGTGGGTACTCATTAGAACTGCCTCATTGAGGCCGGTCTAATGAGTACCCACAATCTATGTTTTTGAGCAAAAATAAGAAAATAATGTATACCCCTGTAAACCCCAGTTTTACTATATAAAAGTGGGGTTTAAGGGGGTCAAAATTATATAGGCATGTTTTCGTGATGTGGCATCCAAATACATGTTGTATTGTGTAATGTGTCAACAGAAATGTTTAGCCACCATAATAAGCATTAAATAAGTTAAATTAGGAGAAATCAAACATACAAAATGGAATGCTGATTTTACTGTTTTCACATTTGAAAATTGGTCTGACTTTCAGTGCTCCAGTTGCACATCCCTACCAAAGAAGTAGATATGTTAACCCTTGCCATGCTGAAAAACACCCACTTCTAATTGCAAGCCAATCAGATTACTTGATTCAGGTTGCTGATACACATTTACATACATAATGACAAACAGTGTAGATCCAGATCAGTTGGCTTCTGAAGAAGCCAACTGATCTGGATCTAAACTGTTTGGAAAGATAGGGCATATCAGCAGGACCAGGGTTAATCACCCTATTCATCCCCAAGGGAGTAAAATTTCAAAGCAAAGCAAAATCTAACATTACTAGAAGCAACAGGGGCCAACTAAATCATTTATTACACCTCCATATTACAGAAGAAAATGAATGTTTATCCCACAGTTGATTAATCACAGTGTGCTGTCATATTGAATTATGTAAAATACAATATAAGAAACCATCAATAATAGTACAATAATAATTCTCCTTGTACTAAATTATGTTAATTAGACTGATCCATCATTACTGGCACTCAATAGTTCAGTGACTTATTAAAAGGGAAAAGCGAGGCTGGCTAAGAATGTGAGTGAAATGAAAGATCTTAACAAACCATGCATTTTGATGCAAATCTGATCACAATCAGATGAAAACTAAGGAAGTAATCTAGGTTTTAAGACTTCAACATTGCTTTTATGTGTGCGGCCATTTTGAATCTTTAACCCATTGTAGACTGAATGAACTCCCCCATACTATATATTGGAAGATTCTAATTTCAATTTTAGGTATGTCAGGCTATGTGGTTTTGATATTCCTAGAGACAAAATGACTGAACTATTTGCAAACAGTGGAGACCCTGATCAGATGCCACATTCTGCGGCATTTGATCTGGGTCTGCACTGTTTGCCAATTACCCTTTTTGGGGTCTCCAGACTACAATGGGTTAATGAATATTATGACCTCATAAAGCCTTAATTAGATATGCTAAATAAATAGCTGATATTTGCAATAATATGTTATCTCTATATTTGTGCAAATAGTTCTTCTCTATACATATATTGATAATGCTTAAAAACTTCACTGTTTTCTGTCAGAAAGATTTTATTTAATATATATAATATTTCTACAACTCTTTGAACCATTCTATTTCCAATAGCAGGATGTCTGGTTAGTTTTTATTATTACTATGTTTATAGAAATTTGATCAGAGTTGTGTGACCTTTTTGCACATGCATTCTGCAGCATCTGATCTGGGTCTGCACTGTTTGCCCATTACCCTTTGCAGGTTTCCAGACTAAAATGGATTAAAGCATCAACAACAACAGCAGCAGACAGTATTCTGATTTTTTTTTCAAAGAAGGTAAGGCTTGTAAAATGGAAAGGAATGAAGGTGACAGAATTACAGGGTAATTATGATATTCATCTTGATACCATACTTTTCTTGTTTACTAAACCAGTGGCCAGTTTGCCTAGATTATGCTGAAGGTTGAACTTACCACAGTTCTGTTCATCTCTTCCATTATCACAGTCTCTCTGACCATCACATACCGAGACTTGTGGGATACACTGGCAGTTACCACAGGAAAACTTAATTAGTGCTGGACAGGAACACTCCGTTTTATCACAGTATACAACTGAAAATAGAAGAAAAAACAGCTTTAACCCTTAACCCTTCTCTTGCTGAATACGACATGCCCTGTCTTAGCAAACAGTGTAGATCCAGATCAGTTGGCTTCTGAAGAAGCCAACTGATCTGGACCTGTACTGTTTGTCATTAAATATGTGAATTTCTATCAAAAACCCGGATCAAGTAATCTGATTGGCGGGAAATTAGAAGTGGGTGTGGCATCTTAATTTATTCAGCAAGACAAGGGTTAAAGTGCCAAGCAAAATTTGTAGCAGACAATATTCTAAAAATTTCTTTTAAAGAAAATAAGTCTTGAAACTCTGTTTGCCACTCATCCAGCAGTTACTAACACTTGTCATTTACAAGGCCAGTTTGGCTTTACCCTTGCCAGTTTGGCTTTGTAGATTTATTATTCTGAACAAAAAGCAAAAGAAGAGTAATTTTATTAACATTTCTAAGTAAATCAGAGGTATGTAATTCCAGCAATAATAATTTGATCACTTCTGTGACCTTTATGCACAGGCCAAGCCTATATTCTTACTTTGCTACAAGTTTCTAATCATTATCTTGATAACTGTAGGAGGAGTTGCGGAGACACAAACCCTACAAGGCCATATTTCAAAGAAAATCAAGGGTATGTAACTCTAGCAATAAAAATTTGATCAGAGTTCTGTGACCTTAATGCATATGCTAAGCCTATTTTCTTACTTTGCTGAAAGTTTCAGATCATTATCTTGAAAGCTGTAGGAAAAATTGCGGAGACACGAACACTTCTGTGCCATGTATACAAAGCCATGTTTCAAAGTAAATCAAGGGTGTGCAACTTTAGCAGTACAAATTTGATCAGAGTTCTATGACCTTAATGCACTTGCCCAGCCTATATTTTTACTTTGCTGCAAGTTTCTAATCATTATCTTGAAAACTGTAGGAGGAGTTGCGGAGACACAAACCTTACTATGCCATGTGTATAAGATAAATTTTCTAAGTAAATCAAGGGTATCAGTAACTCTAACAATAATAATTCTGTCATAATTCTGTGACCTTAATGCACACGCTCAGTCTGTATCCTTTTTATGGAGTGTTTCAAACCATTACCTTGAAAGCTGTAGGAGGATTGTGGAGACATGAACAGTACTATGAAGTGTGATGGACGGACGGATGGACATGAGGGTAAAACTGTATGCTCTCCTCTACTTTGTGGTGGAGCATAAAAAAAGCAACACTACACTGTAAATGGTAAATGGTTATCTGACAACTTTTATCTATTGCATGGCATGAAAGCTGAAAAAAATATTAAATGAGAAATATATCATGCATTTGTCATCTGCAAAATTTTATCCAGAGTGCTAAGAATTAAATAAATGATAAAAGATTTTCATAGCATCACAGCAAACCTTAACCCTAGTCCTGCTGAACCCGGATATACCCTGTTTTGCAAACAGTGTAGATCCAGATCAGTTGGCTTCTGAAGAAGCCAACTGATCTGGATCTACACTGTTTGCCATCAAGTATGCAAATTTATTGCAACAATGAGGATCAAGTAACCTGATTGGCTGAAAATTAGAAGTGGGTGTGGCATCTTAATTTATTCTGCAGGACAAGGGTTAAATTTTGATCTTTTAATCCCTGCTTTAAACAGCCAGACAATGCAATTGCATAGACTAGGGTCTGGTACAAAACTATAAAATTTACAGCACTTAATCATCAGAGAACTTCTTTTACCAGTATTCAATATCAGAGGACTCATATACATGTATGATGATTTTAGATTTAACAATGTATCAATCCATGAGGGTCAATTTCATCAAAAAAGTCTGCAGTACTGTCTCGGACCCATCAATACCCGGACTTGTTACTGTCCGTTTCCGTTAATTATCATGTTGCGGGTGCTGGTGATGCGTACGTCACTTTGGAATCTATATTTTGCAAAACTCTACCATATTAAACTAGGATTAAACACATTTGTTTTTAGTTTAGCCAGTTAAAATTATTATAAAGCAATAATGCAATCTTGGGTCCATTATATGTTAATAACATTTTATTGAACTGATTCCTTTTAACATAGATAATCGCCGAATTTTGCACATACTCGTTTTAGAACATGTGGGTCAAATTCGAGCGAATCCACATTTTCACAGTCGACTTTTCAAATTTCTATTACGGTTATGAAAATAATATGCTGATAAAGCAATAAAACAAAGCTAGTTTATTCTGAATAAGTTGGGTTTATAGTTGATTTTAGCGAGAAAAAGCATTAAAAGGCTCTGCTAATGCTAGTACTATTCAACAATGGTCGCCATTTTTTTCTTCGACGAATAGCTTCATTCACAAATCAGTGTTTGGAAACTTCATCGAAATTTGTAATATGTGTGATCAATAGTCAACAAATATGATTAAAAAACAAAATAATTACATAGTATTTAATTTGAATGATAAGTGATGTTTTGTTCACAGTTTATTGCGGATAATTATCACTTTCTACTCGACTAATTTTCGCACATTCCAGCCGAAACCCAGTAACCTGTAAAATCATAGCCACGACATCATCATATCGATAAAATAGGTATTTAGCTCTATAGTTACCAGTCCGGGTTTAGATGGGTCCGAGGTACTGTGCACCAAATGAATTATAATGTGATCAGGATTCAAATGGTGGATCCCATCAACCAGTCTCACTCTGCTCGGAGAAGTTACCATTTACAATGTGCTACTTTTTCAACACTTAAAGAACTATCTATGGATTATTTTATTTTTGAGAGATGATAAGGATTAAGATTCATGAGAAACATCTGCTAGGCATACAATTCATATGAAATTCCAAGCCTTTTTCTCTGACAATTAAAATAAAATATTTAGAACGTTATGTGCAATAATTTTGAATGGTTCTCTTTTAAGTGACTAAATACACTTAGTATTTTTTTTTTCCACCATTTTTATAAGGGAGAAAACTTTTATGGCTACCTGATTTCTTTCCAACGGGAAAGTTCCCCTCTGAAAAAACTGCAAATTAGGTTCTACTCTAAAAGGGAAGAATTTGCTCCCACAGGGAGCAAATTTTTTCCTTTCAGCGTAGACCTTTTTCAGAAGGGAGGCAAACAATTTTTGCCACAGTTGCTTCCCCTGAAAGTGTAATGACTTCCCTTAAGGGTTAAATAGTGTAAATAGAAACAGAAAATGCTCTGACCAGGCTGCACAAATCTTTTATCTGTATACCCGTAAGAACCCAAAGTATTGTGACAGATAGGCCTTTGCAAATAGTGTAGACCCAGTTCAGACACCACAGAACACAGCGTCTGATCAGGGTCCACATTGTTTGCCATACATACAGCAATATTTTAGACACATTAACAGATAGTAGAATGAACTATTTCAAATTTAAGGAATAGTATGGTAACAAGTTAAGGTGTCCCAATACTCATGGTAAATATGGTATGACAAGGGAAGTTTTCTCCATGTCCGACATAAACCTGTTTGAAGGTCAAAATGTCAGTCACACATCTGTTCCAGTGGTAATTAAACTTCACCAATATCATCTTATACCATAGAGCCCAGGTGTGCCTCACCTGAATAACACTTACCAGGTAACCCTTAAAGTGCTAAGCAAAACTGCACAGTAGACGACATTCTAATTTTACAGCAGATGACATTCTAATTTTTTTAAATATTATGTGACTCGTGAAATGCCAAGCCTTATTTTCTCAAAAAAATTAATAAAAAAAAAAAAATCAAAGTGTCGTGTTGTATGCTGCAATTGTGATAAGCGCTTTAAGGGTTAAGCCTCACATTATGCTGTCACCATAACTTCAGATAACAGGAGTATCAGGATAATTCTTTTTCTTATTTCTCAATGTAAACATTATTTACTGTTGTAAGTATTCATATAAAAGGCAGAGACAATCCTACGGGCTACCAAAACATATATTTTTGTGCCAAAAAAAGAAAACTAGTTGTAACATTTTGTTTAAAGCTATGGTAATGCTGATGGATTAACACTTAGCTTGCTGGGTAAAAAATTCAGCAGACAAAATTCTGAAATGTTTCTTGTTTTTCCCAGAAAACAGACTTTGACATTTCATACAAATTTTCTGGGGTGAAAAATAAAAAAAATATTAATTTGTCATCTGCCAAATTTGCTCACAGCATGCTATGTCCTAACCCTTGTCCTGCTAAACCCGGATATACCCTGTCTTTACAAACAGTGTAGATCCAGATCAGTTGGCTTCTGAAGAAGCCAACTGATCTGGATCTGCACTGTTTGTCATTAACTATGTGAATTTGTATCAACAATCTGAATCAAGTAATCTGATTGGCTGAAAACTAGAAGTGGGTGTGACATCTTGATTTATTCAGCATGACAAGGGTTAACAAACAGATAACAATGAAAGGTACATGTACAGTATTTTCCTTATTTTCCCAAATGGTAAGACTGATACAATGAAGATCCATTTCAGACATGGATCAGTGTCTAGACTATTTGCCATTCATCCAACAATATTTAGACACATAAACAGGTAGTAAAATAGACATGTTCAAATTTTAGGGCAAATATGGCAAGGATATAAGGTGCCTGTATATTTAATACATAGGTCTAAATAAGAGTGGATATCTGGGCCCAGGTTGTTCAAAGCCTCGTTAGCTTAACGAGCTCGTTAAAGGTCATTTCGTTAACTGTTCTTGCGAATTCAATACACAATATTCTGATATTTTTTGCTGAAAAAATGTGAATAGCTTTTGTGCTGCAAAAGCTACTCACATTTTTTCAGCAAAAAATTTCAGCATATTTGTGTATCACTCGATTAAAATTTTAACGAATCGTTAACTAACGACATCGTTAGCTTTGAACAACTGGGCCCAGGTAAATATTTTTCTTACTTTTCCATAAAAAAACATATATTGTGGGTACTCATCAGAAGCATCTCAGGAAGGCGCTTCTAATGAGTACCCACAACAAACGTTTTCATGTGACATAAAAGAAACATGAATACTTTTGGACTGAAAAAAAAAGCATCTTATCAAGAGCTTCGTAAATTACTGGTAAAATAAATACTGTTATAACCCTAAGTATTGGGACTCACAGCTAGGCCTGTGCAGATAGTGTAGACCAAGATCAGATGCCGCAGAATGATCAGGCATCTGATCAGGGTCTACACTGTTTGCCACTCACACTTCAAGAGATAGTAGAAAGGATGCTTTCAAATTTTAGGGCAAGTACGGTAAGTAATTACGGTGTCCCAATACTTAGGGGAAATATGGTACAGCCTATCAAGTTCTGAAAATAGTTTGCAGGGTAAAATAAGAGAAACGTTTTCACTATCATCCAAAAAATATTTGAATTCAACATGAATCAAATTATCGATGCAATTCAAATGAGTACCCACAAAATAGGCTTTTATAAAGAAAAACAGAAGACACACACACACACACACACACACACACACACACACACACACACACACACACACACACACACACACACACACACACACACACACACAAACATTACATAAACATCATTGACGAGTGCTTCGCTGATTTTTTTTTTATAAAGTATACCCACAAGTTTTCCGAATATTTTTGAAAAACCTAAGCTCACAGTGAAGTAATTAGGTTAAATACAGTATGCCATATCTAGCTTAAGTGTTCTGACAGACAGGCCTGAGCAAACAGAGTAAACCAAGATCAGACTGGGATTTCAATTCATATTTAATGGGTCAGTCTTAAGGTTCTTAAAAAGAAACTTTGCCATACTGAGGGGCTTACTTAGGATAGCTGTTTATATAATTATAACTGATTGTGGTATTCCTTGGCATCTTTTATTCAACCTTTTGTCATCAGAGTACTTACTTACAAGGTTAACTGAAGATCAAAGGGCATGTAAAAATAAGGAGCAAAATCCAGGAAACATTGGTAAATGTTAAGTTTCAGTTCAACAACATTTGCCTGTTACAAAAGACATTTTTTCTATCAAAACAGCTATCACAATAATTGTAGAGACAAAATTCTTTATTTATGTTAGAATGAATGCAGAAAAAGGCAGTTGTGACAAGTGAGTGGCAGTTGATGGCTGTCAAGGGAGTTCAAAGGTATCATTTTTACCTCTCTATTTCAAGCTAATGAAAAGCTATGTGTTTGACTTTTTCACCCATCTTCATAAACTGAACAATACACATTACACCAGGCCTGCTGAAGAAAAAATTAACTGGGCTTAATATTGGAGAGCCACAATGTGGCATGTGTGAGCAGCGAAAACTCAGATTACTCCAACCTTTCTTGGATTTGTTTCGAGTTTTATGGCCCACTGTCAACACTGTTAACCCATTGTAGTGGGGAGTCCTGTAAAAGGGTAAACAGTGCAGACCCAGATCAGATGCCACAGAACATGGAGTCTGATCAGGGTCTCCACTGTTTGCAAATAGTTCAGCCATTTTTCTCTAGGAATATGTAAATCTCCTAGCCAGGCATACCTAAAATTGAAATTGGACTCTTCCAATATATAGTGTGGGAGAGTCTATTCAGTCTACAATAGGCAAACAGTGCAGACCCAGATCAGATGCCGCAGAACGAGGAGTCTAATCAGGGTCTCCACTGTTTGCAAGTAGTTTAGCCATTTTTCTCTTGGAATATGTAAATCTCCTAGCCAATCTCCTAGCCAGGCGTACCTAAAATTGAAATTGGACTCTTCCAATATATAGTGTGGGAGAGTCTATTCAGTCTACAATAGGTTTAAGTCATGCGGAGCCAGTCAGAACCTACTCACACTATTTCCTGGCTACTCCAATCTGATCAGACCAGTAATCTACAGATTAATTAGGGGAAATGATATCTTCAAGGGCGGTAACTGAAAAAATTATTTTGTCTCCCTTCTGAAAAGGGGTCTACTCTACAATCACTTAAGATGAACTGATGGAGTGAACAATGAAGACACTAACCAGTCTACCAGATCTGAGATTGCACTGTTAGCTACTCCACAATGTTGGTTTGGCTGCGACTGACCCATAATCCATGTATGCCTGTACCATATCTATTCTTATTATTCAGCCTCTACATGTTTATCACTTAGCATGCCAGGTAAAAACTTCAGCAGACAACATTGTGAAAAAATGTTCTTTTTTTTTCTCCAGAAAACAGGCTTTGACATTTCACACAAACTGTCTCCTTTGGAGACAATTTGCATGAAACGTGAAAGTCTACTTTCTGGAAAAAATAACATAAATTTGTCATTTGCTCAATTTGCCCATAGAGTGGTAATGGTTAACTTTTTATCATCCTTACCGTATTAACCCTTAGTATTGGGACAGAGAGGCCTTTGCAAACAGAGTAGACCAAGATCAGATGCCACAGAATGCGGCATCTGATCAGGGTCTACAATGTTTGCAATACAAACAGCAATATTTTAGACACATCAAGAGGTAGTAGAATGATCGACTATTTCAAATTTTAGGACAAGAATGGTGAGTAGATAAGGTGTCCCAATACTTGGGGTAAATACTGTACTTTTGGATCAAGTTTGGTAAGTACATTTAGATTTTAAGTAGCCTTGCCCAAGGCTTAGAAATATATATATATATATTATTTTAGTCTTGTTGAGCTCTGTGGCTAGTCTATAGATATGGTCTGGATTTCTAGCAATATATTTCAGAGACAGCCACAGAAGAAAAGTTCACTCATAGACTAGCTAAACATTGAATCTGGATCACAATGTTTAGCTAGTAGAATATAAATAAAAAAGAAAAAAAAAAGTAAACAAAAAGTGACAAACATACTTATATATTGGCCTAGTAGCTAGGCTAGATTTTAAGCATCTATCATGGATGTGAGGGGTAGATAGAAAAATCCATCCCAAAGATTACTG